>OX596283.1:17110315-18310315 GCA_951394225.1 Harpalus rufipes | reverse complement strand
ACTACTCTACCTGCTCCCTCTTTTGAGAAAAAGGGATTTGAAATCGGATAGGTTTTTCTGCCCCACCCTGTATATATATATATATATATATATATATATATATATATATATATATATATATATATATATATATATATATATTTAACATGGACTACATTTTATTTTTCTACATAGTCCCGTCCCTATGAGGTAAACATACTTGCTCCAGTGTTTTTCTAACTTTTCGATTTCCTCCCGAAAATGATTTTCTTTGAGGTCCTCAAAATAAGCATTTACTGCTTTGATGGCTTCTTCGTTGGATCCAAATCTCTTTCCAGCGAAGAACGTTTTGAGTTTCGGGAAAAGATGGATGGGGTACGATTTCAAACCTCAGTTTGATCAATTTTTGTTTAGCAATACGACTTGAATGAGCTAGCGTATTGTCGTGGTGAAACAAGACCTTTTTCTTTGGCATTTCCGGGCATTTTTCTTGAATTGCTGCTTCCAGCTTGTCTAAAAGTGTGGTGTAGTATTGTCCAGTTACAGTTTTTCCTTTATCAAGGTAATCAATTAGCAGAATGCCTTTGGCGTTTTCATGCCATCACCTTCCCTGCCGATTGAATGACGTCGCTTTCTTCGGGGCCGACTCACCATGTCCAGTTTACGCTTTCGACTGAATTTTCGTCTCTGGACTGTAGTGGTGTATCCAAGTTTCATCCATGGTTATGAAATGTCTTTTAAAATCGACCGGATTTTTTTTAAACAACTCCAAATTTTCGGTTGAAGTTCGTGCCTGATTGTGCTTCTACTCGGAACTAAGGCGCACATTTTTCTCATGCTCAGCTCATTATGTAAAATATGAACTACACGTTTATAAGAGATCCCTATGGCTTCCTCAATCTCACGCACTTTCATTCGGCGATCTTCCAGAACCATATCACGGATTTTACTCACAATTTCCGGTATGGTAGCCGATTTTGGTCGACCTGAACGTGGCTCGTCACAGGTATGTGTTCGGCCACGGTTAAATTCCGAAACCCAAAAACTCATCGTGGAAAACGAAGGTGAATCATTCCACAGGGTCGCATCCAACCTGGTCTTGATTTCCGTTGCCGTCTTTCTTTTCAAATAAAAAAACTTGACCAGTTCATATGAAGAGTTAAATAAAACAACGACATAAGATTGTTTTCCAAAAACCAAGGCCTTCTCAGTGATTCTGGAACTTTTCAATCCACCTTCGTGAAGTGATTAGGGTTGGTCAAGGCAATTGATAAAATAAGTCTTTGTTTTTGCGCGAGACGTGTCAGGAAGATGTTGAGAGAGAACTGTCTCGTACAGAGCGGGAGAAAACACATTGTCGGGATGTACGAATTCTTGGAAATCCTAGGGAAAGCGGAATTTTGGAGCCTGAGATTACCAAGGTTAGATGTATGCAAGGGATGATGTACGTGACTTTGACAATGAATCGGAATGTTGGAAAAGGAACAATGATAATAGCGTCCCGCATTTTATTTACAAGAAAAAATAACTAAGAAACTATTTACATTAATAACAATAATAATATACAGGGTGTTTATTAAACATAGGGCAAAAATTGAAGGGATTATTCCCTGGACTATTTTGAGATGATTTTGTCCTTTGATGATTTTTAAAAAGCCGCTTTGTTTCGAAGATACAGGGCGAAAAAAATTTTCGACAATAATATTTAATACCAAAAATTACATGTAAAGTTTCTTAATCTACAAGTACTGTTGAAAATGACTACCTCCAGCTACGATGCAAGAATCCAATCTTCATCTCATTGATTGCCGAACTCTTTCAAAAACACCAGGGTCGTTTCTTATGGAGTTACAGCGAGCAATTATCCGATGTCTTAAATCTTCCAAATTTGCCAATGGAGTAGCTTATACTAATGATTTTAGATGGCCCCATAGGAAAAAATCCAGGGGGTTTAAGACCGGGAATCGAGCAGGCCATAAGTAAGGTCCACCTTGACCAATCCAGCGATCTCCGTATGTTATTGTTAAAAAATCACGAGCAACCACTCTAAAATGCGCTGGTGCATAAACCACATTGCATTTCTTGTTGCCAATGGTACATCCTCCAGAAACTGAGGTAGAGTATGTTCCAAAAGTTGCGATACACCTCGCCGGTAAGTCTTCCTGGTATAGCTATTCATGATAAGAGGACTTCACTAACAAAAGTTTAAGTATTATAGGCAGAAAATACACGTCAAACAGCCAAACGTCTCAACAAATTTGACACATAACTTGCCTGCTGTTACTAGATTAATAATATGAAAAATATCAAAATTCGTTTTGTCGAATTTTTTTTTTCGCCCTGTATCTTCGAAACAAAGCGGCTTTTCAAAAATCATCAAAGGACAAAATCATCTTAGAATGGTCCAGGGAATAATCCCTTCAATTTTTGCCCTATGTTTAATAAACACCCTGTATACAATATCTTAAGAACACTCACATTCGTATTTATTTTATAAGATCATTAGAGTCATGTAATGAGCACGCCGTACGTGTATGATTTTAACAGCTGTAATGGCCGTAAAATTGCGGATTTGAATTCCACAGTAATGCAGTAAATTACATCTTTCAAGTAAAAAAAATCACAAAAATTCCTGATTGCGATTTTGCATGTCTGAATAATTCTCTGCATCTCATCTCACACCTACTCGGAAGTGATGATATACTTATTTATAAACCACAATTAACCTCTGATTCATCAGAATTTACCATTCATGTCGTCAGTAATTCCTTCACATAAGTGAAAACAGCCCAAACATCTCGCATAACAATTACTGCTCGAAACAAACATTCACTGTATGTAAATTTCTAAGTACAATACCTACTTTCAACTCGTAAGAAAGTAAAAAAAAACGTTAAATATTCACCATACAAAACGTTGATAAACTGAACGATTTCAAAGTTCGCATGTAATGCGGAGTACAGATTCAGATACCGTTCATTTAAAATTAAATCAATGAACGCAGTGGCGTAGGACGAAATGGTATACTTTGCTACGCCCCAGAGTTCTCGACTAGTTCATTATAATAAGTTCTAGTATTATAGATTGGAAACTCCTTGTTTGTGTGTCACATTCAATTTTTATGCAACCTAAGGTACAAGGTTGGAAGAATTTTCAGTGGCTCACAATGACAAATTGTAATTATGTTTTATATAGAATGAAATTTATATTTTATTTTTATTAAACCAAAATCCATTATTATTTCATACTTGGAAGTTTATGCAAAAATAAATAACTACAAAATTTACTTGTCTAGGAAAATAAACATTGAATTGGAAAATCACTAAATTTAGAATGAGAAATTATTATATTTGACATCTATTTACATAATTACTAGCTATCATTCAGACACGTGCCCCCATATCTGCTTGTCAAGGCCAACAAAGTCACATGACTGCTCGCGCCCTATTGTATTTAACATTTCTTGTGTACCTACAATCTACACCAAAAATTTGACATCTATTATTTATATTTAGATTTTTTAATTTTAAATTCATTCTATGAAGAAATTTTGTCCTACTCTTCTAATTTTTCGAGATATTTACAATTCATTGTCAGGATTCACAGTATTTTTGAAGGGTATATGTAATGTTAAATATTTAACTATTAATACAATAAGAAATAATAAAATGTATCTACTTCCCAGAAAAAATCTTCAGTAATGTCTCTGGATTTTTGACAATGACATTTATCTGTCAGTTACAAACAATTTAATTTTTTAATTGGTTTCCATGACATTATTTGAGCAGTGAAATTTATTAAAACCTTTTATTTCTTTATTTCTAAATATAATAAAATATGTGTATGTATCAGGAAGAGAATTTACTCTTCTTTAATAGAAGCAAGAACAAAATTTTTCAAAAAACAATATTTAGAAGATTTTTTTACGAATCTCCTACTTCCGGTTTTCCAATTATTACCAAAACCTTTTCAGCTCTTCCCAGTAATGTCCGATTGAGAAATACTTAGTTAAAAAGATATTAAGTATTATAGTTTCTGAGAAATTGTCCTTCCAACATACACACACCAGATATGAGTTGGGTCATCTAATTAGGGTAAAAATTACAGGTAAAAATAACACCCAACTGCATACCTGTAATTAAGCAAAATCAAATTTCCCACCAAAAGAAAGGGCCGTGGCTTTGGGCGTGACGGGTAATAATAACCAATCAAATTCCAAAATCAAAGTGGAGAGGGGGGTGGGGTGTTATAGAAAAGTAGTAATGGGGGTGTCCCAACCGCCCTCATGCCTACTCGTAATATTTGAAATATACTTATTAACTAATATATTGCTAATACTCCTATCCTTTACGTAGAGACTAGCTGAAGCCTTGACCGAAAGATAGGAATATCATTACTGCATAAGTCCATCTCACTCAATTTCCCAAGTTTTGATTATGCGCATGCACGTAATATTTGAATTCTATTGGCTAACGCTGACAGCGGCCGCCAGCTGATGCTGCGAGCACATAGTTAGTCAGTTTCATTTTCTGTTTGCACTTTGAATCGTTAGCATTGCTTTGTGTGCGTACAAAAGATTACTTATTATTAAAACGAACATAAATAATGCAAAATGCCAATTGCTTAATTTAATAGAACAGAATTTTTAAACCACGACAAAGAAAAAACCATTTTAGATAATCATAAAAGGCAAATTATAATTGATACATTTTTAAAAATTAGATTCTATCATAGAAAAAAATTGTGTTATTTAGAAATCAATAAATATTTTATAAATTATTTCTTTTACTCTTTACCTTCACCAAAATAAATTAATCTTGGCCAGATTGAATTCCTATTATACAGTACAACAAAGTAAATTATTTAATTCAAATTTAGCACTAGCTTATTTCATTGTTATTTATTATTACTAATATTTATGTTCAAGAATTTACACACAAAATAAATAATAGGTACATTAGTTAATTTCTCAGATTTAAATTTAAAGTTTGCGCTAGTCCTCAATAATCAGAACTTAGATATCGTCGTTAGCCAATAGGATTCATATACGAGGGTCATTCAATAAGTAAAGAGACAAATTCTATAATTTTAAAACTATTCAATGAATGTGTACAATCTTTTCAGGGGTGTTAGTTGGCAACCTTGGGATATGCTCTGATCAGCTGTTTCATCATTTTATGTCAACATAACCTCAAAATTTTCAGTTCACCATGGCAAGTCCACTAGAAGATTGCACCTTAGAAGAGCAGCGCTCAGTCATTAGATTTTTAGTCGCAGAAGGTGTAAAACCAAGTGAATTTTTTTCTAGAATGTTAATACAGTACGGTACTACGACCCTGAGACCAAAAGGCAGAGTATGGAGTGGAAACACACTAGCTCTCCAGTTCGCAAAAAATTCAAGGTTCAACCTTCCGCCGGTAAAGTGATGCTGACCATCTTTTGGGACTCACAGGGTCCAGTCTATTGCGATTTCCTTAAAGATCAGCGAGCTATCAATAGCCAATACTACTCTGAGATGCTAGAACAACGCCGTGGACTCTTGTCAAAAGGAGTCATTCTTCAGCACGATAACGCCCGCCCTCATACAGCCCAGCTGACCCGTGATAAGCTTCAAGAATTGGGTTGGGAGGTCTTACCTCATCCTGCCTACAGTCCCGACCTCGCCCATCTGATTTTTACCTGTTTAGACCACACAAAGACGCCCTACGTGGAAAAAGATTTGCTAATAATGAGGAAGTTAAGGAAGCGGTGCAAAAGTGGCTTCGGGGTAAATCGAAAGAATTCTTCGCCAAGGGAATTAGGAAGCTGCAAGAAAGATGGGACAAGTGCATAACTGTGGGGGGTGATTATATTGAAAAATAGCCTTAATTTTGAAAGATTGAAATAAACCGTTTTTGAGCTATAGCCATTTGTCTTTTTACTTATTGAATGACCCTCGTATTATGTGCATGCGCAAAATCAAGACTTGGGCAATAGAGTGAGATAGACTTATGCAGCAATGATATTTCATCTCTCAGTCAAGGCTTCACAGAGAGCAAGGGATCCGCAATATATTAGCAACCCCTCAAATCTTTTTTGGTTTAATTTTATGAAATTGGTGTAATTGAATGCATCCTGAATAATCTTTGTTTATAGTCTATTGCCTTGCTTGGTCGCTTATACAGTTTCTAACTGTCATCTATTCTGTTTCTGTATTTTTTCGTGCTCCGTTTACCATTCGTGTGCTCCGCCAATGGATTTCTTATCCGGTCACGGAGTGTGTCGTTGCAACGTTCTCTCTTTCGATTACAAAACTCCCATTCCATTCATTTAGCAATGCAATGTGATGTGCAAGGCAGACTTAATACACATCAACCTCTCTAACTACCGCACTAACTTACTGCTATTTTGATTGTGCATTAGAGATTATAGATAATTAGCAATAATTTAGTGGGAGGAAAGGAATAGTAATTATAATCATACTTGTACAATGGGGTGTATAAATATTTTACCCGTATTTTTTATTTTCTTTATTGTCTCTGAAACTATAATATTTAAATAGCCGACTTTTCTGTCGCCTCATGACGTCAAAAACTACTCACCAATGAGGGAGTGGCTTACATTTTCCGTTGACAGAATTTAACCGGATAACAGTCATAACAGCTGTCAATTATACAAGCTGCTACTGATTTTTACCATCCGTCACCTATAGGTAAGGAAGGTATTGTCTTTGGTCAAAAAATTCGGTGGTGAGTTTTCAATGAATAAGCACGTTTCAGGGTCTTTACAATACGATTTTACTATTTTTACGATGATGTGTGTGTGTGTGTGTGTGTGTGTGTGTGTTACAAAAATTACAATTCTTGTAATTCATTTGAAGATTTTAATAGTTTTTCTTGAAAAAACTCAGTTAAATATGATTTAACTTAAAGAATATATTATTCTCTATACGATTTGATTGCATTTTATATTTCATATACAACCGATATAGAGTTAAAGAATTATAAAGATATTACATTTCATAAATCAGCCAGCTATGCTAACTTAACTATCGAAATTGCTAATATATTCAGATAATTCAAATTGACAGTATCAATAAAAAGTAAAGTAAATGAATGTGGCAGAGATGAGGATGTTCAAGTAGATGTTGGGGAAGACACGGAAAGATACGATAAGAAAATAACTCTAGTGCTACAAGTTTCTAGAAAGATACAAGAGAGACGATTACATTGGTTTGAACATATCATGAGGAGAAATGAAGAATATATTGGAAGAATGAATAGCTTAGTAATAGAAGGTTGAAGAAACAGAGGAAGACCAAAGATAAGATGGAAGCACTGTATTGCGGAAGACTGAATGAGGACGACACGCAAAACAGATATGAATGGAAGAAGATATTAAAAAATAGCGACCCCTAACGAATAGGAAAAGCTAAAGAAGAAGAAGATGTCAATGTCAAGTGCAATTTCCATAGTTTGTTTATGAAATAATTTTACTGGAAATTTAGAATATTTTGCAAGAAAATTTATGTATGGAATTTATACATAATAAACAGGATTGACGGAAGGTATTGTGCTGGCCACAACAGATTTTTTAATATATAAATAATGTTTTATTCACGATTATTATAGTAATATTTTCAAAATAAATATTTAACGGAGATAACAAATACAAAAATCTGTTGTGCGCATCACAATACCTCTCGCCCTTTCCATTGTAGTATATAGAAATTGTATATAAGATTTCTTGTACACCAAAAAAATTATAATTACACCTATTATATTTACGTATTTTCTATAATTTTAAATTCATTCTATGAGCTTATAAGTTTTCTCCATTTCTTCTAGATGTTCGTTTTTCCAATTCATTAACGGGATTGGCGGTATTTCTGTAGGGTTCATGTAATATACCTATAATTTTAAATATATAATTAATAATACAATAAGAAATATTAAATATCGTTTCCAGAAAGTCTCTGAATTTTTGACACTGGCATTAGTAACATTTAACTGTCAATTACACACATTTAAATTTCTCAAGTATACCATGAAAATGTTTGGGCTGTGAGCAGGCTATGAGATTTATTACAACAGATTACTTTATATATTATATTTCTATATCTTTAAATCTATAGAAGATATAATAAAAATTTGAAATGTGTCGAATAGAGAATTTTGTTTTTTAATATTTGTAATAACGTAAATTTTCAAAAAATATTATTTAGAAGATTTTTGTTAAAATACTACTACTTCCGGTTATCCAATTGTTAACATAACCTATTCAACTTTTCCCATTACTGTTAGATTGAGGAATCCGTAGTTACATAGGTCTTTAGTATTATAGAATTTGAGAATTCGTATCTCCAACAACTCCACACACACACACACACATACACACACACACACACACACACACACACACACACACACACACACACACACACAGACATCATCGTAAAAATGTTATAATCGGATTCTAGGGACCTTAAAACGTGCTTATTCACTATAATCTGGATATGCGATTTTTAGCATGAATCCAATACCTCTCTTAGCGAGAGGTAAAAACCGCTATAAATCTTCGTGCAATCAGTTACACACATTACCACTTACCACTTATGGCAATAAAATCATAGCTGTGCAATGCGGAAAGGTTGGTACATAGCAAAAGTCTTATTTTCTAGTTTTCTCTATTTGCACTCGGCTAGACCATGAGCAGTGAAATGCTGAGAATTCTACCTTAATTATCTATTGAAGGCCGATTCTTCATTTACTCTCCAAATGCAATGCAATCTGTAATAGTGTGCTGTGATTAACAGAAAACAATTGATTAAAACAAACAATAGTATTGCTTTTTTACATATAAATTAATTTCTATTGTTTGTACCAAAATATGATTTGTGATTGTTATATGTTAAAAGATTTGAAATAATGTGTAATAACAACTGAACGTTTGTTTTAACAACAATACATGTGTTATTAGTTTATTTACAAATGCAAAACAATAATATTGATTTCTAATATGGGAAATGTGTTACCTACTATAACATTTTTTTGTAATAAAATTTCAATGTTATGAGAAAATATACAAGTAAAAACAATACGAATGGAATTTGTGATTATTTTTTATCTTCTAGATTAAGTCTTTCCTTATTATTTCTATTAATAATAAAATTATTGTTTTATTTTTCATGGCACACTGATAATTGCTTAAATCGTGTATTTTATTTAGCTTCTAAGACGTATATAAGAAACAATTGAAGGACAAACTTTATACTTAATGCATTTTTTCATTCTAAACAATTTTCTTCATTGCACTTTTTTCCTAAAATTAATAAGTAAATCATTGTCAAATCAAATTTTTAACGGTATTAAACAATGCAATTTTTTTTTCAGGTGAATTAAACTATACAGGGTGAGTCTTGGAAGACGCCCCTTTTTACTTCCTTGTACGTAAGTAAAGGAAGTATTGTAATCGCGAAAAATTTCGGTTTTCAGATTTCAGCGGAAATATCCATTTTGATCATTCCTGAATCCATTTTGACTAATTTCGTTGTGACGTCTGTACGTACGTACGTACATATATACTCCAAAACTTTTCAAATTTGGTATACAAGACTTTTATGTCAATCGAAATAACATAATAGATTTTGGTTAAAATAGGCTAACCGGAAGTGGTACATTACTTGAAGTTGTTTAACAGTTTTTCTTAAATAAAATGATTTTATTTTGATTTTAGAAATAAATGCTTCAAATAAAAGTTTTAGAGATTTAATTTCTGCGTCTAGCACATCAAGTATTATTAAATTAGCCCTTTGTATAAGCGAGATATGTAAATTTAAAAATTATATACTTTTATGTTTTTGTAATAAAGCTTGCTAAGGATTAGGACAAAAAAATAAAAAAAAATGTTCATGTCAAATTACGTTAAATACGTGCAATTTTATGATTCGTACAATAACAAATATTATATTATTATTGTGGAATTACTCATATTCATTGTTGTAATCAAATATTTCTTTGTTGTAATCAAAACTCTCTTTAAAAAATGAATTATTTTTTGTTCTATATCAAAATATTTCTCGGGCTTGGCTTAAGCCTGTCAAAATTTTGTAATTTAATTATTAAAAAATATGTATAGTTTAATAATCGTACAAGGAAGTAGTGTGGTGTCCACATCAGATTTTTTACAATTATTTTTTTAAATATGCTATTTGATGGCAGATGTAGATATTTTTTATAATGTGAGGTTTACAAGATCTATCTAACTTTTATTTTTTAAATAGCAATCAATAATTATTTTACTAAAATATAAACCGCCATTTTTTTCTCTTTTGAACGATAAAAACTAATGTTTTTATTAACGTATTTGAAAAAATTCGAGAAAAATAAGATTGAGAATCATAGGAAATAACTTTTATTTAAATATTTATAGGTGTTGTTTGTTACTTATTTATTATTTACGTGTTTATTTATTTATTTTCACATAGTCACCTAGAATTTTTGAATAAAAATTATTTCTCACACAGAAACAGAGGAAGACCAAAGATAAGATGGAAGGGCTGTATTGCGGAAGACTTGAGAGAAAAAGAACTGAATGAGAACGACACGCAAAACAGAAATGAGTGGAAGAGGAAAATAAAAAATAGCGACCCTTAACGAATGGGAAATGCTAAAGAAGAAGAAGATGTTAGTGTCAAGTGCTATTTGCATAGTTTGTTTATGAAATAATTTTATTGGAAATATAGGATTTTTTGCAAGAAAATTTAAGTATGGAATTTATACATAATACACAGGATTGACGGAATGTAATGTGCTGGCCACATTAGATTTTTCTATTATAATAAAAAAGTTAGGGGAGGAGTATGACTTTAAATAGGTAATTAAATTGAGAGAATTAAATTACGCAATTCATGGTTTGTATTACACCAATAATTTTCATTCGAAATTATATCATACTGCAATATTGCAATATCCGGTATAATTAAACCACATAGAAGTGCAAATCAAATTATTACACTTATTACGATCAGCTATTTTCTACAAAATAACAAAAACTTCAACGGAACAGTTGCCTGTGCCGTGAGTCGACAGTCAATTATTGCTTTTTTCGTCGCCTTTTGAGATTGAGACTCAGACCAGAACCAGTACACGTTACTCTACCGTAGTTTTTGATCAACACATGGTGGTACATTGTTTCTACGGCTGTTCGTGACAAAGTGACGTCATTTTCAGTGTGATGCCGTAAACTTGAAACTTTTGGCGGTCCAGTGGCGTAGAATGGAAAATGCAAGTCATTTTTGTTGACATTTAGTTGAAATAGTGAAAGCGTGATAATTAGACCAATGTTTACTGTAATTAATAATTACTAAGGTTAATTAAGTGTATCTCCTTTACCTTTATATTTTGATTAGATACTTGTTTCGTTAGAAATAAGTAACATTTTTTAATGCTGGAATACAGTATAATGCATTTCCTACTATATATTTACGTAATTTCTGAGTATTGCATTCTTCAATTCCATATATGCATGAATACCGCAATACCTAATTTTTTTAATACTTTTTTTATGATGGTGTATTTGAAAATAATTTATATAATTTAAACTATTTACAACAGTTAGATTTTTTACCTCTAGCTAAGAGATGTATTGGATTCATCCTAAAAGGTGGTTATTTTTTTAAATTGTTTTGTTATTTACTTAAAAATAAATACATAAGTTGAAATTTCTAATAGTTTCAAGCAAAACCATTGATTAAATAATATGTATAGATTGGCAACCTTATGAGCATTTATGTATTTATATATGAGCACTAGATATTATACTATCTTTGATTATTTTAATATGTATTTAGTTGTAGAAAGATTTATATTAAATTATTTCCTGCTTAAATGACTTAATTTTTATCAGAAAAAAACCTAACTTGGAGTAGGCTATGAACAGAGAAACGTATGTATGACCATTACTCTTCCAAAATTCATTAATTTTTTTTTTATTTAATGTGTTTACTCAGGCTTTCTTAATTAGGATAACTTTCTGCAGATAAATTACATGCTAGAAATGCGTTTTGATAGATCCCACATACACACATATATATATATATATACAGGGTATTTCCTTTAAAACAACCAGCGCTTTTTTGGGCGAACTAATGACTTTAGAGAACAATGTTATATACAAAAAATTACCAGGAAAAAGGACTTAATTTATGAGGAATAATAAATAAAAAATTCAACCAGTGGTTCTCAAACGGTAGAATAAAATTATATTTTTTTAAATAGCAACCTATATAAATTTTTTGTCCATTAGATTTTTCTGATTTCAACGATATAAATATGATATGGGGTTGTATAACAATTATTTCGAGAAAAATGATATTAAAAATCAGAAATAATTTTACAATATTGAAGTAGGCTATGCAATAAACAACTATTAATACGACTATTGCCTAGATTAAAATAGTCTAAATTTGTTAATTCTTGCAACTGCAAAGCCATTTTTTATTAATAAGTAACTAAAAAATTACGAAAACAAACACTTAATAACGTAAGTAACAAAACTATCTGTCACCTGTATCATTTGTTTGCATTTGTTTATTGCATAGCCTATTTCAATATTGTAGAATTATTTCTGATTTTTAATATCATTTTTCTCGAAATAATTGTTATACAACCCCATATCATATTTATATCGTTGAAATCAGAAAAAAAATCTCTATCTAATGGACAAAAAATTATATAGGTAGCCATTTAAAAAAATATAATTTTATTCTACCGTTTGAGAACCACTGGTTGAATTTTTTATTTATTATTCCTCATAAATTAAGCCCTTTTTCCTGGTAATTTTTTGTATATAACATTTTTCTCTAAAGTCAGTGGTTGTTTTAAAGGAAACACCTGTATACAATGTGTTAATTAAAAACCTGGTCATAGGCGTTTAACATGGGAAATCAGTTTTTCTTTGAGCAAAAGTTCCTAAATTATTTTAGACAAAAAGACTTCAAATAAATGTTGTAGAAAATTAAATTCTGCACCCGAGTTAGTAATAAGATTTTATTTTTGACATTTAATAACCGAGAAAATCAATTTTAAAGTTTTTTAAAAATTGCTGATTTATAGCGATAGCCATGTAACTCAAACAAAATTTGTCCACTATTTTATAATCTGAAGCTATATGTTATTGAACGAAAATCACACAACACAAACTTTTTTTGTCAGTTAAGATGGCATACAATTGTTCGTAATTTTGTTTAAGTTCCATGGCTACCGCTACAAATCAGCTATCTCCAGAAAATTTAAAATTGATTTTCTTGGTCATGAAATATCAAAAATCTTATTAGTAATTAGGGTGCAGAATTTAATTCTCTACAACATTTATTTGAAATATTTTTGTCTAAAATAATTTGGAAATTTTTGCGCAAGGAAAAACTGATTTCACATGTTAAACGCCTATGGCCAGGTTTTTAATTAACACATTGTATGTATTTTGTTTTAATAGTTCAATGTTTGCTTAGACTGCTTAAAAAAATGAAAATAGAAATGAAATAGGTACTAAATTTGTATTAAATAAATAAAAAAAAATAATAAAAAATAGATGTTAAGTACCACTGGCTTTAAAATAATAATAGTTAAGCCAGAAGGTGTCTCCCTTTATGCCGTACAAAATATCTTAATCACTTTATTATATACATGTATCGTACTTATATTTTATCTGGGAGCTGCAGACAATAATATTTTTTTATTATCTAAAGTATAAGAAATAACAATAATATGATAAGATATATTTTTATCAGATCTACTTTGTTTGAAGACATTTTTCATTTTTTAAGTGGGTTGTTAGTACCATCATTAATCAAGATGACATAGTTAAAAAATTTAATATAATCTGTGTTGTGTGGACAACATTTTGTAGGAATACTATTAATTTATTATCTGGAAATGCAGAAAAAATGAGGCCAACAAAATACGCCAGATGTTTCATCAAACAAACATTTGCGGCAACTTTTATATTTTTATTGCTATAATAAAATTAATATTTATTGTACAATTGTACTGATAAAACAGAGTTTTAATTATAATTGTCATCACATATGAACATAGTGACCGTAAATGAATAAATTTTTTCATTAGATTTTTTTAGGTTATGACATTGATTAAATATTATCTGCAGGAATATTGGCAAGGCTATGAACTTGCGTAACGCACTTTTTTCCGAGAAATGTGAGCGCCATCTACATAGGTACATATCGTACGTAATTTAAATTAACACTATTTGACTGTTGTACAAATGAATGAAATGAAACTTCTGGACAACAGTGAAAATTATTTTTAATTTTTGACGATTCATATTATTTTATTTTAAGTATTGATTTTGTTTTTACATTTTGATGATCTTAAATTTTGTGTTTTTTATTTATTTATTCACCAAAAGATGTATTTTTTTTTAATTTCACCTTCTGGATAATGTTCATAAGCACATGGGGTTAAAACCATTAGAGGCCAAAAAATAAAAATTTGATGTGGCCAACACATAACCTCTCGCCATCTCCTTTTTATGTTACCTAAATAAATAATAAATAAATATATCATCACGGCATATTACCCAATGCTAGGTGTGTCAATCTGCTTTGTACATACTTAACATTTAACATTTCTTGTACATACAAATAATTCAAATTGTATATATTCTTTCGTTCTATGGGGAAATTTCTCCTACCCTTCTAATATATTAAAAATACTTTTTATTCACTGACGTTATTAGCGATATTTCTTAAGGATATATGTAATATTAATATACCTATAATTTTAAACATTTAATTAATAATACAATAAGAAATTTTAAATGTTCTTACTTCCCAGTAAAAGCTTTCTTTAATGTTAATAAAACTGTTGATTCTTGACACTGATTTTTTGCATATTCTGTCAATTATAAACATTTAAATATCAACTGTTTTCCATGGAGTTGTTTCTCTAAATCTCTAAATCTATACAAGATATCAGTGGCGTAGCCAGAAACATTTGGCAGGGGGGGTTTTAGGATAATAAATTTTAAATAAATATGAGGTTAAATAGGCTTAATAACAACAATCAACAAAAACAATATTTTTATAAATATAATTTTTATTATATTTTATTTATTAGGTAAATAACAACAATGCTAAATTATGCAGTGAATTTCAAACCACTCACCTAAATATATTTATACAAACCGCAGTATAAACACATGAAAAGTTGTAGTTGTAACACTAATAAATTAAATTAACGTAGGTATTCTACTCAAGAACAAGAACATAGCGCATGAGATTCACTGTTAGCTGTTGGTAAATTTCGATATAGCTCGGCATTTTCACGAGGACATTGCGCGAAAGGGCATCTGTAGGCTACAGACTGTAGCTAATAATTGCGTGTAAACAGATTTCTACGAAAATTAATATTCTTTTACAATGTTATTAAGAGAGTTAGTGTGTCAGTTGAGATGGTTTGGGCATGTGGAGAGAATGGCAAGTGAACGGCTTGTTAAGCGTATATATCTTGGTGAAGTTGAGGGTTTTCGATTGCGTGGCCAACCAGTGTGTAAGTAGATGGATGTGGTTGGTAGGGTGCTTAAAGAGAGAAAGTTTCCAAGTAAGAAGAGAAGAAGAGCATGTATGAATGCGATTATGAGTGTGGCCGGGGCGAAAGAAGTGTGCTTAGACAGGAATCTGTGGCGAAGGATTATTGTTGCGTAACTATTATTGTGATCCGGATGCGGTATTTCGCTACCGAAAATCGGTCACTTTATTATGTTTAAGAGTAAAGATTTGTTGTATGATGTTGATGTTGTTCTTATTGTTTTCGGGTTTGTGCGAACCCACAAAGTGGGGCACGCGTGATTTTATGTATGTATGTATGTATGAAAATTAATTATTTTTTACTTCAGATCATATTATACATGAACAACAAACGAGTATGTTTTGAAATTAGTGTTAAAAGCGGCCTTCCATGGTCTCACAGGGGGGGTTCTGACCCCTAAAACCCCCCCTATGGCTACGCCACTGCAAGATATAATATTTTTTTAAATGTATCAGATTGAGAATTTAAAGAACTTTTTTATTGTATTAACAAATTTTCAAAAAATAATATTTAGAAGATTTTTTTAAAGAAACTACCACTTCCGGTTGTCCAATTGCTACCAAAACCTATTGAACTGTTCCCGTTAATGTTAAATTGGGGATTCCGCAGTTAAACAGGTCTTTAGTTGTATTTTCAAAAAATAATATTTAGAAGAAAATAATAAATAAAACAATATTTTAGTTATATATTATATACGAATGCAAAGGAGCATAATATAGTTTTCAGCATCAGTAAATACTAGTGGTGGGATCCGGATCCGGATAGTTTCGGTTTCGGATCCAAAAATATCTGAATATCCGGATAATTGAATATTAAAGTATCCGGATCTCGGACCCAAAGCTCAGTATCGGAATTTTGGATCCGGATCTGAGTATTGGATTTTGGATCCTATAATCTGAGTATTGAATTTTGGATCTGAATCTGAGTATCAGATCTTGAATCCGGATTCGAATATGAAATCTTGGAAACGGATTTTAGTATCGGATCTTAGATTCGAATATGAGTATGTCATATTAATATGTTACTTTATATGTGTAATAATACAAATTTGTATTTTTTTATTCATCATTTACTAAATAGGACACTGTGAAAATATGAATTTATTTTTCTTTACATTTTTAAAAACTACCTGGCTGTTTTAGAGGGGTTTGCCTTCACATTCAAAATGAAGAATCGGATCCAGAATTAGAATCTGGATCCAGATCCGTAAATAAAACATCGAATCCGGATCCAAGTCCAGATCCGGATCCAAATTAGGATCCGGATCCAAATCCGAATTAAATTTACGGATATCCACTTCAAAATCCGAACATCGGATATCCGAGGAACCGGATATTTTGAAATCCGGGTACATGGATCCAAGTTTTGTCGGATCCTCACAGCACTAGTAAATACTTGTATGCAAGTACGTATTTAAATTAATAAAAATTAAATGGTGGGAGGTATTGTGTTGGCCACATCAGATTTTTATTTGGATGCGACTGTTCCGGTCCTTAATTAATAAAAAAATACTGTTTTAAACATTTGATAAACTCATTTTACTATAAAAATAATTCAAACAATTTCAAAACCTCCAAAAAATATAAGTTTTCACACCGTGATGATATATGTATTCATATCTTTGAAATCATTATGAGTCATTATATTCTTGTGTGGAAAGTGGTCATCCTCTCGTCTAGTTTCTCGTGTTTCATTCTCGTTTGTTGTCGTTGTCCCCAATTATAATGGCATTAGGTGCTTCCTACGCCACTGGCAGCAGACGGCGCGTGTTACTTGCGGACTCCATGTACCGTTATGTCATCTCGGGGCACCGGTGTGGCTAGACTCGAGGAACCGGCTGCCGGCTATCTACAGACATCCTAGTCACATCTGTAGAACAAGCAACAAAGTAGGAAGTTGTCTTTAGGTTGGTTAGAATAAAATAAAAATTGAATAGCGATGAGCAGTGATCTGATTACCTACATTAAAGATTGCAAATTAAAAAAATCTGTTGTGGCCAGCACAATACCTTCCGTCAATCCTGTGTATTATATATAAATTCCATAAATAAATTTTCTTGCAAAAGATTCTAAATTTCCAGTAAAATTATTTCATAAACAAACTATGCAAATTGCACTTGACACTAACATCTTCTTCTTCTTTAGCTTTCTCCATTCGTTAGGGGTCGCTATTTTTTATTTTCTTCCACTCAAAAAAAAAATTATGACATTTGATACCTACATACAAGATTACTAGCTGTCATTCTGACACGGGCCCCCATATCTACTTCTCATGGCGAACAAAGTCGCATGACTGCTCGCATTCTATAGAATGAATTTTAGGATGTAAAATATATATTTTTTAAGTTATTCTAATATATTGAATATTTTTTTTATAAATTTATAAATGACAATTGAGACCATAACTGTTATGAATATGTGATGACGTTTATTCAAAAATTCAAGGATCACGAAACGATTTTACTACTCCGACGATGTTTTGTTTGATAAAGAAAAATAACAAATATATATTTACGTCATACTTGTTTTTAAAGCAACGTTTTTTGAACGATTTATACTCGTAATACAAAAACTGAAACATTAATGTCCTCGAACTTTAAAATATCATTTTAAAATTCTAAATACACAATCTATTATTTTATTAAATGATAGGCAATAACAACTACAGCAATGATATTTGGGTTATCAGTTTCAATTTTATCTATTTTAGAGCATATTCATTTACGTATTTAATCCTTAACTGGTACAGTGATTTCCTGTAACGTAACTGGCATAGTGGGGTCTTCAGTGACCCCAGTGCAAAACATAGGTAAAAAGGGCATCTTCTTAAAAAAAGTTGATATATTATTTTTATTTATTTATATTTCAACACAATAAACACAAAAATAAAGGAAACGAAATTACTACTAAAACAATATATGTTGAAGAAAAATAAATGTTCATTTGTTGCAGTCTCTTGGTTATTGGGGCACAAAATCGCCAAAAATATTTTTTAGATGCCGGTCGGGAAAAAATACTTTGAAGTATACCTAAAAGCATCACCCAGAACACAAAATTTATATTTTAGTGTTACTAAAAAAAAAATAACAAGTATGTTTTTTGACTTACATTTACACCTTTTCTACAGATCAATGACTGCCGTGAATGAGCTTTACATATAATTTATTTTTTATTTTTTGGTGATTGGGTTGCCCATTTGAATCTATTTTTGCCATATAGGTATCTTTGAGATAAACCCTGGTTTGAAGTATCCATGTCTTCCTCTTCCTCACTACTGTCACAATGTCTGATTCCGTGCCATGTATACTATGTTCGCTGTCTGTATTAGATATGTCGGAATCACTCTGTTATTCCCTCAATAGATTGTGGTTTGTCGTTAACATTACTTTCATTCATCAAAATATCGCACAGCTCACTATCATTTAAATAACGCCGATACATTTTATATATAGAAAAAAAAACGTAACTGGTACAGTGGGGTCAACGAAGACCCCAATTGTTATTATTATACCAAGTCGACTAGGACGGTTACTGAAGCTACTGAACAGATCAAGCCTTTAGTTCCAAATTTTAACACGAAACAACAAGATTCAAAATTATTGGGGTCCTCGGTGACCCCACTGTACCAGTTAAGGGTTAAAATAAAGAAAATTATTTCTGTACCACTACACAGTCATAAAAATGAGTTGTTGTTTAGATCATTTATTATAAAAATAATATAAATAATAATATTAATATATGTCATTGGTGTAATTTACATAAAATTTTAGTTTAAGACAACAATTTTTAATCTTTATTAATGTCTTAATGAAAGAAAACTTATTTCTATAAATTTTCTTCTTTCAGACTACAGAAAAGTTATTGCAGAAACAAAGGCCACCTGTATTATTATCGTTATTTATATTTTTAAGTCGTTAGTATAAATAAACCGATTATCTATACATAGAAAGTTAAGCTTATATAACAACTATACATAAGTAGTAAATACTTATAATTTTTACCGTCCATATCTATACGCGATAACTACAAACCAGCTATGATTAATATTCAGCAAACACAATTCTCATTCAGAGCTGAAATTTGAATACTGGGTGCGTCTGGTCTATTTTTAGTCAATGATGACATTTCAGCAGGAAGGGATTGAAATATTACGTCACCCTAATTCCTGACAGATGTGAACAGGGATTCTTGAGATTTATGTATGTTGGTATACGAATAGTTTGTTTCAAGATATAGCAGTTAGCGAGAGTTAAATAAAAATCTGTTGGGGCCAGCACAATACCTCTCGTCACTTCCGTTTTTGGCCCATAAAAATGTAAATACTCTCAAATATTTTATCTTTTTTTTTACCGGCCAAATAACTATGTTCATTCTTTAAAACTACAGTATCTATGTGTAAAGCCCAATGTACGGTATGAATAAAAAAAATCTGTTGTAGCCAGCACAATACCGCTCGCCATTTCCGTTTTTGGCTACATAAGTATAGGATGTGAGCAGTCATGTGACATTGTTGGCCTTAACAAGCAAATATGGGGGCCCGTGTCAGAATGACAATTAGTAATTGTGTATATAGATGTCAAATGTCAGAATTTTTCATTAAAAATTTCAAGATTTTTTAAATTCACTTAGTTAATTTGTCACAAAGGAGCGTGGATTTTACTTGTCGAGGAAAATAAACCACATGTAATTGGAAAATCATTAAATTTAGAATGAAAAATTATGATATTTGACATCTATGTACATAATTACTAGCTATCATTCTGACACGGGCCCCCATATCTGCTCGTCAAGACCAACAAAGTCACATGACTGCTAGCGCCTATTGTATTTAACATTTCTTGTATACCTACACTCTACACCAAAATTCTACTTATATATATTCTTTATATTTTGATTTTTTAATTTTAAATTCATTCCATGAAGAAATTTTGTCCTCTTCTAATTTTTCGGAATATTTCCATTTCATTGTCGGGATTGACAGTATTTTTGAAGGGTATATGTAATAAAACTATAATTTTAAATATTTAACTATTAATACAATAAGAAAGAATATAATGTATGTACTTCCCAGAAAAAATCTTCAGTAATGTCTCCGGATTTTTGACACTGACATTTATCTGTCAGTTACAAACATTTTAATTTTTAAATTGGTTTTCATGTCATTATTTGGGCTGTGAGATTTATTACAGATTATTATATACCTTAGGTATATTTCTTTATCGCGGAATCTATAAAAGATATAATAAAATATTTATATGTATCAGATAGAGAATTTACTCTTCTTTAATACAAGCAAGAACAAAAATTTTCAAAAAATAATATTCAGAAGATTTTTTTTCAAGAACCTACTACTTCCGGTTGTCCAATGGTTACCAAAACCTTTTCAGCTCTTCCCAGTAATGTCCGATTGAGAAATACGTAGTTAACCGATATTAACTATTACAGTTTTTGAGAAATCGTCCGTCCAACATCCCCACACACATACATCCACACACACGCACATACAGACATCATTGTAAAAATATTAAAATCGAATTGTAGGGACCTTAAAACGTGTATAATCATTAAAATCTGGATATGCAATTTTTAGCATGAATCCAATATCTCTCTTAGCGAGAGGTAAAAACTAATGTGAAAGTCAGCTAAAGTCAACCTACTGTATCTTGAGACACTATAAAGCACCGGAAGAAGTTTTTTTTTCTTTTCGTGAAAGATACCATATCTTGTCTAAATATTTTCTGTACTAAAAAGTCAGGTAAATATTTTTTGGAAGTGAAAGATAGGGTGTTCCAAGAAATGCATACTTTTAAAATAACTGTTTATTTTCTGTGAAATTTAGAAAGTTTGTCAAAGATGTAGTTAAAATTTTAATAAAACATCTACTTTCAAGATTAGTGAAAAACTGCATTACAAATTTGTAATAAATGAGGAATTTGTGATAAGAATTCTTACTTATGTACGTAGTAATAATAAAAATTTAATCAATCAAATTAATTATCATATAACGGGCAGTACAATAATGATAAGTACAGTAAAATTCTCTAATTATAGTAAGACGCAAAATTTAAACCAATGACTTTAATTTAATGATTATCGTACAGTAAAAATTTTGAAAAATGAAATTTGTGACAAAACTTTGAAGAATTTTAACTCAATATCTAGAAAGTTTATAAGAAAAAGTTATTAAGAAATATTATTGCACTCGATGAGTTCTATCACTGGTTAAATTTTATGTGCTAATTTTTATATACAGGATATACATTAATACTAATATTTTTACTCCTGTTTTTAAAAATAAATAATAAATAAAAATAAATTTCTACAAGTAATATTTCATTTCATAAGGTATTTTTCAGGTTGTTAACGTGCGTCTTTTGTCTATTCATTTTTACTATACGAGTATATTCGTATTATAATTTCATTAAAAATATATTTATTTTTGCAAGGAAATTGGCGGGATGTAATGCGCTGTCCTCCGCCACAGACTTTATTTTTGGATAAAATGCAGGATTAAACTAAAAAACGATATATGTTTAATTTATGACACATAATTCATTTTTATCTGATACTTTTTACTTCCTTGTACGTAAGTAGGTAAAGGAAGTATTGTAATCGCGAAAAATTTCGGTTTTCAGATTTCAGCGGAAATATCCATTTTAATCATCCCTGAATCCATTTTGATTAATTTCGTCGTGACGTCTCTCGCATAACTCAAAAACGGTAAGCCGTAGAAAGTTGAAATTTTGTATTTAGGACTCCTATAACATCTAGTTGTGCACCTCCCTTTCTGGTTATTACACAATTTCCAGAAGTGGTACTTTACATGAAGCCTATAATAGATTTTAATGAAAAACTGTTTTAAAATATAATCCAAAACTTTTCAAATTTGGTATACAAGACTTTTATGTCAATCGAAATAACATAATAGATTTTGGTTAAAATAGGCTAACCGGAAGTGGTACATTACTTGAAGTTGTTAACAGTTTTTCTTGAATAAAATGATTTTATTTTGATTTTGGAAATAAATGCTTCAAATAAAAGTTTTAGAGAATTAATTTCTGCGTCTAGCACATCAAGTATTATTAAATTAGCCCTTTGTATAAAGCGAGATATGTAAATTTAAAAATTATATACTTTTTTGTTTTTGTAATAAAGCTTGCTATGGATTAGGACAAAACATAAAAAAAATGTTCATGTCAAATTACGTTAAATACATATGATTTTATGATTCGTACAATAACAAATATTATATTTTTATTGTGAAATTAGTCATATTCATTATTGTAATCAAATATTTCTTTATTGTAATCAAAACTCTTTTTAAAAAGAACCAGGTTCGATTATGGTCGCTATATACGAGTATCTTACCGTTTTGAAGTTAAAATTAATATTTTGTAATTTAGTTATTAAAAAAATATGTATAGTTAAATAATTGTACAAGGAAGTCGTGTGGTGTCCACATCAGATTTTTTGAAAATAATATTGTTTATCTTTTTCACAGGCGTCACGGAATAAAAATCATAAATGTCACTGGCTGAACTAATAATTTCACTTACTTATGCATGCAGTCAAAAAGTTTCACATATAGTGTTCTGTTTAATGAAAAGTAGGTGACTAGATCCATGTCGAAACACAAGACATGTCAGTGTTCTCGTGTGAAACAGATGAATAATTATTCATATGCGAATCCAGTGCTGATGTCATAATTTTTTTTTTTTTTTGTGGTAACGTTCGTCATTTGTCGATCTGTCTGGAATGTGAAATTACGAAGTTGATTCGAGATTGTTATTTCATGTTTTATGATGTGGTGATGATGTGATGACAAATGAATGAGATAGAGGACGGTAATTAAGGCTATTTGGAGGTGACTTTGGCATTTTACATTCTAAAGAATTCCTTGTAAGGAATTTATGCATTATACATTTATTTATTTCTATAAAACAACTTTTACACTAACGCAATAAGCCAATAAAGTCTTTATAGTAACAAATGATAAATAAATATTTCATCATTGATTTTCCCCCTATTGTGTGTTACATATGGGAAATTCCTGTTCTTGTCTTGCTGTTCTTTGTCTTATTCTTGCTGCAAGAACAAGAACAAGAGGTTGGTTGCAAGAAACAAAACTCAGCAAGACTAGCCTGTTGGACAAAAATTAATTCTGTTGAATCCTGTAGCCCTGGAAAATATTTTTATTCACAATCATTGTACGAAGGTGAATCAATATAAAGGGGCCATAGACCCGTATGGAGCTGATTAACAGGTAGCCTGGGCTGTTAGGAAGGGGGTAGACTTGACCCCAATTCGCTTAGGTCTCTTTAATATTAAAGAAAACCATGAGCGAACAAGAAGGGCATGTCTCTGTGGAGCAACGGATTATTATCAAGTTTTTGGCCAAGGAAGGTGTAAGTCCAACCGAAATTTTGTGGGGGTTGAAGGCCCAGTGCAGGGACAACACGTTTATAAGGACCCGTGTCTTTGCTTGGCATAAGGAGTTCTCAAGGGTGAGATTCAGAGTCACGATTGCCGCCAAGGGATGAGCGTTATCGAGGCGGTTCGAAATCTCAGGAAGACTGATAAACGCATAATGATCAACGAGCATTTAATGCGCAATATTATTGCAACTTACTGGATGCCACAAAATTGTCCTATCGAAGAAAACGCAAACTGTCAAAAATGTCATTTTGCTTCATGACAACGCCAGGTCTGTGTGTGTGTGTGTGTGTGTGTGTGTGTGGGTGTGTGTGTATGTATGTATGTATGTATGTGTGTGTGTGTGTGTGACTAAAATTACGATACCTCCAATACTAGAAATCCAAAAATTATAATTTTTACGTATTCCTCTTCCTTACATACATATACAGACGTGATTAGATTTTGGTTATAATAGGTCAACCGGAAGTGCCCTCATTTAAAGTTTTTAACAGTTTTTCTTGAAAAAACGCTGTTAAATATTATTTTTTGACATTAATGTTATTATAAATATTAAAGCATATTCTTATCCATACGAATTGATTGCATTTTATATTTCATATTCAATGGATATAGAGTTAAGGAATTATAAAGAAATTAAATCTTACAAATCAGTCAGCTATGCTATAACCATGGAAACAGCTACTATATTAAGAAAATCCTAACTGACAGATGTCAGTTGCAATGAAAAGAAAATGAATATGGCAGAGATGAGGAAATTGAGATAGATATTGGGGAAGGCACGGAAAGATAGGATAAGGAATGAAAGAATAAGAGAAATGGCTCGAGTGATAGAAGTTTGTAGATAGATACAAGATAGACGATTACATGGTTTGAACATGTCATGAGGAGAGATGAAGAATATATTGGAAGAATGTATAGTTTAGTAATAAAAGGTAGGCAAAACAGAGGAAGACTAAACATAAGATGGAAGGACTGTATTGCGGAAGACTTGAGAGAAAAGGAACTAAATGAGGACGACACGCACAACAGAAATGAGTGGAAGAAAACAATAAAACATAGCGACCCTTAACGAATGGGAAAAGCTAAAGAAGAAGAATATATCAGTGTCAAGTGCATTTTGCATAGTTTATGAAATAATTTTACTGAAAATATAGGATCTTTTGCAAGAAAATTACGTATAGAATTTGTACATAATACACAGGATTGACGGAAGGTGTTGTGCTGGTCACATCAGATTTTTAAATTTTGAAATGTCAGGTATATGCAATTGATATTTGAAAGTAAGTTCTTATTTTCATTGAAAATCATAATTCACTTGCTGTGGGTCAATGCCAAATATCTCTTTGTGTACTCGTCATAGCATACTTGGATAATGATGTGATCATAGGTCAAGCATCGTATATTGCCTTTTTGTAATTATTGTTCGTTAATTACTTAACCCAATCGTTTTGTTCGTTGTTTTTACTAGAAGATAGTTCTAGGAATTGCAATTTGCTTTATTATTTACACTATATGTATACACAAACCATTTAAAATTCAGAATTAGGTTTGTATGTTCTCTTGATTTAAAATTGATGTTTTAATTGTAAGCATGAATTTGTTATTAACTATGCGGAAAATTGGACACTAATTATTTTGTTATTATAACTGTAACGTTTTAATAAGTATGTTTGCTTTAATTAAACCATTTGTTAAGCTTTTATCTTTATAATTAATTAAAAACAAACTAGGTAAATGTTTAATTGAATTTGACACAGATATAAATGATCAACATATCATCATGCTTGCAAATCATTTATATACTACGAGTATAAATGTTTTTTTACCTAAAGGTAAGGGAAGGTATTTTTTGGTCAAAAAAATTTATGGTGAGTTTTTAGAGAATAAGCACTTTTACGATTCCTAGAATACGATTTTATCATTTTTACGATGATTTCTATATGTGTGTGTATGTATGTGTGTGTGAGTGTATGTGTGTGTGTGACGATTTTTCATATGCGATAACTCCAACACTACAAATCTAAAAATCTGTTGTGGCCAGCCATTTTCATTTTATGTTGCATAGGGTGCGAGTAGTTATGTGACTTTGTTGGCCTTGGCAAGCAGATATGGAGGCCCGTGTCAGAATGACAGCTAGTAATGTACATAGGTGTCAAATATAATAAGTTTTCATTCAAAACATTATGCTTTTCCAAATCCATGTGGATTATTTTCCTCGACATGTATATTTCATACTATGGATGACAAATAAACGTCAGAATATTTTGAATGAAAAGTTATGATATATGACAATTGTGACATCTATGTAAATAACTACTAGCCGTCATTCTGACACGGATCCTCATAATATCTGCTTGCCAAGGCCATCTAAGTCAGATGACTGCACGCGCCCTAACGTATTTAACATTTCCTGCACACACAAATAATTGAAATTGTATCTCTTCTTTCGTTCTATAAGAAATTTTGTCCTACTATTCTAATATGTTAAAAATTCTTCAAATTCATTGACGGTATCTCCCAGAAAAATCTTCCAGTAATGTTATTAAAACTGCTGATTTTTGACACTGCCATTTGGCATTTATTTCTCAATTACAAACATTTAAATATTTCAACTGTTTTTTTGGGCGACGAAATTTATTACAACAGATTATTTTATATTATTATATCCTATATCTCCAAACCTATCTTAGATATAATAAAAAAATTAAATGTGTCAGATTGAGAATTTAATTATCTTTAATATTTGTAGTAACATTTTCAAAAAATAATATTTTGATTTTTTTTTTTTAGAAACTACCACTTCCGGTTGTCTTGTTACCATAACCTATTCAACCCTTCTCATTACTGTTAGATTGAGGAACTGTAGTAAAACAGGTCTTTAGTCTTATAGAATTTGAGAAATTGTAAATCTAACAACCTACACCCACACATCCACATACACACACACACAGAAAAAATGTTAAAATCGCATTCTATGGACCTTAAATCGTGCTTATTCAATAAAATCTAGATATGCGATTTTTAGCATGAATCCAATACCTCTCTTGGCAAAAGGTAAAAATTAATTCGTTTGTTCAAAAGTTTGTAGTCTTTACCGGACTTTGAAAATGATCATCTAAATGATCGAAACCGAACGAACAGTGTAAATAAGACATTTCAAGTTTTTATTTTAAAAACCTTTTCCCAAATACCTATTGTTTACTCTTAGGCATCATCAATTTTATAATACTTATTTCTGTTACACCCTGTATAAATTATTTATTTGTTTATATTTTTGATGTTATCTGTATGCAATGTATTTGTATCAACCGAAAATAAATATAATATTATTAATACTTATTTTTCCTCCTGAAATGACAGTTTGAAAACTTGTGGTCTTTGTAATCGTGGCTTGAAATGAAATCTTTCAAATGACCTTAAATCCAGGCAGCTGGAAATATATCAGATAACACAAGCAATGAAATTATTTTAATCCTAATATCAAGTTCTATTCTCATCGCACTCGTACTACATGTAAGCTAGGTACAATAATACTGTATATTACATTATAAATAAAATACCAAGAAGCCAAGAAGTATGATGAAAACGTAGGAGTGGAATGCCTACATACGAGCCCAACCACAAACGTATTCGTACCCTCTGAAATAAATATATTAACAGCAATAAAAAATATTTTTTTAGGTTGACTATATTTGGACATTTTTTTATTTTATTTATTAATAAAGTGTGCTGGATTTAAATACAATGTTATTAACTAAATTTCTCATTTAAACAATAATCTACGGGCAAATATTATGACAAAAGACAAGTCCGAAAATTTTTCGTTCCACCAGTAAATAATACACTATTTATGTTAGTGTTTATTTATAAAACTGACGGTAAAGATAACTGACAATCAGTTAATTGTCATCTTGAATTTTATTACTTTAATAAAAATTATTTGTGAATTATTAAAGACAAAAACATTTGTCACAGGGAAACAATGGTTTATTTGCAAATAAATTATTATTAAACCTAAGAAATTAATACACCATATCAAAATTTGTTGAATTGGAGCAATAATCATAGCATCCAGAAGTTTATTTATTCTTGTTTTTAATATAATTGTGGTACTTTAATAAATAAATATCACTTTACTAAAAAAATCATATTTAATAAAGTAATTGAATATATTGTCAGTTTCCTTTGCCTTCAGTTTTATAAATAATACTAACATAAATATTGTATTATTTACTGTTGGAACTAAAAAAAATAGCACGTGTCTGTTGTCATATATTTGCCCGTAGATTATTGTTAAAATGATAAATTTAGATAATAACATTATATTTAAATTCAGTACACTTTATTACTACATAAAATAAAATTTTGCCCAAATATAGTCTTAACTATTGTAATTTAAAAATTTATTTCTTTCTACTATGGTTTCCGCTTTTACTTGGTGAAACTTGCACTCCATTATTTAAAGGAAGGGTTAAAAATTACACGGTTTTTAGTTTCACTTATACTTTTTACATTTTGTTGACTATAGTTTCGCTATACAATAGCATCTTCTGAAGATGCTATTGTATAGCGAAACTATAGTCAACAAAGTATAAAAAGTATATGTGAAACTAAAAATCGTGTAATCTTTAACCCTTCCTTTAAATATTTTATTTCTTCTTGCCGTTAACATATTTTTTTCAAAGGGTACGAATACATTTGCGGTTGGACTCGTACTACCTACATATAGTATTTTTTTTAAAGATGTCCCGATCAAAGTCATCTGTATCATGAACGAATTAACAAATTGACATACATTTATCTCTGTCATTTTCAAAGACTACAAGCATGTGCGATAAGGATGGATATAACACATTTGTCTTTCGCATATGATATTTCATGTTATTACTTTTAAAATGCTTGTTTGTTGTTTCGAAATTGGTCATTGAATTCGAATAGGTTTTTTGTTTGTTCAAAGTGTTAAAATGATAATATGTCGGCAGATAACTTTGTAAAAATATCGTTTAAGTTTTTTTAAAGTTCAAATAAACATATTTATCGACCACCCAAAATAGTTGGTAATATTTGTTTTTTTTATGTCTTTTACATAATGTACTTTAGAAAGAAAATATTTATGCATTTTTACAGCACATAATACAAACAAGATATAGTGTAAAACTACCGCAATATACTGGGTGTTCATTTTAATTGGGGCACCATTTATATTTCCAGAAATATGAGTTTCATATACGGTGAAATGGGCAAACAATTTCGCCACGAATGGAAAAAATGAATACAAGTTATTTTTACCTTCCGTCACCTCAATACGATTTTACTATTTTTACGATGATGTCTGTGTGTGTGTTAGTGTGTGTGTTCGTGTGTGTGTGTGTGTGTGTGTGTGTGTGTGTGTGTGTGACTGTAATTTCGGCTGCGATATCTCCAATACTAGAATTCCAAAAATTACAATTTTTACGTATTCCCCTTCCTTACATCCATATGCAGACTTGATTAGATTTCGGTTATAATTGGTTAACCGGAAGATTTTAACAGTTTTTCTTGAAAAACGGTGTTAATTTTTTTAAACATTTAATGTTATTATAAATATTAAAGAATATTCTTATCTATACGAATTGATTGCATTTTATATTTCATATTCAATGGATATAGAGTTAAAAAATTATAAAGAAATTGAATCTTATAAATCAGCCAGTTATGCTATACATATATGGAAACAGCTACTATATTAAGAAAATTCTTACTGACAAATGTCAGTGTCAATGAAAAGAAAATTAATGGGGCAGAGATGAGTATGTTTAGATAGATATTGGGGAAGACACAGAAAGATAGGATAAGGAATGAAAGAATAAGGGAAATGGCTCGAGTAATAAGTAGTTTTTAGAAAGATACCAGAGAGTCGATTACGATTACATTGGTTTGAACATGTTGAAGAAACAGAGGAAGACCAAAGATAAGATAGAAGGACTGTATTGCGGAAGACTTGAGAGAAAAGGAACTCAGTGAGAACGACATGCAAAACAGAAATAAAATAAAAAATAGCGACCCCTAACGAATGGGAAAAGCTAATGAAGAAGAAGAAGATGTCAGTGTCAAGTACAATTTACATAGTTTGTTTATAAAATAATTTTACTGGAAATTTAGAATCTTTTACAAGAAAATTTATGTATGGAATTTATACATAATACACCCGATTGACGGAAGGTAATGTGCTGGCCACATCAGATTTTTTTTACTTGGTATTAGAGTACCCTGACAGAAAGAAGTGAATATTTTGTTCTATTGATCATAAATGTCAACGCAAACCAAATCTTCACGTATTTCTTTCATGGCATACTAATTATATGTAAAAGATTCACACGTATTCATTTTTTTTTCATTCATGGCTCTCTTATTATAGCCATATGTTAATCAAATTAATATAATACTTTGTATGAATTTTACTTTAAAAAATCGTTATGTAAAAGTATGAAAATATTATATTACTGAATTTAGAATTAAATTCTCTAACGAATGAGCAAATAAAAAATATGTAACGAAAGGTAAAAATGATACAATACTCGTAAATTACTTTGACATTTGAACCTAATTGCACTTAAATATATTTTCGACGTGGGTTTATGAATATAGTATAAGCAAAATATTTACTAGTAAAAAACTTCATATATTTTCACATTGTAGAAAGCATTGGGTTTTACAAATGAAAATAAATACATTTGCGTTTATTGAAATAATTACGAAGGTTATCTTTCAAGAAACAAAAGGTTAAGTATGAATAAGTGAAATATCCAACTTTCTCAATATTATGTTTCGAGCATGCATATTACAAACTCTTATTTTGCATATAATTATTTTTCCTTTTCACTTATCACGCGCAAAAGATAAATTTAATACAAGTATTTACAGGAATATATACTTATCTGTTGTATAATTTACTTCAAGAATTAACTATGTGAAAAATTCATATCACATGTCAAAAATACATACTTTGAAGTTGTATGTACATAACGTACTTGCAGTAATCTTATTATTGCTAACAAGATTACTAAATTGGCTTATATTATAATCAATATCAGATATTAAAGTATGTAGGTACTTGTTGATCACATTGATAAAAATGTTGAACTTCATACAATGAAACATTTTTATTTATAAAATAAATAAATATATCATCACGGCATATTACCCATTGTTGGATGTGCCAATCTGCTTTGTACACAGATTTCGGTAATGATAATGACATATTTGTACCGTGCGGACGTTTACCAGGCGTGACCTAACTTTGACAATTCATATATTTCTACTCAATTCTACTATTGTATTATACTTGGGATAATCCACAGTTCATCCATTCATTACTATAAATATTATTAAAAACAATAAAATGTGGTTGTTTTTCAAGAACTATTTATCGAATAACAAGTTTCGAATTTTTACCTCTCGCTAAGAGTGGTATTGGATTCATGCTAAAAATCGCATATCCAGATTTTAATGGTTACGCAAGTTTTAAAGTCCCTACAATCGGATTTGAATATTTTTACGATGATGTCTGTGGGTGTGCGTGTGTGTGGGTGTGCGTGTGTGTGGGTGGGCGGCTGTGAGGAGGTTGGAAGGACGATTTCGGACATGACTGGGAAGAGCTGAAAAGGTTTTGGTAATAATTGAACAACCGGAAGTTGCAGATTCTTAAAAAAAATATTCTAAATATTATTTTTGGAATTTTTTTGTTCTTGCTTGTATTAAAGAAAAGTAAATTCTCTATCTGATATATAAATATTTTATTATATCTTATATAGTTTTAGAGATAAAGAAATATAAGGTATATAATAATCTGTTGTAATACATCTCACAACCCAAATAATGTCATGGAAACCAATTGAAAAATTAAAATGTTTGTAACTGACAGGTAAATGTTAGTGTCAAAAATCCAAACACATTACTGAAGACTTTTTCTGGGAAGTATACATACATATATTATATCTTATTGTATTAATAGTTAAATATATGCGGTTTTTAGCATGAATCCAATACCTCTCTTAGCGAGAGGTAATATTGATTTATTTAATTACATAACAGACGTTGAATAGGAAATAATTACAAATGAATTAATAATTAATTATTTTAATAAAAATTTCATGGCGGCATTGGCGCACTAAAAAAAGGAATTAAATGTAAATTAAGAAATAATTTTCCGAATTTTGAAAAAAAAATTATTGAGAATCAGTACATCCTTATTTGTTTTACCATTTTTTAACACTATATATTTCTAATATTATCAATTTTTTGGTTGTGTTCAACTAGATGCAATATAATCGAAGTTTGAATAATTATAATAAATGTATTGACTTATAAAATGTATATCATTTGATTAATAATGATGAATTTTCAAACATGTGTAAACAAATATAATCCTGTTTATTTTGTTTCATATTTTCATCATGACAAAAATCAAAGTTATTTAATATTTTCTTGCGGTTTTGCAGCCGTCCATTTTAATTAATCAGACTTACCATGGCGCCATAAAAACTACAATAATTGAATACTCTTATTCTGATAGCGTTCACAATAATATCTAGTGTGCTTAGAATCTTTAACGACTACAGTTTATCTTTTGTTTCTTCTGTTTTTAGTTTCCTGTGTTTTTTAACTTTCTTTCATTTGTGATTCAAAGTGTAGTGCTGGGATTTATAGATTCCGTTGGCGTATGATGTAAGTCAACCCACATACCGATATTTGTTTTACAAATTATTGACTGTTTCTGCGATTTATAACGTGCAATTGTTTTCGCTTGTACTTTTCCTTTTTTGAATGGGTTGAGTTACCAATGATTATACTTTCTCAAATGGAATTTTACAATGTGTTGCTTTTTTTGTTGTAATATTATAGACATTGATTTGTCGTAAATAATAGTTTGAAATTAAATTATACGGGAAGTAAATTATTATTATTATATGTTAACAATTACTCGAAAGTTCAGTCAAACAGCATTTATTCTTACTATACCAACATTTCGGTGCACCCTTGCATCTTCTTCAGGGTCTGCAGTAATTTTACTCGAAGATCCGGATGAGCGAACATCGCAGATCATCACAGAACAACATGCAATCAAATGTGCTCTGGCAGAACATTCCAATACACTAAAACACACTTTTGATCTGGATAATTTCAAGGTTTTGGAGAAAAAGCAAAATTACTCCAAACGTTTCTTGAAGTGTTTTAATCAGGATATATTTTGGTGTATTGGAAAAGTTCAAACAGGAAAAGGCAAATTTCAGGCCTTACATTTTATTTAAATTCCTACAACTTGCTACATTATTATTAGTGTACAGAAGACCAATAGGAGTCCGTATCAATGATGTCATCAGAATTCTCTCACAGGATATGTCCGGCTATTTTCCGTATTATTCGGTTGTCGTTTTTTAGAGCAAATGGATGTGTGTATGCTCTTTGATTTTTTTGTACGCTGTTTTAATAAAATAACTGAATGTTTTGTACGAATGTATTTTTGGGCATGCTTTGTAACAATCTGTAAGATCTTACTGTGTGTGATAATGTCCATGTTATTACATTTTTGTTGTAAATATAATTGTTGTTGACCCTGACGAAGGTGCAAGGTGTAACGAAACGTCAGTAGAGTAAGAATAAATGTTATTTGACTGAGCTTTCGAGTAATTGGTAACACCTTAATAATGGTATATTTGTGATATAAATAAAATACGTAGTACACCGTTCTGTATGTAAAAATGCATTTTAAAGATTCGGACGGTATGAAGACCACATTAGATCTGTTGATGTATCAATTCAAATTAAGTATAACAAAAAATAGTAAATTACATTTTACGTTACTTTTTATCATATTCTATTATTTACTCATTATACAAACAAATAAAAAAAATATATATAAAATAAAAATATATAATTATATAGTGGAAACATCAGAAAATATCATTAAATGTATTTCGTGTCTTAAATTTAATGATAAAAACTTTTCAAGTATATATTTTGTAAATATAGAATAGGCAGCGAATAAATATTTACTTTATAAATAGCTGTATATTTTATTGAATACATTAATATTTTATTTGAACAAGATATGAAAGAAATGATCGGGCATTGACATTACCAAGAAAAAATGAGAGATTATTATTATACATAATAGTCATACATTACAATATAGCGCATTATCTACAGTTAAAAACTAAATATTATGAATATAATATATTTTCTTAATATAGAACCAGATTTTGTTAAGCTGGATACATTTTAATTAAAGGTACCTTATATTATAATAATAATTTGTTAATAAGTTTTTAAATTTACAAGTCCATGGAGTCAAATGAAGTTACGAACATAAAAAAAAATCTGTTGTGGCCAGCACAATACCTTCCGTCAATACTGTTTATTATGTATAAATTCCATACATAAATTTTTTTGCAAAAGATTCTAAATTTCCAGTAAAATTATTTCATAAACAAACTATGCAAATTGCATTTAACACTAACATCTTCTTCTTTAGCTTTCCCCATTCGTTAGGGGTCGCTATTTTTTATTTTCTTCTTCCACTCTTTTACGTGTCGTTCTCATTCAGTCCCTTTTCTCTCCAGTCTTCCGCAATACAGTCTTCCTCTGTTTCTTCAATCTTCTATTACTAAGCTATTCATTCTTCATCCAATATATTCTTCATTTCTCCTCATGACATTTTCAAACCAATGTAATCATCTCACTTGTATCTTTCTAGAAACTTGTAACACTAGAGTTATTTCCTTACCTATCTTTCCGTGTCTTCCCCAACATCTTCAACATCCTCATCTCTGCCACATTAATTTACTTTTTATTTATATTGACATCTGTGAATTTGAATTATTTGAATATATTTATGGTTTCCATGTTTAGCATAGCAGGCTGATTCATAAAATTTAATTTCTTTAAAATTCTTTAACTCTATATCTATTGAATATGAAGTATAAAATGCAATCAAATCGTATAGAGAATAATATATTCTTTAAGTTATAATGACGTTAAATGTCAATAAATCAAATTTTAACTATTAAATCTTCCAATGAGGCTACTTCCAGTTTACCAATTATAACCAAAATCTAATCAGTTGTTCTTCTGGATGTAAACTTGAGGAATACGAAAAAATTATAATTTTTGGAATCGTGGTATTGAAGTTATGCGATCCGAAACTTTCTTCACATACACACACACATACACACACATGCATACATACATACATATAGACATCATTGTAAAACTCATCATTGATTTTTTTGACCAAAGACAATACCTTCCTTACCTAAAGGTGACGGAAGGTAAAAATATATAACATTGTATTCTAATTTGCGAACCACTGGTTTAAAAAAATATATTTTCTTCTTTATTCAGTGTATATTTAATAATTTAGAAATTATTATAGGTAGCTCGTTTAGCTGTTACACCCTGCATATACATATTATATTTTGATTGATATATTCTTTGTCAATATTTAATTTAAATTTGAATTAAAATAGAGTTGTTTATTTGAAATTCTATACTCGTTATCTTATTTACTTGACCATATCTAATTAAATAACAGTTTTATAAAATTGAAAATCATCGTTTTATTAACTACTTTAGCGGTAATAAATAAAGGAAACATATCACGCTCTCCAAAACTGCTAATAGTGTAAATAGAGATGTTCGTAATTTTCTGCACTAAATTTCCTGAAAACTTTTGTTACACAGACTATTTAAAACGCTGCAAATAAAAACTTTCTCTCGTACTTCATTTGTTCTGTCTGCTGTCTGGTTTGCATTTCTCATAGTCATAAACCACTATCTTTTGTTTTTCCATGTGTGTGCAGTGTGTTTATAGGTTATGGGTTTGTTTTTTGTTTCCTGTGTGTAGGATGATGTTTATATTGTATTCTGAAACATGAATTTTTCATATGCCTCCATTTGGAAACTAGTTTTAATTCTATGAAGGATTATGTGTAAAATAATAATTGCTCATGTTTTTCATATTTTAATTTTATTTTTTTATGTGTCAACGGCTTTTTCTAAATAATTAATGTTTTAAAAAGTATGCTGTAGTTATTTCGACAATAATTATGATAAAAATCGTCCTATATATTAATTGAACCATTTCAGAGAATCTTTTTAAAAAGCGTTTCTAGGAAAAATATACGTGTACAGGCTGTCTCACTTTCTCGGGGGATATTTTCGGGAAAAGTTAACATTTCTTGTATATCTACACTCTAAACCAAAAATTCTACTTATATCTATTCTTTATATTTAGATTTTTTAATTTTAAATTCATTATATGATGAAATTTTGATCTACTCTTCTATTTTTCGAAATGTTTCCAATTCATTATCGGGATTGACAGTATTTTTGAAGGGAATATGTAATATACCCAAAATTTTAAATATTTAATTTTTAATACAATAAGAAATAATATAATGTATGCACTTTGCAGTAAAAATCTTCAGTAATATTTTTGGATTTTTGACATTGACATTTATCTGTAAGTTACAAACATTTAAATTTTTCAATTGGTTTGCATGACATTATTTGGGCTGTGAGATTTATTACAACAGATTATTATATACCTTATATTTTTTTGTCTCTAAATCTATAAAAGATATAATAAAATATTTATATGTACCAGATAGAGAATTTACTCTTTAATACTAGCAAGAACAAAAATTTTCAAAAAATATATTTACAATATTTTTTTAAGAATCTGCTACTACCGGTTGTCCAATTATTTCCAAAACTCTTTCAACTCTTCCCAGTAATACCCGATTGAGAAATACGTAATTAAACCGATATTAAGTATTATAGTTTTAGAGAAATCGTCCTTCCAACCACACACACACGCACACACACACACATACATCCACACACACACACACACACACACAGACATCATCGTAAAAATATTAATATCGGATTGTAGGGACTTTAAAACATGCTTAATCATTAAAATCTGGATATGCGATTTTTAGCATGAATCCAATACCTCTCTTAGCGACAAGTAAAAACTGTACAAAATTACACACACACACACATACATCCACACATATACATCCACCCACATACATCCACACATACATCCACACACACATACACACACACAGCAACCTTAAAACGTGCTTAATTATTAAAATCTGGATTTGCGATTTTTAGCATGAATCCATCACCTCTCTTAGTGACAGGTAAAAACTGTACAAAATTTGTCTAAACATTTTTTCTCTAAATATAATAAATAAGATGAGATATTTTTGAAATTATCGAAAAACAAGGTTTTGTTTATAACTCTAAAACAAAAGGAAATCGAAATTCCTGTGGCGACTATTAAACTTTTCTCGAAAAGTTGACTCTGGAATATGCAAACGGCTTTGCTCTGTCGTTATTATTACCCGAGATACCTTAAAAAAACGTTGAAAATGACACATACTCGTAAAACATTTTCAAGTTAGTAAATTGTCTTAATTTTGATTTTCTCTTGTTTTATGACAGCTGTAGATGCATGCAGTGAGTAGGTAGGTAACATGTGTTTAATTATACGGGTGGTCTTTTAAAATTAGCACGTAATATACCTTTTACCCTTCGCTGTTATTGCTGAAGTGGTTTACTTCTTTGTTCTGTCGTTATCCACAGTTAAAAATATGTTCACTAAGAACTGTATACAATTTGTCTTATTTAGTATTTTCTTAAAAATGTTTTATGCTTAGAATGTGCAATAATATTCTGCTATACAGCTATCCGAATTTCGAAGACCAACATTGGTATATATCGGAAATTATAAAGGCTGGATAGCAATCAGTATTGTAACGTTTTTATTTATATGGGTGAAGTGTAAAACATAGACAAATATTATTAACTAAATGAATACGTTTATTAAACGATAATAATTACGACTAAATATTAAAAGATAATAAAAACAACTAACACTATGATTAAATAATTATAAACACTAACAATATTATTAAATGCTTAAACACTACGATTATTTATCTAACTAACATTTATATCACTACACTTATTTATATAACTACATGTATTTATGTTAACAACTTGTAAACTGTTTATTTATATAACTGAGTTCATTTCTGGTTACTTGTATATATGAGACTGTCCCTCCGCTTTCTTTCGGCCGGTATTTATACCGCTTATAACATTCTAGAAGACTCGGAAGCGACAATGACCTGTATACAAAGGAATAAGGTCACGGCGTAATTAGCCTCTAGCCGCTGCGGCGCCGGGGATTGCGTCATCGCTCTGGAACGTTCTGTCAGTGGCGGCGTTGTATACTCTTCTCCCAGGGGCGCACGTCACACTATCTATTATGTGAATTATCACTGCGTGTCATATGTTGACGTTTCGCCAGTTCAAATTTTAGGTTACGATTTGTTAAATGCTAATGAAGAACATGTTTTTACCTCTCGCTAAGAGAGGTATTGGATTCATGCTAAAAATCGCATATCCAGATTTTAGTGAATAAACACGTTTTAAGGTCCCAAAAGAATCCGATTATAACATTTTTACGATGATGTCTCTGTGTTTGTATGTATGTGGATGTTGAAGGTACGATTTCTCTAGTTCTATAAGGCTAAAGACCTGTGTAACTATGGATTCCTTAATCTAACAGTAATGGGAAGAGCTGAGTAGGTTCTGGTAACAATTGGACAACCGGAAGTTGTAGTTTCTAAAAAAAATTCTATATATATTATTATTTTCTAAATTTATATTACTACAAATGATAAAGATAATTAAATTCTCAATCTGACACATTTAAATTTTTTATTATATCTTCCACAGGTTTAAAAATATAGTATATAATAATACAGAATAATCTGTTGTATTAAATCTCGTTGCCCAAACAACTCCATGGAAACTTTATTGTATTATTAATTAAATATGTATTTAAAATTATATGTATATATATATATATATATATATATATATATATATATATATATATATATATATATATATATATATATCCGTAAGAAATACCGCTAATACCGTCAATGAATTTGAATTTTTTTGAACATATTAGAAGAGTAGGACAAAATTCCTCATAGAACGAAAGAAGTGATACAATATCAATTATTTGTGTGTACAAGAAATGTTAAATTCGTTATTTATTGGCATTGGCAAGCAGATATGGTCATCCGTGTCAGACTAACATCTAGTAGTTATTTACATAGATGTCACAATTGTCATAATGTCATAATTTTTCATTCAAAATTTCAAAATATTCTATGTTGTTTATTTGTCATCAATAGTGTGAAATATACTTATCCAGGAAAATAACCCCATGGATTTGGAAAATCATGATGTTTTGAATGAAAAATTATGATACTTGACACATACATTATTACTAGCTGTCATTCTGAAACGGGCTCCCATATCTGCTTGCCAAGGCCAACAAAGTCACATGACTTCTCGCGCCTTATGTAACATAAAATGAAAATGGCAACAGATTTTTTTAATAATATCGGGAATGATTTTACTAATGTTGATTTGTATAATGAAGAAATAAACAAATGTAAACTTAAAAAACATAGATGGTCTGTTTGTTAGGCCTATGAAATATGGTACGGAGTAAGGGTGTTCGATCTTCAAAATTTTTGATCGTTTTCATCCTTAATTAACGACAAAATCGATCATTTGTGATTCATATCGAAAAAATCTTTGATCGATTCAATGTAGTCTGTGATCATTTTGACTTAATTATTTAGTTACACTCAGCGCTTTATGCGACAGCTAACCAACTTAAAACAATCATCACAATAAATTAAAATTAAACACTTCGAAAGAATCTCTCCTGTACCTACTTGAGTACTTGAAGCAAATACCCCTTCATTATGTTTAGATTTATTGCAATGTTGACACGTTCTATTATCCTATTATTCCGAAAAATGTCGTAACACACTCATTATCTATATCATTCCCATCTCATTGTCCGCATTCCGTTTGCGAAACCTAGTGATGTGCAACATGGTGCGTTGCCGTGATGCTGTTCTGTTGTTCAACTTCCGTTGTGCGTTGTCGGTGTCGACCTGGACTTCCGGTATCCCCACCACTCGACACTCGAATCCGAGTTCATCTCGATTTGTGTGATTTACCGCATCCAGTATGTGATGTGGAGTTGACAAATTAGTTCTGTGATCAAGTGAAGTGTTGTGATTATGTGTGGATAATTTACTGAAAAGTTACAAAAGTTTGTTAGGTTAGGTGCAAATGATGTCAAGTGCTGGAAATTTGAATTATTTATGAAACAGAAAGATGAGCGTATTTATATTTAATAACAACGGAAATATTTATGTGAATATAATCTAATAAATAAAATGAAATATTTATTCATACAATAGTACGAAGTGATGAATTATTTTACAAGTAGGTTGTACCACTCTGATATTAATTAAAAATCTGATGTGGCCAACACAATACCTCCCGTTTAATTTAATTTTTATTCATGTAAATAATTAAAATTAAATTTAAATACCAGATTCGATCCCGCCCGACGCTAAATATTTCGAATTTGTTGCACTCTCCACGAGTGCCCTAGGGGTAACACTTAGTAAACGCTCGCACGGTACAAATATGTCATCATCGTTACTGAAATCTGTGTACAAAGCAGATTGGCACACCCAGCAACGGGTAATATGCCGTGACGATATATTTTTTTTATTTATTTATATACTTACCTATATTCCTACATATCGACGGTTAAGATGAGTTAAAATGAGTTATGCACATCAAAATGTGAAGAAAAAAAATCTGCGCGTTTCTGGAGATCCCTCGTACGTACATTTTGGACGTGGTTTGAGCAAACGTTAGAAATGTACGTACGAGGGATCATCAGAAACGCGCAGAATTTTTTTCTGCACATTTTGAAGTGCGTAACTCATTTTACCTGAAAAATGTAGATACGAGGTATCACATCTTAACCGTCGATATGTACTTATGCTGGTAACTGTATTAAGTTCCTTTCCATACAATTATTGTTCTATTTACTATTTTCTTTTTAAAACGTTACTATTATTATTTGAAATGCTTAATTTGTTGACCGTGACATATATCTGTCAGTTATATGGATTTGAGATCTAAACTGTGTAACCATAGAGTTGCGTGTAAACCGTAGCCTCCGGGATTAAAATTATAGGTAGTTTTATAAATTTATCCATAAAAATTATATAGAAGAAGTATTAATGCAAACCTGTAGAAAATTTAATAATCTTTAATTTTTATATAACATAAATCTTGCAAAAATAACATTTAAAGGTATTTTACGAAGAAAACTATTTTGAGCTTCCAGTAAAGTGCCATTTCCGGTTATCTGATTTACATCAAAATCTTATGGTTTCTTTCCATATTAGAATAAGGTAGAAATACAAGGTTTCAAAATTTTCTGAACGATAGTATTTGAGTTAGAGCGTAAAGAGGATCCACACACACACACATACAAACAGGCATCATCGTGAAAATGTTAAAATTGGGTTGTAGGGACCTTAAAACGTGGTCATTTACTAAAATCTCGATATGCGATTTTTAGCATGATCCCTATACCTCCCTTACCAACGGCAGCGGGAGGAAAAAAGCGAGCCATAGACGTTTAACATGGAAAATCAGTTTCTCCTTGCGCAAAAGATTCCACTTAATTTTAGACAAAATTGTTTCAAATAATATTTGTAGATAATTAAATTCTACACCTAAACAGATTTTATTTTGCATGTTTGGTAACCTGTAAAATCAAATTTGCAATTTTATTGCTCACTTATAGCGATAACCATATTGTAAAATAATATTAATCAATTTAAAACTATGGGAAAATTTAACTACATCTACATCCTAAAAGTATTGAGAACCGCTTTAGGCAACAATTATCTCTTTCCCATCCAACAACTTTTGGAGTGAGAATTACATTTAAATGTCTAAGTTTAAAGACAATACCGACTCGACTACAAAGGTCAAGATTCGATAATTTCAGTTAGAAAGAAAAATATTTATTATTATAGACTGTTATTATCGGAATGCGATATATCTTATCGATGGAGCAATTGTAAAATTATTTGTGACAAACATTGGATTATAATTTTTATTAGAATATTGATATGATCTAACAAAAAGTTTTATTTAAGACGGTAAATTATTTTGCTATTTCTAATCTTAATTATTTTATTTGTAAAAATGCTTTCTAAATTATATTTATATATAAAATGAATGTCATCAGGATAACAATATTTTCTTTTATTATTATGAACGACTATATATAACTGTGTGGTCATAAAATGACACCTTATTCACATGCGGTGACCCACCCAGGTTCTAACCATTCTTACTACTGCTTTAATTTATAGAACACAATGAAAAAAATCTGTTGTGGCCAGCACAATACCTTCCGTCAATCCTGTGTATAATGTATAAATTCCATACATAATTTTTCTTGCAAAAGATTCTAAATTTCCAGTAAAATTATTTCATAAACAAACTATTCAAATTGCACTTGACACTGACATCTTCTTCCTCTTTAGCTTTTCCCATTCGTTAGGGGTCGCTATTTTTGCGTGTCGTTCTCATTCAGTTCTTTTTTTCTCGTCTTCCGCAATACAGTCCTTCCATCTTATCTTTGGTCTTCCTGTGTTTCTTCAACCTCCTATTACTAACTACTCATTCTTGTTCAAATATAATTCTTTATTTCTCCTCATGACATGTTCAAACCAATGTAATTGTCTTTCTTGTATCTTTCTAGAAACTTGTAACAGTAAAGTTATTTTCTTACCGTATCTTTCCGAGTCTTCCCCAACATCTACTTCAACATCCACATCTCTGCCACATTAATTTACTTTTTATTGATACTGACATCTGTCAATTTGAATTATATGAATATATTAGTAGTTTCCATGTTTAGCATAGCTGGCTGAATTATAAAATTTAATTTCTTTAAAATTCTTTAACTCTGTATCTATTGAATATGAAGTATAAAATGTAATCAAATCGTATAGAGAATAATATATTCTTTAAGTTATAATAACGTTAAATGTCAATAAATCAAATTTAACTGTTAAATCTTCAAATGAGGCTACTTCCGGTTCACCAATTATAACCAAAATCTAATCACTTGTTCTTCTGGATGTAAATTTGAGGAATACGAAAAAATTATAATTTTTGGAATCGTGGTATTAAAGTTATGGGATCCGGAACTTTTGTCACACACACACAGACACACACACAGACACATACATACAGACATCATCGTAAAAATGGTAAAATCGTATTATAGGGACCCTAAAACATGCTTATTCACTAAAAACTCATCATTGAATTTTTTGATCAAAGACAATACCTTCCTCACCTAAAGGTGACGGAAGGTAAAAATAGGTTGCTTCTAAAATATTTCCAACAAAAATGAAATATTATTTCTATTGGTTTTTAACTGTTTCAGAAACAAGCATTTCTAATTAATTAGTAAAATTATTTACTAGTGTAACTGAAATAATTTCTGATATAACTGACTAGAAATCGCTGTTTCAGTGAATATATTTCTTTGTATCCAAACATTAACGGCATTTTTGATCACATATTTTAAAGTTATGAATATTTAATTAATAGCTTCGTAAAGTATATTTTCCATAAGGCAAGAAGAAATATAAATTTAATGGTGTACATTGAAAAGATCATAAAAATAATTGGAATTTAAAATGTAGTTTTTAAATTTAGTTAATTACTGGCTACTTTAATATTCACAAAAATGTAACATGCATGTAATTAATGATTTTTTAAAATGATAAAATCTAAATACAAATTACATGTAAAATACATTCCTTACAAGACTAACGATTAAATTTGTACAGTTATTTTAACATTTACAATCGACGTTATATACAAATTTATACTTGTGTACTGTTTGGTGTAAAATGGAAACATTCATGTAAAAATACAGTTAGCGATACGACTAGTGTATTTTAATTTTTTTATAAAATTAAGAAAATTACTACCATATTTATGCAAAGCTCATTAAAACATAAGACAAAGAAATAGTGAAAATGGAATGGACCTTCCGTCACCTCTAGATAAGGAAGGTATTGTCTTCGGTGATGAGTTTTCAATGAATAAGCACGTTTTAGGGTGCCTACAATACGATTTTACTACTTTTTACAATGATGTCTATATATATATATATATATATATATATATATATATATATATATATATATATATATATATATATATATATATATATATATATATATATATATATATATATATATATATATATATATATATGTGTGTATGTGACTATAATTTCAGCCGCGTTATTTCCAGTAATAGAATTTAAAAAATTACAATTTTTACATATTCCTCTTCCTTACATCCATATGCAGACTTGATTAGATTTTGGTTATAATTGGTCCACCGGAAGTACCCTCAATTGCAACTTTTAACAGTTTTTCTTGAAAAAACGCAGTTAAATATCATTTATTGGCATTTAACGTTATAACTTATATCTATACGATTTGATTGCATTTTATACTTCATATTCAATAAAGATATAGAGTTAAAGAATTATAAAGATATTAAATTTCATAAATCAGCCAGCTATGTTAACCATGGAAACTGCTAATATATTCAGATAATTCAAATTGACAGATGTCAATATCAATGAAGAGTAAATGAATGTGACAGAGATGAGGATGTTAAGATAGATGTTGGGGAAGATACGGTAAAGGACGAAAGAATAAGGAAAATAACTCTAGTGTTAGAAGTTTCTGGAAAGATACAAGAAAGACGATTACATTGGTTTGAATATGTAATGAGGAAAGATGAAGAATATATTGGAAGAAGAATGAATAGCTTAGTATAGAAGGTTGAAGAAACAGAGGAAGACCAAAGATAAGATGGAAGGACTGTATTGCGGAAGACTTGAGAGAAAATGAACTGAATGAGAACGACACGCAAAACAGAAATGAGTAGAAGAAGAAAATTAAAAATAGCGACCCCTAAGGAATGGGAAAAGCTAAAGAAGAAAAAGATGTCAGTGACAAGTGCAATTTGCATAGTTTGTTTATTTTTATAATTTTACTGAAAATTTAGAATCTTCTGCAAGAAAATTTATGTATGGAATTTATGCATAATACACAGGATTGTAGATCACTTTTACTGTGGATGATATAGAATGTACGTATCCACGCTAACACATCTAAATAAAAAATATATCTTTTAATTATTTAAGTTTTTACAATGTATTTATAGCAGAATTACCATATGGATAACAGACATAACGTACTCGGTGTCAATGTCACTAGCATATGTGAATGACCTTGAAATGTCAGTTCTAAACCTAAGTATATCACATCAAAATAAATTTCAAACAAAATTGCCATAATAACACATTAAGTCCGGGTAGACGTCCTGTTAATATATTTTCATTATTACTTTCTTACTATTTATTTTCGCAGCTGCATTTTGAATGGTGTTTGTTAAAACAAATACCAAAACAGAAAGTAAAAGAACGCGTTAAGCAAAACAAACGAAGGACGTATGAGTGCGAAATAATCTCACTTCTCTGAACAGAACAAACATTTGTAAACACAAACATACGTTGTTGTTACAGATTGGTGTGGTTTATTAGCATAAAGGCATGTTGCATTTGAAAATAAGTACGTTAGTTAAGCTTCGTTTATACTGGGCGTGAGTTTTATGTTTGCTCTTCGTGATATGCAATAATTATGCAAATACGATTCGTGGAAATCAGTTGAATGACGACTGAATTCTTAATTTTTCCGTGTATCTTATTACTCACACAACAAATTTATGCATCAAGTTAACTTACTTGTAACAATGACAGTACAACATGTATCATGCATCACTAAAAAAAATATCTATATTTGGTGGCAGCAGTCAGATATATATTATAGTTAATAGGCTATTACCACTGTACCCAATAACCCTGTGCATTTGCGCTGCGTACGCCAAAAATAAAATATTTCGAGTTTTAAATGGAACTGCGGTGCACTCTTCACGCCAACAATGAGTGCCCGTGAGATAACGCCTGATTAACGCCCGCACGGTTACGAATAGGTATACACTAAAAAATAGGTGCACATTTATTGTTAAAAATCTGATGTGACCAACACAGTACCTCCCACCATTTATCTATGTATATAATTTTTATATTACTTTATAAATTTATCCGTACAATTATAGAAAAAGTATTAAAGCAAACTTGTAGAAAATGGAATAATCTTTAATTTTTATAATAACAAATTGAAAAAAATTACATTTTAAGGTATTGTTTGAAGAAAAACTATCTTGAGCTGTAAACTGCCATTTCCGGTTATCCGATTGCCACCAAAATCTAATCAGATATTTCCATATTAGAATAAGGTAGAAATACATGGTTTCAAAACTTTCTGAATGATAGTATTTGAGTTAGAGCGTAAACAGGATCCACACATACATACATACATACATACATACATACATACATACATACATACATACATACATACATACATACATACATACATACATACATACATACATACATACATACATACATACATACATATATACATACATACACACAGACATCATCATGAAAATGTTAAAATTGGATTCTAGGAACCTTAAAACGTGGTCATTTACCAAAATCTCGATATGCGATTTTTAGCACGATCCCTATACCTCCCTTACCAAGGGTAGCGGGAGGTAAAAATTATTCCCTAATATTTTTTTACCTCCCGCTATCCTTGGTAAAGGAGGTATAGGTATCATGCTAAAAGTCGCATATCGAGATTTTGATAAATGACTATGTTTTTCAAGGTCCATAGAATTCGATTTTAACATTTTTACAATGATGTCTGTGGCTGTGTATGTGTGTGAGTGTGGATCTTCTGGTCACTCTAGCTCAAATACTATCAATCGCAGAATTTTGAAACCTTGTATTTCTATCTTACTCTAATATGGAAAGAAGCCATTAGATTTTGGTGTAAATCGTATAACTAGAAATCGCACTTTACTCGAAGCTCAAAATAGTTTTTTTCAAAAATACCTTTACCTGTCATTTTTTCGCGATTATGTTACTATAAAAATTAAAGATTATTGAATTTTCTACTGGCAAGCATTAATAATTTTTCTATATATTTTATAGATAAATCGAGAGATAAATTAATAAAATAATCAATTTTATAAATCCCGGAGTCTATGTTTTAAAGATAAACACAATTTCTTAGTTACATAGTTCATATTTCAAATGTATGTAACTGACAAATAAATGTCTCATCACGGCATATTACGCATTGCTGGGTATGATAATCTGCTTTGTACACAGATGTCGGTAATGATAACGAACAAAAGCGTAACGGTTTATACGTCAAATTATTAGTATTTATTTTCACAATCATTATTCTGAAATTTCGTGAATTTTTAAATTTTATTTCTACAGTTATGAAGTAGCCAAAATGATTTTTTTTATTGATTCCGATGTAGAATTTTTTACTTTACAACATCCATTTGATTTTTTTTGTCTAAAATAATTAGGGGAGCAATGCGTATGGAAAGACTGATTCCCATGTTAAACGACTATGCTTCACTGTCCCTGATACATCCTGTATACATGTGAGCCCGTAATCTATAGCATAGTCAAATGATCAGCTCTTCTCTTAATGTGGAACAAGATATCATAAAATATCTCATTTTCGTTATCTTACAGTTATTACTCACGTTTTTTGTTTGTAGCTGCTATATTCAACATTTTATTCGTATTTGTTTCAGTGTGAAATTAAAGAAACAAATTTTACCTTCCGTCACATTTAGGTAAGGAAGGTATTGTTTTTGGTAAAAAAATTCTATGATGAGTTTTTAGTGAACAAGCATGTTTTAGGGTCCTTATAATACGATTTTACCATTTTTACGATGATGTCTGTATGTATGTATGTGTGTCTGTTTGTGTGTGTGATAAAAGTTCCGGATCCCAGAAATGCTTGTTTCTGAAACAATTAAAAACCAATAGAAATAATATTTCATTTTCGTTGGAAATATTTTAGAAGCAACCTATTTTTACCTTCCGTCACCTTAGGTGAGGAAGGTATTGTCTTTGATCAAAAAATTCAATGATGAGTTTTTAGTGAATAAGCATGTTTTAGGGTCCCTATAATACGATTTTACCATTTTTACGATGATGTCTGTATGTATGTGTCTGTGTGTGTATGACAAAAGTTCCGGATCCCATAACTTTAATACCACGATTCCAAAAATTATAATTTTTTCGTATTCCTGAAATTTACATCCAGAAGAACAAGTGATTAGATTATGGTTATAATTGGTGAACCTGAAGTAGCCTCATTTGAAGATTTAACAGTTAAATTTGATTTATTGACATTTAACGTTATTATAACTTAAAGAATATATTATTCTCTATACGATTTGATTACATTTTATACTTCATATTCAATAGATACAGAGTTAAAGAATTTTAAAGAAATTAAATTTTATAATTCAGCCAGCTATGTTAAATATGGAAACTATTAATATATTCATATAATTCAAATTGACAGATGTCAGTATCAATAAAAAGTAAATTAATGTGGCAGAGATAAGGATGTTGAAGTATATGTTGGGGAAAACACGGAAAGATACGGTAAGAAAATAACTCTAGTATTACAAGTTTCTAGAAAGATACAAGAAAGATGATTACATTGGTTTGAACATGTCATGAGGAGAAATGAAGAATGATATTGGGACAAGAATGAATAGTTTAGTAAAAGGATGTTGAAGAAACAGAGTAAGACCAAAGATAAGAAGGAAGGACTGTATTGCGGAAGACTTGAGAGAAAAGGAATTGAATGAGAACGACACGCAAAAATAGCGACCCCTAACGAATGGGAAAAGCTAAAGAAGAAGAAGATATCAGTGTCAAGTGCAATTTGAATAGTTTTTCTATGAAATAATTTTACTGGAAATTTAGAATCTTTTGCAAGAAAAATTATGTATGGAATTTATACATTATACACAGGATTGACGGAAGGTATTGTGCTGGCCACAACAGATTTTTGATTTTTGGTAAAGAATTTAATGGTCCCTCTCCATGATTGATATATTACTATTTTTATTATCTTAATAGAATATCTGTATCACTCACGTATAAGTTAGCGCCCATGAAAATAAATAACATTCCCTAATATGGATCATGTGATCATCTCTATACATCATTTACGTCTTTCATGAAAGAATAATTATCCTTGTGATTTGTTTTCTCGTCCAACAGTTCATCCATGTGTTAAGGGTGTTGGGTAGGGCGTAGTCTCGTGTACATAGTTAGGTCATCTGGCCACTCCTTGACATTGTGATACACATTCCCTCACGCTGCCGCCCCCACCTCATCACGACTGTAGAATACCATCTACTCGGTGACGTCAGCACTTACCAATCACGTGCTGGGTGCTCTGCGAACAGTCACCATCAAAATGTTGCAAATACTAGCCGATTTTTTGTTATATTGTCAATAGGGGGTTTCCAAGTCTACGACTTTTCAAAATATACTTATTGGATATCAATGTCAATTATCTGATATTTATTACCCTAATATTAAAATGAAACTTTAATACATTTAAATCGAGCGCTTAAAATTCAGTATCAGCTATGTTTGTGACGTGATGGGCACTGGCAATTGCTATTGGCTAATAACTGTTCGAACGCGCAAGCCACGCCTCCGCTATGTTCGCTCTAGTTTTAACATAACACGAAACAATGTACCTAGCGCGTCTCTCTCAGCTCTAGAAATGTATGTCTCGGTGTAGATGATGTCACAAGCGACGCCATTTTCTCGGTCCTCATTTATTGAAACTAACAATTTTTTATCGTCCGTCACCCTTATATAAGTTAGATATTGTCTTTGGTCAAAAAACTCGATGGTGAGTTGTTAATGAATAAGGACGAATACGAATTTACTATTTTTACGATGGTCTGTAGGTGTGTGCATGTGTGTGTGTATGTATGTATGTGTGTGTAACAATCGTTTTGTGTACAAAGCAGATTGGCACACCCAGCAATGGGTAATATGCCGTGATGATATATTTATTTATTTTAATAATTTTAGTGAAAATATATAGAAATAACGGAAGGTATTGTACTGGCCCACAGATTTTTTCGGGCTTATTAGAAACTTTTCGAAATAACTACAAAATACGGGTCTAACATTTTATTAAAAAATGAAAAAACTTGGAAACCCCTATTTAGATATAATAATGTAACGTTTGTGGCCCCGATGCCGCTGTCTGGCCCGGGCGCGACCGCCGCCACTGGTAGTACTGCCGGTGGCCTGATCCGTTTGTATTCGGTGTTATTATTGCGTCGAATGTTCGAGAGGGACGCCGAACGGTATAAATACCGTCAGAGAGGACAGCCGGGAACATAATAATTAAAATATGGGGGAGTATTTTTTATTAGTTCCTAAGGAGTCGCTTTATTTATGTCCAATACTGAATGTAACAGTTTCAATTATAAATACTTAATCATTTTCTTCCTAATTTGATTGAGAATTAGTTGTAATAAAGAATACATTTTTCACCTTCCGTCACCTTTAGGTAAGGAAGGTATTGTCTTTAGTCAAAAAATTCAATGATGAGTTTTTACGCAATAGGCTCGTTTTAGGGTCCATATAATACGATTTTACCATTTTAACGATGAAGTTTGTATGTATGTGTGCGTGTGTGTGTTTGTGCGGGTGTCTGTGTGTGTGTGTGACAAAAGTTTTGGATCGCCTAACTTCAATACCATGATTCCAAAAATTATATTTTTTTCTCAAGTTTACATCCAGAAGAAGAGGTGATTAGATTTTGGTTATAATTGGTCAACCGGAAGTACCCTCATTTGAAGATTTTAAATTTTTCTTTCATTTATTGACATTTAACGTTATTATAACTTAAAGAATATATTATTCTCTATACGATTTGATTGCATTTTATAATTCATAATCAATAGATATAGAGTTAAAGAATTTTAAAGAAATTAAATTTTATAAATCAGCCTGCGGAAGACTTGAGAGAAAAGGAACTGAATGACAACGACACGCAAAACAGAAATGAGTGGAAAAAGAAAATAAAAAATAGCGACCCCTAACGAATGGGAAAAGCTAAAGAAGGAGATGTTAGTGTCAAGTGCAATTTGCATAATTTGTTTATGAAATAATTTTACTAGAAATTTAGAATCTTTTGCAAGAAAATTTATGTATGGAATTTATACATACTACATAGGATTAACGGAAGGTATTGTGTTGGTCACATCAGATATTTATAAAATATTTCTATATTGACGTGAAAAATGTGTGATCATCACCATTTTAAAGTAACTGACTCAATACTATAATCAGTATATATAATTTAATATAATTAACTGTTTGAATAACATCAAAATTACAAAATTAGATGCTTTTGTAATGCTAATTTATGAGCACAAGAGATTTTTCCCAAAATAACAAATAAAAACAATTTAAGTAAAAGCCTTATTTCACAATAGAAACTAGTCGTTATTTTTGTTTACCTAATTTTGTCATACAAAAAAAAATCACTAGTTTGACAATAAACATTACAAAGAACATAAAAAAGTATAATTATTATTTTTTATATAAGATAACAATGGTAGATATTTTCCTAAACGCGAATAAGTACAATAAAATGGTTATATTAACATTTCTTGCTATAAAATTTATTTATAATATGCTGACATGAGGTTTACATTGTTTTTTCGTTGTCTGCTTACGTGTGTTGGAATTTCTTACTTTCATTTCATTCTCGGTTATAAATTGTTGAAATAGTACTTGGTATAAAGAAAGTGCATAATTATATGAAAATTGGAATCTGTAACAAATATGGATTACATAAATTATATGAAAATATTACTTCTAGAGACGTGTGAATAAAATATAATCACTTATATAAAATAAAGCTTCTGTAGGTTAAAGAAATTTATAGGTGATATATGAGTAATGTATCATCAGACCTTATTCCTAATTTGGATATATAGCTATTTTATTTATCATTGACCTTAATAGATGATATATTATTTAACCGTATATGTAATGCATTTATCCATGGTCTTGCAAGGATAAAGAAAAGATAATAATTGTTAGGATATTCTGATATAATAAAAATATACAGGATATTATAATCGTTTCTAATTGCGTGTCATATTATGTTTATATTATCATATATGACTTCAAAATTTTGAAATTTTAAATAAAAAGAAATGGAATCCATTTATTTACGTAACTTTTGTACAGTATGTCACCGGATTGAGTTTACAAAAGGGAAAAAAAATCCTTATTTTTGATTTTACAAAAAAATTGTTATACGAAGAACTTTTTTTGCTTGACTTTAAAGAATAGTATATTGTGTTATTAGGGGAATAATAGTGATACTTTGTGTGGCGAGCGTGGAAGTTTGCACGACGAGCGAAGCGAGTCGGACAATTGCACGCGAGGCAGACAAAGACACTTTTACCCCGAAGACACAATATATTTTTTCTTCAGACGTAGATATTTAAAGAAAAATATCTACTACTGACGTTACATTTTACGTAAATTACGTTTGCGATTTCAATTGCCCTGTAGCTATGGATACTTATTTGTTCACTTTTTGTTATAAACATTGAAGTGAAAATTTTCACGTTAAATATGTATTAATTTTTTTTTATTAAATCATTTAAACAAAAATCAAATATTATAATATTCTACCAACCCTCCACTTTCGTCGCTACTAGTGGTAGGATCCGGATCCAGATAGTTTCGGGTTTGGATCCAAAAATATCCGGATATCCGGATAATTGAATGTTGAAGTATCCAAATCTCGAATTCAAATCTCAGTATTAGTTTTTGGATCCGGATCTGAGTATCGGATTTTGGATCCGAATCTGAATAATGGATTTTGGATTCGAATCTGAGTATCGGATCTTGAAACCGGATTCGAATATCGAATCTTGGAAACGAATTTTGGTATCAGATCTTAGATACATACATATACAGACATTATCGTAAAAATAGTAAAATTGTATTCTAGAGATCCTAAAACGTGCTTATTCATTAAAAACTCACCATCGATTTTTATTTTACCAGACAATACCTTCTTTATCTAAAGGTGACGGAAGGTAAAAATTAAAACATAATTCACATTAATGTTGATATTTGAACACATAGTTTACTGTATTGAATAGTTTTTAATTTTAAATAATGCAAATTGAAATGTCTTTCACATTTTTGTATTTATAATTCCTTGCATTCTTAATAGAGCGAAAATTAAATTGAGAAAATATGTCAAGGCCTCTCTAATATGTATTCGTATTCAAAAATGGAGATTCTTGTAAAATGTATAAAATACACAACACTTTATTCATTACTTTCTCATTATAATTGTCCCATTAATTAAAACTCATGATTTAAATTAATTAAAATTGCAAGTGTTGCTTTCACAACAACAGGGTGTTGTTACAGATAAAATTATTAATTATTACTCCTTAATTGCTACTGATAAACAGGTTTATTTTAAGTTGACAGTAATTTATTGATAGCTAATTTAATTACGAAAAAAATGTCATTTTTATCTCTCACTATCCTTGGTAAGGGAGGTATTAGGATCGTGCTAAAAATCGCATATCGAGATTTTGGTAAATGACTACGTTAAGGTCCCTACAATCCATTTTTAACATTTTCACGATGATGTCTGTGTGTATGCGTGTGTGTGTGTGGATTCTCTTTACGCTCTAACTCAAATATGTCGTTCAGAAAAGTTTGAAACCTTGTATTTTTACCTTATTCTGATATGGAAAGAAACCATTACATTTTGATGTAAATCAGATAACCGGAAATGGCACTTTTATGGAAGCTCAAAATAGCTTTTCTTCAAAAAATACCTTTAAATGTTATTTTTTCGAGATTTATCTTATATAAAAATTAAAGGTTATAGATAAATAATTGGAGTTGCAGTCTGGTGAAAAATGTTTATTAGGATTTCATAACATTCCGACGTTTCGATTCCAAATCCAACTATCCCTGATGATGATTCATATTTATCTATAACCTTTACATCATACCAATAGTCAATAGATACCCAAGAAATTTATAAAAATTAAAGATTATTAAATTTGCATTAATACTTTTTTCTATACATTTTATGGATAAATTTATAAAACTATCTATAATTCTAATCCCGGAGCCTATGCGTTAACAGAAACACCATGGTTACACAATTTAGATCTCAAATGCATGTGACAGATATATGTCACTGTCAACAAATTGAGCATTTCAAATAATAATAGTTACGTTTTAAAAAGAAAATAGTAAATAAAACAATAATCATATGGAAAGGAACTTAATACAGTTATCAGCATAAGTAAATATGTAGGAATATAGGTAAGTATATAAATAAATATATGGTCACGGCATATTACCCAGCAATGGGTGTGCCAATTTGCTTTGTACACAGATTTGGTAACGATGGTGACATATTTGTACCGTGCAAGCGTTTAGTAGGCGTGGAGAGTGCAACACAGGGGTCATTTTTGTGCCACTTAAACTTCGAACCTGGTATTTAAAATTAATTTAAATTTAAGTATTTATATGAATAAAAATTAAATTAAACGGAAGGTATTGTGTTGACCACATCAGATTTTTAAGAGAAATATTTGATGTAAATATTGACATATTTCAAATTTTAATGTCGTTTTTTTATGGTACATGACTCAGAATATTTAAATGATTTGATTATGCTAATAATAACTATGAAAGTATTAAAAATATACATATGTTGCAATATTTATATTTATAAATTTAAATAAAAGCAGTAGTACATAGCATCAAAAAAGTTTTTGGTATGACCTCGGTTCGAGAGTCAAAATTTGTATTTTGAAATCTTTATGAATAATTATTCTGAATATTAGTTACATTCTTAAAATCTATTTTTTGAATAAACATAGATGATAATCTAACAGGGAAAAGTTAATATTTGATTGAGTAGAAAAGAAAATTTAATTATTTGTAAATAATAAAATATAATTATCATTTAAAAAAACAGTTAGATTTCGCAGAAATAATTGAGAAACAGTCTTATCAGTTATTGAAACACTTAAGAATGTCAATAATTATGTACAAATCAATGAAATAGGTTTATATGTCAGTGTCAACTATGCGTATATATTAATAATAAATTGTAATGAATTAATTCTGAAGGGGAAAATAATATGCACTTTATTGAAACAGATACATAATTATATAAATATACACGTTACAGGCAAATAGCTTTTTTTAAGAATATATAATTTTATTCACAATCATTATAGTAATATGTCGATTACTACTTTTAGAGGTTAGGAAATATGTCATGCCTAGCTGCTAGCTGCAATGACAATCTTTTGGGTGGGAAATAACAGATTTCACTTCCACCCCATGGGTTGGAAATGTTTATGTGGGGATGGGATAGCCTATAGTAAAAATTATTAGGCAGAAGATTCACGTCATCAACCTGAAAAACCTTATAAAATGTAATATAACTTGTAGAAATTATTGGCTGTTATTTATTTTTAAAAGAAGAAGAAAAAAAGTACTAGTATTAAGTAATGTATATAGTAATGGTATTTACAATTATTTCTAAGTCAATCGTTATTACTTTAAAAGAATATAAAATTATTTGAAATAATTGTAGTTTATTTTCGTACCATACGTTGGCACTACTGACCATGTTGTGTTAAATAATTATAAATTCCGTAAAAGGAATAAGGATTGACTTAGAAATAATTGTAAATTCATTATTATACGAGTATACGTTTCCTTAATACTAGCATATTTTTTTCTTCTTTTTTAAAAAGTAAATAAGAACTAATAATTTCTACAAGTTATATTTCTTTTTATTTCAGATTAATGACGTAAGTCTTCTGACTAATCATTTTTACCATAGCAACATTGTCATAGATCTCTATAATACAGTAAACTAAACAAATATTAATAAAAGGTTAAAACTAATGATTTATTCTGAAAATGATTGATTTAAATGGGTGTATCAATATACTTTAATGCATATTAAACTTTTTATTATAAAATATAAACATTTTAATAATACAAAATACGTGTACATACTACATTTTGTTTATTGGGTTTAAATTTCGTACGAATACGTTCAACTTTCTGTTTGTTTAAACTTTAAACAAATGAAAAAAACAAAATCAACAAAACAAACCCATGAAATGAAACCTGTAAATAATAGCATTTCATACACTTTTTAATCACCAGAGCAAAGATCCCGTATGTAATTCTATCCAAATGTAGATTTTTTTGTTAGATAAATAAAAAAACATTTGTGAATGACATCATTTGTAACAGTACGGTCAGTTAGCATTAGCAAAGCAACTTGAAATAGATACTAGTGATTTTTTCTTTGGAAAATAAAATATTGTACATTTGCTAATGATAAGATAAAGAGATAACAAATCGTATAGATTATTCTGTGCAATATTGTACAAATTATAAGGCAAAATGACAGTGATCAGTTAAATTGTGAGTGCAAAAAGTGACGAAAATGAATAGAAAACCTTATGGTAAATATTTTTTTTTATCATTTTGTTGATTCCTGTAGCAATGTATTTGTTTTTCAGCATAAATTGTGTAAATTAGTGACGTCTTAAAAAAATGACATAACCATTTTTTAAAAATTGTTTATTGCTTGTCGTAAAGGTGTTTGTTTTACATTATAGAATAATTAATATGAACCTACATTTTTAAGTGAAATATGAATAATAAATATATTTAACATTTATTTTTCCAGTGAAACTATAAATACTCATAAAAATGTAACAATTATTATTTAAGACTCTAGCTGTTGTTATTTTTTATTTTTTGTTAATTTCAATAACAATTAATAATATAATTCATATTATTCATTCTTATACAGGGTGTTTCCTTTAAAACAACCAACGCTTTTTTGGGCGAACTAAAGACATTTAAAGAAAAATGTTATATTTTATCAGTAATAATAAACCGAAAATTCAACCAATATTTTTAAATGGTACCCTATATAATTTTTAGCCCATTAGATGGAGATTTTTTTTCTGATTTCAACGATATAAATATTGTATAGGGTTGTACAGTATTTTTTTTTAAAGTAATGTAATTTACTTAGCTTTTATGACAGTACATAAGATACTACTGTTATTTTATTATTATAAAAATATATATTACAGTGAAAGCATTCAAAATTCAAAACTAAGTCTACTGGTAAGTTTATTAGCAAATGTAAAACCAAATATGTGAAAAATAAGATACTGACACAATGTCATTGACATTGACAGAAAATAACGTTATTCGTACGGCTATGAATTAAGGTAACATATCCGAATTAATAAATAAACTTAACGTTTTAAAATGGAATGTCGTAACTTAATCGAAACAATGTGTTTTTGAAAGACAAGCGTGTTATATCCATCTTTATCGCAACACGCTTGAAGTCTTTCCAAATGACAGAGATAAAGATATGCCAATTTGTTAATTCATTCATGATACAGACGACCTTGATCGGACATCTTTAAAAAAAATACTACACATATATACATAAAATCACGCGTGTCCCACTTAGTGGATTAGTACAACCAAAAAATAATAACAACAACATCAACATCATACAACAAATCCTCACTCTGAACATATTAAAGTGATCGATTTTCGATGGCGAAATACCGCATCCGGATCACAATAATAGTTACGAAACCATCATCCTTCGCCACAAATTCCTGTCTAAACACACTTCTTTCGCCTCGGCTACACTCATAATCGCATTCTTACATGCTCTTCTTCTCTTCTCACTTGGAAACTTTCTCTCTTTAAGCACCCTACCAACCACATTCATCCACTTACACACTGGTCGGCCACGCAATTGAAAACCCTCAACTTCACCAAAATATATACGCTTAACAAGCCGTTCACTCGCCATTCTCTCTACATGACCAAACCATCTCAACTGACTCACACCAACTCTCGTAATAACATTCTTCCTAGCCATACATTTTTCATACACCAAATTATTCCTCACGCGATCCCGTCTTACATACCCACATACACGTAAATACCTCATTTCCACGGCAGTCACTCTTTTTTTATGCTTTCCCGTCCATGCACTAGCACTCCATTATATACACTTAAACGAGCATCCCTTGATACGTTAACGTTTTGTGCAAACGTACCCAGAGCACCCATTACCTTACATCCCGCAATCACTCTCCTTTCTATCTCTCGATCAATTCGACCATCCCTCGACATCATGCTACCCAAATATACAAACTCATTTACCTGCTCCAGTTTCACTCCATCCACCAACATATTACACTCAGTCACCAATTTACTCCTTTCAAATACTAAATTTATCAACATTCAACACCAGATTCATACTTCTTCCAACTACATGTATTTTCTCTAGCATTCTCCTGGGTTGCTCTTCATTTTCTCCTGAAACAACTACATCACTGCAAAAGGCTATGTATTGATAGGTCTGTTACCTAGGTTACACTAGTATTAAAGCCATTTTTATTACATTATTTTGAATGCCATTTTTCCTCGGAATAATTGTTATATAGGGTACCATTTAAAAAAAAAAAAATTTGTTCTACCGTTTGAGAGTCACTGATTGAATTTTCGATTTGTTATTACTGATTAATCTTTTTTTTTCTATAAACATTTTTCTCTGAAGTTATTAGTTCGCCCAAAAAAGCGCTGGTTGTTAATTATTAATAATAATACATAAACATAATGTAGACAAAGTATTTAATAAGATTTCATGTATATAGAAACGTCTTGTTATTTGTTGTAAGATTCATCTTATCATTGTCATTGTCCCTGGAAGTTCAAAACAATTGTGCTTGGAGATATCATTGTTTCCTTTATTTATTTAAGTTACGCTCGAATTTCAAAATAAATATTTGTTATGAATATCGAAACTTTCAAAAATAAGATTACCAACCCTTTGCGTAAACATTTTTACTTAGTGATGTCATGAAAACGTGACATGATTATTTCTTCGACTAAATAATTTGTCTAAAAGTCGATATCAGGTAATATTAAATAATTCTATATTATCTAAATCTACCTAATCCATGAACTATCAAATTGTAAACAAAATGATTGCAGGTAACATTTTTTAATCATTTACTACAAGCGTGATATCATTTAAATGCAATTTTTCTCTGTAAATTGCATTACAAAATCAAAATATAAAAGCCATAAATTATGCTCAATTTGGAATGCGGCAATAATTTTCGAAAGTAAAACTTTATTGAAAGATTAATCATAATGGTTGTGAAATTTGATCTTACCGATAATTATAATTGTTAAAAGTATTAGCTACTTTTTCAAACGAGATAAGATAACTTTTAACTTTATTTATAATGAAAACTAAAGATAAGTTGATATACATTTAAGATAGGATGAAATTTTCATAATAAAATGGTTAGATTTTTTTATAACGACAAAATAACAAACTTAATTTTTTTATTTCTTTTTGTATCTATGTGTTTAATCATATTCATATCAATATGTGGGTGGATTGAAAAGTTTTCGAAATGACATGAAACAAAATATTTATATTTAACACGGACTACATTTTATTTTTCTACATAGTCCCCTCTGAGGTCAACACACTTGGTCCAACGTTTTTATAACTTTTTGATTCCCTCCCGAAAATGGTTTTCTTTAACATCCTCAAAATAAGCATTTACTGCTTCGATGGCTTCTTCATTGGATCGAAATCTCTTTCCAGCGAGGAACGTTTTGAGTTTCGGGGAAAGATGGATGGGGGACGATTTCAAACCTCAGTTCGGTCAATTTTTATTGAGCAATACAACGTGAATGAGCTGGCGCATTGTCGTGGTGAAACAAGATCTTTTTCTTTGTCATTTCCGGGCGTTTTTCTTAAATTGCTGCTTTCAGCTTGTCTAAAAGTGTGGCGTAGTATTGTCCAGTTACAGTTTTTCCTTTATCAAGATAATCAATTAGCAGAATGCCTTTGGCGTCCCAAAAGACTGACGCCATCACCTTTCATGTATATTGAACTGACTTCGCTTTCTTCGGGGCCAACTCACCATGTCCAATCCACGCTTTCGACTGAATTTTCGTTTCTGGAGTGTAGTGGTGTATCCAAGTTTCATCCATGGTTATGAAACGTCTTTTAAAATCCATCGGATTTTTCTTAAATAACTCCAAATTTTTGGCTGAAGTTCGTGCCCGAATGCGCTTTTGCTCCGAACTAAGCAAATGCGGCACCCAATTGGCGCACATTTTTCTCATGCCCAGCTCATTATGTAAAATATGAACTACACGTTCATAAGAGATCCCTATGGTTTCCTCAATCTCACGCACTTTCATTCGGCGATCTTCCAGAACCATATCACGGACTTTATCCACAATTTCCGGTGTGGTAGCCGATTTTGGGTGACCTGAACGTGGCTCGTCACAGGTGTGTGTTCGGCCACGCTTAAATTCCGAAACCCAGAAACTCACCGTTTATTATAAATATTATTTTTTCATTCACAGCAATCTGTGATGTCAATTTATTGTTCAATATTATGCTTTATAATTATTATAGTTCTTAATTATTATAAATTAAAATGTTGCAGTGCTGCAGTGCAGCTGCATAAAATGGCGTTGAAAGGCATACAATTTTGTAAAATATTAAATTCTGTATAATAATATCCTTATTCCTTTTACGGAATATAAAATTATTTGACACAACATGATCATTCTCAATAGTGCCAACGTATGGCACGAAAATAAACTACAATTATTTCAAATAATTTTATATTCTGTAAAACGAATAACGATTAACTTAAAAATAATTGGAAATATCATTAATATATTCATTACTTAATACTAGTACTTTTTTCTTCTTTTAAAAATAAATAATACCCAATAATTTCTACAAATTATATTTTATTTTATAAGGTTTTTTTCAGGTTGATGACGTGAGTCTTCTACCTAATCATTTTCACTATAGTAATTAAATTGCAAAGAGTACTAAATGAATATTAAATAATCAAAATATTCATGTTGATTGTAATAATGCTATTTTTTTTTTTTGTTTTTCAGTTGGCCCTGTGCATTATGAGCCCAGGGGACAAACCGGCCCACAGCAACGAACCAACATGACCCAGAGGGACGATGTACAAAAATTCGAGCAGGGCCGTATTAAGGCCCTGCAAGAAGAACGCTTACATATCCAGAAAAAAACTTTTACCAAATGGATGAACTCCTTCCTGCAAAAGGTAAAGGTTTGGAATCATTCATTTTATTTTATTTTAATGGTTCTACAAAATTTAAAACACTCGAAATTTTGGGCGAAGTTCGGACTCGAATGCGCTTTTGCTCCGAACTGAGCAATTGCGACACCAACCTAGCGCAAATTTTTTTCATGCCCAGCACATTGTGTAAAATATAAACTACACTTTCATAAGAGATCCTCATGGCTTCTTTAATTTCACGCACTTTCATTTGGCGATCTTCCAGAATCATATCGTGGACTTTATCCACAATTTCCGGTGTGGTACGCGATTTTGGTCGACCTGAACGTGGTTCGACACAGGTGTGTGTCCAGCCACTCTTAAATTCCGAAACCCAGAAACTCACAGTGGAAAACGAAGGTGAAGCATTCCTAAGGACAGCATCCAACCTGGTTTTGATCTCCATTCCCGTGTCTTCTTTCATATGAAAAATCTTGATCACCGCACGAACTTCGTTTTTATCCATCACCGATTTAACGCTAGGTAGATCGACACAGACGCTTGTCACGATTAGAAAATTTCTTTTTTTTTAAATTCATTCTATGAGCAAGTTTTCCCCTACTCTTCTAAATGTTCGAGGTTCTTCCAATTCATTGACGGGATTGACGGTATTTTTGAAGCGTGTATGTAATATACCTATAATTTTAAATATTTAATTAATAATACAATAAGGAATATTAAATGTCGTTCCCTTCAGTATAATGTACATTCTAGATCTACTTGAATTATATCTTTATGTTTTTCTAGGCTCGCATGGAAGTGGATGACCTATTCACAGACTTGGCAGACGGAAAAAAATTGCTAAAATTATTAGAAATTATTTCTGGAGAAAAATTAGGCAAACCCAACAATGGAAAAATGCGAGTACATAAAATTGAAAATGTCAATAAAAGTTTGGCATTTTTACATACCAAGGTAAAGAATGTTTTTATTTAAATTTTATGTGATTTTTATTGGAGCTTTTAATTATGTTATTAGTCACATATTTTAACTAATCAAAATAAGTCATAAACTTGTTATTGAATTTATGTCTATTTAAAAATAAAAAATTAAAGTATTTCTGATGCCTCTTTGGTTATTGTGGTAATCAAAAGGCGTGTTCCTTCGGACTGTGATTGTGCTTTTGTGAATCCTGATTAGTTTAATCGTGATCCTTTTGAATCATAATTTTTAAAATTATATCAAGAAACCAACTTGAATAATATAAACACCATATAGCGTCAAATGTCATATGCAGACCAATTCAAACTAATTTATTTTATTTTATAAATAATCTACTCTGGAGTATTATAGTCAGCACATTAAAAATGGATCATATACAAGTAAAAAAAAAATGTCCTTGTAACATATGAAGTATATTTACTTAAAACAAATCTTTTATGTAACATATTTTCTTTGTTTTCAAAAGTATGGTGGGTCATTACATGCTTTTGTAGGAAAATCATATTTCCTTTGATGCAAAAAAACCCCACATTCATAAATTTCTACGCTCGAAAACCTATGGTCGTTAGCCATTTTTAAATTTGCTCTGAAATGAATCTGTGTGATCACTCAAAAAGGATAATTCAAAAGGGAAATGGGAAGATTGTTTAGTGATTACAAATTGAGAAAGTGGGGATAACGGATAAGAAACGAAAAAACATACTTCTTCTTAATCATGATCACTTTGATGATTTATATTGCGAATCACAGCCCGAAGGAACACGGCTAAAAGCTATCGTACGGATGAAGATTTTGTACCAAGCAAAATTAATCCATTCAAGAAAAATTAGATGCTTCGGTATTTGTGACAAAGATCGTATTTTTCGCATAAAATACATTTAAATAAATAATAGTTATTAATTAATTAAATTATTACAGGTTAGATTAGAAAGTATTGGAGCAGAAGATATAGTAGATGGTAATCCTAGGTTAATATTGGGTCTTATTTGGACCATTATTCTTCGATTCCAAATTCAAGAAATCGAAATTGATGTGGTAAATAAAGAAAAATTTCTTTTTCAACGAAGTAGTGATAGAAATATTATTTTATTCAATTTTGACGTTTTAAACTGTTATTACCAAATTTAAGTCACTTTTACAGAATTTTAACACTTTCACCACAGTCTTTATCAGATAGATCAGCCATTTTAATTATATTTCATGACAGAAATCATAGAAAATAAAGCTTATTTATAATGAGGTGTTTTTATTTTAAATTACGGATAAGTAGGTACCTTCTATGTCATGCCACTCCTGTTGTTGGTCGGGTCATGGTGGCAGTCGGCAGTGATCGGTTTTGCTCGGGCGCCTTCGAGGGCGATTTGCTGAAAAAAGGAGGACTGCGGGTAGTTTTCCGCGGAGGGAGGTCAGGGTTTTACTTAGAAAAACCCGTGTCAGATTGACAATTAGTAATTATGTATATAGAAGTCAAATGTCAGAATTTTTCATAGAATTGGAAAATTAGTAAATTTAGACTGAAAAATTATGATATTTGACATACATATATGTACATAATTACAAGCTATCATTCTGATACGGGCCCCCATATCTGCTTGTCATGGCCAACAATGTCATATGACTGCTCGCGCCCTATTATATTTAACATTTCTTCTATACCTACACTCTACACCAAAAATTCTACTTAATCTATTCCGTATATTTAGATTTTTTAATTTTAAATTCATTCTATGAAGAAATTTTGTCATCGTCTAATTTTTCGAAATGTTTCCAATTCATTGTCGGGATTGACAGTATTTTTGAAGGGTATATGTAATATATCTATAATTTTAAATATTTAACTATTAATACAATAATAAATAATATAATGTATGTCCTCCCCAAAAAAATCTTCAGCAATGTCTCTGTATTTTTAACACTGGCATTATCTGTCAGTTACAACAAATTTATTACAACAGATTATTATATATCTTATATTTCTTTATCTCCAAATCTATAAAAGATATAATAAAATATTTATATGTATCAGATAGAGAATTTAGTCTTCTTTAATACTAGCAAGAACAAAAATTTTCAAAAAAATAATATTTAGAAGATTTTTTTAAGAATCTGCCACTTCCGGTTGTTCAATTGTTACCAAAACCTTTTCAGCTCTTCCCAGTAATGTTCGATTGAGAAATACGTAGTTAAACAAATATTAAGTATTATATTTTTTGAGACATGAATCCAATACCTCTCTTAGCGAGAGGTAATTGTCAAATTAAATATTATAGTGGTTTTTATTATTATTTCGTCAAAATTGAATAAAATATTGTATAAACTACGTAAGATTCTGTTTATTCACTCAAAGAATTTAACTCACTCGCCATACGGGCTCGTGGCTTAACCTTTCTTTTCAAGAATAAACATTATCTTAACTCCCTTGTATAAAAATTTGTTATATAATTTTTTAGGATGAAGAAAACGAAAGTTCAGAGAAGAAATCTGCAAAAGACGCCCTGCTTCTTTGGTGTCAACGTAAAACGCAAGGTTATCCCAATGTTCATATCACCGACTTTACAGGCTCTTGGCGAAGTGGTTTGGGCTTTAATGCTCTTATCCACTCACATAGACCGGACTTATTCACCTGGAATAGTCTTCAACCTGGTAAGAATTTGGATAACCTCAACCATGCTTTCGATGTTGCGAGTAACGAGCTCGGTATCCCTAGCCTTCTGGATGCTGAAGGTAAGAGATGAATTCTAGTTATAAACTTTAGGAATTTAAATGGAAAATTATTGTTCCTTAGATGTGGATACAAGCCGACCAGATGAGAAATCTATTATAACGTATGTGGCTTCGTATTATCATACATTTGCACGTATGAAGAATGAAATGAAGAGTGGGAGAAGAATAGCAAATGTAAGTTTTATTGCTTCTTGTAATCTGTTCATAAAACTATGACGTGTTCAAAACTCTACAGATTTACTTTTTGATAAGCACCTTAAATATTAAAAGAATGTTTATGACCTTGTTTAATAAAATTTTTACTGCCCGTTTTATTGAAATGTAAATATAAATTTATACAGGGTGACACTGACAAACGGGCCACTCAATTTTTATTTATAATTATTTTTTAATTTTATACAGGGTTTTATTTTAAATGGGCCACCATTGATATTAAATAAAAAAGTTATTTTGAGTGGCCCGTTTTTCAGTGCCCCGATATGATTTACGTCATTTATTGGCTGGAAAACTTCTTGACTGGATGGGGATGATGTGGAATTAAAAAAAAAATCTGGATGGCAGTCAAAAACAAATTTTTATTTTTCGGCCTCTACAAGTTTCGGCACCGCATGTGCCTTCTTCAGGAGGTGAAAAATTTAAAAACAACATTGAGAAAGAACAACACAAAAATACTACACATCTGTGATCGTCGAGCAATAAAACAATAAATAAATAAATTAAAACACTCTGAAGTCGTCAAAAATCAAGCTTCTACGGAAAAAATATATTTTATATTGAGGAAGGCACATGCGGTGCCGAAACTTGTAGAGGCCGAAAAATAAAAGTTTGATTTTGACTGCTATCCAGATTTTTTTTTAATTCCATGGTATTTATTGTTTGTTATATTTCTCGCAATTAAAATATTGCAGATTCTTGGACAAATGATGGATGCTGACAAAATGAAAATACATTACGAGCGTTTAACGACGGATCTTCTTGAATGGATCCGAGCGAAAATTCTTGAACTAAAAGACAGAAATTTTCCAAACTCTTTGGAAGGAATCCAGAGTCTGCTTTTAGCTTTTGGACATTATAGGACGCAGGAAAAACCGCCAAAGTAAGACAATTTTACAATTTTATTGAACATAATAAATTAATAGGTGTTAACAATTACTCGAAAGTTCAGTCAAACAGCATTTATTCTTACTATACCAACGTTTCGGTGCACCCTTCTTCAGGGTCAACAACAATTGTACAACAAAAATGTAATACATACAAAATAACATGGACATCATCACACTTACAGTAAGATCTTACAAATTGTTACAATTCATGTACACAAAATACATTCGTACAAAACATTCAGTTAATTTATTAAACATCGTACAAAAAAATTAAAGAGCATACACACATCCATTTGCTCTAAAAACGACAACCGAATAATACGGAAAATAGCCGGAAATATCTTTTGTAAGGATTCTGGTGACATCATTGATACGGACTCCTATTGGTCGTCTGTACACCAATAATAATGTAGCAAGTTGTAGGAATTTAAATGTAAGGAAATTAATGAAACTAAGTTTGGCCTGAAATGTGCCTTTTTCTTTTTGACACCAAAATATACGCTGTTAAGTTCTTGAATATCAGTTCTTGCATTCATGTTATTGCAATCATCTCTGATATGTAACATTTCAAGAAACATACGTTTGGAGTACTGCTCTTCCTCCAAAATCTTGAAATTTCCCAGATCAAAGGTGTGTTTTAGTGTATTGGAATGTTCAGCCAGAGCACATTTGTTGTGTTGCTCAGTATAATCGAGTATAATGGGTTAGATTCGCCTTTTTTGATTTTTTTTTATTAGAAGCAAGTATTTTTAAATTTAAATTTTCCATGTTTTTTTTTTATTTTGCACAATTTTTGTTTTTAAATGAAAAAAAAATTACTGAAAATACCGGACATATCTATTCCCGCCACTGTGACGTTATCCTTGCCGCTTCCGTTGCAACTTAGTTCCGACGTGCACCTCGAAGTATGGCATATTTTGCGATGTATATCTTGCGGGCGACTTGTTAGGTTAGATTGCTGTTAAGTAATTTTTACTTATTTATTTTATTTTAAAGACAATCTATAATCATCTATATTTTTTACTTACGAGAAAGATAGAACAAATGCTTAAGAAACAAATAAAAACAAGGTTATGTTCACGGCGTCAGTATCACCATCCATTGTCACTTTTCCATCGCTCTAAAACAACGACACTAGCGACATTTGCGGTTTTAAGTATGTAAGCGTGACGTCACAGAGAAGATGTCGATTTGAATCATGTAATATTTTAAATATTTTTTTTGAAATATTTACATAATAAATGGCGAATTTTATTACAGTATATATCTTATTATGAGTCATATATTGTAAACAAATTAGAATTTCATTAAATTTTAATATATGGTAACTACCCCATTGTTGTAGACCCTGAAGAAGGTGCAGGGGTACACCGAAACGTTGCTGTAGTAAGAATAAATGCTGTTTGACTGAACTTTCGAGTAATTTTTAACACCTAATCCACATTACAGTCGACAAATTACCCACAATAATAAATTATTTATCAAATAACTATAGATACAAGGAAAGAAGTGAAATAGAAGCTTTATATTTCAATATAAATACCCAATTAAAAGGTCTTCAACAACCAGCTTATATTCCAACCGATGGACAACTTGTCCAAGATATCGAACGAGCTTGGGAACGTCTGGAGAAAGCTGAACACGAAAGAGAAGTTGCTCTAAGAACCGAACTCCTTCGCCAGGAACGTTTAGAACAACTTAACTACAAATTTGAACGAAAGGTATTCAATTTATTTTTCACCGTGGAACAAAAATATAATTGAATGAATTTTATAGAGTGCATTGAGAGACGGTTACTTGAAAGAAATGTTACAAGTATTATCTGACCCAAGATATGGTTCAAATTGGGCCCAAGTTGATGCTACAGTAAAGAAGCATGAAGCTATTAGCGCTGATATCATTTCCAGAGAAGAACGATTCCATGATTTAACGGCTATGTGTGCTGAATTAGTCAACGAACGGTATGAATTAATATAAAAAAAAAAGATTTTTATTTTATAAGTATAGTAGTCTCAATACAGTGAACTAATTAATGCAGGGCCATGTTTGTTCACCTCTTCGAGTTCTTATGAAATAATTACAACAATATAATTTTAAACGTGTTTATTGGTTTTAATTATTTAAATCAGGGCATCTAACCTAAACCGAATCAAACCCGGAACCAAACCGTAACATTTTAGCAAACCCAGAACCGAACTTCAGATATATTTTTCAATGGGGTCATTTCACATTTTCTAATTTATTTTTTTCTTGAAAGAATAGGTCAAATTAAATATGTAGGTGTATATTTTACACCTTACAAGTCTTTAGAATCAGAGATATGATTTTTAAAATGTAGTCTTTAATTTCAAATATTTGGACGCTGACGTCACGGCTTGGCAGATGCGGCAGTAGCTCTCTACCGGTTGTGTTTGGAACTATGATTGTTTGGGTTATCACTTGTCAGTTTGATTTTGTGACAGCAACATATTGTTGACGAAAAACATATTTCATACAACTTTTGGTGTTTATATTAAGAAATGTTTTATTTACATACCTTTACTCTTAACTTTGCTGTCACCTGTCACAGGTCATAGGTTAGGTTGTTCACAACAGCAAACGGAAATCACGTGGACCGTAAATGTGTGAGAGGAATGTCTTTGTGTAACAAACCGTGACGTCACGAATTTTACAGCCGCGAAAGTTTATTAACAAATTTATGAATGAAAAGTCGCATATTTCATGTTATTTTATATTACTATATTTATTAAATGAGACGGATTTCACGATTTTATAAAAAAACGATTTTTTTTTAAATGACCCCATTGAACTCGAGTCGGAACCGAACCGGGTATCAAAATTCTGGTGCAGGCGTCAGCTCCAGTTCAGGTTCAATTTCAGTTCGAAACGTAAACGTAATCGTATTATTTATAGCCGATCATCGACGATCAACGCCTTCTGCGTCTGTGTTGCTGTATGTGTTGATTGTTCGTGAAAAATGTGTACATGTTCTTGTCTTGCGTTGCATTACTTATAAATTCCGGCACGCATTTTAAATTCTAAATAAAGGTTGTTATTCAAATAACAATTCAATTATCATTAGATCGAACCGAATCTGAACCCGGAACAAAACCGCATATTTAGTAATACTTGAACCAGAACCGCACACCCATTTTTCAGAAAAAGAACCTGAAACTGAACCGAATTCGATGCCTCGATTTAAATGCAAGTTCAATATCAATTTTTTTTAGATCGTTTGTCCTGAAGAACTAGAATTTTAGAAAACTATTTCATATGCATTTTCTTCAGCCCTGATATTTTTAAAAATCCAATACCATAACCTTAAATATCTGTAGTTATACACTGCTAGCATGAAATGAATTTTATCGTAAAATTTTGTGTGCATTTTTTTGCCTTTTCTTTAATCATATCTCCAGTGCCGGCTTAACTAGTGGGGGGGGGGTCGTGGTTTATAGCCCCCGGCGGTACAAGAAGGATATTCTATCATTTCTGTCTTTTTCTATTCAATCGTAGTTTGGTTCACGAAAGATGACTATTCAAGGTCAATTGTAAACCGTGTGATATAATATTACTTGCAGATAACTTCACTGCATTTTGTACCCAAAGGCGTGCAACATGAAATATTTACGGATATATTTTAACTGAAAAAATAAATGTAATTTATTTGAAAATTATGTTCCTTTTTAAATAATGTTTCACTCAAAGTCTCATCTTCTTTGCCTTTGTTTTTGCATAAAACAATAATATAAACTTACCCTAAACCTTAAAATAATAAACGTTAACGACACTGGATAAACATTAACATAGAGGGCAGTGTTATAGATAATTACATATTTGCAATTCTACGACATACGTCACTACTATTTTTAGTGTGTTAGAAAGCAATGACGCCATTTACGTATATCTGTCACATATCAAATAGACCCACGTCAAATAATCTGTCTCTTTCTAACACGAAATGTTGCTAAGCTACTGTTGCATAAAGTGCTGTGTGTTCTTTCTTCTAACAAGTGACCTTGAATAGTCATCTTTCGTGAACTAAACTATATTCATATTTTACATTATGATATTAATAAAATTTTATATAAAAATATGGTTTTTGATCTAGTTTTTTTTCTTACTTGTCTTTATACAGGGTATACTGCAAATTTATAGACATTTTAATATAAAAAACTTCGTTTAATTTTTTTTTGCAAAATATTTAAAATAATTGATATGTAATATGAATTCTCTTCAGATATCACGGAGCAATTAAAGTCGAACAACGAGAAGCTGAAATTCTAGAACGGTGGCATGAATTACTGAAACTACTTGATAAGCTAAAAATCAATTTAAATAATCTTGGAAACCTTATGAGTTTACTAAGAGAAATCGAAACTACTCTAAATACAATCAATGAACTACAAATGGTATTTGCCAGCGCTGATGTTGGCCCTCACTTGCTAGCCGTCGAAGATTTAATTCAGAAACATTCCCTTCAAGAACTCCAAGTAACTGCTCTTGGTGAAACCAAACGAAGACTACAGCGCCATGGACAACAACAGCAACAACAAGGAGTTGGGAATTCACAACTTCAACCAGCTTTACAACAACGCTTACAACAGCGTCTTGAAGCTTTAGATCAAGCTTACGAAGCTCTTCAACGAAGCAGTGAAGATCGTCGTGCCAGATTAGAAGAAGCAAGAAACTTTTTCCAATTCTTGCAAGACCAAGAAGATGAAGAATCTTGGTTAATTGAGAAACAACGTATTTGCCAGGCTGACATTTCTGTAAAAGATCTACGCGCTGTTTTGAGTTTACAACAGAAACACAAAGCTTTAGAAGATGAAATGAAAGCGCGGAAACCTAAATGTGACCAATTATGCCAAGCAGGAAAGGGCTTAATCAAAGAGAATCATCCTCGAGCAGCTGAAATAAAACCGCATATAGAAGCAATTGAACAGCAATGGCATCGATTAGTAGAATTAGCAGCAAAACGTGCTAAACAGTTAGAAGATGCAGTTGAAGCGTATCAATTTTATGCAGATGCAAACGAAGCTGAATCTTGGTTAAACGAAAAGATGGCTTTAGTTAATTCTAGTGATTACGGAGTTGATGAACCTAGCGCCCAAGCTTTACTTCAACGCCATAAAGACCTACAAGGAGAACTAAATGCCTACAGTGGCGACATCCACGGCTTAAATCAGCAAGCTGATCGACTAATATCCGCCGGTATTTCCACCCTAGAGTTAACTGCTGAACCCGATGCAGCTTTAACCGACGTTGAAGAAGAAGAATGGACTACCGAACCACAACTCGTTCCAACTGAAGTTTGGGAAGATGTTCCAGTAGAAAGAGTAGAACACCGTACAGTTTTAGAAGAAAGAAGTGTCCCTCAAGTCAAAGCATTATATCCATTCAATGGCCAAGGAATGCTGATGGCTAAAGGTGAAACAATGTTCCTTATAAACAAAACTAATCCAGACTGGTGGAGTGTTAGAAAAGCAGATGGATCAGACGGATTCGTTCCTGCAAATTACGTCCGAGAAATTGAACCACGAATCATTCAGCTGCAAGTTCGCAAACCTGAAAAAATAAAGAGTATTCAACGGGTAAAGAAAACCAAAATGGTGAAGCAGATGGTTCCAGTGAAACACTTGAGAATTGTGAAGAAACCAAGAACTGCTGCACCCAAACGAAAATCTTCTACTCCTGACGATGGTGTTGAAAAGAGAATGAAGAAAATTAACGACACATACAAAGAATTACAAGAACTTGCCCAACGTAGACATGCCTTACTTGATGATTCTATCAGACTGTTTGGATTTTATCGAGAATGTGATGATTTCGAAAAGTGGATTAAAGATAAAGAAAAAATGTTACAAACAGACGATACTAACGACAATGTTGAAGTTGCCAAGAGCAAGTTTGAAAAATTCTTGACCGATTTATCTGCCAGCAACAAACGTATCGATGCGTTGGATGCAGCTGTAGATGAATTCGTGCGTCAAGGACATTCACAATTAGATAAAGTCCGTGGTCGACAGCGACAGATTCACCAAATGTGGGATCATTTGAATCGATTAAAAGTACAGAAAGAACGCAGTTTGGAAGGAGCCTTTAGTGTCGATTTGTTTAACCGTACCTGCGACGAAGCCCGTGATTGGATGCAAGAAAAGATGACCCAGTTAGACACCGTAGAAATTGGTCCTGATTTGAAAACAGTTCAAGCACTGCAAAGAAGACATCAGAATTTGGAACGGGAACTTGCTCCAGTTCAAGAAAAAGTTAATAGAGTAAACCTTTTAGGAAATACGTAAGTTTTGTTCAGGGAAAAGTGGGTTATAGGCGTTTAACATTGGAAATCAGTTTTTTTTTGCTCAAACGTTACATAATTATTTTATGCAAAAATACTTCAAATAAAAGTTATAGAGATTTAAATTCTGCATCTAAATCATGTGAAACGATTATTTTAGCTCTTCATATAAACGTAAAAATTAATTATAAAATTACAGTTTTTATGAGCTTTTAGTCTAGGCAGCTATGCTTTTATCACAAAAAATAACAAATGCATTGTGAATTAACGGTGTTTTTGACACTTGTGGTATTCTGGAACTCGGCGTTATTTAACATTAACGTCATTAACCGACGTTAATTCTCGCTGAGAATGTTGAAGCGTTAAGCCTAATTTATAAATTTACGTTATGATTTACGTTACAACCATATGAAAGGGTACATTTTTCGTTTGAATTTTACTGCAATTTGTTTTTTGTTAAACTTTTAAAATTGAGATTGAAAAAATAATGATTGAAAACAATTTTGAAAAGTTTCTAGTTGTTCTTGCTGTTGTTTTTTTAACATGACATCTTTGAATTTATTTCAAAATGTATTTTTTTTATTCAGTAATGCAGAGAACAACATTATCGACGCATATGGCAAGATGGAGCCGTATTTCTTCGGGCTGTGATTGTGATTTTGTGAATCCTTATTAGTTTAATCGTGATCCTTTGGAATCATGATTTAAATATTATACCAAGAAAACAACTTGGATAATATAAACACCATCTAGCGTCAAATGATTTAGAAGGGAAATGGGAAGGCTATCTAGAGATCACAAAATGAAAAAGTGGGGATAACGAATAGGAAACGAAAAAACATATTTCTTCTTAATCATGATCACTTTGATGATACATATTGCGAATCAGAGCCCGAAGGAACACGACTATGATTAGTTACCGTTTGGCCGTTTTCCCATGTTAAACGCCCTGAACCTATTATTCAATGATTTTTTTAAAATTTGTAATAATTTCAGTGTGCAAAATGCTCATCCCCATGAAAAACCAAATGTTATTGAGCGCCAAAAAGAAATCAAAGATTTGTGGCAGCGTGTTAAAGATTCCGCCCGTGATCGTCGATTAAGATTAGAAGACGCTGTTGGACAACAAATCTTCATGAATAGCTCAAAGAACTTACTCAACTGGGCGTCTACTGTTCGCGAGCAACTTGCTGCTGATATCAATGCTAAAGATGTCGCAACTGCAGAGAAATTGAAGAAAGATAATCAAGAACTTGGCGTTGATATTCGAGCTCATGAAGATGAATTCCATGAAGTTAATGAATTGGGACAAAAACTTTTGAAGAGAAATCCGGAACGCATTGAAATATCGGAAAGATTGGAACGTCTTTCTGGAGAATATAACACATTATTAAATGCATGGATGGAGAAAGAAGCTTTAATTCAACAATGCTTTGAACTACAGCTGTTTAATAGAGAAGCTGATCAAATTGAAGCTTCCACCTCTGCACATGAGGCTTTCTTGAAGAATGAAGAACTTGGAGTAAGTATCTAATTCTAATTCTCAACAAATTCAAACAGGTTATTTTAAATCCCACTCGTAAAAAAAATTGTAATGGACTTTTACATTTTTATTGCACCGTGACGTCATTTTTCAATGCGCCACATAGTGAAATTTTATTGAAATGGAGATGGGGATGTACCATGTTGTCAAGTAAAATAATTAAAAGGACAAGCATTTATTTTCGATAAAAAAATATTTAAACAACACAAAAACTTAAATTATTTTGACTAATTATAAAGAAATTATTAATAAAGACAAAAAAATATATTTAAAAATATAAACAATAGTTTTATTCTTGTTTGTAACTTTCTTAATAACAAACTGGCAACTACGCAATTATCTATTACTTTTTGTGGTGTTTATTTCGCGTCTTTAGAACATACATCCACGTTTCTGATTCCCATTTACCCGCCCTCTTGTCTTGAAATATTCATCATCACAAACGCTTTGTGTGAATTTATTTAATATAGTTACGTTCTTATTTCTGCCATTTCAAATTTTGTTTGAAATATATTTGGCCTCCCCAATGCGCAAACAAACTACTGCGCACTACATGTATGTCATTTTTTTCTATCTCTTTTGATGTAAAAGATCCATTTTCACACATTATTTTTGTAGGGCTCTTTGGATGATGTCGAGGCGTTAATAAAGAGACACGACGATTTTATCAAAACATTAGTTGCTCAAGATGAACGAGTCAACCAATTCAGTGCTAACGCCGATAGATTGATTACTGCCAATCATTATGATAGTAAAAAGTAAGATGTATATACAGATGTTTCCTTCAAAACAACCTGCGCTTTTTTTGGGCTAACTAATTGTTAGAGAAAAATGTTATATACAAAAAATAATCAGGAATAAGCGGCTAATTTATCAGTAATAACTAGTGGTGGGATCCGGATCCAAATAGTTTCAGATCTGAGTATCAGATTTTGGATCCAAATCTGTGTATTGGATATTGGATCCCAATAAAACACTGGTTGTTTTAAAGGAAATACTGTATATTTTTAATTTTTTTGAATTATTTCTAAATATATTTGGTTATTTTTCTAGCATTAATGATAGAAGAAATCAAGTGGTAGCCCGAAGAAAAGCTGTTAAAGATTTAGCTCAAGCAAGAAGAAACGCTTTATTAGCTTCTGAACAATATCAAGAATTTTCAGCTGAAGTAGATGACCTCAAGGGATGGCTAAATGATAAACTAAAAACAGCTAGTGATGAGAGCTACCGTGATTTAAGCAATCTTGAACGCAAATTACAAAAACACGAAGCATTTGAACGAGAACTTCGAGCAAATGAGGGACAACTTCGCAGTGTCAATAAAATGGGACAAGCGTTAATCAACCAGAACAACTATCGTAAAGGAGACGTAGAAGGCAAACTGAAAGATTTGAACCAAAAATGGGCTCAATTACAAGATCTATCCCTCGATAAAGGGAGAAGACTTCGACAGGCAACTGCTCAGCACACTTACAACAGTTCCATTGAAGACGCTAAACGTAAACTGGACGAACTCGCAACAAGCATCCGAAGCACTCAACTCGGAAATGATCTTCGTAGCTGTAAAGATCTTTTAAAGAAGCAACAGGCTATCGAAACAGATATTGCCCAAACCAATCAAAGAGTTGCTGATTTAGTCGCTACCAGTGAAGAAATGGAACAAGAAGACCACTTTGACTCTGACACTATTAAAAAATCTGCCAAATTGTGTAAAGAACAATTAGAAAAACTTCATGACCCCGCTAGATTAAGAAGAGAGGCTTTGGAAGAATCATTGCGATTCCATAAATTCGGTTTTGAGCTTGATACTGAGTTACAATGGATTAAAGAACATATGCCTCAAGCTAGCAGTGAAACTTTGGGGCAGAATTTGCACCAGGCGCAATTGCTGTACAAGAAACACAAGAAATTAGAAGCTGAAATTATTGGACATCAACCTATGATTGACAAAACATTAAACGGGGGACAGCATTTAATTGATCTAAATCATCCCGAAAAAGAACAGGTGAGATTATAGATAATATTTAAACTTAGACATTTTATTAAATAGAGATGTCTACAAAGTTCATTTCTTCGTTAACGCATTTGTAAAAATACAAATTAAATGATAATCTAACAAAATAAAACAATATTTGGATTTAGTTCTGTAATTTTTTTTTTATTCTTTAAACGACGTTTCGACAGCGAAATGCTGTCTTCATCAGGTAAAAAACAAGCAAAATACACGTAGTCAAGACAACATGTTTACAAAACGAGGGCAACATAGATCAAAAGTTAATTAAAACATACAAAGATAAAACAGAAAATGAACGAATAACAGGTAACCACGACTTATTAAGCTCAAAACCTGTATTTAAATTAACCTTATTAGAAGATTTCTTGATTTCGATGGCTTCTCTAATTAGTCTTCTCATCCATTTATTTGCTCTTGCTAAAATATTCGTGTTTTTGAAATTAATTCCATATAATTCTTGAATAGCATGTTCAGCAACAGCAGATTTATCTGGTTGATTTAATCTTATATATCGTTTGTGTTCTTTTAATCTTGTTGCTACAGTTCTATCCGTTTGACCAATGTATACTTTACCACACTGGCAAGGAATCTTATAAATGCCAGAATAATGCCAAGAAGATCACGGATTTTTAATACTAATAGAAAATGATTTGCTACTTTACCTTTCATTGCCAATGTAACAGATAAAATTGGTAGGATTCTAAATAAATTTGACATACAGACGTCATATAAATCTAGTTTAAAAATCCGTGATCTTCTTGGCAATGTTAAAGATATAGTTTCTCTACATTGTTCTGGCATTTATAAGATTTCTTTCCAATGTGGTAAAGTATACAATGGTCAAACGGGTAGAACTGTAGCAACAAGATTAAAAGAACATGAACGACATATAACATTAAATCAATCGGATAAATCTGCTGTTCCTGAACATGCTATTCAAGAATTACATGGAATTGATTTCAAAACCTGGTAATAATAATGAAAGAAACTTTGTAGACATAAATTTTAAACCTGAATATTTTATTCAATATGTATATTTACAAATATTATATTTAACAGTCATACGGTTTTGAAATATGGTCCATTGGTAAGCTGAGTGTGTGTTGCATGAGCATGAATTTATTATATTTGTGCATGCGTAATTCACAAAAAAAAAATCACTACAGATTTTTTGGTTTTGTTTATATAATAGAAGTATAAGTATAAGTGGAAAATATAAGTTATACAGAGTGGTGACCGGCACAGCCGAACATTGGATTTTAACGTAAAATTAGACTTTAATAATTTCCTGCTTCTCTAATTATTGTAGGTAAAAAAAAGCTTCAAATAATAGAGCACCTGAATCAATAAGCAAAATTAATTTTGTATGCCTAGTAACAGCAGAAATTAGGTATGAAAATGTCGAAAATCACCTCAAAAATAGCAATAGTTTCGTCTCTTGTTTCTAATTCCATGGCTAATGCTATTAAATTGTAATTCCGTGAATTTTCAAATTTTATTCCTGTATTTATGAAGTAGCCAAAATGAATTTTGTTTATTGATTCGAATGTAGAAATTTATGCTTTACAACATCCATTTGAAACTTTTTGTCTAATATAATTAGGGAGCAATGCGCACGGAAAAACTGACTTTTTATGTTTCGTTTTCCGTAATACACCCTGTATAGTTCGGTTCACGAAAGTTAACTATTCAAGGTCATTTATAAGCCGTATGATATATTACTTGCAGATAATTTCACTGCATTTCGTATGCATAGGCGTGCAACATGAAATATTTATGGATACATTTTAACTAAAAAAAATAGGTGAATTTATGTAAAAATTATGTTTCTTTTTAAATAATGCCCTGCTCAAAGATTTATTTTAATCACCTATGTTTTGTAAAACATAAATTTGATATAAACTATGGAATAATAATTTGATTTAAATGTCAACGTCACTGGGTAAACATTGACACAGAGGGCAGTGTAGTAAATAACTAGATATCTGTAACACTACGACATACGTCATTATTATTTGTAGTTCGTTAGAAAGTAATGTCACCAATGTCACAATATAAATTACATAGACATACGTCAAATAATCTTTGTCTTTCTAACATGAAATGTTACTAAGCTACTGCTGTACAAAGGGCTGTGTATTCTTTCTTCGAATAAGTGACCTTGAATAGTCATCTTTCGTGAAAATTTCTACCGTTACACAAAATTAATTTTGCTTATTGATTCAGATGCAGAATTTTATGCCCAACAACTTTTATTTGAAGCTTTTTTTACCTAAAATAATTAGGGAAGCAGGAAATTAGTGTTCGGCTGTGCCGGTGACCATCCTGTACTTTTATTTTTTTAAAAGATGATTGCGTGTATGCTGATTTCCAGAAAAATTGATGCAACATTTTAATTTCTTTTTCTTTTTTATATAACAGGTGGAACATTTGTGCGATACTCTCCGTAAAGCATGGACCGATCTCCAAGATAAAGCCCACGAGCGCGCTTATAAACTTGAGCTTTCCCTCAAAGCCCAACAATACTTCTTCGAGGCCGGCGAAGTTGAAAGCTGGCTTAATGAACGCAACGATGTTCTTGCAAGCACTGACTACGGTCGAGACCGCGATGCAGCAACTAAGCTCCTTACTAAACACAAAGCTCTTGAGCTGGAACTTGATACCTATAATGCTATTGTCATGGAAATGGGACGTGGTGCGCAAGCGATGGTCAGCGCGAATCATCCAGATGCGAAAGCTATAGCAGCTAAACAACAGCTGTTGTCGCAACAAATGAGAACATTGCAGAAACTTGCATCTCAAAGACAACAAAGATTGATGGAGTCCATGTACAGGCATGAATATTTTGCAGAAAGTGGGGAGTTGGAAAGATGGATAGGTGAACAGCAACAGTCTGCCAGTAGCGAAGATTATGGACAAGATTATGAACATTTGTTGGTAAGTACTATGAAATCATGTCATATCTTACATTTACTATAACCTATAAGGTAGTATTCGTGCTACAATATGTGCAAAAATTAAGTCTAGTGTAAATACAATAAAGATGCATTATATGTAGTGTATGTCAATAATATACATATTAGATAACATAGCTTTATCATATTACTATTTAACGGTGAAAAAAAAAAAGTTTGGTATAATGTTTAGAACCTGTCTGACGGTATGGCAACGTCTTATACATTTAGTCGAACGTGAAAGCCGCGAATATGGCAAATCGTATAAGATATAAAGGACAATTCATTAAACAAAATGTTCTTGATAAGAAACTTCAAATTTTGGCATCGAACATATCAATATAGAATTAAGCTTTCCTCTGTATTTAAAACTAAGCAAAAACTCCATGTATCATTCAATATGGTAATAAAGAAATGTAGTTTAAATTTACTGAAAAAATTACAAGTTTAATCAAATTGTTGTAAAACGAGTACATAATAATTTATATAATAAAAAAAAATCGTTTTTTACAATATACGAGATTAGCAATAAAAACTTGTTATTCGCCCTTTGGCGTATGATTTTATTGAAAATTAATAGGCAATAGTCATTTAAATTTGTTTTTACATAGCAACCTTATGCAAAATGATGATAACCACGATAAAATAACTTTGAAAATAATGATAAAAGTAATATTAATTCTAAATAATCGGTGAAAAAATGAAGGGTTCTACACGTACATATACAGCGTTGCCAGGTCATTTCCCTCTATTCCTTCCTACCCTGTAAAAGTGAAAATTTTCGTACTTTCTTAAGCTATATCTCTTAAACAAAATGGTCAAAAAAATCATTTTTTATTTTAATATTGGTCATTTATGTATCTTTATAAGCTGAGATGTTTTTCAATAAAATGTGACGTACCGTTTTGAAGCTACTGTTAAAAATATGTCATTTATTATGGCCTGATATAGGAAACATGTACAAAAAGAACTATCTTTAATTACATTTATCTCAAATTTAAGATGGTCAATCTCAATGTGTAGATATTAATGTTATGTACATGCAGTTCAAATTTCATAAGATTCTCACGAATCGTAATTCGCACGTATACGTATACTACCTTAACTAATATATTGCTAATATGTACTCCTATCCTTTACGTAGAGACTAGCTGAATTGTTTTAAAAGAGAAATTTGCTATGTATCAATATAATGTGATGAAATTTAAATATTTATTTATTTCATGTAGATCCTTCAAGAGAAATTCGACGACTTCAAACGCAGAATCGAAGCTGGTTCTGAACGTTTCAACCAATGTGAAGATCTGGCTAGAAAATTAATTGCCAACGAAAGCCCATATACTAAAGAAATTGAAAAGAAACAAGATCAGTTAAGGTAGGAAACCTGATTTTAATTTCTGCATGATATAGTTAATGGTGTTGGTTTGGTAGCATGCGGTTATCACATGGTGTTGGTTTTGGAATGTTATAGAGATTCAGCAGCAGATAGTTGGTCCGAAGCTGTACAGGAAGTTGCTGTGCGACATGAGGGCATACGGTATTTTATCACATTTATTTTGTAATTCATTCATTATTAATTTGGGTTTTTGTTTTTGCATGGCATACTTATTGCAGTATTAATTTTTCATACCATTAAAAGGTTAACATAAATTAAAAGGATCGAAATAGTAGTTATAATTTTTTTTTTAAACATATGTTCCTGTTTATTACCCATTCTTGGGTGTACAAATCTGCTTCTATTGGCAATTTTCTCAAAACTGATGTAGCGAGAGCATACTCTTTGAAAATTGGAAATATTTTTCTTAACTTAACGCGTAATAAACTTATTTCATTTCAAAAAATAATTGTGGGTAAATTTCTCGACTGTGATGTGGATTAGGTGTTAAAAATTACTCGAAAGTTCAGTCAAACAGCATTTATTTTTACTATCAACGTTTCGGTGCACCCTTGCACCTTCTTCTGGGTAGTAAGATCTTACAAATTGTTACAATTCGTATAAAACGCATTTAATTTATGAAAAATTGTACCAAAAAATTAAATGAATGTTTTGTACGAATGTATTTTGTCTACATGAATTGTAACAATTTGTAAGATCTTACTACTCTGAAGAAAGTGCAAGGGTGCATCGAAACGTTGGTAATAAGAATAAATGCTGTTTGATTGAAATTTCGAGTAATTTTTAACACCAAAAAATAATATTTCGAATTGTAAATGCAGAAAGCAATTGGCACACCCAGATTTGGATAATATGCCGTGATGATATATTTTTTTATCATATCAGAAACACATTTCTAATTTTCCAGGGCGTCATGGACGTGCTTATTGGAACAAATCGAGCAACGCGATCGCAAACTCCACGCTGCTGGTGAAATCCATCAATTCCATCGCGATGTTGCAGAAGCGTTGTCTCGTATTCACGAAAAGAACGCATCTCTTAGTGGTGATCTAGCCCGTGATTTGAAGTCTGCCAATTCACTTTTTCGTCGCCATGAAGGTTTTGAAAATGACCTCGTTGCTCTAGAAGCCCAACTGCAACTTTTAGTAGAAGACGCAAGTCGCCTCCAAGCACAATATCCGAATAACGCCGCTCAGATTCGTCAACAACAAGAAATTGTTGTTTCTGCCTGGACAGAACTCGAAAAGAGAGCAACGTTTAGAAGAGAACAATTACTTGCAAATAAAGAATTACAACAATTCTTGACTCAAATCAGAGACTTGTTAAACTGGGCGTCGAGCTTAAGGACTTCTTTGGCAACAGAGGAAAGAGTTCGAGATCTTGTTACTGCTCAAGCTTTAAGGGCTGAACATGAAGCCCTGAAGAGTGAAATTGAAGCAAGAGAAGATAGATTTAAAGAAGTTTATGAATTAGGTGAAGCTATGATTCAAACTGATCATTATGCTGCACAAGAAGCTGAAGAAAAATGTAACCAATTAATAGAAGAAAGAGATAAATTACATACAGCTTGGAACAGAAAACGAAATATATTAGATCAGCAAATTGATTTGCATTGTTTCTTAAAGGACGCAAAACAACTAGAAAACACTTCCAGTCAGCAAGAAGCCGCATTAGGAAACATGGATTTCTCTGGATCTGTTGATGAAGTTGCCAGTTATGCGAAAAAACACGAAGCATTTGAAAAACTTCTTCTCGCGCAAGATGAAAAACATGTCGTTTTACAAGAATGTGCTGCTAAACTTATAAACCAAAATCATTATGAAGCTCCGCTAATTAGAAGCCGTTTAGCGGATGTTCTAGAACGACGCCAACGCGTAAAAGAAATGTGCGCAATTCGAAAACAAAGGTTAGAAGACGCACTCTTATATGCTCAATTCATCCGAGACGTTGCTGAGGCTGAATCTTGGATCGATGAAAAAAGTAAGAAATTACACTCAGAAGTTAGTCAAGGAGATAAAAACAATTTAGAAGATAAAATCAAGAGATTGCAAAAACATCAAGCATTCCAAGCAGAATTAGCCGCCAACGAAGGTCGTGTCCAAGAAATAAAAGCAAAGGGAGAAACTCTTTTGCAGAAACGTCATGAAGCGTCACCAGAAATACGTGAACAAATGAACCATCTTCTCAATGTTTGGCGCCAACTACTAAGAGATTCCGCTAATCGTGGTAAAGGTCTAGAAGAAGCGCAAGATATTCTAGAGTTTAATAATCAGCTGGATAAAATCGAAGCATGGATCCGTGACAAAGAAATTATGATTCAAGCCAATGAAAAAGGTAAAGATTATGAGCATTGTCTCGCATTGCAAAGAAAACTGGATGATGTCGACAGTGATATGAGAGTAGATGATGCAAGAATAAAAACTATCAATCAACTTGCTGATAAGTTAATCAAATTGGGACGAACTGACGCTGGTCCAGTTCAACAAAGACGCGATGCTTTTATTAACAAATGGCGTGGATTACAAGGCGCTTTAAGTAACTATAGAGATACATTAAGTGGCGCCCTTGAAGTTCATCTTTTCAAACGAGACGTTGATGATACATTGCAACGATTATCAGAAAAAGCTGTTGCTGTTAGTACTGACGATGTCGGTAGAGATTTAACAGCTGTTCAGAGTGCTCAACGTAAACAAGAAGCATTAGAACGCGACATGTCTGCCATTGAAAGAAAAGTTGACGATCATAATAATGAAGCCCAACGTCTTTTTAAAAAATATCCCGAAGATAGAGAAGCAATTGAAAAGAAATTATTAGAATTATCTGATAGCTGGTTCAATTTGCAAGAACTTAGTCGTAAACGTAAAGATCTTCTCGAAGATGCTTACGAAAACCACAAATTCCTCACAGAATTGCGAGAATTGGACGTTTGGGTTGGAGATTGCATCAAGAGGATGGACGCCACTGAAGCCCCATGCAGTGTAACTGAAGCAAATACTCAATTGGAGTTACATAAAGAAAGAAAAGCAGAAATAGATGGACGACAAAATGTATTTGCTGCATTAGAAAAAGAGGGTCAACAATTAATTAAAAAATCATCAGATGATTATACAAACGAATATTTGACGAAATTGAAAGATTTACAAGGAAGTTTGAGTGATGCCTGGGAAAACAAAAAGAACAAATTAACTCGAGCTTATCAGCTTCAGTGTTTCAAAGAACAAGCTGATCAAATTGACGCATGGCTGGCAACTAAAGAAGCTTACCTCAATAATGAAGACTTGGGTGAATCAATTTCAACAGTAGAAGATCTTCTACGCAAACACGAAGACTTTGAGAGTATGTTAAGTGCGCAATGGAGCAAAGTTGACGACTTGAAACATTTCGCTCAAGAAATTATGAGTGGACATGAAGAAAATGCAGCAATCAAACAACGTTTACAAGCAGTTTTAGCTCGAAAAGATAGACTTAAAGAAGCTACGGCAGATAGAAAAGACAAACTTCTACAATCACAACAACTACATAAATTTTTGCGGAATGTCTATGAAGTTGAAAGTTGGTTAAGTCAAAAAATGCAAGTTGCATGTGATGAAAGTTACAGAGAACCTATTAATTTACAATCAAAAATTCAAAAACACGCTGCTTTCGATTCAGAAATTCATGCAAATAAAAGCAGAGTAGAATCTGTTGCTTCAGAAGGAGAAGAATTAATTGAAGCACAACATTTCGCTACAGAAGAAATACAAAGTCAAGTAGATTACATAAAAAGTGAATGGAAACAATTGCTGGAAATATCTCATCTGAAGAGAGATCGTCTTCATGATTCTTATCATGCACTGTTGTTTAATCGATCTGTTGATGAATTTGAAGCTTGGATATCAGAAATTGAAAATCAATTAAAATCACAAGATTTAGGAAAAGATTTAGCTTCAGTTAATAATTTAATCAAGCGACATACAGTATTAGAAAATGATTATCTTCAACATAGTGAAAACTGCGAAATTATAAATGAAACGTCAGCACAATTTGTAGAACACGATCACTTTATGAGCGATGAAATCGTGAATAGAGCTAATGAAGCCATCAAAAGATATAATTCGTTACAAGAACCCATGACGAAAAGACATGAAAACTTAGAGGATTCTCTTTTATTACATCAATTCTTACGAGATGCAGAAGATGAAGTACAATGGCTTTTAGAGCGTGAACCACACGCAGGATCACATGAGCTAGGAAACAACTTAACGCAAGTACAAAGTCTTCAAAAGAAACACCAAGCACTTGAAGCAGAATTAGTTTCCCATGAACCAATTGTTTCGGGATTAGTTTCAAGAGCGCAACAGTTTTCAAGAGCAGGTCATTTCGCTTCATCTCAAATTGAAGCTAAAGCAAAAGAACTTCAAGAATTATTGGCTCGAGTTAGAGATCAAGCTAGTATTCGTCGACTTAAACTGCAGGATGCTTTGGAATCACAGACATTCTATACAGAGGCATCTGAGGCACTAGCTTGGTTAAAAGACAAACGTCCTCTTGTAACATCTAAAGATTTTGGAAAAGATGAAGATTCTGTGCAAACATTACGCAGACGATTAGAAGGCCTGGCTTGCGAAATGGCTGCTTTCCAAAGCACTGTTGTCAAGTTATCAAAACTTTCTTTAGGTCTTGTTGAACGAAACCATTTTGACTCAAAAAATATTTCTGCGAAACAAACAGAAATAGAAAATCATTTCACTGAGTTACAAAAACTTATGACTCAACGAGATAAGCGCCTGACTGAGTCATTGAAGTTCTTTGCATTTGTTCGAGAATGTGATGAAGTACAAGAATGGATGGGAGAACAAACAACAATAGCTGCTTCAGAAGATTACGGCACAGATGTTGAACATATCGAGCTTTTAATTCAAGCTTTCGATGGTTTTTTGGCAGGTTTAAGTAACAGCGAACAACGCGTTACAGCTTGTGTTGAAGCAGGACAGAGTATACTGGCTGAGAACAATCCAGAAGAAGGGAAAATTCGTCAAAAAATTGATGAAATTAAACAACAGTGGGACGACCTTCAAGAATTGGCACATGCAAGACAAGATGCTCTTGCAGGCGCTAAACAAGTTCACGTTTTCGATCGTACAGCTGATGAAACTATTCAGTGGATTTTAGAAAAAGATGCGTCTCTAGCTGCTGATGGCTATGGCCAAGATCTAGAAAGTATTCAGGCGCAAGGAAGAAGACATCAAGCATTCCAAACAGAGTTAGCTGCAGTGAAAGAACAAGTAGAAGCAGTTGATCAAGAAGCACAAAGACTGAGTGCTACATTCCCTGACGCACGAGAACACATCGAAGTTAAACAAGAAGATACTTTACAATCTTGGGGTGATCTTTTAGAGAAAGCTGAACAACGTGCCGAAAATCTTAAGCAAGCTGAACAACTTCAAACTTATTTTGATCAGTACAGAGATCTCATGGCTTGGATTAATGAAATGTTGGCTAAAATAACAACCCCAGAATTAGCACAAGATGTTGCTGGGGCGGAAGCTCTTATTTTGCATCACAACGAACATAAAGCAGAAATTGATGCACGAAACGATTCTTTCTCTAAATTTTATCAAACTGGCAGCAAATTAATTCATGATAAACATTTCCTTGCTAATGAAATTGAAGAAAAGATAAATATTCTAAAACAAAGAAAGTCATTGTTAGAACAAACTTGGGAAAATAGAAGGCGCATTTACATTGAAAATTTGGATACACAAGAATTTAAACGAGATGCAGATGCTTTAGAAAATTGGTTATGTATTAGAGAAGGAATTATGAATGACGGCAAATTAGGAGAATCTATTTTGCAGGTTGAAGAACTTATTAGGAAACACAATGACTTTGAAAAAACAATAATTGCACAAGAAGAAAAATTCAATTCATTACGAAGAATTACTTTATTGGAACAAGCATTTAAGAGACAAAAAGAAATGGAAGTAGCTGCAAAACAAGCTGAGAAAGAGCGGGTAGAACAAGAACGTCTGGAACAACGCAAACGACTAGAAATGCAACGCATTACTGATCTTCGCCGTCAAGAAACAGATCGTCGACGTGTAGTCTCTGAAATTCGTGATGATCATCCTCGAGAACAACCACCACCGCCACCACCAAACGCTACCAGTCTTGGAAATATTGCCCATCGCACTGGTTCAAATTCAAGCCTTACCAAATCCAATTCCGTGGCTCATATGTTTGGTGATCGTCAACGTAGAACATCAGAACAATCAGCTGGTGGTGTCAAGCGAGCTGAAAGTGTCAAAACAACTACGAAGACACCAAAGCGTACTCCATCATTCACAACTCGTCGACGAGCTGGTAGTTTCCGGAAACCTAACCATGATGAATCAACACTTCCACCTGTTGATGTTCAAGGATTCTTAGAAAGGAAACACGCGTTGACTGCTGGTGGCAAGAAAGCCCCAGCAAGATCGTGGAAGACCGTGTACAGTGTGTTATGCGGACAACTGTTGTGTTTCTTCAAGAATAAAGATGACTTTGCAGACAGCAAAGCTGCTATGCCTCCTGTTGTTATTCATAATGCTCGGTGTTCTGTTGCTGATGATTACACGAAGCGAAAATATACTTTCCGGATATCTTGTGCCGATGGATCTGAGTATTTGTTCTCAACGACCACAGAAACTGATATGGAAGAATGGATGAATAAAATTTCATTCCACGCGCGACTTGCTCCTAGCCAACAGCTTCTCAGTTACGACACTCACAAGGTTAGTAAATGTTTTAATTAGGGTTGCCACCTTTTTAAAAATTGGAATGGAGGGCATAAAGAATCACAGAAAATTATAAACACAAAGTTACAATAAATAATTATTATATTAATAAAATAAAACAATATTTGGGTTTAGTTCTGTAATTTTTACCTCTCGCTAAGAGAGGTATTGGAATCATGTTAAAAATCTCATATCCAGATTTTAGCGAATAAGCACGTTTTAAGGTCCTTAGAATGTAATAATAACATATTTACAATGATGTCTCTTTCTGTCTGTCTGTGTGTGTGTGTGTGTGTGTGTGTGAGGTAGTTGGAGGTACGATTTCTCAAATTCTATAAGACTAAAGACCTGTGTAACTACGGATTCCTCAATCTAACAGTAATAGGAAAAGTTGAATAGATTCTGGTAACAATTGGACAACCGGAATTATTAAATACCAAATTCTCTATCCGTCACATTTAAAATTTGTATTATACCTTCTATATATTGAAAGATATAGATATATAATCTATAAAATAATCGGTTGTAGTAAATCTTACAGCCCAAACATCTCCATGGTAACTACTTGAGAAATTAAAATGTCTGTATTTGACAGATTTATTTCACTAATGTCAGTGTCAAAAATTCAGATATAGTACTAGTACTGAAGACTTATTCTGGGAACGATATATAACACGTTAACTGCCATGTGAACCGAGGTGTGTCTCTCAATATTAACTTACGGTCGGGGCCTGAGACTGTACTTAAGGCTTTTTTTGCGAACGATATTTAATATTTCTTATTGTATTATTAATTATATATTTAAAATTATAGGTATATTACATGAACCCTTCAAAAATACCGCCAGTCCCGTTAATGAATTGGAAAAACCTTGAATATTTAGAAGAAATGGAGAAAACTTGCTCATAGAATGAATTTAAAATTATAGAAAATGCGTAAATATAAAGATTAGGTGTAATTAGAATTTTTTGTGTACAAGAAATGTTTAAGCTCAAAACCTGTATTTAAATTAACGTTATTAGAAGATTTCTTGATTTCGATGGTTTCTCTAATTAGTCTTCTCATCCAGTTATTTTCTCTTGCTAAAATCTTTGTGTTTTTGAAATCAATTGCATGTAATTTTTGAATAGCATGTTCAGCACCAGCAGATTTATCTGGTTGATTTAATCTTATATGTTGTTCGTGTTCCGTAAAGAAGGACGGGTGGCAACCATAGTTTTAATACATTTGTGGAATAGATATATATTAATAACGTTTCTGATTGTGCAGAGTTATGAAAACAACCATGAATTCGATGGTAGTTCAGCTTCAAGTCGAACATCCAGTCCTGATTCGCAGATACGAATGAGTCCAGTGGTAACGGCACCAGGTGGTCCAACACATCACCATCATCAGCCTCAATATCTCCAGCAGACACAGCAACTGCCTTCTCAACAACAGTATAATCAGCAACCAGTACATCATGTACAGCCACAGTTTCATCACCCGGTAAGTTAGACAAATATTTTTAAAGTAGTATTATTATATTTACTTTGTAATTAGTGACACCATTGTCATATTAAATAAAAAGTTGATTATGCGCATGCACGTAATATTTGAATTCTATTGGCTAACCCTGATAACGCCCGCCAGCTGATGCAGCGAGCACATGATTTAGTTTCATTTTTTGTTTGCACTTTGAATCGTTAGCATTTCTTTGTGTGCATACAAAAGAGACATTAACATATTACAGGTCCCTTCAAAAAGGGAAAATTTTAAAAATCCTGTTTGTGGAGAAGATTCTGTAAGTGTTAATAGATTTGACCATGACTACTTTAATACGATGTGGAGTCTGAACACCAATGCTGAAAATGTAAGTAGAATATACAGCGGGATATATTCTAAGTAAAATTAAAAAAAATATGAATATTTGCTCATTTTGTTGGGACTAATTGTGCTCTGTTACAAAAGAGAGCGTATTCATTAATATAAAAAATCGGGGGAGTCCCAAAAGATATATTTTTTTTGTAAAAAGGTTGAAAGGGTATTCAGGCAAAATCAAGAACAATTGTTTATAAATTTAAAACTAAAACAACAGATGGTTCTTAATATATATCAACAATGTTTTGTATATGTGTTTAATGCAACAGAATTTTTAAATCACGTCCAAGAACAAATCATTTTAGATAATCATAAAACGCATATTATAAAAATTATAATTGATACATTTTTAAAAATTAGATTCTATCATGAGACTAAGTTACTCTCGGAGAAAGACGATTATATTAGAAATAAGTTTAACAAAATTGTGTTATTTAGAAATCATTTTATAAATTATTTCTTTTACTCTTTACCTTCACCAAAATAAATTAATCTTGACCAGATTGAATTCCTATTATTTTTACAGTACAACAAAGTAAATTATTTAATTAAAATTTAGCACTACAATATTTCATTGTTATTTGTTATTATTAAAATTTGTTTAAGAATTTCCACACAGAATAAAAAGTAGGTACATTACTTAATTTCTCAGATTTAAATTTAAAGTTTGCGCTAGTCTTCAATAATCGCAACTTAGATATCGTCGTTAGCCAATAGGATTCAAACGCATTCAAATATTACGTGCATGCGCAAGATCAAGACTTGGGAAATTGAGTGAGATAGACATATGCAGCAATCATATTCCCATCTCTCAGTTAAGGCTTCACGGAAAGCAAGGGATCCGCAATATATTAGTTAATAGGTATATGATTTTACATGGGTATTTTAAATAGAAACATACTTTTTATTTACTAATTCAATAGAGCTCTTTATTCTGTATCTTTTTTTATTGAACTTACCGTCGATTTAGCTACCCCATACTTTCGCCATAAAATTGTAGCACCTCTACCCTCTACCTGCTTATAAATGTTCCAATATTTCGGCTTTTTCCTTCAATTTCAAATGTTTTCTTTTAGGGTGGCATTATGAATTACAGTAAATTTGTATTATATAACACACACAACAAAAAATTGTATGTAATACATTACACAGGGAAAGTTCCTAAGAATGTATTCAGATCAGCTGAGCGGCGCGTTACCATCAGGGAAGCTGAGGACTGTGTTCACCATATTGAGATATTAATTTTGAATTATATGGAGTTCAGTATGAAATCAATGTATTTATTTTTGTGTTCATTACATTGGATAGTTCACCATTTCCACTATTTCGCGCTTCTACTGTAGTTATTCATTTTGTTATATGTTCCAGGAACAGGCTAGACCGCCAGTTAAACATCCAGAAGAGGCACCGCCAATTCCCCCAAGAGCTCCTGTAGTTCAAAACCGATCCAGTGTAGATAGTGTAGAATCTGTTCAGTTAAGGCATCCACCAGTGTATGACATTCCTCAGCAAAATGGTGCTGGGCAATACAGACACACACAAAATTTAGGTAAAGATAATTATCATTTTTTAATAATATTAAATATAAAGTTGTTCACTGCACATGTTTGTTGTATTTTCTCACAAAGTATAAACGATTCTCAAATCTCACACTTACTAAATTTCTAATAAAAGTAAAAGACTCTAAAAGAACGTTATATCAGGTAATAGTAGCATTAAATATCTTTTATGTCATATTGGGTTCTAAACGTTTTTTGAACGATTTATAAAATAAAAATCATTTTAAAGTTCTAGGACTTTAAAATTTTACCTTCATACTGAATTCTTTATTATGCGGCATTAAATTATTCTTCGCCTCAGTAGCTTCATCTAAAATATCTCGAGGAATGTATTTTTCATCAATTATAGTGAATAAGAATATTAATGAAACCAGAACAATTCAATTTCAATGTGTCAAAATTTTGCTAAGATTTTCGAACAACGGGGTATTCCAGTGCAGTACAATTTAAAAGAAAAAATATTATATTATTAACTAGGTTGAAAAACGACCGAATCCTGAAAAATAAACTCAAAATTGTTTTATTTAATATGATTTTCCATGTGTTTTATTTTAGCGCGGAAAAGATTACACGTGATGTATGACGTCCATTCGTTCTATGACGTATGTAATGACGTACTTGTCTGCTTGTGGAAACAAAAGAAGCAGTGCGTTCACCATTGATGTTTTCTCGTTTCTCAGCTGATCTTTGTTTGTGTTTCTTGCTAGTTTTGATATTTTGCTGTAAGAATGACAGCAACCAAATTCTTAACTAATAATACTTTAATATAGTTACAACTAAAATCCACGGATAACAAAAATAAAACAAATGAAAGTCATCCAAAACAAAATAGCATCTGACACTGTGAACAAACCAAATCCCCTTCCCCTTACTCGCTCCAAGCCAAGCGACTAACAGCTCTAGTCTACGTCATGAAGCGAATTGACGTCATACCATATAATTCAAATTTTTAAGCATAATTCAAAAATTCATATCTCGCGGAAATGACACAATAAAAAACTCAAATTTTCACATTTGTATTTCAAATTTATTGAAGTTTCAGAAAATAAAATAAAAAAAAGATTATTAGAATACCCCATTGCTACTTGGCCTATTTATTCAAAATTCATATTGTTACAAATTGCAACATGTTTCTTCTACCCACCACGGCCGTAAACAACTTGCTCATACCTTAAAGATTCACTTTTCGTCCTGGATACAAAAATACTATTTTCTATAACAGATTTTAAAGTATTGGTTCAAGTTGCAGCGTTGCAGCAAGGATAAATGAAGTATTTTAAATTAAATTAAATAAATTATTAACTGGATGGTTTATTGTGTTAATAACAACTTCAATTGTCATTAACGGTATCAGACAGATCTATTCTTGAAATAATATAACTATTTCAAGCCACAGTCATGGCTCACTATTCTCTTTTCGACTAGGTGTATAAAAAAAAGTGCCCGCTATTTTACTTTTTAATAATGTAACATATGGATTATTTTTCATGATTGTAAAGCAAATTTGATGTACTTTTCAAATTTGTAAAAAAATATAGTATGTTCCATTTGAAATTTCAAAGTTGATATTAATTACTAATAAACCGGAAGTGGTATCATGAATACAAATCCATCATCAAGTAGCTTACATGTTGCTGTATAAATCATGTTATATGAAAGAAATTACTAACTTAATAAATAAGCGAGATATTTGCTAGCTCCACTAAAATATAACATCCTGTATTTGTGTATTATTATAAAAATGCTAATAAACAAATGTATGGTATAGAATATTTTAGTGTCTTTTACATTAAAAACTAAATATTATAACATTTGAGGACCGTTTTCGTATAATGTACGTAAATTGACAACAGTAACATTGGGTGTTGTAATTTATTTGATGTATAAACAGTAACTGAATTACCGCCACCTCTACCGGAGTCGGCGCCTCCGCTGGAAAACAACAGACACATGTCAACTGGGTCCAAATGGTATCATGATAGTTATGAGAGTTCTACATCTTCCGACTCTCAGTATCAAAATCAGGGTCAGTTTATACCTGCAACTGACTACAAATATCTATTTTCTTCACTACTGTCTTTAACATTTTTCTTTGCATGAACACCGCTAAGCACTTTATTATTAATGCATCGATAATGTACTACCAGATTAACTATTTTTCTATGTATAAACGTACTAAAATCGCTTTATTTATGAAAAATATAGACATATTCCGAGCTCTTGACTAAGGTACGACTACCTAATCATCCGAATATCGTAATATTTTTTTTAGAACGGTGACTAGCGACTTCGCGAGCAGGGCCGCTCCGTGCTATTATTCGCAAAGAAAAAAATATACAATTTAGTAACATTTTGCGAAGAATTAAGATAGTTGTCACTCGAGTGTACCTATTCAAAAACTTGTTATATATTCAAAATAAAAATGAAGCTAATCCAGTTTATATTTGCAATAACTTATATTTTTTAATATATTATATACACAGATTGCATCAAAATAGTTAAAAGCTAATATCAAACACTGTAACAGATGAATTTTCTTTATTTTTCCGTAGAAAAGTTTTTATTTTGAACTGTACCACTTGAACTAACAACACATACACAAGTGTCGTCTTTCAATGTTGAAGAATAACTGTGGCAACGTCGCACCTAGACATTTAGTGGTACATTCGAATATAAAAGTAATAAGATATTTTGAGATATAATACTAATTCTAAAGTACAAATGGAAACTGCAAAACAAATTAATATATTTCTTTTTTAAAATTACAAAAGTAGTATTATACTGTTTAAAATTTTCATGCTTTTCACGTAAAATACCAATTTAAAAAATACTTCCTGCGTATATACGTCTGAAATTCCTTTAACCAAAGATCACCTCTTATTCGCTAATACCAAGCGGGTGTTAACTTAACTGATACTCCAACTAGAATGATACTCCAACTGGAACGCTGGTACATGGTTGTCAAGTATAATTCTACCTATTTATCGTATCTTCAGATTATAATTTTCTAGAGGCAATAAAATTAAATCTGGGTGGTAAATAATCTTCAAATTTTTACATAAAATCCGTTAATTAGTTTTCAGTAACATACTAGTTTTTCGATTAAATGTCGGTATGCATATAAAAATTATAATTTAAAATGTTGTGTTTATTTTGCCATTTCCTATTCTTCACGTGTTAAAAAGGCTAAATTTAATTGCAAATATCTGAGGTATCGACACAGACGCTTGTCACGATTAGACCGATAAAAGAAAAAGATAAGATTGCTTTCCAAAATCAAACGCCTTCTCCGTAATTCCGGAAATTTTTCAATCCACTTTCCACAAAGGCGTCTTTTACCCACGGAGCGTCACTTGTTGGGGAGTCATCTGCTTAGGTAGGAGCTCAGAATATAAATGAATTCATTCGATACTTTGCCAAAAAGAGAAAGATTACTAGCATAGGTTACAGGATACACTTTGCACGAGCACAAGCTTTCTGTCAATTTATTATGTAAATATATTTAAGTTTGGTCTATTTTTCTTTAAGATAATATTTTTTTGTAGGTACTATGGGCGCCCAGCCTAGAAATGATAGCTATTCGAGACCTGTGTCCATGCCTGTAGATTATCGTTCAGCATCAGTAAGTTCCACCGAAAGTGAAACACAAAATTCACAGCCGAAGAAAAGTAGAATGCTGAGCGGCATCTTCAGCAGAAGGAAGAAGACCACTTCGCAGATGTGAATGATGTGAGTCGTGTTATTCATGCAATAATTTGGTTGTTGAAATCTAATTTTTATTGTATTGTTATGTTATATACCAAAAGTATTTTATCGCAGCTAACATAAGTATATTTCCATGTACATATAGAATATTGTGCAAAAAAAAAAAATGGATGGATCTGTTTGACTGAAAGCAGATGTTTTCTACAAATAAATTTATCTTATATGTTTAATATATAATTTTCAATAAATATTGTATAACTATGATATAAATATTTGTTATGTTTTTCAGTAAATTTAAAATAAATTAACAGTATAATTTATATAGACTCTTCTTACGATAAAAATAAAAAAGTATTTCACCGAATACTTTTAAAAAATAGTATGTTATAAAATGCAATGTTTTCGTTATTAAGCAACTACATAATTTCTAAATTATAAATTTATTACAATCATTTGATTTTCAGTGTGTGTACAATTTTAAATATTACTTGCTTATAACACAACATTCATTTTTTTTAACATTCTCCAGGTTTTGAATTTGGATAGATTTTATTTTTCAGTTAATAAATACTTATCAATGAAAAACATTATTTACCGTTATTTCTTTAAAACCATACCTAAAATCTAATGTAGCTAGTTAAATACAATCAAGTATTAGTTTTTTACCTCCCGCTACCCTTGGTAAGGGAGGTACAGTAAATTTTTGAAAGATGTCCGATCAAGGTAATCTACGAATTGTATGAATTAAGATTTTTATTTCGTCCATTCTGACAAATTCAGTAGTGTCGTTTGCTGAGTTTTTATGAGGGTACATAATATACTACTGTTATTTTATTATTATAAAAATATGTTACAGTAAAAGCATTAAAAACTCAAAAATAAGTCAACTGGTAAGTTTATTAGAAAATGTAAAACCAAACATGTGAAAAAACTGATTAGATTACTGACAGTGTCAATGTTAATGACACTGACAGAAAATAACGTTATTCGTACGGCTATGAATCAAGGTAATGTATCTGAATTAATATATAAACTTACGTTATAGCGAATGTATTATCAACAACGAACATCGTTTTAAAATGGAATGTCTTAACTTAGTCGAAACAATATGAATTTTTAAAAGACAAGTGTGTTATATCCTTCCTTATCGCACACGCTTATAGCCTTTGTAAAGGAGGGAGATAAATGTATGCTAATTTGTTAATTCGTTCATGAGACAAATGACCTTGATCGGACATCTTCCAAAATTTTTACCGTATATGGGTCATTCTAAAAATCGCATATCGAGATTAATAAATGACCACGTTTCAAGGTCCATAGAATCCGATTTTAAGTACTATCATTCGCAAAATTTTGAAACCTTGTATTTCAACCTTATTCTAATATGAAAAGAAGCCATTAGATTTTGGTATAAATCGGATAACCGAAAATCGCACATTACTAGAAGCTCAAAATAGATTTTCTTCCAAAAATACCTTTAGATGTCATTTTTTCGCGATTAGGTTATTGTAAAAATTAAAGATTATTGAATTTTAGGTACAAATTTGTCGTTAGCACTATTGCATTCTATATACTTGGTAATTGATCCAAGTTTTACAAATAAATTCGTAAAACAATATTTACCAGTATTTGCTAAGGTCAATGAACTTGATTATTAAATAATTAATTTAAAAATGCATCTGTTGCATTCAACCCTTAAATGGGTAGATATTCACCACCCAAAACTGGATGGAGTTATACATTCAACAGCCAAGGTAGGAATATTATTTTATTCATTTGAATTTAGAGTATTTTCTCATAATTTATTTAAAAATCATGTTTCGTATTTTGGCCAAAATTTCAAGAGATGTCGCTACCAATACAAAATAGGATATTTTTGGAATTTTTCCCCAATTTTCAAAAAGATATTTCAAAATGTAACTTCAAAAAAGTTTATATTTATTAATATTATTGCTAAATATAAATTATCAGTATTTATAACCATCAAATAAATGAAATATATATACTTGTTAATTAATTTGACGTTTAGATCAAAATGGCTGTGCCTTGTGTTTTGTTTAAACATTTGCAAGTAACGTTAGTTGTATAAACAGACTTTAAGGATATTTTTAACAATGGACAATAAGTGTAATGACCAAATAAGATCTTCAAACATGTATATAGTGTTTTAGTTTCCTTGTAAATATAATATTAACTGTTTAATTCATATAAACGATAACACCAAATATTATTAATAACAAGTATTGATGTTTATCAGTGTTATAAGTTTATTTGGACAAAATTTCGACTAAGTTTGTGTGTTTTTATGTTTGTTGAAAAAAGCAGGGACGAAATATCAACGGCACCTTGGATTGTGGCCAAAATTTCGACAATGCAAGGTAGGTTATGAAAATAAGTAGGTGACTTCATTTTTGGCAAACTGAAAGGATTTAGACAAAAAAAATATTAAGAAAAGCTGTTTATATTTTAATTTGAATTAGGGTTTATTTGAAACTTTGTTCAAAATTTTGACAACAGCATTTTTTTGACCATTCTGTAAATAAAGCTTGGTAAAACCATTGGCTAAATTAATTAATTTTTATGTATCACATTCAAAAATTTTCAAGGATTTCAAATTTAAAATAGAATTAAATTATCTCTTAGTTGAGATATAAGTCAGTAAAGCCAAAATTGTTACAAATGTTTAAACATTTTAATCATTTTTTCAATATTGTTTGACGAAATTGTAACCACCGGTCAAAAATAATTAATTTTTATGTGTCTTATGCAGAAATCTAAAAGGATTTAAAATTTTAAAACAATTAAAATAATAATAATATTTATTTGTTTTAAAAAAAATCTCATACAAAGTGGCTGGTATGTACATAAAATGAAACTTCATTTGGTTATTATTTGCTAATTTATATATAAAGACAATATCTGATACATATAAATATTTTATTATATCTTTCATAGATTTACAGATAAGGAAATATAATGTATATAATAATCTGTTGTAATAAACCTCACAGCCCAAATAATATCATGGAAACCAATTGAAAAATTAAATTTTGTGTAACTGACAGATAAATGTCAGTGTCAAAAATCCAGAGACATTATTAAAGTAGTAGTACATACATTATATTATTTCTTATTGTATTAATAGTTAAATATTTAAAATTATAGGTATATTACATATACCCTTCAAAAATACTGTCAATCCCGACAATGAATTGGAAACATTTCGACAAATTAGAAGAGTAGGACAAAATTTCTTCATAGAATGAATTTATAATTGAAACATCTAAACATAAAGAATAGATATAAATAGAATTTTTGGTGTAGAGTGTAGGTATACAAGAAATATTAAATACAATAGGGCGCGGGTAGTCATGTGACTTTGTTGGCCTTGCCTTGACAAGCAGATATGGGGGCCCGTGTCATAATCATAGCTAGTAATTATGTACATAGATGTCAAATATGGTAATTTTTCATTCTAAATTTAATGATTTTCCAATTCCATGTGGTTTATTTTCCTCGACAAGAAAATTCCACAGTCCTGGTGACCTCGTACTAAACTGAACTACTCCTGAAAAGAACAGCATGTTTTTTAAAATACGAAGTAGAAAATAAAAACATATATAGTATTATATTTACAACATAATAATTATAATAAATTAAAATGTACACTTGGCATGACAATGTCAAAATTACATGCACCTAATTTCAACAAATAACTATACTGTACTAATATAAAAGATTTCTTTGAAATACGGAGACATGGTTTAACCAGATTCCTGGGCCCAAAATAAGATGATTTAAGTAAACTTACATCCGAAAGTGCTTCAAATAGTGCCTGACGTAGTAGTTAGTAAAATATTAGATAATAGTTGTTTATTCGTTAATTACAAGTAGACAATTATTTATTAAATTATTGTTGAAAGTATTGTGTAATATAATAATAGGTATTGCTAGTCTATTAGAATTGCTCATTTATGATAGAATCTTCAAGCCGTTCAGAACGAGAAGTCGTTAAGTGTATATACATTGGTGAACGATTTTGGGATCGTATATGGATCAATATACTGATTAAGGGTTCAATTTTTATTTATTTATTGATTTTTGTGTTTTTATTTATCTATTAAAATTCAAGTGTGTGTCTATAGGTGTATTAAGTTTATAATATATTGTTTCTTGAAATAATAAGTCTATTAGGGTTAGAAAATATTTTTTAATGAAATTATAAACAAATCTCTTTGCAAGAAATGTTATATTTTATACAGTACTTATGTTAAAATAAAATTGAATTTGCGGGAGGTATTGTACAGATCTCAACAATATTTTAAAGGTAACTTTTAAATTAAACCTCTCAATTTTTAATGAACTTATGAACACATTTCTTGATGAGATTATATGCAATATACTAATGTTAAAATGAAATTAAATTGGCGGGAGGTATTGTGCTGGCTACAACAATTTTTACCTCTCGCTAAGAGAGGTATTGGATTCATGCTAAAAATCGCATATCCAGATTTTATTGAATAAGCACGTTTTAAGGTCCCTACAATCCGATTTTAACATTTTTACGATGATGTCTGTGTGTGTGTGGATGTGTGTGTGTATGTGTGTATGTGGGATGTTGGAAGGACGATTACTCAAAAACTATAAGACTTTAAATTTGTTTAACTACGTATTTCCCAATCGGACATTCATGGGAAGATCTGAAAAGGTTTTGGTAACAATTGGACAACCGGAAGTAGAAGATTCTTGTAAAAAAATCTTCTAAATATTATTTTTTGAAAATTTTTCTTGGTAATATTAAAGAAAATTAAATTCTCTATATGATACATTTAAATATTTTATTATATATTCTATAGATTTAGAGATAAAATAAATATAATATATAAAATAACCTGTTGTAATAAATTTTACAGCCGAAAGAATGCCATGGAAAATAGTTGAAAATTTATATTGTTTGTAACTGACAGATAAATGTCAGTGTCAGGAATCCGGTGACATTACTGAAGACTTTTTCTGGGAAGTACATACATAATATTTCTTCATGTATTAATAGTTAAATATTTAATATTGTAGGTATATTACACATACCCTTTAGAAATACTGTTACAAAATTTCTTCATAGAATGAATTTAAAATTAAAAAAATTAAGTATAAAGAATAGATTTAAGTAATTTTTTGGTGTAGAGTGTAGGTATACAAGAAATGTTAAATACATTAGGGCGCGAGCAGTCATGTGACTTTTTTGGCCTTGACAAGCAGATACGGGGGCCCATGTCAGAATTATAGCTAGTAATTATATATATAGATGTTAAATATCATAATTTCTCATTCTAAATTTAGTGATTTTCCAATTCAGGAAGTGGCGAGAGGTATTGTGCTGGCCACAACAGATTTTTTAAAATGTAATTTTGAATGTAGTAGTCTGTGTAAAAATAATGTTAACATAAACGTGTCTGTATAAATATACCTATATATTTTAACAAATAAATATTTGATTAGTCCCATAGCTGTAGTGGAGAAAACACCTCAGAAATTACTTTCATCCTTCATATTTCGTATGGTAAATAATTTCAAACGATATCCTTCATTCCAAAACAAATTTATCCATTAAATATTTATTTGTTAATTCATATAAGTTAGGAACATATTTTGCAACAAATTTAAGCTATTTATGTTGGTACTGTCAGCGCTGTTTATAACAAATGAACAGGTGACTTGTGGTTAGTGGAGTGTTTCGTGTTTGTTATTGCAAAAATAGTGAAATTGTTTATAATTTATGCTAAATATACCAAAAAACATATAGACAAGTGTTAATTGAAAGGTAGAGATCAATTTTGTATAATAATTTAATCAATTCGTTAATTTTTGTTTGTTTGATACTATAAATCATGTATTGCACGGACAATGATCTTTAATTAATATCGTACAAAAACCATATTATATTTCATTGTATTTAAATGTAAATAACGTAACTTTTTACTAAAACTACCTCATCTTTCGTTAGATTCAACCCCTGGATCGATTTCATTTCCACATGCAAATGACGGTTGAACTAAGGTAGAGTGAATTTTTTTCTTAAAAATATTGGTCAAAAAAGATGTTAAGCATATCTTGTCAGCAGAAATTTTTGCACCATTTATTGAGATGGTTTCGAACAATTTACATGTAAAAAACTGTTAACAAGGGATTGTTACAGTAAACTTTTGGGAAAAAATTATGTAACAATAACGAAAACTAATACATATTCTTTTATTTATTAACATTATTTTCCATTATGTTTAAGTACGGGGGTCACGCTACAATTTTTAAGAACAAAACACATGGTTAAAATTTCATTTTAAATATATTCAAGAATCACCATCATTCTTTAAAAAAATTAAGTTATGTAATAATAACGACAGCTGTAATTTATTCCTTTATTAACATACTTATCCATTTATTTAAATATGTTTTACGCTAGAATTAATGAAATTAAAACACATGGTTCATATTATTTAAAACTTTATTTTATACAGGATGTTAAAAAAGGGTATTTTTTTAAAATGACATATGGTACTGACCAGAGAAGAAAAGTTTAATCAATATGTGTCCGATCTTCAATAATTTCCGAGATCTAAAAATGAGTTTTTACGGGGGTTTACTTCTGTTATCGAAAACTTTTGATTACAATAATGAAAATGATTAATCATGCAAATACTGATGTTGTTTTTGAATAAGTTACAAAAGTAAATAGGTAAGTGATTATTAATATTTATAACAAAGCAAGTTTTTTTATTAGAAATTTGACTTACTTGAAATGACAGGGTATATATATTTGAGATCTTGCTTTACAATAAAGAAAATCTGATTACAATAATGAAAGTGACCAATTATACAAAAACTGATTATAATAATAGGTACACTGGCTTGCAAAAAAATCGCGTACAGTAAAATTTTTGAAAGATGTCCGATCAAGGTTGTCTACGAATTGTATGAATTCGGATTTTTGCTCCGCCCATCATGACAAATTCAGTAGTGTCGTTTGCTTAGTTTTTATGAGGGTACGTAAGATACTACTGTTATTTTATTATTATAAAAATATATATTACAGGAAAAACATTCAAAATTCAAAAATAAGTCAACTAGTAAGTTTATAAGCAAATGTAAAACCAAATATGTTAAAAATAAGATACTGACACAATGTCAGTGTCAGTGACTCTGACAGAATGACAGAATATAACGTTATATCCATCTTTATCACACACTCTTACAGCCTTTGCAAAAGAAAGAGATAAATTGACACAATGTCAGTGTCAGTGACTCTGACAGAATGACAGAATATAACGTTATATCCATCTTTATCACACACTCTTACAGCCTTTGCAAAAGAAAGAGATAAATGTGTATGCCTATGTGTTAATTCGTTCATGATACAGGTGCCCTTGATCGGACATCTTTCAAAAATTTTACTGTACACCTGTTTTTTGCTGTATTGAGTCGGTCTCGATTGTTAACTTGTCAGTGTCACAAGTCAGTGTCATTAGTGTCAATTAAGATGCCAAAATTATCAGAAAACTAGAAAGTTGTAATACTTCCTAAGTTAGAAGAGGGGTGGTCAATCAGATCAATAGCAGAGCAGAAAATTAAGATTAAATAAAGTACTGGACGCTGATGGAACGATGATAAATTACTAATGTTACTTCGTCCATAATTTGTTTCAGTCATAATTTTTACTTATTTATAATTCATTTAAAATAAATACTTGGTTGTTCTTTAATTTTTCTAGAATATATTAGTAATTTAGTAGTAACTTAGCGCAATGAAGAACTTGCTCCACGATACCTAAAATAATGACATGACAGTGACAACGGTGACAACTTCATTGACAGTTGATATTAACCTATTTTTAAAAAACCGTATTTACATAGCTAAAAAATCTGTTGTGGCCAGCATAATACCTCTCGCTACTTCCTTTTTTTTTGGTTACATAAGTATAGGGCACGAACAGTCATGTTACATTTTTGGCCTTAACAAGCAGATGTGGGGGCCCGTTTCAGAATGATTTTTCATTAAAAATTTCAAGATTTTCTAAATTCACGTAGTTAATTTGTCACCAGGAGTGTGGAATTTACTTGTCGAGGAAAATAAACCACATGGAATTTGAAAATCACTAAATTTAGAATGAAAAATTATGATATTTGACATCTATATACCTACATAATTACTAGCTATCATTCTGACATGGGCCCCATATCTGCTTGTCCAGTCACATGACTGCTCGCGCGTATTTAACATTTCTTGTGTACCTACACTCTACACCACGGTAGAAGATACATACAGGTATTGTAACCCAGCCGATTGCAAGCGGCGATGAGCGTCGCCCGTCCGTAGACAATTGTGCGAGAGAGAAGGATAGTGAAAGACAGAAAACGGTGTCTATGCATTCCGTTCGCTTACTGTGTTGCTATCGAGTTTTCCTATATTATTTTCACGATTTCAAGTTCTTGTTTATTAATGGTGTTAACAGTAGCATATATAATAAACTAATAAAAATGGGTAAGAGGTACCCAATTGTAAATACCACGAAAAGATAAAATATTAACATCGAAAGACTATATTTGTGAAAAGCATTTTCAACCTTAGTATATTATTAAGGAAGTAACAACTGAAACGTATTCAGTAAGCATAATTCATATACGTATTTTCAAAATCTGTCTTAAATATTTATACAATTTTTTAAGTATTCACTAGCATACCCAAGGTTATCGCAGGATATTCCCGAATTGCCCAAAATATTTGTCAAAAGACATAAAACAGCGGCGTTCACTATATCGACATGCTTTAATTGACAAAAAAGAGAAATAATTGAACCAGAAACAAGTTAGTTAATTTAAATTTAAAGTAACATTATTTTATTGTCCAAAAATTTCATTGGCTTGTGATGTAGTAAATAATAATATGGATCTAGAGAATTGTAGATCAACTTGCTTCTGTACCTAATTTACTTAATTTACAGATAAAATAATTTCTATTTCTGAAATGACTGCTTTAAAATTTGGCGAAACAGTTATAAAAAGAAAAATTGTATTAACTCCAAATACGATGAACATTTATATATTTGATCACTTAATAATTTATGGTAAAACTGAAAACCCCTCTAACATAGAAGAAATACAAGATATTGTAAATAAATTACATAATACCGCCGTTTTCTACGGTGGAATTGGTATAGCTGAAAGTCCTACAAATTTCAGTCCAATTAAATATGCCAGAGATCACTGCCTATAAGTGTGGAGACACGTTAGTTGTCCATATTTGTTGGAAGATTGTATTTCTGAAAGTAGCAACAATAAATCTAATTGTACATTTTGTAAGAAATGTAAAAAAGCAACCGTAAATTTCAAAAACAAACTTAAAATAAATACAGTTTCTAAGAATCGGTTAGTGCGCAGACGATTAGACAGTATGAGACAAGTGCAGAAAAGGCTAAAAATTAAGAATAAAATAATTGATGAACTAAAAGCTGCACGACAAAAAATCAAACAGTTAAATGATTAAGACATATTAAATAAAATTGATCAACTTGAAAATATGTCTACAGCATAAAAATTATTATTAAAATAATATAATATATAATAATACATATAATTATATAAGTATTAATGAATTATTTTTATTCAGTTAACGCGGTAGCGCACGGCATGATAGACACCTTTTTCTGTCTCTCTCGCACACAACTGCCTGCGTTCTGGCGATACACTTGACCGCTATGTCGGAATACTTCTCTTTATTATGTACTGTGCTCTACACCAAAAATTCTACATACATCTTTTTCATATATTTAGATTATTTTAATTTTAAATTCATTCTATGAAGAAATTTTGTCCTACTCTTCCAATATTTCGAGATGTTTCCAATTCATTGTCGGAAGTAACAGTATTTCTGAAGGGTATGTGTAATTTACCTATAATATTAAATATTTAACTATTAATACATTAAGAAATAATATAATGAATGTACTTCCCAGAAAAAGTCGTAAGTAATGTCTCCGGATTTCTGACACTGACATTTATCTGTCAGTTACAAACAATTTAAATTTTCAACTATTTTCAATGGCATTCTTTCGGCTGTAAAATTTATTGCAACAGATTATTTTATATATTATATTTATTTTATCTCTAAGTCTATTGAATATAAAATAAAATATTTAATTGTATCAGACAGAGAATTTAAATTTCAAAAAATAATATTTATTTTAATTTTTTTCAAGAATCGTCTACTTCCGGTTGTCCAATTGTTACCAAAACCTTTTCAGATCTTCCCATGAATGTCCGATTGGGAAATACGTAGTTAAACAAATTTAAAGTCTTATGGTTTTTGAGTAATCGTCCTTCAACATCCCACACACACACACACACACACACATCCACACACACACACACACACACACACACACACACACACGCACGCACGCACGCACGCACGCACACGCACGCACGCACACGCCCGCCCGCCCGCCCGCACGCACGCACACGCCCGCCCGCCCGCACACACACACACACACACACACACACACACACACACACACACACACACACACACACACACACACACACACACACACACACACACACACACACACACACACACACACACACACACACACACACACACACACACACACACACACACACACACACACACACACACACACACACACACACACACACACACACACACACACACACACACACACACACACACACACACACACACACACACACACACACACACACACACACACACACACACACACACACACACACACACACACACACACACACACACACACACACACACACACACACACACACACACACACACACACACACACACACACACACACACACACACACACACACACACACACACACACACACACACACACACACACACACACACACACACACACACACACACACACACACACACACACACACACACACACACACACACACACACACACACACACACACACACACACACACACACACACACACACACACACACACACACACACACACACACACACACACACACACACACACACACACACACACACACACACACACACACACACACACACACACACACACACACACACACACACACACACACACACACACACACACACACACACACACACACACACACACACACACACACACACACACACACACACACACACACACACACACACACACACACACACACACACACACACACACACACACACACACACACACACACACACACACACACACACACACACACACACACACACACACACACACACACACACACACACACACACACACACACACACACACACACACACACACACACACACACACACACACACACACACACACACACACACACACACACACACACACACACACACACACACACACACACACACACACACACACACACACACACACACACACACACACACACACACACACACACACACACACACACACACACACACACACACACACACACACACACACACACACACACACACACACACACACACACACACACACACACACACACACACACACACACACACACACACACACACACACACACACACACACACACACACACACACACACACACACACACACACACACACACACACACACACACACACACACACACACACACACACACACACACACACACACACACACACACACACACACACACACACACACACACACACACACACACACACACACACACACACACACACACACACACACACACACACACACACACACACACACACACACACACACACACACACACACACACACACACACACACACACACACACACACACACACACACACACACACACACACACACACACACACACACACACACACACACACACACACACACACACACACACACACACACACACACACACACACACACACACACACACACACACACACACACACACACACACACACACACACACACACACACACACACACACACACACACACACACACACACACACACACACACACACACACACACACACACACACACACACACACACACACACACACACACACACACACACACACACACACACACACACACACACACACACACACACACACACACACACACACACACACACACACACACACACACACACACACACACACACACACACACACACACACACACACACACACACACACACACACACACACACACACACACACACACACACACACACACACACACACACACACACAGAGAGACATCATCGTAAAAATGTTAAAATCGGATTGTGACAATCATACTTTTACAGATAAGTTGCATTGTAACATCACTTACATTCGTTAAAATAACGTTAAAAGAATGCGTAATATCATAATGATCAGAATAAGCCTGTAACAGATCCCGACGACGTAGTACACTACCCGTCGAATTCTTAAATTATTTAAATCCTCCGGGATAGTAATTTTACTTCGTAATCTGAGTCCACCAAAGTTATGTAACGGAACGAGACTTTTAATAAAATCTCTATACCCATACGTTAGGGATGTGCAAAATTATTAAAACATCGATGTTAACATCGATCGATTTAAAAAAAAACATACTTATCTTCGACTTATTTATTCTATAAACATGAAAATTTAAATAATAAAATTGGAAAAATGTAATATCAATTACAATATGAAAATAAGAATTATATACTTAAAAATAAGCTTCCATATTTTATGAATAGTAAAACAAGAAAAATATAAGTACAGTAAAATTTTTGAAAGATGTGCGATCAAGGTCATCTGTATCATGAACGAATTAACAAATTGGCATACATTTATTTTCCTTTGCAAAGGTTATAAGCATATGCGATAAGGATAGATATAACACGCTTGTCTTTCAAAAATTCATCTTAATTTTCATATATTTGGTTTTACATTTGCTAATAAACTTACCAGTTGATTTATTTTTGAATTTTTAATGCTATTATTGTAACATATATTTTTATAATAATAAAATAACAGTAGCATCTTATGTACCCTCATAAACTAAGCAAACGACACTACTGAATTTGTCATAATGCGCGGGTCAAAAATCTGAATTCATACAATTCGTAGACGACCTTGATCGGACATCTTTCAAAAATTATACTGTACATAACACACTACACAAAAATTAAAATAACTTCGAATCGCAACTATGTAAAAATAATAATTTTTACAATCGCTTTCCTTTTAATTTATTACGTTGCTGTGTTAAAATTAGTCTCGCTTTAGAAAATAACTTTTCCGAGGGAACCGATGTAGTGACTACATTTAAATATTTTATGGCAATTTTGGCCAAAGTGGGGTAAACGCCCTTCATCTTTTCCTACAGCATCAACGGATGTTCATCAAATTTCCGCAAAGGTCACTGAAGATTTATCCGCATCTTAGAAATATATTTTTAAAAACATCGATAGAAATCATTGAAAGAAAACATCGATGTCGACAGATGTTATCGAAAAAAATAAAATCGAGGTCAACATCGAACATTGAAAGCTAAATATCGATGTTTCCAAAACATCGATGTATCGTGCGCATCCCTACCACACGTTATAGAAGCGGTAATTTTCACAGGTTACGCATCAGGAGAATCTGTTTTCATACCCAGAATATGAATGATCCCGATGGACTTTCCGTTTCAATTTAAAATAATTCAGTTCTTCATTAAACCGTGCTTCGCAATCACTATTAACAAATCGCAAGGCAAGGGTGATGCGTGGAGACCGTTTCTCCCACGAGCAACTGTACGTCGTGTGTTCTAGAGTCAACGAAAGACGCTACCACCACCAACGGCGTCAACAAGGAGGATCTCTCTTTGGGTGCGTGAAGTTGGCATAACGAAGTTTGGCACAAATTGTGAGACTAGTATAAATAATTTGTGCCCCCAAAATTATTTTCGAAATATAACATGGTTACGAAATAAGAGACTTTTAAATTTTTTATGCTAACGTCATCATAATAAAAATACAATTTTTTTTGTTGCACTATAAAATTTCTATTTATGTATTAATAATGTATACGTATTTTCTTCTTCTGTTGCATAATCTTTTTTATTTGCATTTTGTTTATTTTAATTTTGTAGAAGTCTCAGCGAATAGTTACTGTTTACAGATTTTTTAAAAATAACATAGGCACAAATAGGCATAAATTATAAGGTTTCTAATGCTGCAAAAATAAATTGAAAATGTAATATTTTTTATGCCAACTTCACACTACAACAAAATAATACTTAATAAATTTGATAATACAAACAAATGAAAAATAGTACGGGAACAAATAAGCACAAATTATAAGCTTTCATTTTCTGTAAAAATAAATTGAAAATAAAATATTTTTATGCCAACTTCACACTGTCATAAAAATATCTCTGATAATAATTATTGTTATATTCATTTATTTGGCATAAATTAGGTACAAATGATTTCAATAATAAAAAAATTAAATTTCAATTTTTTTTATGCAGGCATAATTTTTTTTTAAAAGTCAATAACTCATGCATCAGTTATAATTAATTATTCAAACCATGGGCACAAATTATTTAAATAATAAAAGATAACTTTTATTTTTATTATGCTGGCGTGAAGTTAGCATAAAAATTTTAAGTCTCTTATTTCGTAACCATGTTATATTTCGAAAATAATTTTGGGGGCACAAATTGGGCACAAATTATTTATACTAGTCTCACAATTTGTGCCCAACTCCGTTATGCCAACTTCACGCACCCTCTCTCTTTACCGCGACATCCTTATGTCCTATCCTAACACTATTCATAATATTCACGTAAATTTTCAAATTCTAAAAAAAATTTTGTTCGATCATTATCTTTGTCAGTTTTTCTTTGATTTTTTGTTTTTGTTGGAAACAGTTGAAGATCATACCTATGTTGATTATGTTTTTTTTTTTACTCATTTTGGTCAGTAGTGAATTTATTTTAATATGCAACGTATGGTCAATCACTTTTGATTTACACAATACTGTCAAAATTGGCAGCAATGTAATTAATTGTCCATTTTAAAAGGCAACATAAAATTTGTAGTTATATCATCAATACTAATTTCCAATAAGTTAGCCTACACACGATTCACAAAGCAGCAAACCTTTAATATACCATATCTTAACAAGATATAGCTTACAAAAATTCATAGTTAATGTTCAAAAAAACTTCTATTAACACAATATTCTAGTCGGTACTTGTAATAGAATTATTTTTTTGACAGTAGTGTGCAACCATGGAAATGGTTGACCATATGTTGCACTTTAAAATAAATTCCCTGTATATCATCAACATTTTTTACTTGTATGTTTAAAAGAACAATAATACACACAACTATTCTTTCCTTCCATTTCTTAAAAGCTCCCAACCAATATTCCTTTTGGAATGTTACATATACATTAAAGACTCATTTTTTACCTCTCGCTAAGAGAGGTATTGGATTCATGCTAAAAATCGCATATCCAGATTTTATTGAATAAGCACGTTTTAAGGTCCCTACAATCCGATTTTAACATTTTTACGATGATGTCTGTGTGTGTGTGTGGATGTGTGTGTGTGTGTGTGTGTGTGTGTATGTGTGGGTGTGTGTGGGATGTTGGAAGGACGGTTACTCAAAAACTATAAGACTTTAAATTTGTTTAACTACGTATTTCCCAATCGGACATTCATGGGAAGATCTGAAAAGGTTTTGGTAACAATTGGACAACCGGAAGTAGAAGATTCTTGAAAAAAAATCTTCTAAATAATATTTTTTGAAAATTTTTCTTGGTAATATTAAAGAAAATTAAATTCTCTATCTGATACATTTAAATATTTTATAATATATTCTATAGATTTAGAGATAAAAGAAATATAATATATAAAATAATGTTATAATAAATTTTACAGCCGAAAGATTGGCCATGGAAAATAGTTGAAAATTTAAATTATTTGTGACAGATAAATGTCAGTGTCAGAAATAATGAGTAATGAAAGAAAAATGTACTTGGAGAATCCCTTAATTCTTGATCTGTGACTATTATGGAGATGACAAGTCTAGGTTGAAGGACTTAAATTTGTTTCAAACATTATGCGACAATGTGCACCAGCACTGTAGACTAGAGTAACTTTGAATTGCGAAAAAGCTATCAAATTCTTCTCAAGTAAGTTGTAAATATTACACTTCGATATAAGAATAATCGGAGTGCAATCTATCCGTCACTTTATTAAAGGGAATTAGTGTTATTTAGATATAACAAGTATGAAAAAATAAAATGTAAAAGAAGATATGTAAGAATAGATGCACAATCCAGATATATACATATTAGACCGCCCAAAATTAATGTTTTTACTAGAAGAATATGAAGAGAAAGTAAACAAGGTTGTTCGAATTGAAAATTGCTGTTACCAGCCTAATATTTATATATGGTAAACTCTACTTTGTAATTTATTGTAACATAATTTATGGTAAAATATCTTTATGTTGAGACATGCTATTATTGAATAATAAAGAAGTTTATACGTCATAGATTTATATGAATATATTATTTGTATTTATAAAAATAATCTTTGCTTTATGCATACAGCCAGGTAAAATATACGGCGAGAGGTTATGTGCTGGCCACATCAGATTTTTTAGCTTTATATCTGTTGAATATGAAGGTAAAAGTGAATACAGGGCGGTAGCGGTTAGGGATGAACATAGGGATTTAACACGGGATATTTGGTTTATGCAATTTCCTTCACTCACAAGGCCTGTTCGTTTGTCTTACTCGAAACATGTAGGGGTAATTTGATATTTTTTTTCTTATTCGCTTAGATCAGATACGAGCAATTACTCGGAGCGTGTACAAACGAACGTAATTTTTGTGCAGTGCAAAGAAGTTGTCATGTTGTCAAAACTTTAGAGCTATCATAAACAAACGTTTGGAAAATGATATGTTGTATATTTCATGGGACAGTAGCAGCAAAGATGAAATTCTTCACAAAAATTTAAAGTTATTCATTAGCAGATTATTTAAATATAACCTAAGAAATTGAAAAACATATAAGTAAAAATATTTTTTCTACTTCCATGCGTGAAGTGAGTACTTCACGTATCAATTTTTATGTGTGAAGCTTGTTTTTTGTACACTGTGCGTGAAGTAAATAGTTCAGTTTTAACATATACAATGAATATCTTTATATACACGTAAATCATGTGTTGGTAAATGGTCCGTAGAAATAACAACTTCATGAGAAATGTGTGAAAAAAAAATATTGCAGGATCGTAGAAAAAGTATAGTATGTAACACGTGTGTTAAGCCTACTTTACATTCGGGTGGTTTACAACACTAGCCTTCGGCTTGTGTCGCAATCTCCACCCTCATGTAAAAATTTCAGCTTCACACACTTGCCACATAATATACTATTATTATATTAATAAAATTTTCGTGCTATAAATATTTTGTACTTTTTGTTTATGTACGTTAACCACATGATTCAAATTGATCTAAACACAACCCAACTGAGAAAATTAGTCATAATACTTGCTTGCTCTTTCTTACTCCTCCTTTCTATATGGAGTAAGAAAAGCATGTTTTAAGTAGGGATGAGCAATTGCTTGATTAAAACCGAACAAAATTCAAGTAATGATCTGTGACAAACGAACGTGGATTTCCACATGGAGTAGAAAGAGTAAGACAAACGAACAGACCTCTATTCATTTTACGCCAAAATATATAGACTGTAAAGTTGTTCAGAATTAAAAGTTGAATATACATTTACATTTTTATTGTTTCTAGTTTTTTACAATTTTAAAAATCTGTTGTGGCCAGCACAATACCTCTCGCCATTTTCATTTTATCTTGCATAGGGCGCGAGCAGTTATGTGAGTTTGTTGGCCTTAGCAAGCAGATATGGGGGCCCGTGTCAGAATGACAGCTGGTAATATACATAGGTGTCAAGTATCATAAGTTTTCATTCGAAACATTATGATTTTCCAAATCCATGTGGATTATTTTTGTCGACAAGTATATTCCATACTAATGGATGACAAATAAACAGATTATGAAATTTTAAATGAAAAATTATGACATATGACAACTGTGACATCTACGTAAATAACTACTAGCAGTCATTCTGACACGGATCCTCATATCTGCTTGCCAAGGCCAACATAGTCACATGGCTGCTCGCGCCCTATAAGTAACGAATTTAACATTTCTTGTACACACAAATAATTGAATTGTTTCCCGTCTTTCGTTCTATGAAAAATACTTCAAATTCATTGACGGTATTAGCGCTATTTCTTAAGGATATATGTAATATTGACACCTGCAATTTAAATAAATATTTAGTTAATAATACAATAATATATATTAAATGTACTCATACCTCCCAGAACTGACACTGACATTTTGCATTTATTTGTCAATTACAAAAAATTTAAAATCGCAACTGTTTTTCTGGCAACGAGATTTATTACAACAGATTATTCTATATTATTATATACTATATCTCCAAACCTATACGAGATATAATAAAAAAATTAAATGTGTCAGATTGAGAATTTAATTATCTTATATATTTGTAGTAACAAATTTTCAAAAAATAATATTTAGAAATATTGTTTTTAGAAACTACCACTTCCGGTTGTCCAATTGTTACCAGAACTTATTCAACTCTTCCCATTACTGTTAGATTGAGGAATCCGTAGTCAACAGGTCTTTACACACACACACACACACACACACACACACACACACACACACACACACACACACACACACACACACACACACACACACACACACACACACACACACACACACACACACACACACACACACACACACACACACACACACACACACACACACACACACACACACACACACACACACACACACACACACACACACACACACACACACACACACACACACACACACACACACACACACACACACACACACACACACACACACACACACACACACACACACACACACACACACACACACACACACACACACACACACACACACACACACACACACACACACACACACACACACACACACACACACACACACACACACACACACACACACACACACACACACACACACACACACACACACACACACACACACACACACACACACACACACACACACACACACACACACACACACACACACACACACACACACACACACACACACACACACACACACACACACACACACACACACACACACACACACACACACACACACACACACACACACACACACACACACACACACACACACACACACACACACACACACACACACACACACACACACACACACACACACACACACACACACACACACACACACACACACACACACACACACACACACACACACACACACACACACACACACACACACACACACACACACACACACACACACACACACACACACACACACACACACACACACACACACACACACACACACACACACACACACACACACACACACACACACACACACACACACACACACACACACACACACACACACACACACACACACACACACACACACACACACACACACACACACACACACACACACACACACACACACACACACACACACACACACACACACACACACACACACACACACACACACACACACACACACACACACACACACACACACACACACACACACACACACACACACACACACACACACACACACACACACACACACACACACACACACACACACACACACACACACACACACATCATTGTAAAAATGTTAAAATCGGATTCTATGGACCTTAAATCGTGCTTATTCAATAAAATCTGGATATGCGATTTTTAACATGAATCCAATACCTCTCTTAGCGAGAGGTAAAAAGAAATTAAAAAATTCTGTTAATTCGTAACAATAGCCATGACATTTGTTTTTTTTTTCTGTCTTTTAGAAATTATTCATAAATGTCAATCAAATAAATCCCGTATTCTTCAGTAACTATTTCTACTACAAAACGTTCCTTATTCGAATAAACATTCATTATTAAATTTCCTTTTTACAAAAAAAAATCAAGAACAGTTTTTTAATGAACTTTTAATTGTGTGCAACTTTGCACTACAATTTTTTACCTAATAGACAGTGCACTATATAATCTATAACCAGGGTATAGTTTAGTTCAGGGCAGGGACTTAAAACGAAAAATATTTCGTTTAGTTCTTATCCGAACGAAACCGAAAAATTTCGTTTCCGTTCTCAATGTTCCCACCTAAATATTTTCGTTTTCGTTTCCGTTCACAGTAGTTAAATACCGGTTAATACCGGTTATAACTATTAATGAGTAACAATTGATGAAAATATAGAAATATAATAAGTTTTTTTTTATTTAACATGAAAATAAAACATACATATAAAGGAAAGATAATATATATATATATATATATATATATATATATATATATATATATATATATATATATATATATATAAAAATAAGAAGAAAAGCTTATGCTATGGTATGGCCTGAATTTTTTACGATAAAGAATAAAACATGAATTACATTTTATTTCACCTAACTAATAGTATGTTTTCAAACAAATCTTCCTTTATGTTAGTTCTCTTATATAAGTACTTAACATAACTAATAAAACGAATACCGACAGTGTGTGCAAATGAAAATTATCGCAGTCAGTGTTCAATAGTTGAAACTACGAGTATACCGTTTAACCTAACACGTAACAGGGTTAGCTCCTGGAGAGTTACTTTGAAAATCTGCTTCTTTGCAAATCAAATATCTGAAAATTCAATAATATTTGCCTGTAAAATATTTGCTGTAAATAAAATAAAATATTAAATAAAATAACGGTTAAAACCGGTAACCGATATTAATTATTTCGTTTTCAATCATGAACAAAAAAAATATATTGCGTTTTCGTTTCCGTTTTCGTTCTTATAAAAATTTCGGTTTATTTCGTTATTTTGTTTTCGTTCTCATTTCGTTCTTAGTCCCTGGTTCAGGGAAGATGTCTATTTATTCAAGGTCACTTGTTCGAAGAAAAAATACAGCAGTTGTTACAGATATACGTAAATGGTGACATTACTTTGTAACACACTACAAATAAATTGACGTATGTCGTAGCGTTACAGATATCTAATTATCTACTGCATTTTCCTCTCTATTAGTGAGGTTGACGTTTAAATCGAATTATTATTCCATGGTTCATGTCAAGTTTATATTTTTGTTTTGTAAAAACATAGGTGAAGTGTCTATCAGAAAGGCATTATTTAAAAAGAAACATTATTTTCAAATGAATTACGTTTATTTTTTTTGTTAAAATGTATCCATAAATATTTCATGTTGCACGCCAATGCATACGAAATGCAGTGAAATTATCTGCAAATAATATTACATCAGATGGCTTATAAGTGACCTTGAATAGTCATCTTCGTGAACCAAACTATATACGTAAAATACGAATTATACTGTACAAAATACCACCAATTTGGAACTAAAAACATAAATAGCTATTTGGACACTTAGATTTCTTTGAAGAATACTAGCAGGGGCGTATTTGGGAGGTTTTTGGGAGTCAGAACTGTTCTTACGTTTTTTTTTTATTATTGTTTTAGCTTCTTAATTTTAATAAGAAATTTCTGAAGTTCCGTTAATTAGTAGCAATATCCATGACATGACATTGTGAAAATATTATTGTAATATGTAATAAAACTGCCTTTACTACTACTGTAATCTGGGCAACAGACAATTGCATAGCCCATTGCAAATATAAACCTATACAATATTTATATCGTTGAAATAAAAAAAATCTATCGAATGTGCTAAGAAATTATATAAATTTAATAGTATATTCTACAACAAGTAATGGAATGGCCCATATTCCGCACGAGCAAAAAGTTTGTGGCCCGAGCCGAAGGCGAGGACTACGGTTTGCGATTGTGGATTATGCCATTCCAAACGTGTTATAGACTACACTTTCTCTAACAAGATTTTAGAAATGATACATAAAATGTTGATTGATAAAAACAATATATTATCATATACCATTAAATATTTTTTTTGACGCCAGTCCATAAATTGCTTATAATAACTCCATTTATATTTTTCTTTTGATTTATTTAATAATAACTGACTCCCTGTATCATTAGCAAGTTCCATTATTTCTGGTGACGTACACTCCATATTTATATCTTTCCACTGTATATGTTTGTCTACAAAATGTCTTCAGTTAATTATCAAAGTAATATATTATAATTTAGATAAACTTATTATTCTGGACAACTCCAAAAACCTGTAAAACTTAACAAAAAACTCTAAAAATGTTCAAAACTTTAAAACGTCAAACGCGAATACAGAAATAAATAAATATAAAACAAAGAGTCATTACCATAGCAACCGAACCAAGATATTTGATATACCGCGCTAATATGCGGCTAAATAGTTTGCGATTCGTCGAAAGCCGTGCGGAATTATTCCAAACGGCGTACGGAATTATTCCACACGGTTTGTTTGAATAATATTAAATCCAACATAATTTTTAGTTGTGGAATGTGTAGTTTCCAAAATAGTGTTGGAGAAAATAATATATTTTTGTTCTACCGTTTGAGAACCGCTGGTTGAACTTTAGGTTTGTTATTACTGATAAATTAGTCCCTTATTCTTGATAATGTTTTGTATATAACACTTTTCTCTACTGTCATTAGTTCGCCCAAAAAAGCGCTGGTTGTTTTAATGGAAACGTTCTGTATACATCTTAAATGAAATTGAACTATGTAATTTAGAAAAAAAAAATTGTTAATTTATCAAAATTTAAGATACAATCCAAACCCATATATCATCATCATCATCACATTTAATAATGATGTTCCAGAATGTTTTTGTGGAGTGCACTACTAGTCACACGTTTGTTTCGCTGGGTGTTATTGGATCTCGTTCATAAACTTCTGAGCTACTAGAATTTGATACATTTTCTCTGGTGGATGTTAATGCAGTGTGCAATGGTGCGTCGTGCGTCGGATTTGGAAACGGAGTGTTCGGGATTAACAACGACGACAGTGAAATATAAATACCTACATAATAATTACCGATAATATCGTTTAATATAAATTTGTTGGTTTTATTTATTATAAGTTTTCATTATTATATGTGTATTGTGTGTTACCTATATGTATATTGTTTATTTGTCAATGTGTATGAAAAATATATATATATATATATATATATATATATATATATATATATATATATATATATATATATATATACATACCTATTCTTACCTATTATAAAAAGTATATGTATACATAGTACATAGCCTGAGATACTTATACTCGAAAAAAATGCATACTTACTAATACATATCAAATATTATACAATCACATATTCCAACATTAAAACGCTTCAGAAAAATCATAATCCTAATTTTTGGTTAAAATATAAGATAACCCTTACCCTGGCGAAGAAATTGGTATAGTTTGTTCATACCTACACTATAAAAGAACAGTATTACGATTTCTCTTTTTATTATGATAAGTATTTAATAAATAAGATTCATTCTAATATAAATAATTTAAAAAAACTAATTTCATATATTGATCTATTTATTGATTAATACATTTTTTACTCATATGTGTTGCTGACGAATTTATCATGTATTAACGAAACATTATTTTCATTGAAGTTTAAATTGCGAATACATATATCATTATTATTATTATTATTATTTTAAGCTATTAAAACATTCAATTAATAAATGCATACATGAACATATTAAAATAACAAATCGCGAGAAAATAGCTAATGAAATGAACCAAATTTAACAATAAATCCTTGTTCTCCAAGATGAATTACTCAAATTCCGTTACTTCTCAACTTACAAAATACGTACAAATATACTAACTGTATTGGAAAATAGAACTTAATATGTGATTGTACATATCTGGTATTAATTGATTTATAATCAAACCGTATAATAATATACTTGCTCTACTTAATATCTTGAAACCTGATGTAGTTTTTCTAAGACTTATAGGCACACTAGCTATTTGCATTATAAAATATATATATTGATCTACTTTTGTGTCTTGTAATAACGTCCAAAATATTTCCATCTCGATAAGTCTTAGAAAAAAATGTCAAAATATGTACATAATGTAACCACATGAAAAATGCATACCTTAATAATACATTTGATGATACATATTTAATTTTATTTATTTCTAAGTTCTAATTCATATCGTTATATAGTAGATTTAAAAATGTATTATGTGAATGACCAATAAACATAACAAAATGAATACAATCTTTCAATTCAAAATCCCAATTTTTCCATACCCAAATTTAAAATTTTTCAGGCAACCTATAATTCACCTAAATACGAACTAGAACTAGACCATAGATTTGAGATCAGCAGCAGCTTCACGATTTACAACCAGCAATCTTGCGAACTAAAAAATCCAAGTTCAATTCCAGCTACCAGCTAAATCAAGCCGAGAGCAGCGGCAAGCGAATCACAGCAGCTCGATTATATAATCGCCGGTATACAGCGAGCGAACTATGGCAGCCGGATTACGTAATCACCGAATATACAGCGAGTGATCCCCGGCAGCTCGATTACATAATCGACAATATACAACCTACAGCAAGGCTTCTGGTCGATAAAATTCAAAAATCGTGTAAAATCGACAATTTAGAGCCGTAGTGGCTGAAAAGTAGCATCTTACGGCCGCTACGAGCATTTTTGAGCTCTCAGACGGATTTTCAGCCGATCCCAAGGCATATACCCAACAAAAATAAAATTTACTGGCTCTAGAAAGACCAAATTTTAAAATTCGCAGAATCGAAAGGCTATTGCAAGACATTCTCCCACAAAATTCAAAATTCAATCGTCTGGTGGTGGATTCATGAATCCTAGGCCTCCCACCACAGATTTCAGCCTTATATATAGTTGTTTGATGAATTTACAGCCATTCGTCGTGAGCGGTGGCTTCGAACCGGACACTCTGCTCCGTGAAATTACGTAATCGAGCTATATACTTGCTTTTGCTGGATTTCTAGCTAGCTGGCCAGCTGGCCACCAGAATCCGTCCCTAGACCGCAGGCTAGGCACGGGCTGGTGGCTTGCTGATTGCTAGCTAGAATGGGGTGAATATGCTCGGGTGGTTGCTGGGGTGCAGGTAGCTAGTAGGCGGGAATCGAATTTGGATCTTTGGTTTGAAGGATTTTGTAGATCGCCGTTCTAGTTGTAGATTGGCGGCCTACAAAATGCTTGCTAGCAAGCGGGATATGAATCTGGATCTTTGGAATGTGATTTTTGATTGGTGTATTGGAATGAAATAGTTTGTTATTTATAACAAGGATTTATTTGTCAGAGATATGTTACATAATAATGATATTATAATACATAATACATGAAATACATATGTAGTGACCTAGTGTTTTATTACTTTTCATATGTTTTGTATTATATACGATATAGATATATGGTTATCTATGAATGTTACTAATATTGTTATTGTTTTTGTATTAAACATTCAAAAGCTTTTTATAAAAATTGTTATTTTGCTCTTGGAATAAACGTCAAAATCTTTTGTGCATTATAACTACTTATTTATTTATATTATATTTATACAAGTAACTCTCACGTTACACATACATTATTTTAACATTGAATAAATAATATCTGTGATTCATTATTCGTATAAGACGTTCGCAGTTTCACAAATACAGCGATGATGATATGTGCTCTAATTACGTCAATTTTGACTTTGAAAATGTTACTATACATAAATTCTTTATCTCAAAGATACATGCAGAAGGAATGATAGATTTTTAACAAGAATATGTAGTCCAATTTTTATTAGGAATAAGTTTTATTGCGACGATTAAATAACATTTACAATGATACAGTTTTACGATATTTATATATGTACCTAACTAGATAAGTGTATTCAATATATGGCATGAATATACAATCAGAAAAATATAGAAATGTTAAGTATATCATATATAATTTTAATGTGTGTGCAACAATACATTATCAACAATGCAATTACGAATACAAACACACATATATGTATTTTTATAAATGATTTTACTATCTTATATACAACAGCGTAAGTAAAAGTATATCGTTTTTTCGCAAGAGTTTTTTTCTTTTAAATATGAGAATGAGTGTTTTCCTACAGCGTAAAGTCTGTAGAATAATTAACAATAATATAATAGTATATTATTCAATGAGCATGTAATGTATGGTATTACTCATGAGAATGAAGTTTGCATCACGAGCCGGAAGGCGAGTGATGTAAATCATTCGAATGAGTAATAGCCATTACATGCGAATAGAATACTATACTTTATCCACAACTGTCAAATAATTCCACTACACTATTTATAAAATCAGAAATAACCTAATATATTTTAGAAAATTGTTTGTTTACAAACATAAACATAGTTAGCGTTGACCCCTAGGTATTTGTTGAAACAAAATAATTATTAAGTGATTTGACATTTAGTACAAAAATTTATTCCGACTATTCAGCTACAATTTAAGCTTAAGAAGAAAATAAAACTATGAAAAATGAGAAAACTAGTGTAATTTTAGCTTTTTTGTGGAAAAAATTATATATTAAAAGCAATTTGTTTGTATTCTTTGAAAGGTAAGATATGAATTTGACATAACGATTGAATAATATTATTCCATCGAACTGTCAATATTATTCAATTAGCAACAGTAACGAAGGTCATTAATTGATAAAAAACGGTTGAATTATGGGTATATTATTTGACAGTCGTGGATAATAGTAGTTTATATATCAAGGGAGTAAAGTTCGTCATTATTTGTCGAGAGCGAAGTTTGAATCCTGAATGAGGGCGTAGCCCGAGGGATGCAATCGCTTGAGGCAAATAATGACACTTGAAATGACACTTGAAAAATCGAATTAAAGTTTGAAACCAAAGTGTTTTTAACATCTTTTCAACGGACGTAGAAAAAATTATATATGTGCAATGCATTAGTCATGAACGTAAAGTGTCATATTCCGATCTAGATACACAGTTACTATTTTGCAAATTGCGAATTTATTATAAAGTGTTATTCAATTGGTGTATGAAGACGGTGAAATGTGTTATTAATAAATATAATACAAATGAAACGGTTTTTCCTATGTTTTATTTAGAATGATCAAAGTTTCTCAAATTATTAGATTACTCATTTATGCATGTATGTAGAGGATGTAAAAGATTTTACAGAAAAATAGAGCAAAGTTCCAATTACTTACACGAGTATGGTTTCGAGATACTGAATTTTTAAAGTTACTACGTATATGATTCTTATATTGTGTATAGTACATTTAAAATTAAATACTTCAAGAACTAAGAGTGATAGCGAATTACCCTAATCTTATTTGGATTTATAGGATTATTTTCTATGTGTAAACGTAATTTCAGTATTATGGAATCCCTGAACATTCCAAATAATGCGTAATTATAATTTATGTCTATGTATTACATAATTCTTTACTTGCCCGTACGATTTTCTTAAATTTGTATTAGTAAAGACGGCCCATCAGGAACGTAGCTAGGGGTGGGTCAGGGTGGGCCAGGCCCGCCCTGCAAAAACTCTGGCCCACCCATTGGCCCACCCGTTTAAAAGTCAAATGAGAGAAAACAGTTCACGCACATTATTTGAACTGCATTTCTCATTTAAAAACAATAATGGCATTTATGGTAAAGAAACAGTAATATTATTTTATTCACAATCATTATAGTTATATGTCGATTCCTAACCTTTTAGAGGTTGGGAAATACGTCATTCCTAACTGCAATGACAATCTCTTGGGTGAGAAATAATATATTTCACATCCACCCCGCGGGTTGGAAATGTTTATGTAGGGGTTGCCTGTTGCCTAGCAAAATTGTCATAGATCCGTATAATAAAGTTTGTTTTTACTTTAATTTATGAGTAAGTACATGGTAAATTATAAGTATTATTTTTATTTTTTAAACACATTTTTACAGAAACGGCTTCATTTATTTATCGAATTTCTAAATGCCAAAAAGAAAGTGTGTTTATAAAGAAGACGAATATAAAAAAGAAATGGGGAAAACATGCAGCTTCACATCCCTTGAAAAATTGTAACTTTCAATTATAAGGCATTTGACCTTAAATGAAAAAAAAAAAATTCGCCTGAGGCGCTTATTTTTCTGAATACCTCGCCTCACCAAAGTTTTGGTACACAAGCCGCCACTGGATTTACAATTCTTTAAAAAATGTCCCGGTTTTGCAATTTATAAATCTGGTCACCCTAAGTACAAGACTTTTCTTAGTGGTCCACTTAAAAAAGTTTTGGCCCACCGCTGGCCCACCCTACAAAAATATCCTGGCTACGTCCCTGCGGCCCATGTACTACCCGCGGAATATAATTTATGAACTTTAGGGTTGATAGAAAGAGTGCTAGATAGATTTTCATTTATGCTTGTCAAAGACAAATGTTTTTCTTTACAAACATACCAATTTTCAAAGTTGGTGAAATGATGAAAAATTTTCATTTATGCTTGTCAAAGATAAATGTTTTTCTCTAAGAAATTTCAAAGTTAGGGTTCAATAGTTCTGAAACTAAGCAAGATACGAACTTGTACGTTTCAAATGATGAAAAAAAATTATACTTGTTCAAAGACAAAGGTTTTTCTATATGAAATTTCAACTTTATGGTTCAATATTTCTGAAACTAAGCAAGATACGAACTTGACGATTCAAATTTGAATTGAGCATGCATCTCTGTATAAATAAGTAAAGTTTTAAAACAAAGGAAAAAGTTGCATCGGTCCATACCTATTTTACGGCGACTATAATGATAAATAGTGTGACAGTATAATTATGTACCTCAAGCTGCCAGTTTAGAGCAGAAAATTGATAATTGAAGTTGACAGAACAACTTACAGTTTTTCTGTTTGAAATAGGAATCTAAATTCTTAGCTGGGATAAATGAAAAATGGAATTAAAGTTTGAAACCAAAGTGTTTTTAACATCTTTTCAACGGACGTAGAAAAAATTATATATGTGCCATGCATTAGTCATGAACGTAAAGTGTCATATTCCGATCTAGATACACAGTTACTATTTTGCAAATTGCGAATTTATTATAAAGTGTTATTCAATTGGTGTATGAAGACGGTGAAATGTACTAATTAAATATAATACAAATGAAACGGTTTTTCCTATGTTTATTTAGAATGATCAAAGTTTCTCAAAGTATTAGATTACTCATATATGCATGTATGTAGAGGATGCAAATGATTTTACAGAAAAATAGAGCAAAGTTCCAATTACTTACACGAGTATGGTTTTGAGATACTGAATTTTTAAAGTTACTACGTATATGATTCTTATATTGTGTATAGTAACATTTAAATTAAATACTTCAAGAACTAAGAGTGATAGCGAATTACCCTAATCTAATTTGGATTTATAGGATTATTTTCTATATGTAAAAGTAATTTCAGTATTAAGGAATCCCTGAAAACATTTTCAGTAATACTTCGTTCAAGGCAAGTATATGTCTATTGCAACCAAGTTTCAGGAATACGAATTGCTGAAAAAATGTCAATCATGTTTGTTTCAAGATATCTAAATTGCTATTGTATATATCATGATAAAATTTAAATAATTCAAAAACTGAGCGAAATAGCGACTTGCGATTTTCAAATTTGGATTTAGGGATTTGTTTTATGTATGTATAGTAGTTTCAGAAATTCGAACTGCCGGAAACGGTTTTAAAGTTATGCAGGTATTGTTTGAATAGCGTGTATGTATGTTTGTATTGTATGTGAATTTATTATAGAAAGTAAGAATGTATACTCCTTAAATACTGTCGGAACTGTGAAATATATGAAAATGAAAATATATGTATGTGTTTAGGAGGATAAGTTTTATTTATTTACATAAATCTTATAAATAAGTCTTGAAGGCCACCAATACATGTTGGAGTGTCCTCAATGTGATGCTCTGCAACAATATGATCATCTCCAACGCTGAAATCAGGATATAGGTATGTCCTTCTGCCACTCACATCCAGGTCTGTAAGTTCATCTCTCTATAACAAATATATATATATATATATATATATATATATATATATATATATATATATATATATATATATATATATATATATATAATCGAAATAATATTTAAATTAGTGGTTATAGATAATAATATGGACTCAGATATGTTTCAATCGTGTAATTATTATTATAAAAAAATATATGAAGGTACGAAAAATTCGTTACATATTGAAAAGAATATTGAAATATAAAATAAAATATATGTAGTAAAATATTTAGTACATACAATAATATATTTGTGTATAGTAGTAGCACTAAATAATTTTAAATTAATTCAAATTATTTTCCACACATCAACAATTATTATACAATTATAAAGTATATCTACAGACTAAATGGTCTTTAGAAATAATGACTGATATTCCAAATAATGGGTACTAAAGTATTTCAATAATAATAAAAAAAACTTGCTATTAATAAATTATCTCCCTAAGTATAACGCCAAGTCCTGAAGGTATCCAAAAATCCTCTCCAAGGATCAGGAAGTCGTCCTCGAAGGCACAGTACACGAGCACACACCACACACGTCTGTTCACTAGCACTGTAACAATAAAACTGACAATGACAAAATTCATCTATGTAACAGTTAGGCATTAGATAATAATAAAAAAAATAGTAGTCAACAATCAAAATAAAGAGTAATTATAAATTATAATTTATGTCTATGTATTACATAATTCTTTACTCGCCCGTATGATTTGTTTAAATTTGTATTTGTAAAGAAGGACTTCCCGCGAAATATAATTTATGATAGAGTTGATAGAAAGAGTGCTAGATAAGAAGTTATACGTTTCAAATATGAATTCAGCATGCATTTCTGTACAAACACGTCAATTTTCAAAGTTGATGAAATGATGAAAAATTTTCATTTATACTTGTCAAAAACAAATGTTTTTCCTCTTAGAAATTTCAAATTTAGGGCTCAATATTTCTGAAACTAAGGAAGATAGGGACTTGTACGTTTCAAATATGAATTCAGCATGCATTTCTCTACAAATACGCCAATTTTCAAAGTTGGTGAAATGATGAAAAATTTTCATTTATGCTTGTTCAGAGACAGGTGTTTTTCTATAAGAAAATTCAAATATAGAGCTGAATATTTGTGAAACTAAGCAAGATAGGGACTTGTACGTTTCAAATATGAATTCAGCATGCATTTCTCCACTCACATGCCACTTTTCAAAGTTGGTGTAATGATGTAAAATTTTCATTTATGCTTGTTCAAAGACAAATGTTTTTCTATAAGAAATTTCAACTACAGGGTTCAATATCTCTGAAACTAAGCAAGATACGAACTTGTACGTTTCAAATTTGAATTGAGCATGCATCTCTGTATAAATAAGCAAAGTTTTAAAATTGATGAAATGTTGACTAATACTTTTTTATAGGACATTTCAACTTTAGATATTAATATAGAAAAGCGGTTTTATTAATACAGATAAACACAAATTGCAGATACAATAAATAAGTTATTACACTTGTAATTTTATTAATAAATCTTATTTTTTGTTACAGATGATTACATTGGTGGTCAAAGATGCAGACATCGCGACTTGGAGGACCCGTTCGTGCGTCTTGAGTATCCTGGGGCTTCTTTCCGTACCTGGTGGATTTCATTTCGTAGCCAGCATCAGGAAACCATCTTCTTATCGTGAAGACTTGAACCGGTTCGCCTGATCTCTGTAAAATATAAATGTGAGTTAATCGCCTCTGGAGAATCTCAGATTTTAAATTCATATTTCAGAAACGGTTAGAGATAGAAAAAAGTGTATAGGACCTTTTTTGTAGTAAATTGAATTGTACGAGGTGTATATATTTAAATTTTTAACATACGGCGTCCCAATTCCGAGTTACAACGGTTTATATAGGTTTTAAAGGGTTTTCAATGCCCACACCCTTAATTTGGGGTAATATCGAAAAATGTATAATAGACAATCTACATAACATAAAATTCTCTACAACTTTTGTCATATGACATTTTTTCATAAAGTTGATAGTTTGGTAGATAATAATGTTATACCCCAAAATGGGTGGAGATTTGTAGTTTGGATATCGATTTTCGGAATCTACGTATTTTTCTGCGTATATACCCAAAATTTTGTTTCTGAATTATAAAAAATAATAAAAGTTCAAATTTTTCCACACCCAAAACTAGGTCAAATTAGAAATATTTTTTGGTGAATCTTATATAATTTTTAATTCTCTACAACTTTTGTCATACAAAATTTTCTTCTAGAATTAATGGTATAGCCGGAAATGACATTACATATTAAATAGGGTAGATACAAAGTTGACGTATTTTTTTTCGGATTCTACGTTATTTTCTACATACGTGTCTAAAATTTAGTAATTTAATATTTATAAACATAGGTTCTATGATTTTTTAAAGTTTCGAATTATTTCAACAACAAATATTTTTAATTTTAGTACTTACCTTCTTGTAATGGCAATGATCGGCGAATTTTCTCAACATATTGTCCGCTAGTACTTCATCACTGAACCGTATTGTCTTTGGCGATTTACACTTTCAAGTAATCATTACACAACACTCGCACTGTTTAAATTAACATTTGCAGCACTTAATAAAACAAAGTTAAAAATATCTAGTAAAAATGAACTAATAAATATAGTTTTAGCGTAAATTTGAATACTCTTATTTATATCGCGAACTATAAATTGAATAAGAGAATGATTGTAATAAAAACTATTAAGTTTTTCGGTTCATATCAACACTACACTATCGCAATACATGATTATTCACAAGCACCCCATGTTCACTTCACCAAAGCCAGAAAGGATCTGAGGTCTCCCTTATAAAAATGTAATATTAATATTATAACGTAACAACTAAGACTAATTAAGTGTTAATTGATTACGTTTTTTATACTTTGGCGCTCAAAATAAACACTGTTTATGTTTGTTTTCAGATCCCCTTAATCCCCCCCGTACTACACCCAGCGATAGGATAAGGTAATTACAACACTGGATGAAGATAATAGATGATTTTTATGAGAATAAATAAACAAAATAGTTTATTAGGGTTAGAAATGCGAAACAAATTCTATTCAACCCTTAGATTTTGAATCCATAGTCATATTTTCCCTAACAGTTAATTTAAAGGGCGAATTCAAAACGCAACATTTTTAATTATGAAAAACTCTGAAACTAAGAGGGGCAGAAGGGCTTAAATGTGCCCTTGAGAGAAATTTGAGCTCATATTCGTAATCTACATGTCCAAATTAGTGAAATAAAATTTATTCGACCCTTCTGGCCTTATTAATAACAAAGCTAATCCATACACCCCTACAAATTTGAAGGGTAAATATATCTAAAACTAAAGAGTTATAAGCAATTCTGCGCAGGCCAATCGAAAGAGCGGCTCAACATACACCCGATACGCTATTTTCAGCCCTTAATTCCCTTAAACAGGCAAATTAGGATAAAATACCCCCCAAAATCTTTAGGGGCTCGTATCTCGGAAACGGCTGGGATTTGAGCGATTTCCTTGAAATTTCGCGTTCCCTTAGCATCGTTTGAAATGTCGGGGTCGTAGAACAACATATTTAAGTTTCAAGGGCGTAGGGCCAAGGGTTTACAAATCGCCTAATTGAAATTTGACAGCTTGGGTTTTTAAAAAAACTTTGAAATTGATTTTCTCGGTTATGAAACATCGAAAATAAAATCTTATTACTAATCTGGATGCAGAATTTAATTCTCTACAACATTTATTTGAAGTATTTTTGTCTAAAATAATTTGGGAACTTTTGCGCAAGGAAAAACTGATTTCCCATGTTAAACGCCTATGGCCAGGTTTTTAATTAACACACTGTATATATATATATATATATATATATATATATATATATATATATATATATATATATATATATATATATATATATATTATTGTATTATTAAATATGTATTTAAATTATAAGTATGTTAATATTACATATATCCTTAAGAAATACCGCTAATACTGTCAATGAATTTGAAGAATTTTGAACATATTAGAAGAGTAGGACAAAATTCCTCGTAGAACGAAAAAAAAGACACAATTTCAATTATTTGTGTGTACAAGAAATGTTAAGTTCGTTACTTATAGAGCGCAAGCAGTCATGTGACTTTGTTGGCCTTGGCAATCAGATATGAGGATCAGTGTCAGAATGACGGGTAGTAATTATTTACATAGATGTCACAATTGTCATATGTCATAATTTTTCATTCAAAATTTCAATATATTCTGATGTTTATTTGTCATCAACAGTATGGAATATACTTGTCGAGGAAAATAATCCACATGGATTTGGAAAATCATAATGTTTTGAATGTATACTTGACACCTATGTTCATTATTACTAGCTGTCATTTAGACACGGGCCCCCATATCTGCTTGTCAAGGCTAACAAAGTCACATAACTGCTCGCGCCCTATGCAACATAAAATGAAAATGGCGAGAGATATTGTGCTGGCCACAACAGATTTTACATTTAATTTTTGACATAATTATAAGCATTGTTCATTCGTAGCTTACGTTATTAATATATAATTAATATGAGTGATTTAATGGCACTGAGTGTCATTATGAGTGTCAACTGAAAAAACTGATAATAAAACAAATAAGAATATATTAATGATTTTTTTAATATCATTTTATGAATTATTGACTCACATTTAATTCCTCTACAAAAGAAGAAAAATCTATATCGATTTCAGAACACATTAGAACTCATTTTCAATGATACAACGCATGAACTGACATAAGCATTAAATTAAAAAATTAAATTCATTTATTTTCACGGCAGTAAATTGATTTTGTATATTAAGCTGTCATACGAGCCTAACTCCAAATGTATTCGTACCCTCTGAAAAAATATATTAACAGCAAGAAGAAATATTTTTTTAGATTACAATAGTTAGGACTATATTTGGACAATTTTTTATTTTATGTATTAATAATGTGTACTGGATTTAAATATAATGTTATTACCGAAATTTATCATTTTAACAATAATCTACGGGTAAATATATGACAACAGACACGTGCTAATTTTTTTAGTTCCAACAGTAAATAATACAATATTTATGTTAGTATTATTTATAAAACTGAAGGTAAAGGAAACTGACAATATATTCAATTATTTACTATATTAAAATTTATTTTTTTAGTAAAATTATTTGCAAAGTGATATTTATTTATTAAAGTACCACCTACAATTGTATTAAAAACAAGAATAAATAAACGTCTGGATTTTGATATGGTGTATTAATAGAGTGTGTTTAACTTGAATACCTTGCTTATAATAAAATTTCTTAGATTTAATAATAATTTATTTGCAAATAAATCGTTGTCTGCATGTGACAAATGTTTTCGTCTCTAATAATTCGTAAATATATTTTTTTAAGTAATATAATTTAAGATGGCAATTAATTGAGTGTATTGTCAGTTACCTTCGCCCTCAGTTTTATAGATAATACTAACATAAATATTGTATTATTTACTGTTGGAATGAAAAAAATTGGGTCTTGTCTTCTGTCGTATATTTGCCTGAAGATTATGGTTTAAATGACAAATTTAGTTAATAACATTGTATTTAAACCCAGTACATTTTATTGATACATAAAATAAAAAAATGCCCAAATATAGTCTTAACTATTGTAATCTAAAAAAATATTTTTTATTGCTGTTAATATATTTATTTCAGACGGTACGCATACATTTGGGGTTGGGCTCGTAGAAAAACCCAGAATTTTGCGTATTTTTAATTTATATTGGTAAAATTAAATAAAATATTGTACATACGTTATGAAAACGTGATATTGTTTGACTCACATAATTATGTTCATCAAACAATATCATTCTTTTCATAACTGATCATGTAAATAACTATTGCTTATTGATTTAAATACAATTACAACTTTTATTTGAAGCTTTTTACTTAAAATAATTAGGGAAGATGGAAATTATGAAAGTCTGATTTTATATGTTAAAGTCCTATGTACGGCTGTGCCGGTCACCACCCTGTATGTTAACGTTAACTAATATTATTGCTAAACAATTATTCACAAACTATGTTGAACATATTATGTTCGCCAACAATGTTCGTTTCAATGTAAACCCGGCTTTTAATTATTTAACCCCAAATATTATAATTTGATTACGTAGGGATGTTAGAATATACATATAAATTGTATGTATACATTATACATATAGAGGAACAATATATTCAACAAGGTATATATAAAAAAAAAACCTCATAAGCGTCTCATTTATAAAACGCATTTTCTCTTGGAAAAAATGATGTAACTCACCGTCTGATAACATATTTTTAACATGGGGGCCTTCGTCTAAATTCTAAATATATCCGTATTTGTATAAATTTTCATATTTTACTTTAAATATTAATATTTACTGCACAGATATATACGTCCATCTCGCAAGACTCTTAAGTTGTGCCCAGGCCAAGGCGTGCCAGTCTGCCACTTTAAACAAGTTACGGTCGCCTCACGTCAACACATATTAATGTAATTAAAATAAAATTATATTTTTAAAGATTTATAAAAATAATATATAAATGTATAAAGTGTTAAAATATTTTTTTAAGAAAATACAAGTGTAAAAAAATATATAATTCAAATTATTTTTTATTATATATGTACCTATACAATGTATGAATGTACCTATGGAATTTTATAAATTTAAGTATATATTTTTTTACAAATATATTTCCCCATTTACCAATATATCCCTTACTTAGGGGAGGCAAATATAGTCGACTTTAGGACATCCCTTCCGATTATGCTAACAATTGCAAATCAGTGCGTATTACTACATTTTTCGAGGGCCATAATTAGAGTATTTTTTTACATTGACTTAAAATTATATTAGAGGGGGCTATATCACAAGTTGTCCACTTTAAATGGGCCACCATTGTTATCACGAGGACTATAAGAGCTACAAAGAACGTTAAATGGACAAACTATGTTTTTTTTACCTCTCGCTAAGAGAGGTATTGGATTCATGCTAAAAATCGCATATCCGCATTTTATTGAATAAGAACATTTTAAGGACCCTTTTCAATACAGTTTAAGTTATATGTTATCGCAATTAGATAATTTATTATTATTGTTTTTAGACATTCTACCTCTATTTTAGCTAAGAAATACAAATAAATACATACGAGCCCAACCCCAAATGTATTCGTAACCCTCTGAAAAAAAAATATTAACATCATATTTGGGCAATTTTTTATTTTATGTATTAATAAAGTGTACTGGATTTAAATATAATGTTATTACCTAAATTTATCATTTTTTATTGCTGTTAATATATTTCAGAGAGTACGAATGCATTTGGCGTTGAGCTCGTACATATAAAATAAATAAATAAATGAGGATGTGGGCCTCCTGATAAAAGTTAAAATTAAACATACAAAAATATACATAATTGGGGGGGGTCTAACAGTGTGTATTCAACGACGGTGTCGAGTTGTGTAATGTACGTCCCTAGGGTCTCACGCTCACTGGGCACCTGTAAGAGAAAAGTTAGCTCAGGAGGCCCCGTTGAAACTGCTCACACCCTAACCACAATGTATATAAACATGCACATGTACAAATACATAATATAGATACATAAATAAGTACATAAGAAATCAACAATATTTATCGCGGCGACGAACGGATAAAAAGGTAACATGAATACAAAAAAAAAAACTCATATGTGCACATATTTTTTATTTATTTTTACATAACATATATAGCTATATGATTTCGTGGGTGTGTGTGTATATTTGCAAAATTAATACAAAAGCAAGTGTATGTAACTATAATGTAATAAGTTAAAACTTTAAAACGCAAATAAACTAATTGTAATCATTTAAAACTGTAAACAAATACTTTAAATGCAAGTAAACTAACTACTTTTTACCTCTCGCTAAGAGAGGTAATGGATTCATGCTAAAAATCGCATATCCAGATTTTATTGAATAAGCACGTTTTAAGGTCCCTACAATCCGATTTTAACATTTTTACGATGATGTCTGTGTGTGTGTGTGTGTGTGTGTGTGTGTGTGTGGATGTGTGTGTGTGGGATGTTGGAAGGACGGTTACTCAAAAACTATAAGACTTAAAATTTGTTTAACAACGTATTTCCCAATCGGACATTCATGGGAAGATCTGAAAAGGTTTTGGTAACAATTGGACAACCGGAAGTAGAAGATTCTTGAAAAAAAAATCTTCTAAATATTATTTTTTGAAAATTTTTCTTGATAATATTAAAGAAAAATAAATTCTCTTTCTGATACATTTAAATATTTTTATACATATTTTATAGATTTAGAGATAAAAGGAATATAATATATAAAATAATGTTGTAATTAATTTTACAACCGAAAGGATGTCATGAAAAATAGTTGCAAATTTAAATTATTTGTAACTGACAGATAAATGTCAGTGTCAGAAATAATGAGTAATGAAAGAAAAATGTATTTGGAGAATCCCTTAATTCTTGATCTGTGACTATTATGGAGATGACAAGTCTAGGTTGAAGGACTTAAATTTGTTTCAAACATTATGGGACAATGTACACCAGTACTGTAAACTAGAGTAACTTTGAATTGCGAAAAAGCTATCAAATTCTTCTCAAGTAAGTTGTAAATATTGACAAAATTACACATCGATATAAGAATAATCGGAGTGCAATCTATCCGTCACTTTATTAAAAGGAATTAGTGTTATTTAGATATAACAAGTATGAAAAAATAAAATGTAAAAGAAGATATATAAGAATAGATGCACAATCCAGATATATACATTTTAGACCGCCCAAAATAAATGTTTTTACTAGAAGAATATGAAAAGAAAGTAAACAAAGTTGTTCGAATTGAAAATTGCTGTTACCAGCCTAATATTTATATATGGTAAACTCTACTTTGTAATTTATTGTAACATAATTTATGGTAAATATCTTTATGTTGAGACATGCTTTTATTGAATAATAAAGAAGTTTATACGTCATAGATTTATATGAATATATTATTTGTATTTATAAAAATAATCTTTGCTTTATGCATACAGCCAGGTAAAATATACGGCGAGAGGTTATGTGCTTTTTTTAAACTGCAAAAAGAAACTTTAAAATTCAAGTAAACTAATTATACTACTTTAACTGCAAATTTAATTAAATAAATAATTTAGTTTATCTGTTCCAATGGCACAAGAGCGACTCCTGTGCTGCAGTTTGCCACAAAGGGTCCCAGTCGCCCTTAGAAAATTTACTCTAATTTAAAAGGGGTATACTAGAAAGAGCTGCTTGGATAATTAAAAAGGAAAACTGAAAAAAATCAAAATCATGCAGGAGGCATGGTTTTTTTCTTCACCTGAAATCGCGAATGTTCTTAAGATCTACAGCCAGTGCTATAGATCATTGATAAATGTAGTTTTGTTTTTAAATGAAATGCCCATTTTTTAATTATTTACTACAAATTAATAAAATAATTGAATAAAAATTAAATAAATTGAAATATTACAATATGTGTACGTTTTTAAATAATTATACAATGTAAGTCTATGAAACACTTTTGAATCTAAATTAAAAAAAAATCTATTTAAAAAAAATATACAACAAATTTTAGATTTAGTTTTGAACCCGAGTATTTTACATTTCTAGCCATTTATTTCACAACTAATCATGTGTAGTATTAAATTAAATAATGGGGTAGACATTCCAAATAAAAACAACGCTACTCTGTCCTTAAATAACGCGGAAACCGACCCGAACCCGACAAAGTATCGGCAAAACTTTAATTATATTTTACCCTAACTTTAAAATGTAAATAAATTTAATTTTAATATAATATTAGCAAAAAAATTAATCGTGACTTTAACTAATTCTAACTATTGTTGCCTTTTTGTGGTTGTAGATTCGCCTTAAAGTCCTTAAAGCCTTAAACAAAGCTTTAGACAAGTCATGCTGTTGATCAAAGGCTTAAACCAGCCTTTACACTCCTTGGAAACTTCGCTGGAACCCTGTATTGTAAACCGTACTTGTTTAAAAAATATTTTTAAACAAATACAATTTTTTTGGGAAAAGAAACCTATTTCTAAACGAACGGATATTTATTTAAACTAACTCTAAAAAAACTAAGTTTCGCCGATTTATTTACGATATTGTAACGAGTTACGACGCCCGGAAAAGAAATATAGAAGAAAATATAATTATTTGAATTAAATTCAACAACATAAATCATATTTTCAGGAGAAAAATGAATTTACTAGTGTTATGCTGAAAAAAATAGCAAAAAAGCGACAGTGAAGAGAGGGTACAGAATATAACGACTTACATTGATGAACACAACTCAGCCGCCAGCAAGATGAATCATCTACGCCCAACACGGCTGCATGGCTCAGCTACCCCCGGACGACTCCTTGAAACAGCAAACCCCAATACGGATCGGTCCTCCAGGAAACTTTTTTTCATTCATTGGAACTCTGGAACACAAAAATAATTTATTTTCTAATACAAGTATTTCAATAATAAAACATGTTATCAGTATAGATAACTATTAAAACAGTTAAACTATTGTTTAAACTTACCATTGTTGCTAATTGCAACAATATACAACAATATTTCATTATTAAAATATGCATGATATTTCAATAACATTACAAAGATGTGTGGCATGGTTATTAGATAATGACGCTATTAAATGAGTAATTAAATATTAAAATTAAATTAAATTTTATTATCTTCCGTCACCTTTAGGTAATCATTTTTTGACATTTTATGTTATTATAAATATTAAAAAATATTCTATTTTCTATTCGATTTTAAAAAAAAATTCTTCATATTCAATGAATTTAGAGATAAAGAAATATCTTGCAACCTATGTTGCTAAAGGCTGCACCATGGAAACAGAATATTCAAATATTACTGATTGGCAAATTACATAAAATTTATATATGTTAAATCCCTATCTTCACCCCTAACTGCCACCACCCGGAATGGCTAATATTCAGAAATATATCGAGATTTATTTGAAGACCTGGCTCAATAATCAGATATTTCTTTAAAACAACTAGATCAAAATTAAATCGGTTTAAATTTGACCAAATTAATAAAAATAATCACAATTTCGTATTAATATAATACTTGAGATTATAAATATAAAAACAGAGCTCATAATATTCATTGAAATTATTTCTATTAACACAAATTATATTATATGAATATTCGTAGACATATAAATATAAAAGAAAATTTTGCTATTCATACACAGTTCAATAAAATTCCAAAAGAAAATTTTGATTTTAGACTCACCGTTCAAAACAAAATTCTGCAAACATGCACTAAACAGTTCAACCAAAACCACGTGTTTCATAAAAAAAATGCTTGAAATATGTTGAATTCAGGTTCGGCAGGACTTCAAAAAACTATATCACGGTAATAATAAAGACATAATAACAATTATTATCATATTTCTGGGACTGTTTCATCAGTTTTTCCTTTCATATCAGTTTTATATCTCGGAGCACGTGTCTGCATCATTCTATATTGCTATTACGTGGCGTCTTTTCCCAGAGTGCAATGCTTTGAGGAAGAAGGCTAGGATTGGCCAAAATAGATTAGGTGGGGTCACGTGTCACGTGGTTCAACAACAAATTTATTTGAAATATGTAAAAATGTATTTATTTCAGATGAAAGAAAAATGAATTTATTTTTATGTTTTTGTAATGTGCAATACAAATTATGAATTTGTTGTATATTAATATGTTATAATAAACTATTTTACAATATTTTATAATTTTATGGCATACAGGAAACTGAATACGATACCGGTTAAAAGTTTTTGTCTGAAACCGGTTTCAAGGATAGTTTACTAGTTGCCAAACCAGTTATTAAGCCCGCTAAATTAACCGGTTAAAATACTGCCACTAAATGTGAGATACTATTATTTTATTATTACAAAAATGAATGTTACCTACAGTAAAAGCATTCAAAATTCAAAACTAAATCAACTGGTAAGTTTATTAGCAAATGTAAAACCAAATACATATGTAAAAAATAATATACTGATTCAGTGTCGGTGACACTGAGAGAAAATAACGTTATTCGTACAGTTTATGAATTAAGGTAATATATCTGAATTAATAAATAAACTTAATGTTACAGAGAAAGTATTGTCAACAACTAGCATCGTTTGAAAATGGAATGAACCTTAATCGAAACAATACGAGTTTTTGAAAGACAAGCGTGTTATATCCATCTTTATCGCACACGCTTGTAGTCTTTGCAAATGATAGAGATATATATGTATACCAATCTGTTAATTTGTTATGATATAGATGACCTTGATCGGACATCTTTAAAAAAAATCAGATGTGACCAACACAGTACCTCCCGCCATTTACCTATGTATATAATTTTTATATTACTTTATAAATTTATCCATACAATATATAAAAAAAGTATTAAAGCAAACTTGTATAAAATGGAATAATCTTTAATTTTTATAATAACAAATTGAGAAAAAAATACATTTAAAGGTATTTTTTGAAGAAAAACTATCTTGAGCTTCAAGTAAACTGCCATTTCCGGTTATCCGATTGCCAACAATCTAATCAGTTCATTCCATATTAGAATAAGGTAGAAATACATGGTTTCTGAATGATAGTATTTGAGTTAAAGCGTAAAGAGGATCCACACACACACATACATACATACACACAGACATCATCGTGAAAATGTTAAAAATGGATTCTAGGGACCTTAAAACGTGGTCATTTACCAAAATCTCGATATGCGATTTTTAGCACAATCCCTATACCTCCCTTACCAATGGTAGCGGGAGGTAAAAATACTGTACAAAGCAGACTGGCAAACCCAGCAATGGCATGTTGATATATTTATTTAGAAACAAGAAAACAAATGCCTTGACTATTTTTACTAAAAAAAAAAAAAAATGATGTGGCCAACACAATACCTCCCGCCATTCAATTTAAAATTCCCACATTATTTACTTTGCTGTAAACTGTATTAAGTTCCTTTCTATATAATTATTGTTCTATTTACTATTTTTAAAACGTGCCTATTTTTGATTTGAAATGATTTGTTTGTTGACAGTGACATTTATCTGTCAGTTACATACATTTAAGATCTGAATTGTGTAACCATGTTGTGTTCAAAGCGTAGGCTCCGAGATTTAAACTAAAGATAATTTTATAAATTTATCCATAAATAAATACAGAAAAAGTATTATGCAAACTTGTAGTAAATTTAATAATCTTTAATTTTTATAAAAACAAAAATCTCGAAAAAATAAGATTTAAATGTATTTTAGACTTTGGCTTGTATAATTCTCTAAATATAACAACAATAACCTCACCTTCTGCACAAAACTCGCGGAACAAATTGGATTATTGGAAGCGAATATTTTGACTACAAATAGGATGTTTTATTTCATCACGAATTTCATTAAAAAAATAATTTATATTTTTGTTATATTCAGACATGATGGTCCGTCCCGTATTACGAGGACACTTTTGTAATAATAGTGCGCTTTTATTATAAAAGTGCGCTCTGAAAACGGGCCTAGTCTTTACGTAGTGGAATTTATACCACAAAACCAAGTGTTTTTATTTTTTACAAACATCTTTCACCAAGTTCATCAATTAACTTTGAAGCTGTATGCTGTTTGTATAGGAATCGTTACATATATCCGTTTGACATTAGATGCAATGCTAAAGAATGTCTCACTATCTGCAGTAAGAACTATAATACTGATCAATTTAAAAAGTAAAAATATTCCCTACACGGACATGTGTTTTTTTCGAGTTTTGCTACAACGTAGATGTGCCAACATTTTAAAAATTTATTTGGGTTCTTCTATAAACAGGGTACCTACTTTCCGACTTACTCAACGATGAAAAAAAAATTGGACATTAAATTGCAACATTTAAACTGTATAAAATTTAAAATTATTATAATTTATCAACATTTAAATATAATGCATTTACTTTCGCTAAAATATGTGTTATTATGCTTTATCCTAAACTTTTGTTTCAGATTCTGGAAAAACTCTCATTCAATAATCTCTTCTTCTCTGTAGTCATTAAATTGTATAATTGTCCCTATAGAATATGAATTTACTATTTGTACGATAATGTCTGTGTGTGTGTTTGGTTTAACATTTGCTAATAAACTTATCAGTTGACTTAAGTTTTGAATTTTGAATGCTTTACTGTAACATACATTTTTATAATAATAAAATAATGGTATAGTATCTTATGTACCCTCATAAAAACTAAGAAAACGACACTACTGAATTTGACAAAATGGGCGGAACTAAAATCTTAATTCATTCAATTCGTATATGACCTTGATCATACATCTTTAATTTTTTTTTCTGTAGTTAAATAATTAATGTTTATTGGAATGAGGAACGTGTCTGTATTATAAATAATTATGGTAGAAATAGTTTTGGAAGAATATGGGATCTATTTTCCATAAGAAGTATGATACGAAATTAAATTAACGATATCGACCGACTCCAAAATTATGCCGAATTTTAAATGGAACAAAAGTATCCCTGTGGTGACTCTCCACGTCAGCAATGAGTGCCTGTGGTGAAGTCTAGTAAACGCCCATATGGTACGAATATATCATCATTATTATTGGTATGTGAACAAAGCAGATTGACACACCCAGCAATGGGTAATATGCCGTGATATATATTTTTAAAAAATGTTTTGGCTATTGTTAAAAAAATCAAAAAATGTAAAAACAGTTATGTATGTAACTTTAAATTCTGAACAACTTTGCACTAAACATTTTTTACCTTTGTGGTGCGCTCTCCACGTCAGCAATGAGTATACTTATATCATCATTACTGATATCTATGTACAAACAAAGCAGATTGGCACACCCAGCAATGCCATGGTGATATATTTATTTATTTAGAAACAAGAAAACAAATGCCTTGGCTATTGCCAATAAATTAACATTTTTTTTTTAATTATTAATAAACGAAAAACAATAAAAAAATTAAAACAATTTTAATTCTGAACAAATTTGCACTGTATAGTTTTTCCCGGAAAATGAACAGGGGATCAGCAAATTACAACAAATTTATATATGTTAAATCCCTATGTTCACCCCTAACTGCCACTACATCACCCGGAATATTAAATTCCGAAACCTAATATCCAGAAATACACCGAGATCTATTTCAAGATCTGGATCAATATTCAGATCAATATATGATAACTAGATCAAAATTAAATCGATTGAAATTTGACCAAATTCTTAAAAAAATAAACACAATATCGTATTAATATAAAAATTGAAATTATAAATATAAAACCAGAGCACATAATATTCATTGAAATTAACACAAATTACATCGTTTGAATATTGGTAGACATAAATATAATAGAATATTTTACCATTCATACACAATTCAATAAAATTCCAAAAGAAAATTTTGATTTTAGACTCACCGTTCAAAACAAAATTCTGCAAACATGCACTATACAGTTCAACCAGAACCACGTGTTTCATAAAAAAAAATCTGCTTGGAATATGTTGAATTCAGGTTCGACAGGACTTCAAAAACTATATCATGATAATAATAAAGACATAATAACAATTATTATCATATTTTTGGCACGGTTTCATCAGTTTTTCTTTCTTATCAGTTTTTATATGTTACACGTGTCTGCATCATTGTTTATTCCTATTACGTAGCGTTTTTTCTCAGATTGCAATGCTTTAAGGAAGAAGGCTAGGATTGGTCGAAATGGATTAGTTGGTGGTCACGTGGTTCAACAATAAATTCATTTGAAATATGTAAAAATGTATTTATTTCAAACGAAAGAAAAATGAATTTATTTTTATGTTTTTGTAATGTGCGATACGAATTTTGAGTTTGTTGTATATTAATATCTTATAATAAGCTATTTTACAATATCTGTAATTTTATGGCAGGCAAGAAATTGAATAAAATACCGGTTAATAATTTTCTTAAAAGTGTTTTGTTATTGTAGTGTGGACATTGTATGTTAACCAATATTTTTGTCAACAATTGTTCGTAAACTATGTTGCTGAACATTTGTTCGCTAACAAAAAAAATCTGTTGTGGCCAGCACAATACCTCTCGCCACTTCCTTTTTTTGGTTACATAAGTATAGGGCGCGAACAGTAATGTTACATTTTTGGGCTTCACAAGCAGATGTGTGGGCCCGTTTCACAATGATAATTAGTAATTTCCGTTTCACAATGATAATTAGTAATTTTGTACATAGATGTCAAATGTTAGAATTTTTCATTAAAAATTCTAAGATTTTCTAAATTTACGTCAATTTATCACCAGGAGTTTAAAATTTACTTGTATGCCTTAGATATTTAACATTTAATTCTGCTCCACATGGAATTGGAAAATCACTAAATTTAGAATGAGAAATTTATACATAATTACTAGCTATCATTCTGACATGGGCCTCCATATCTGCTTGTCAAGGCCAACAAAATCATATGACTGCTCGCTCCCTATTGTATGTAACATTTCTTGTATACTCTACACCAAAAATTCTACTTACGCATATATCTATTCCATATATATTTAGATTGTTTTATTTTAAATTCATTTTTGAGGAAGAAATTTTGTCCTCTTCTAATTTTTCGAAATGTTTCCAATTCTATTAATACATTAAGAAATAATATAATGTATGTACTTCCCAGAAAAACTCTTCAGTAATGTCTTCGGATTTCTGACACTGACATTTATCTGTCAGTTAGAAAAAAATTAAATTTTCAACTATTTTCCATGGCCATTCTTTCGGCTGTAAAATTTATTATAACAGATTATTTTACATATTATATTTCTTTTATCTCTAAATCTATAGAATATATTATAAAATATTTAAATGTATCAGAAAGAAAATTTATTTTTCTTTAATATTATCAAGAAAAAATTTCAAAAAATATTATTTAGAAGATTTTTTTTCAAGAATCTTCTACTTCCGGTTGTTCAATTGTTACCAAAACCTTTTCAGATCTTCCCATGAATGTCCGATTGGGAAATACGTAGTTAAACAAATTTAAAGTCTTATAGTTTTTGAGTAATCGTCCTTCCAACATCCTACATACATACACACATACATCCACACACACACACACACACAGACATCATCGTAAAAATGTTAAAATCGGATTGTAGGGACCTTAAAACGTGCTTATTCAATAAAATCTGGATATGCGATTTTTAGCATGAATCCAATACCTCTCTTAGCGAGAGGTAAAAATGTTAACTAACAATATTCGTTTCAATGTGTATCCGTCTTTTAAACATGTAACACCAAATATTATATTTTGATTACTTAGGGGAGTTAGAATATACACACAAATTGTACGAGCGCAACCCCAAATGTGTTCGTACCCTCTGAAGAAAATATATTAACAGCAAGAAGAAATATTTTTTTAGATTACAATAGTTAAGACTATATTTGGGCAATTTTTTATTTTATGTATTAATAAAGTGTACTGGATTTAAATCTAATTTTATTACCTAAATTTATTATTTTAATAATAATCTACTGGCAAATATATGACAACAGACACGTGCTATTTTTTTATTCCAACAGTAAATAATACAATATTTATGTTAGTATTATTATACATTGTTATGTGATCAGGGGTATTATTTATAAAAGTGAAGGTAAAGGAAACTGACAATATATTCAATTAATTACTATATTAAATTTTATTTTTTTAGTAAAATTATTTGCAAAGTGATATTTATTTATTAAAGTACCATCTACAATTATATTAAAAACAAGAATAAATAAACTTCTGGATGCTATGATTATTACTCCAATTCAACAAATTTTGATATGGTGTATTAATAGAGTCTGTAGAACTGGAATAGTTTATAATAAAATTTCTTAGGTTTAATAATAATTTATTTGCAAATAAACCATTATCTGCATATGACAAATATTTTCGTCTTTAATAATTCGCAAATAATTTTTATTAAAGTAATAAAATTTAAGATGGCAATAATTAATTGAGTATATTGTCAGTTACCTTTACCCTCAGTTTTATAGATAATACTAAACATAAATATTATATTATTACTGTTGGAACGAAAAAAATGGGACTTGTAGCATGTAGATTATTGTTTAAATGAGAAATTTAGTTAATAACCTTGTATTTAACTCCAGTACACTTTATTAATACATAAAATAAAAAATTGCCAAAATATAGTCTTAACTAATGTAACCTAAAAAAAATTTTTTTATTGTTGTTAATATATTTATTTCAGAGGGTACGAATACATTTGAGGTTGGGCTCATACGTATACATTATTCATACATAGGAACAAGGTTTAAAAAAGGCAAAACATCATAAGCGTCACATTTATAAAACGCAATTTCCCTTGGCTCACGGCAACACAAATTAATATAAAATAAAATATATTTTTTAAAAAATTATAAAAATAATATATAAATGTATAAAGTGATAAAATATTTTTTAAGAAAATACAAAAGTGTAAAAAAAAATATAATTCAAATTATTTATTATATATTTACCTATACAATGTATGAATGTACCTATAGAATTTTATAAAAGTATATATTTTTACCTCTCGCTAAGAGAGGTATTGGATTCATGCTAAAAATCGCATATCCAGATTTTATTGAATAAGCACGTTTTAAGGTCCCTACAATCTGATTTTAACATTTTTACGATGATGTCTGTGTGTGTGTGTGTGTGTGTGTGTGTGGATGTATGTGTGTGTGGATGTATGTGTGTGTGTATGTATGTAGGATGTTGGAAGGACGATTACTCAAAAACTATAAGACTTTAAATTTGTTTAACTACGTATTTCCCAATCGGACATTCATGGGAAGATCTGAAAAGGTTTTGGTAACAATTGAACAACCGGAAGTAGAAGATTCTTGAAAAAAAATCTTCTAAATAATATTTTTTGAAATTTTTTCTTGATAATATTAAAGAAAAATAAATTTTCTTTCTGATACATTTAAATATTTTATAATATATTCTATAGATTTAGAGATAAAAGAAATATAATATGTAAAACAATCTGTTATAATAAATTTTACAGCCGAAAGAATGGCCATGGAAAATAGTTGAAAATTTAATTTTTTTGTAACTGACAGATAAATGTCAGTGTCAGAAATCCGAAGACATTACTGAAGAGTTTTTCTGGGAAGTACATACATTATATTATTTATTAAGAGGACACAATTTCTTCATCAAAAATGAATTTAAAATTAAACAATCTAAATATATATGGAATAGATATATGCGTAAGTAGAATTTTTGGTGTAGAGTATACAAGAAATGTTAAATACAATAGGGAGCGAGCAGTCATATGATTTTGTTGGCCTTGACAAGCAGATATGGAGGCCCATGTCAGAATGATAGCTAGTAATTATGTATAAATTTCTCATTCTAAATTTAGTGATTTTCCAATTCCATGTGGAGCAGAATTAAATGTTAAATATCTAAGGCATACAAGTAAATTTTAAACTCCTGGTGATAAATTGACGTAAATTTAGAAAATCTTAAAAATTTTAATGAAAAATTCTAACATTTGACATCTATGTACATAATTACTAATTATCATTGTGAAACCGGGCCACACATCTGCTTGTGAAGCCCAAAAATGTAACATTACTGTTCGCGCCCTATATAGAAAATACTCTAGTTATGGCCCTCGAAAAATGCTCTAATAATACAGACTGATTTTTATTTGTTAGCATAATCGGAAAACATGTCCTAAAAACGACTATATTTACGGCCTCTAAGTAAGGAATATATTTCCCCATTTATCAATATATTCCTTACTTAGAGGCCGTAAATATAGTCGTTTTTAGGACATGTTTTCCGATTATGCTAACAAATAAAAATCAGTCTGTATTATTAGAGCATTTTTCGAGGGCCATAACTAGAGTATTTTCTTATATTGAGGTAAAATTACCTCCACAAGTTGTCCATTTTAAATGGGCCACCATTGTTATCACGAGGACTATAAGAGCTACAAATGTAGTTTCGATTCTAAATGAAGTGTCTATTATTTAATTTGTTTATTGCAAAATTATTGAATCAAAATTAAATAAATTTAAATATTAAAATATGTGTACGTCTTTAAATAATTATACAATGTAAGTCTATTGAACACATTTGAATCTAAACTAAATTGTCTTTAATTTTTTTTTACTACAACTAATTTTTTATATAGTTTTGAACCCGAGTATTTTACACTTCTTGCCATTTATTTAACAAATAATTAAATATTAAATTAAATAATAGTGTAGACACCGATACGTAACTTTAAATGTACTTTATCCTAACTTTAAAATGGAAATGAATTTAATTTTATTGTAATATTAGCAAAAAAAACAGACGCGACTTTAATAACTAAAATAATTTCGACTATTTGCTGTCTTCATGTGGTTGTAGAATGGCTTTAAAGTCCTTAAAGCCATAGATAAGGCTTTAGACAAGCCCTGTTGTTGATCAAAGGCTTAAACCAGCCTTTACACTCCTTGGAATCTTTGTTGGAATTCTGTATTGTAAACCGTGCTTTTTTAAATATTAATTTAAACAAATAATTTTTCTTAAAGAAATCACTAATCGAACGGGTATTTGATTAAACTAACTCAAGTATTAAAAAAAACTATGTTTCACCGAATTATTTACGATATAGTAACAAGTTACGACGCCCAATATTAACAAAGATAGATTCACAATGTGCCTAGGAAAATATGTATAGAAGAAAAAATGATTATTTGAATTAAATTTAACAACATCAACCATATTTTCAAGAGAAAAATGAATTTACTTTTTGTGTTAAGCTAAAAAAAATAGCAAAAAATTGCGACTTACATTGATGAACACAACTCTGCTACCCGCACGACGAATCAACCCAGGACGCCTCCTTGAAACAGCAAACCCCAATATGAATCGGTCCTCCAGGAAACATTTCTTCATTCACTGGAAATCTGGAACACAAAAATAATTTATTTTAAAATACAAGTATTTCAATAATAAAACCAAGAATAAAACATATTATCAGCAAAAATAACTATTAAAACAGTTAACTATTGTTTAAACTTACCATTGTTGCTAATATGCAACAATATTTCACTATTAAAAGAATAAAAATATTTACGATACTTCAAAAACATAATAAACATGTCTACTTATGTAAGACTGGCGAACCGGCAGTGGCGTGATTATTAAATAATTTGTTAATAATTGATTACGCTATTAAATGAATAAAATATTAAAATAATTTTTACTATTACCTATTTAAATAATATTTATAAAATATAAATATTTTTTTCGAAGACAAATTCAGATGTTTGCGAAGGCTGGCGATTTTTTCCGAAGTTCGCAGGCTCCCAATAATACACGGACCGTGCAAGTTTGAAACGGATATTCAAACGTAAATATAGACATTTTTATATGTTTTACATATAAATTCCACCATTTTGTAAACAAAATAGACAATTAATTATTCAGAAAAATACTTTAAAATATACGAATCATGAATCCATACAAAATACACAAGAAAATTATTAGAATTTATGAAAAAACAATATTTTCAATAATTTGAATTATATTTGTAACTATTTATATAAATAAATAACTAAAATCGACTTACAATTTCATCTTCACTAAATTAATATTTTCGGAAACTAAACGATAGGTCCCGTAAAAATTATATCACAAACGATTAATAAAAGCTTTATCTTGCTTTTCTTCATAAGTTTTCCTTGTTTTTCCGCATAAAAATGCATTTTCCTCGCAGCAAAAACATAGACATATGTTCTGCAAGAGGTTTCATTGACGCGCGCGGCGTGCGCATGTAGATGTAGGTGCATAAGGAAAGGAGAGGGGAAAGAACACGGAGAAAAGCATTTATTTTATATTTACTGAAAAAGATACTTTTTTAACTGAGTTCAATTTTGACCGATTATTTTATTTTAATTTAGTTTTTACCTCTCGCTAAGAGAGGTATTGCATTCATGCTAAAAATCGCATGTCCAGATTTTATTGAATAAGCACGTTTTAAGGTCCCTACAATCCGATTTTAACATTTTTACGATGATGTCTGTGTGTGTGTGTGTGTGTGTGTGTGTATGTGTGTGTGTGATTTTATTGAATAAGCACGTTTTAAGGTCCCTACAATCCGATTTTAACATTTTTACGATGATGTGTGTGTGTGTGTGTGTGTGTGTGTGTGTGTGTGTGTGTGTGTGTGTGTGTGTGTGTGTGTGTGTGTGTGTGTGTGTGTGTGTGTGTGTGTGTGTGTGTGTGTGTGTGTGTGTGTGTGTGTGTGTGTGTGTGTGTGTGTGTGTGTGTGTGTGTGTGTGTGTGTGTGTGTGTGTGTGTGTGTGTGTGTGTGTGTGTGTGTGTGTGTGTGTGTGTGTGTGTGTGTGTGTGTGTGTGTGTGTGTGTGTGTGTGTGTGTGTGTGTGTGTGTGTGTGTGTGTGTGTGTGTGTGTGTGTGTGTGTGTGTGTGTGTGTGTGTGTGTGTGTGTGTGTGTGTGTGTGTGTGTGTGTGTGTGTGTGTGTGTGTGTGTGTGTGTGTGTGTGTGTGTGTGTGTGTGTGTGTGTGTGTGTGTGTGTGTGTGTGTGTGTGTGTGTGTGTGTGTGTGTGTGTGTGTGTGTGTGTGTGTGTGTGTGTGTGTGTGTGTGTGTGTGTGTGTGTGTGTGTGTGTGTGTGTGTGTGTGTGTGTGTGTGTGTGTGTGTGTGTGTGTGTGTGTGTGTGTGTGTGTGTGTGTGTGTGTGTGTGTGTGTGTGTGTGTGTGTGTGTGTGTGTGTGTGTGTGTGTGTGTGTGTGTGTGTGTGTGTGTGTGTGTGTGTGTGTGTGTGTGTGTGTGTGTGTGTGTGTGTGTGTGTGTGTGTGTGTGTGTGTGTGTGTGTGTGTGTGTGTGTGTGTGTGTGTGTGTGTGTGTGTGTGTGTGTGTGTGTGTGTGTGTGTGTGTGTGTGTGTGTGTGTGTGTGTGTGTGTGTGTGTGTGTGTGTGTGTGTGTGTGTGTGTGTGTGTGTGTGTGTGTGTGTGTGTGTGTGTGTGTGTGTGTGTGTGTGTGTGTGTGTGTGTGTGTGTGTGTGTGTGTGTGTGTGTGTGTGTGTGTGTGTGTGTGTGTGTGTGTGTGTGTGTGTGTGTGTGTGTGTGTGTGTGTGTGTGTGTGTGTGTGTGTGTGTGTGTGTGTGTGTGTGTGTGTGTGTGTGTGTGTGTGTGTGTGTGTGTGTGTGTGTGTGTGTGTGTGTGTGTGTGTGTGTGTGTGTGTGTGTGTGTGTGTGTGTGTGTGTGTGTGTGTGTGTGTGTGTGTGTGTGTGTGTGTGTGTGTGTGTGTGTGTGTGTGTGTGTGTGTGTGTGTGTGTGTGTGTGTGTGTGTGTGTGTGTGTGTGTGTGTGTGTGTGTGTGTGTGTGTGTGTGTGTGTGTGTGTGTGTGTGTGTGTGTGTGTGTGTGTGTGTGTGTGTGTGTGTGTGTGTGTGTGTGTGTGTGTGTGTGTGTGTGTGTGTGTGTGTGTGTGTGTGTGTGTGTGTGTGTGTGTGTGTGTGTGTGTGTGTGTGTGTGTGTGTGTGTGTGTGTGTGTGTGTGTGTGTGTGTGTGTGTGTGTGTGTGTGTGTGTGTGTGTGTGTGTGTGTGTGTGTGTGTGTGTGTGTGTGTGTGTGTGTGTGTGTGTGTGTGTGTGTGTGTGTGTGTGTGTGTGTGTGTGTGTGTGTGTGTGTGTGTGTGTGTGTGTGTGTGTGTGTGTGTGTGTGTGTGTGTGTGTGTGTGTGTGTGTGTGTGTGTGTGTGTGTGTGTGTGTGTGTGTGTGTGTGTGTGTGTGTGTGTGTGTGTGTGTGTGTGTGTGTGTGTGTGTGTGTGTGTGTGTGTGTGTGTGTGTGTGTGTGTGTGTGTGTGTGTGTGTGTGTGTGTGTGTGTGTGTGTGTGTGTGTGTGTGTGTGTGTGTGTGTGTGTGTGTGTGTGGATGTATATATATATGTGTGTGTGTGTGTGTGTGTATGTAGGATGTTGGAAGGACGATTACTCAAAAACTATAAGACTTTAAATTTGTTTAACTACGTATTTCCCAATCGGACATTCATGGGAAGATCTGAAAAGATTTTGGTAAAAATTGGACAACCGGAAGTAGAAGATTCTTGAAAAAAAATCTTCTAAATAATATTTTTTGAAAATTTTTCTTGGTAATATTAAAGAAAATTAAATTCTTTATCTGATACATTTAAATATTTTATTATATATTCTATAGATTTAGAGATAAAAGAAATATATATAAAATAATCTGTTATAATAAATTTTACAGCCGAAAGAATGCCATGGAAAATAGTTGAAAAATTTAAATTGTATGTAACAGACAGATAAATGTCAGTGTCAGAAATACGGAGACATTACTGAAGACTTTTTCTGGGAATTACATACATTCTATTATTTCTTAATGTATTAATAAATACATAACATATATCCTTCAAAAATACTGTCAATCCTGACAATGAATTGGAAACATTTCGAAAAATTAGAAGAGGACAAAATTTCTTCAAAAAATGAACTTAAAATTAATCAACCTAAATATAAGAAATAGATATATGTAAGTAGAATTTTTGGTGTAGAGTGTAGTATACAAGAAATGTTAAATACAATAGGGCGCGAGCAGTCATGTGATTTTGTTGGCCCTGACTAGCAGATATGGGGGCCCATGACAGAATGATAGCTAGTAATTATGTATATAGATGTCAAGTATCATAATTTATCATTCTAAATTTAGTGATTTTCCAAATCCATGTGGTTTATTTTCCAAGAAAAGTAAATTCCACACTCCTGGTGACAAATTAACTACGTGTATCTAGAAAATCTTGAAGTTTTAAATGAAAAATTGACAAGTGATATCCATGTACATAATTACTAATTATCATTCTGAAACGGGCCCCCACATCTGCTTGTTAAGGCCAACAATGTAACATGACTGTTATATACTTATGTAACCAAAAAAGTAAGTGGCGAGAGGTATTGTGCTGGCCACAACAGATTTTTTAACTTGTATTCATTTTATATTACAATATTGTTTACTTATTAGGAAAGTAAATTCTGGGCCTACCAGGATCAACTTTTGCATCAACGTACCGTGTGTTCACACGAGAAAAATAAAAGTATCCTCAAAACTAGTATTTTTTTTCTAAATCACTAGGCTCTTGGAGAATTATTTTTTCGAAAGTGAACAGAAGTACACAAAATTACATGTAGGAATTAAATTTAACTAAAATTAAATGGAAAAATAAACTAAACTATATGAACTTATAATTAAGAATTTGAACCAAACTAAATTTATGAAGTAAACTAAACTACATAGAATGTCTGAATAACAGAAATAAACCAATTTTTATAAACAAGAATTATTGTAATCGACGCCAAAAATCAAAGTGAACCTAACCTGGTTTTCTTTACAAATGTTATAATTGATGAGAAGTTAGGTACATGTCAAAAAGTATCCACAAAACCTCTCAACTTTCAATGGCAACTCTTTGTACTTCTTCTTCTTCTTTGGGAAACAAATTTCAGGAAACTTAGCAAAAAAATTCTCCATGTGCAAGTAAGCGCAATAGTTTTTGGATCGGAATTTATCATGCTCAATACTTCAGAATAAGATTTTGGAACGCACTCCAATACTGAATTTGTAAGGTGGAATACAGTATAGGGACAAAGTGTATCTCGATTCACACTACTTCTCTAGTACTATTTAACAATATTAGTTGGCAGCATTTGTATTTTGTGAGGCTAACCTGTATTCTATAACTAAGTTCCGTTTCCTTTTTGTGTAAAGTTCCGCAGCCATGAAAGCCAAAGGAGAGGTTTGTAGTTAAAATTTGATTATTTTTGCTATTTAATACCAAACAAAACGTTAATAAATTATTTAATAACGTATTAAAACTTTGTGTAAAGTTTTTAAATATAAACTTAGCAAATAAAAGCTTTTTAATATAATTGTTATGTCTGCACACGTGTTGACAATAACCTGCTTAATGATAATTTGAATTGTGTTAATAATACAATGTAGATTACAGTACATTTAATTGTTGTGAAGCATGTATAAGTGTATTTAAAAAACTGATCCATTTATATTTTGTTTTAGCTGAAGGAATTTGAAGTAATTGGCCGCAAGCTGCCCACTGGGAGGGAGAAAACTACTCCTCTCTATAAAATGAGAATATTTGCACCTGACAGGATCGTTGCAAAATCTCGCTTTTGGTATTTCTTGCGGCAGTTGAAAAAATTCAAGAAATCTACCGGTGAAATTGTTTCATTGAAACAGATCTCTGAAAAATCGCCGATGAGAATTAAGAACTTTGGTATTTGGCTGCGATATGATTCCCGTTCTGGTACACACAACATGTACAGGGAGTACAGAGCTCTCAGCGTTTCTGAAGCTGTTACTGCTTGCTACAGAGACATGGGGGCACGCCATCGCGCCAGGGCCCACTCTATACAGGTAATAAGTTTTTCCTTTTGTAATTCAAATACTTGTTACGAAGTTATATCGTATTGTGAGTGATAAATGTATGCTTAATTTCAGATAATCAAAGTGGAAGAAATCAAGGCATCGGCTTGCAGACGTCCACAAGTTAAACAATTCCATGATTCTAGAATCAAGTTCCCTCTGCCCAAGAGAATCATGCAACGTAGCAAGATGAACAGATTCTCTGTCCGCAGACCAAGAACATATTTCTTATAAAATATTAATTTTAATATTGAAATAAAATGATTTACATCATTTAATGAATTGTTTTCATTATATACCTAACCAGTGGTTCTCAAAATACGGGGTGCAACTTTCTTATTTTAAATGGTAACCTATTTTTTTATTTGTTTACCTATTCGATTCAGTATTTTTTTCTGAATTCAACGATATCCATATTACAAAATATTTGAGAAAAACGAAAATTTAAAAATGTATCATTTTTATTTAAATATGCCTATACAAAGAGTGCCATGGAAGAAAACAAATCAAATGTAGAAATAATTGCAAAAACTGTAACAATTTTCTTTAATTTGTGACTAATTATTAGTTAATTAACAAGATACAATATGAAGACAAATAATTATTAAAAATTGTTCAAAATTGCCACCATTGACATGAATACAAAGTTCTAATCTTCTTAATAAACTATTTCTCACTAATCGCAATGTTCTTACACCTCATTCAACAGCGGTCCTTCTGATTGAATGTCTCTTTGTATAGGAATATTTAAATAAAAAAATATACATTTTCAATATTGTGTTTTCTCAAATATTTTGTAATATTAGGGTATTACATATGAATGAAAATGTAAACACAATGAAATACAAGAGAAATTTGTTTTGTAAGACAACAAACTTATTTCAGATTTTGAATTAGCGCTAAGGAAAATTCGCTTTGAATAGATGGCGTACTTGTCGTTCGGCCTCATTTATTTGCTAATGAAGTGAGTTACAGGCCCGGGGCACTAAGATCAGCTGTTTCGAAGGTTACCGGAAACAACTGAGTGCCCGTTTTCTAATTTATTTTCATTTCTAAAATAAGATTCAAGAAGAAAAGCTTTGATTTCTTTAGATATTTTTGACAATATTTCGGTCAAATTGACATTTAATTAAATACTTTCAAATTAAGACACCTTTCTCTGTTCAGGTTAGGTATGCAGCATTATAATGTTTATACATCGGCCTGTACATTTTTTTTAAATACTGACAATAACTACCTATTCCAATCACAGATCTACATATAAATTTATATGTAGATCTTTGACTCTAATTCAATAAATAATGTACATTTGGTACTCCGGAGTGTACTTTTTAAATTGTGAGCGCTAAGTTCATCTGCGCCAACTTCATGGTCAAGATTTGAACGCTAGAAAACTGAACGAAACAAAAAATTAACAGGGTAATGTATGAACATTAGGACGATATGAGTGTTCCCGGTTAATAGATATATTCGTGAAATGAACTATAAGCGAATAAGAGAAAAATATAAGAGTACTCCCATATGTTTAGAGTAAGACAAACGAACAGACTTTTGTCATTTTACTCTACAGCGTAATCTGTTGTTCAATATTTGTACTATTGCATTCTGTATTTCATTGGTAATTCTTTATAAATTATTAAACGTGGAATATAATATTAAATTCTTTTTTTCTTAATTTATATGATTTTAGTATTTAGGTAGAATATATATTTTTAAGAAATTTAATTTAAAATTCTAATTTGTAAAGTCATTTATCGACAGTTTCCTGTATTACCTATAATATCATTGTCAAAAGACATTTGCAATAATAAAGTAATTTGAAAGGGATAGTTTTGTAACTTTGTATTGAAAGTAATATAATAATAAAATGGTGAGTAATATTTTTAGATGAATCAATATGCAAACAATTTTAAATAAATTTATACTTTGTTTGAATATTTGCTAGTATAACCTAAATATATTTTGCAGGATGTATTTTTAATGATCAGGAGGAAAAAACTTACAATATTTACAGATGCGAAGGATACTACATCAGTTTTAGAGTTAAAAAAGATGATTGAAGGTAATATTTCTCATTCATTATTATGCGCTTTGTTAAAAATATTCATTGTTTATATCAACTAATTAAGTAATTTCTAGGTATATTAAAAGTCAGGCCTTATGATCAGCAGCTATATAATAAAGATAATCAACTAATGGAAGACGACAAAACTCTGCAAGATTACGGTTTGACTTCTAGTACTGCGAAGGCTCAAAGTCCCGCTGCAGTTGGTTTAGCTTTAAGGTATTAAAATTGCTCTCAAACTAATTGAATTATTATTGACAAACATTGTAATTTCAGAGGTGAAAATGGTGACTTCGAGCCCCTCGAATTGACTCCATTTTCAGCCCCGCCAGATTTGCCGGACGTTATGAAATCTCAAGAAGCCAACGGTCAGGAACAAACATCATAAATTGTCACACAACCGTTTTACATTTGGTATTGAACGAATCGTAATTGAAGTAAACTATGCACTTAAATCGATCAGAATGTAATCATTTTAATAAATTATTTTTATCATTTTTGTTAACCTATTTTATTAATTTGCTCTTAAAGGTACTTTTTTTGTGGAATGAATTGTATGTGTGAATAAAATTGTAAAATTCATGAATGTTTATCGGAAAGATGTGACAATGAAAATTATGTCATTTTTTTTATGTTAAAACAACTATGTATATGACGCTTTCTTTGTAAAATACATACATATTTATAGTACACATTAACAGTAGTTTTTGTTCATATGTAAAAAAATCTCATACTGAAACACACACTTATTATAGTTCGTTACAAGTCCAGCATTATAAAATATTTGAAGTATAATAGATAATTTATACATATAGCTTATACATACTTCATACTTTTGTTTAATATATATTTTATTTGAAATCGTCACTAAAGTGAAAAAAAAGTCATTAAAAGTTTAGAAATTGGTACTATACTCTGTTCCATCTAACCCAATCAGTAGATGACGCTCACATCAGCGCCAGTTTAAGGTAGTTAGATCGTGAAACCATTTTACCCAGAATTAATTGAACATCTCAACTGAAGTGTAATCTACCTGCTCTCCAAGTTTTAAAACAATTGACCACGCGGTAGCTGAGATATTTGCAATTAAATTTGGCCTTTTTAACACGTGAAGAATAAGAAATGGCAAAATAAACACAACATTTTAAATTATGACTTTTCTATCCATACCGGCATTTAATCGAAAAACTAGTATGTTATAGAAAAGTAATTAACGGATTTTATGTAAAAATTTGAAAATTATTTACCATCCAGATTTAATTTTATTGCCTCTACAAAATTATAATCTGAAAATACGATAAATAGGTAGAATTATACTTGACAACCATGTACAAGCGTTCCAGATGGAGTATCAGTTAAGTTAACAACGCCCGCTTGGTATTAGCGAATAAGAGGTGATCTTTGGTTAAAGGAATTTCAGACGTACATTCGAAGGAAATATTTTTTAAATTGGTATTTTACGTGAAAAGCATGAAAACTTTACACAGTATAATACTACTTTTGTAATTTTAACAAAGAAATATATTAATTTGTTTTGCAGTTTCTATTTGTAAGTTTAGAATTAGTATTATATCTCAAAATATCATTAATTTTTACCCGAATGTACCAATAAATGTCTAGGTGCGACGTTGCCACAGTTATTCTTAAACATTCATACTGTAGTGTGACTATATTGAAATACGACACTTGGGTATGTGTTAGTGCGAGTGGTACAGTTCAAAAAAAAAAACTTCTTCGGAAAAATAAAGAAAATTCATTTGTTACAGTGTTTGATTTTAGCTTTTAACTATTTTGATGCAATCTGTGTATATAATATAATGTTAAAAAATGTAAGTTATTGCAAATATAAACTGCATTAGCTTAATTTTTATCTTGAACATAGAACAATTTTTTGAATAGGTACACTCGAGTGACAACTACCTTAACCAATATATTGCTAATGCTCATATACTTTACGTAGAGACTAGCTGAAGCCTTGACTGAGAGATAAGAATATGATTGCTGCATAAGTCTATCTCACTCATTGACCACATTTACAACCTTGATACACAAATAATAACTATTTACTTATATGTCACGATATGATTTTTGTCAAAGTGACACGCGCACACAAATCAGCTGATTCCAGTCACTTCAAGGTCGCTCGATTCACATGTCTATTCGCGGCCAATAAAAATAAGTTTCCTTCCTTTTCCACAAATTTTCGATTTCAAATAAAATTTAATATACACCTCGGCACTGAAATTCCTTTTTATCACTCATTTTCATTTTCCTCTGCCTCGACAACTAAATTCCACATTCGTGATAAAAAATAGAAATTCTGTTCTACTTAAATAACTATCTTAACCTTTATTTTAATAAAATACAAATATATTCATAAAAATGTAACTTATCACAGTTATAAAATGTTAGTATTGAAAATTTATTCTAGTATTAGACATGTTTGGTAAAATAGTATCAGTATCGCGAACATTTTTCATTATTAAATTATTATTACAAGATGGACCACCTACTTGGCTATTTCTTCTCCACTTGGCTCGGCGATTTTGGAACCAGGTTTTTACCTAAAAATAATACCAAATTAAATACTGACCATATGTAAATAGTAATTCAAAATACTTGTCTGTCGCTTAATCGTAAGAAATCTGCTAATTGTTTTCTATCTTCAGGACTGAGATACTTGTGTAACTTGAATTGTTTCTCTAATTCTTCTGTTTGGTTTGTGGTGAAACGAATTTGGCCTCCTTTACGACGTGAATGTACATGATGGCAATTGAACATTACTGGATAAGGCATATATGTAGACCATATAGAATCTCTTCTGGTGTATGGATACTGAGTTGAAGTAGCTATAAAGATAAAAATAAAAAACTTTAATTAAATACATTTTATAGAAAACACAAAGATGAAATAAATTTTGACGAAATAATAAGAAAAAAATCGGATGTGGCCAGCACAATATCTTCCGTCAATTCTACGTATTTTGCATACTATTCTACGGGCGTTTTTTTTTTAGGAGACAAATGAACTGATCTTACCTCGTACTGAACTGAACTGTTCCTAAAAAGAACAGTATGTTTCTTAAAATAAGAAGTAGAAAATAAAAACATATAGCATTATATTTATAACATAATAATCTGCTGAATTGGCTTATGCAAATTTTATTTGACACTGACATCTGTCAATAAGTAATATTTGAATATTCTGTTTCGATGGTGCAGCATTAGATTGCAAGATATTTTTTTATAATTCTTTATCTTTAAATTCATTGAATATGAATAAAAATATATAATTAAATCGAATAGAGAATAACATATTCTTTTATTTATAATAACATATAAGGTCAAAAAATGATGTTTAACAGCGTTTTTCTAGAAAACTGTTTAAATCTTCAAATTATGGTACTTCCGGTTAACCAATCATAACCAAAAGCCGTGTTCCTTTGGACTGTGATTGAGATTTTGTCAATCCTGATAAGTTTAATCGTGATCCTTTTAAATCATGATTAAAAATGATATCAAGAAAACAACTTGAATAATATAAACACCATCTAGCGTCAAATATCATATGCAGACCAATGCAAACTAATTTATTTTATTTTATAAATAATCTACTGTCGAATGTTACATTCAGCACATTAAAAATGGATCATATAGAAATAATAAAAAAAATCTTGGTATCATATGAAGTATGTTTACATAAAACAAATCATATTTTCTTTGTTTTCAAAAGTATGGTGGTGCTTTTGTAGGAAAATCGTATTTCCTTTGATGCAACAAATTCCACATTGATAAATTTCTACGCTCGTAAACCTCGAAAACCTATTGTCGTTAGTCATTTTTAAATTTGCTCTGAAATGAATCCGTATGATCACTCAAAAAGGATGATTCAGAAGGGAAAGGGGAAGGTTGTCTAGTGATCACAAAATGAGAAAGTTGGGATAATGAATAATAAGAAACGAAAAAACATATTTTTCTTAATCAAGATCACTTTGATGATTTAGATTGTGAATCACAGCCCGAAGGAACACGGCTAATCTAATCAGATCTTCATATGGATGTACGAAAGAGGAATATGAAAGAATTATAATTTTTGGAATTGTAGTATTGGAGTTATTAAAGGAGAAATTTTTGTCACACATACACACATTGACACACACACATAAAGACATCATCGTAAAAACAGTAAATTCGTATTGTAGGGACGCTAAAACGAGCTTATTTATTAAAAACTCACCATAATTTTTTTATAGACGTGAAGGCGTTTATTTATACATTATAAACAAGCTTTATTTTTTGCCATTTCTATCATGAAACATAATGAAAATGGCTGATCTGTCTAATAAAGACTGCATGGTGAGTTTTATTTTCGTGCCTGATGTTATTTTAAAATCATAATTTGTTGCACAGTAAGTCAAAATTCTAAACATGAGAGTGACTTAATTTATTTTTAATTTACTAGCAAATAAAAAGTTACTTATAGTTGTTGCTATGGAGTTAATAATGACAGTTTAAAACGTTAAAATTGAATAAAATATTTTATGGGTAAAAGTGTATTGATATAATTGTACAGAAAAGAATAAATTCGAGTTCATGAAAGAATTTTTGTAATGCCCGCTATATGAAATTGATAGTCTTTATGGGTCAACTTTTTGAGACAATTTTGTCAACAGGAATTTTCGATTGTTTGAGCTATAAGCTAAAACTTGATTTTTCGATTTTCACCGCAATAAATAATTCATGTTTAAAACAAAAGAATGAAGGCCTGTTATCACTAAAAAGCTTATGAAATACCGTAGATTGGGGCGAATTCAATAACAATAACTGGGAACACACACGTCCTAATGTCCATCATCGCCCCGTTCATTTCTTATTTCGTTCAGTTTCTTAACGTTCAAATCTTGACCATGAAGTTGGCGCAGATGAACTTGGCGCGCTTACAATTTAAAAGTACACTCCGGAGTACAAAATGTACATGCAAATTACTTATTGAATTAGAGTAAGTAGTTATTGTTAGTATTTTTTAAATTTGTACTGCGGAGTGTACTTTTTAAATTGTGAGCGCGCGAAGTTCATCTGGGCTAACTTCGTGGCTAATATTTGAACGTTATGAAACTGACCGAAACAAGAAATGAACAGGGCGATGTATGAACATCATACCTAGCCCAATAACTATGATTATATAAAATTTTATTTATTAACGAAAGTTCTTATATCTATCTAACTAATAATAATAAAAAATAGTGACTGATGTTTATCCTGCCGGATGATGATATATTATTTTAATAAATGTTACAACTTAATCCTTAACATACACTATTCATTATTAAAGTGAATATAAAAATTTAGATAAGTGTACATATGTTATTAATTGCCTTATTGATTGATAACTAATACGCAAATATTGGTCATAATAAATAGATATAAAAACGCAATAAAATGGAAATAAATCAGCTTATCAATATCTATAATTATAATTGCTTTACATTATTGAATGTATCCGTTATATCAAAGTATTGCGGTATTCTATGACACATTAAATACTGTGATAAAACAAACAAAAATTATCAACAATTGGTTGTATAACGACAATTTGAAACCACTACTACAGGAAATAAGTGGTTCTTCATGTAAAAACGGATATGATGTGGCTCTTATGTCAAATTTAATCTTTTCACATACGGAAAATGGCTTTCAAAAAATAAGGAAGTAACTATTAAAAAGGTATTACAAAATAATACTAAAAATTTGGTGAAATCGGTATAATTCTATTTTTCAGAGTATATTCTAGAGCAGGGTGGGCAATTTTTTTTGCCCGCGAGCCGCATGGATATAATAATTGTAACATGACTAACGGGCCGCATATGACTACAAAAAGGCCTTAAAGGAAAAATGAAAATCTTGTTAATATTATAACACACAAAATGACATGCAAAGGATACGGAAGTTCAGGGAATACGATATGTATTAAAAATTAAACAACCCGAAAAAACATTTAAGTAATATTGTAACGCGGCCATAGTTTGCCCACCCCTGATCTAGAGTATCAAGTTCAACATAGAGTACTACTTTCAGTTAATTAGTTTTAAAAATTTGTTTAATCTTTGAAATAATAATTAAATTTAAGAATTTATAATATTCGAGAAATATGTTTTATAGTTGTATAGATACATACATCACAGTTAAAATATCTAAATAACAAAGATTTTTTTTGATGTAGTCAAGTCAATATATATATATATATATATATATATATATATATATATATATATATATATATATATATATATATATATATATATATATATATATATCTCCCGCCAATTTAATTTATTTTTTACCTGTTGCTAAGAGATGTATTGGATTCATGCTAAAAATCGCATATCCAGATTTTAATAATTAAGCACGTTTTAAGGTCCCTACAATCAGATTTTAAGATTTTTACGATGATGTCTGTGTGTGTGTTGTATGTGTGTGTGTGTGTGTGTATAGGTGTCTGGGGATGTCTGATATCTCAAAAACTATAATACTTAATATCTGTTTAACTACGTATATCTCAATCGGACATTACTGGGAAGAGCTGAAAAGGTTTTGGTAATAATTGGACAAACGGAAGTAGCAGATTCTTAAAAAAAAATATTCTAAATATTATGTTTTGAAAATTTATGTTCTTGCTTGTAAGAAGAGTAAATTCTCTATCTGATACAAATATTTTATTATATCTTTTATAAACTTAGAGATAAAGAAATATAAGGTATATATAATAATCTGTTGTAATAAATCTCACACAAAAATGTTTGTAACTGACAGATTAATGTCAGTGTCAAAAATCCAGAGATATTACTGAAGATTTTTTGTGGGAGGCACATACATTATATTAATTCTTATTGTATTAATAGTTAAATATTTAAAATTATAGGTATAAGTACATATACCCTTCAAAAACACTGTCAATCCCGACAATGAACTGGAAACATTTCGAAAAATTAGAAGAGTAGAACAAAATATCTTCATAGAATGAATTTAAAAATAAAAAAATCTAAATATATAAGGAATAGATATAAGTAGAATTTTTGGTGTAGATTGTAGGTATACAAGAAATGTTAAATACAATAGGGCACGAGCAGTCATGTGACTTTGATGGCCTTGTCTAGCAGATATGGCACTTTACTGGAAGCTCAAAATAGTTTTTCTTCGAAAAATACCTTTAAATAAATAAAATAAATATATCGAAAAGGCAAATTACCATTGCTGGGTGTGCCAATCTGCTTTGTACACAAATTTCGGTAACGATGATGACATATTTGTACCGTTCGAGCGTTTACTAGGCTTCACCTCACGGGCACTCATTGCTGGCGTGGAGAGTGTAACACACGGGTCATTTTTTTGCCATTTAAAATTCTAAATATTTAGCGTTGGTCGGGATCAAACCTGGTATTTAAATTTAATTTTAAATATTTACATGAATAAAAATTAAATTAAACGGGAGATATTGTGTTGGCCACATTAGATTTTTTTAGCACTAATCCTAAAAGTAAAATAAAAAATATTACTTACGTTTCGAGACATACGAATCTTGATAACTAGTTAATAGTGGATCAAAATTTGCAGCATATTTGTTGGTATAAATTTCTTGATGCACTTCAGAACCATAATAATTTCTATTTGTTAAAGTATATTCTAATATACTTGCATTTTTATTTGTACACAAAGAATTCACTTCAGAACTAATACCAGCTTTGTAAGAATCCGGAGAGATACTATCACTTTCTTTACTAGAATTATGTTTTAAAATATCGTCAATCAGAAACGACATGTCTGATTGGTAGAGCTTGTCTGTTCAGGAAAGACACATCGTTTAATGGGTAATATAGTTGTGTCCAACATTTACCTTGCAATCTTATATTTATCAGATTGAGCTATTATTTTGTTATCGGGGTTTTGTGGCATTATTTCCGGAGACTATAAATTGTCACTAAGACAATTTCGGCTATTTATTCATATTGTCACATATGCTTTCAAAATAATGTTTAAATAAATACGTGCACCAACCAAATACAAAATTAAACGATAAATAATTTCATTAGGTGTTACACAATTCTTACCTTTTTAATTGAAGATAAAGTGGAAGGGATATTATTATTTTAAATAATGGGAGAAATTTGTACAATTTTTTTTTAAATTTTACAATTTTTTTCCAAAATAATACTTTCCAATATTATTTAGGTATAAATTATACATAACTTTATTTTACATACACCATTCAAAATGTTATCAACAATTTGATTTAAAAGAACTTAATAAATATATAAAATATACCTAAATATTTTATTAAACCGAAATAAAAATTGATTAAAATACATATTTTTTAAAAATCTTGTCAATTTGTTTAAAAAAATGGATACTTGTAATATCATACAGTGGTCTTTCTGTAGGGTGTGGGCAGTCACGTGACTCGAGCGACTTTGGAGTGCTTGGAATCAGCTGATTTGTGTGCGCGTGTCACTTTGACAAAAATAATACCACTTTCACAAGATATATGTTTTGACTCATTTTAATTTTGAACTATTAAATAGTTATTTGTTTAACTAGGCACTAAAATACTAGATTTACAGCAAAGGCGCCTAAGCAATGTAGTCGAAACTGGAATAATAATTTGATTTAAATGTCAACGTCACTAGATAAATATTAGCACAGAGGGCAGTGTAGTAAATAATTAAATATCTGTAACTCTACGACATACGTCATTATTATTTGTACTGTATTATACAGTCACCATTTACGTATATCTGTCAAATAATCTTTTTCTATCTAAGATGAAATGTTGCTAAGCTACTGCTGTATAAAGTGTTGTGTATTTTTTCTCCGCACAAATGACCTTGAATAGCATCTTTCGCCAGCAAAAAATAATGGCTGGTAGCACGAGCACGGTTCTAACACCGGTGTCAACTAAAACCATGTCAACAAAAACTTGGCACACACTTCAGGGTTATCAACAAAATCAGTGTTGCCAATATACTGATTAAGTCGAAAATGTACTGACAACCATATTCAATAAATTTAGCAGCATTTTTTGAAATAGTTTAATATGATTTATTTCTTGATTCGTTTGCAGGATAAACAATTTAAAATAATGAAACCAAATTTATTGAATATGGCTGTCTATAGTATAGTTTTAGTTTAATCAGTTTATTGGCAACATTGATTTTATTAACAACCCTGAAATATGTGCCAAGTCGTTGACATGGTTCTAGTTAACCCTGGTGTTAGAACCGTGCTCGTGCTACCAGCCATTATTTTTTGCTGGCGAAAGATGCTATTCAAGGTCACTTGTGCGGAGAAAAAAATACACAACACTATACAGCAGTAGCTTAGCAACATTTCATCTTAGAAAGAAAAAGATTATTTGACAGATATACGTAAATGGTGACTGTATAATACAGTACAAATAATAATGACGTATGTCGTAGAGTTACAGATATTTAATTATTTACTACACTGCCCTCTGTGCTAATATTTATCTAGTGACGTTGACATTTAAATCAAATTATTATTCCATGGTTTATGACAAGTTTATGTGTTTTGCAAGAACATAAATATTTGAGAAAGGCATTATTTAAAAAGAAACATAATTTTCAAATAAATTTCCAGTTAAAATGTATCCATAAATATTTCATGTTCCACACCTATGCATATCAAATGCAGTGAAGTTATCTGTAAGTACTATTATATCAGACGGTTTATAAATGACCTTGAATAGTCATCTGTCGAGAACCAACCTACATTAATTTTTTTTAAAGATGTCCAAATAAGGTCATCTGTATCATGAACGAATGAACAAATTGGTATACATTTATCTCTGTTATTTGCAAATACTTACAAGCGATAAGAATGGATGAACACGCGTTCAAAAAATCATATTGTTTCGACTTAAGTTAGAACATTTCATTTTAAAACGATGCTGGTTGTTGACAATACTTTCGCTGTAACGCAAGTTTATCTATTAATTCACATATATATTACCTCGATTTATAGCCGTACGAATTGTGTCAGTATCTTATTTTTCACATATTTGGTTTTGCATTTGCCAATAAACTTACTAGTTGGCTTATTTTGGAATTTTGAATGCGTTTACTTAACATATATTTTTATAATAGTAGTCCTCAGAAAAACTAAGTAAACGACACTACTGAATTTGACAGAATGGGCGGAGCTAAAATCTTAATTCATACAGTTCACAGATGACCTTGATCGGACATCTTTAATTATTTTTTTACTGTATATCTATTTTGAAAGTTATGTTGCTATGCATTTGTTGAAGGGTTGCTTTGTAAAAAGTGACATTTTACAGACTGTTAGCTGTCAAAACTATCGCACTCTTGATGTCAATTGGCAAAAGACATTGGTCCATATTCCACTCCTCATAAGAATATAATGTAAAAGCGCGCTCCATAAAAACGATTTATTATAAAAGTGCGCTTGGAATACGGGTCAATATTTTTAATTTCATTTACTGCCTGAAAATTGTAAAATAATATTTTAACAGTTCAAAATAAAAATAAGTCAAAATATTGGTCTTCTCCAATTTAGGTTAGTTTGTCTTTTGAGAGATGGGTTCGTGTGCGGTTCTGGTTCAATAAAATTTGCTGTTTTTCGCCGGGTTCAGGTTCGGTTCAACCTAATGAAAATTGTTAATGTTGTGAATAACAATCTTTATACAGAAATAATTTAAAATGCGAGCCGGAATTTACGCAAGATAATAAATGAACCCAATTTTTTCAAAAAGTCAACACAGCCAGCTTATATTTCGAATTGAATATGAACCTGAACCGGAGTTGAACCTTGAACCCAAATATTAATACCTGGTTCGGTTCCGACTAGGTTCAATCGAAAAATATATCTGGGCTCGCTAAAATGTTACGGTTTGGTTCGAGTTTGATGCCCAGGTTTTGTCAAAGTAACATGTGCACCTTTGGCATTTGTCAGCTGATTCCAAGCACTTCAACGTCACTCCAGTCACGTGTCTGCTCGCGTCCTATAGCAAAAATCAAAAATATATAAATAATATCTATTTTTTAAAACATTTACGTAGGAGTTTAATGTCTTACTCAAAAGATAGATTGAATAAATGATGTCACACTATTATTCATATGAATGATGATGAATGAGAAAGAAATGATGCATGAAAGATGAAATTTTTAGCGAATATATACAATAAAGTGTTTATAGTGCTCTCACGAATGAAATTGCCGTGATTGTGAATGACGAGAAAGGTCCGTAAAAATTTCATCATTCACGGGGATAACTTCTTTTTATTCACCATCATTCATATGAATGATGGTGTGACATCGGCATATGCTTAACTTGAATCTGTGTCATCTACCTTTTATTCCAAAACATATAATCACTTAAACTCCCTCCACTATGCATTATCATAAACAATGACTAGTGTAGACAATATTATTACATTTAATGAAATCTATTAATATTTATATACAAAGTTTACATTAAAAATAATTATACATAGGAAATAAAATATCAAGAGCACTTAAGTTTTATTTTATGTCAAAAGTCAACATTTTTTTTCTTTAATACATAATTGTTCAGAAATACTGAAAAATTTGATATCTTTAACATTCACTTCTTTGTCTGTTAGGCGTCACGAGGTGCTGAATCTCACTGTTGTCCGTATCACTTGTGTCTCCTTCGTTTACTGCTACCACTTTGTAATTACACGTCACCTTCGGTTTCCTGATGGACACTTTGCTGTAGCTCGGCGTCACTGCGCCCGACTGCCAACTATTGCGCTGCAAGCAATCACAAACGTTATTCTCACTCTATTACAGTTATATAATGCAATAAATTCAACTTAAAACAGTTTAAAAATTCACTCAAAATAAAACGTAGAATTTCTTAAAAAGAGAAATGGTATATGGTTCAGTACAAAATTTTATTCTTAAATACATTTACATGAAACACGTTTGACAATCACACAGTTCTTACAGTATGAAAAAACACCAATTGTGACAACAATTAAAAATATGCCGATCATTCAATTTAACACAACTATTTATGAACACATTTTTTTATTTTACTACCTATGAATAAATAAATATATCACTCCGTTTTTATCAAATTTTAAAAATAGTATTATGACAACATAGATTGCTGAATATAGTTTGGTTCACGAAAGATGACTATTCAAGGTCATTTATAAGCCGTCTGATATAACATTACTTGCAGATAACTTCACTGCATTTCGTATGCATGGCGTACAACTTGAACACACACATCGTCCTAACGTTCATACATCGCTCCGTTCATTTCTTGTTTCCTACCGTTCAAATTTTGACCATGAAGTTGGCGCGCTCGCAATTTAAAAAGTACACACCGGAGTACAAAATATACATGAAAATTATTTATTAAATTGGAGTAGGTTAGTTATCTTTAAAAAAATTGTAGTGCGGACTGTACTTTTTTAAATGGTGAGCGCGCGCAGTTCATCTGCGCTAACTTCATGATCAAGATTTGAACGTTATGAAACTGAACGAAACAAGAAATAAACAGGTCGAAAAAAAATGTAATTTATATGAAAATTGTTTATTTTTAAATAATGCCTTTGTCGAAGATTTATGTTCTTCGCCTGTGTTTTTGAAAAACACATGGAATAATAATGTGATTTAAACGTCGTCACACAGAGGGTAGTGTAGTAGATAATTAAATATCTGTAACTCTACGACGTTATTATTATTCGTAGTGTGTTAGAAAGTAATGTCACCATTTACGTATGTTGCTAAGCTCGTGCTATATAAAGTGCTGTGTATTCTTTCTTCGAACAAGTGACCTTGAATAGTCATCTTTCGTCAACCGAACTATAATAAAATCTCCTAGAGTAGTTTGGATATGACGCATTGTGTATTACGTGTCTATTGCAGAAATATGAACGACAAGAAAACAGTGTAAAGATGAGAGAGTGTTTTGAAAGAAAATGTATTAAACATGTTGAAAATGAAAACAGCAGATTAAAATCTAAAATATTTGGTAGGTACCTGAAGAGCGATGAATATCGCTACAAACAACGCTACGATGCAGACACACGCGATGACGGCCAAACCAGTAACCAAGTTGAATGGATTGATGAGTTGCAGGGACGACATCGGTTGCGGGGAGTACAGATATGCTTCTACGTTGATTCGTCTTTTATCTGCTTGGTTTTTGCATCCATCTGTAATAAGATAATAATAATCTACATTTAGCATGTGCTATACAATAACAAACAATAATATTATAAGTACAAGTGCAAACTGTAAAAAAGCAAATTGTGAATTTCTCCGTGAAACAAACAATATAATAAAAATTACAAAGTTACGTCCAGTTTCACCAGTTTACAACTTCTGAGTCAAATCCAAGGGAGCCATCGTCTTGGCCAGCACAACAAGTAACCACAGACGCGTTTCGCACTTATTGGTGCTCATCAGTGTGGTCTAACCTGTGGCCTCTGTCCGGTCCACAATGAGTGGACTCCTGGAGCAGAGACGAGTCGTGCTGGCGGCGATCATATGATCATCTACGATGGTAAAAAGCCAGTAGAGGTATGTTACTACCCGCAGAGCCATCTACCGAGGAATACGTGGAGCCACAGGTTACATCACACTGATGAGCACCAAATAGTGCGAAACGCGTCTGTGATTACTTGTTGTGTTGGCCGACTACTGACGATGGCTCCATTAGAGTTGACTCAGAAGTTGTAAACTGCTGAAATTAAACGTAACTTTTTATATTGTTTCAAAAAAAAATTAAAAATCCTGTTTGTGAAGATTCTGTACTACATAAATACGAAGTGGGGTCTGAACACCTATGTTGAAAATGTAGTAGAATAAATAGCGGGATATGTACTAAGTAAAATTAAAAAAATATGAACATTTGCTCATTTTGTTGGGACTACTTGTGCTCTGATACAAGATAGAGCATACTAATTAATATAAAAAAACGGGGGAGTTTCCTATACCCCTCAAAAGATATGATATTTATTTGTAAAAGGGCTGAAAGGGTATTCAGACAAAATCAAGAACAAATGTTTTTAAAAAAAAAACTAAAACAACAGATGGTTCTTAATGTATTTCAACAATGTTTTGCATATATGTTCAATACAACAGAATTTTTAAACCACGTCAAAGAACAAACCATTTTAGATAATTATAAAACGTAAAAATAAAAATTATAATTGATATATTTTTAAAAATTAGATTCTATCATGAGATTAAGTTACTCTCGGAGAAAGACGATTATATTAGAAATAAGTTTAACAAAATTGTGTTATTTAGAAATCAATAAATATTTTATAAATTATTTTATTTAGTTTTTACCTTCACCAAAATAAATTAATCCTGACCAGATTGAATTCCTATTATTTTTACAGTACAACAAAGTAAATTATTTAATACAAATTTAGCACTAGAATATTTCAGTGTTATTTATTATTACTAATATTTATGTTCAAGAATTTCCACACAAAATAAATAGTAGGTACATTACAATACTGTATAAAAAAATCGCGGAACCCCCAATATTCAAAGTTAGTTATATTTATTGTTGTGATCAAATGTATGTTTAAATCGTAGAAATAGGCCTTAATGAATTTTTCACAAAAATTTTCACCGTTAATTAACATTACCTTGATGATTAAGGCCTATGTCTACGATTTAAAAATTTACAATATCAAATTAAAATTAAATATCAAAATTATTCTATACTGCTATAAAATGTTTAATTTTTAGTTTAAATTAAACTTAAAAATTACGTATAACCAGTGCAAATTATGATTACTAATTCAAATTATACAGCAGCAATACAGAGTAGAGTAATAATAACTTGTTGCTCACCTATGCAGTTCCTGCAGTAATGGTGACACTTCTGACATCCGAATTCAGTTTTGTAGAAACCATCAGGGCAATCAGGATGGCACTCGCCAGCAGCTAACTGCCAGCCTGTAGGACAGGTGACGCACTGGTCCTGCCGAGGACCGCTACAACTCTCACAACTTAGATAGCACTTCTCGCAGGTTCCACGGTCGCTGTAATAACCCTGTACACAAGTTGCCAAACATTCGCCGTTTTGTAACTGGAAAAAGAAATTAAAATAGTTGGAACATGGAGTAAAATCCATAAAATCTTAATAATCTGTGGCGTATAGGTAAATTAAATATTGCTCGATGTAAATCCAAAATTTTAGCCAGCTTGTTCAGTTCCGATCGGTGTTATTGAACTCCAAAATTGGAAGATTTAAAATGGCGAGTATAGGGGAGCTCAAGAAATCATCGACATAATTGCCTCTACAATCGCGATAACTTTTCACTAAAAACTAGGTAAATATACGTGAAAACATGCAAGCCAATTTGGTTTCAAAGATATAACAAATTCAAATTGGAAATTCATCATATATTTTCAAACTCAGAAATTTTTACGCGCATAGTTGGTAGCACTGTAACCCACGTTTTGAAAAACATCCGCGATGATTTCTAACTTTCAGCATTTTTCTTTACCTTGTTAACCTCACGATTACAACCATTAGCTGTTGCAATACCTAGCAGAATAAACATAATATGCAAATAGCCATCTGACTTGAAGCAGGCAGGCAACTCTAAAGTTTGTCTACATTATTCGGCACGGAATTAATAGCTGGTCTTGCTCTCATGATCCAACTAGAGTACCTATAGGTGATGGGGAATAAGATCGTAGCGCCAAAGTGGCTTTTAAAGGAACTAATGTTAACGGGATAATGTGACATTTGCTAATTGTATTTATGCATTAAGTGTATAATATTAAGAGATTATCGGGCCTAATAGTATAAACATAGTTCAATTATTGAACTCAGTTTAATTAATATTGAACTAGGTTCAAATAAAATTTCTATAGTATAAAACAAAATTAGCTTTTGAATTTAGTTTAAACTACGTTTAACTTGAGCGGCCGATTTCATCCGTTCAAATTGAGTTTAAATAATAACTGACGTTTTTATATTCTGAATAACGCTGAATAACATTCATAATTATAACTGTCAACGTTGTTAATAATATTTTAAGAAAGTTTATTGCTATACTTAATTAATATTTTGGTAAGTTAAGTGCATGAGCATATATTTTATAAATCATTTAAATTATATGCTTTTTATATTCTAGAGTAAAAATGTTGATGTACGATTCAAGTTCTGATAGTGACGACGAACATATAATATACATTTAATGAATAAACGCCACCGAATATTTCGGGAAAGGAGAATTTCTTTCGAAATATATAATGATGTTGAATATAAATTGCGGTTTCGTTTTGAGAAAAGGAACAGTTTTAGAATTTTTACACATTACAGTAATTTCGGTCCAAGATTTTTTTTTCAAATTATTTGTTGTCGGGTCATTTTTTTTTTATTTTCAATAATATTTATATATTCTTGCATTATTTCTATTCATGACAGTCTTTCTTCTTCATCGAAATTCTTAGATCACTGCTTTTTGTTCATTTTTTATTATATTCAAATACGTAGACCCGCGCGCGAACAAAACTTCAAAAAAATTAAATTGACAGATAGAATGACGAGAAGTGAGCTGCATGAAATATTACCGACTGAGTAAGGGATAAACTAAGTTCAGTTGACCCCAGTTCATTTTAATGTTATACCACCCAAATATAATTAACCTAAGTTCACTAAATAAACTCCGTTTGCTTAACTGTTGTTTAATACATATTTAATCGACCTTTATACTATCGGCTATGGATAATTTTTTTAAACCAATCAAGTATGTTGATATACAGGTGTTCAATTTAAGTGTTTCACTATTGCTATCTCGAGAACCGTAAGAGATACGAAGTCGGTTAAATTAGCAAACAATTTCTGTATTATAAGACTATTAAAATTTGCATTACAAAATTTATTTTCAACCAGTGGTTCTGAAAATACAGAATTCAACTTTTTAATTTTAAATGAGAACCTACTTTTTTTATTCGCCTATTCGATTCAGCATTTTTTTCTGAATACAACGATATAAAATGTTTATACCCTTACATAACGAAAAAAACGAGAAAAATGCAAAAGAAAAATTATTATTTTCATATTTATTTCTACATGTAATCAGAGTGCCATGACAAAAACAATTGAATATTTTGTTTTCATCATTGTTTGGGCGATTTATGGCCAGTTGCACCAACAAGGCTTAAATTTTAAACCTGGCTTAACTAAAAAAATGCAAATCGAAATTCTGACACCAATATATTTTAATTCATTTGACATTTCATTTCGATGCAATATTGTCAATTTAAGCCAAGTTTAATATTTAAGTTACGTTGGTGCAACCGGCCATTAGATACTTTAAAAAATATTATAAAAATTAAATTAGTAATATGAGCGTGTTTGAATAGTAAAATGTGTGGTGATGGATAATTTAATAATTCAAAATATAAGAAATGCTGTTTGTTTACTTACATGAAGGCCTGAGAAGCATTCGGTACAATTTCGTTTGGACGTACAACTAGCACAAGTATGGTGACAACTACTACACATGGATGCATTTGGCCCCAAATAATATCCCTTTTCGCAAGTAGCAACACATTTTGAATTTTGGAGTATAAACGGCGAATTACAAGATAAACAAGCATTTTCTGTCGGTCCATTACATGTTTCACATGTCGAATGACATGGTTTGCAGTTTCCGTCTTCTAAATATTCAGCTGTAATAAATAAATTATTAAGGCTGCGTTCGGTTTTATGTTCTCAGCGGTCTGAGCACTCGATGCCGTTCGGTATTACATCTGAGCCATATACATACTAACTAATATATTGCTAATGCTCCTATCCTTTACGTAGAGACTAGCTGAAGCCTTGACTGGGAGATAAGAATATCATTACTGTATAAGTTATAAGTCTATCTCACTCAATTTCTCAAGTTTTGATTATGCGCATGCAATATTTGAATTCTATTGGCTTACGCTGACAGCGGCCGCCAGCTAATGCAGCGAACACATGGAATGGTTTAGTTTCATTTTCTGTTTGCACTTTGAATCGTTAGCATTGCTTAATTAAAGCGAACATAAGTAATGCAAAATGCCTATTGCTTAGTGGACGACATTAACACATTACAGGTCTTTTCAAAAAGGGCAAATTTTAAAAATCCTGTTTGTGGAGAAGATTCTGTAAGTGTTAATAGATTTGACTATAGCCGTGTTCCTTCGGGCTGTGATTCGCAATCTAAATCATCAGAGTGATCATGATTAAGAAGTATGTTTTGTCGTTTCTTATTCGTTATCCCACTTTGTCATTTTGTGATCACTAGACAACCTTCCCCTTTCCCTCCTGAATCATCCTTTTTAAATGATCATACGGATTTATTTCAGAGCAAATTTAAAAATAGCTGAAGACAATAGTTTTTGAGCGTAGAATTTATCAAAGTTGCATCAAAGGAAATGTGATTTTCCTACAAAAGCATGTAATGACTCACCATACTTTTGAAAACAAAGAAAATATGTTACATAAAACATTTGTTTTTAAATAAACATACTACATATGTTACTAAGAACTTTTTTGATTTCTATATGATAAATTTTTAATGTGTTGACTATAACACTTGACAATAGATTATTTATAAAATAAAATAAATTAGTCTGCATTGGTCTGTATATGACATTTGACGCTAGATGGTGTTTATATTATTCTAGTCGTTCTCTTGATATAATTTTTAAATCTTGATTCAAAAGGATCACGGTTAAACTAATCAGGATTCACAAAAATCACAATCACAGCCCGAAGGAACACAGCTTATGACTACGTTAATATGATGTGGGGTCTAAACACAGATGTTGAAAATGTAGTAGAATATATAGCGGGATATGTTCCAAGTAAAATTTAAAAAATATGAACATTTGCTCATTTTGTTGGGACTACTTGTGCTCTGATACAAGAGAGAGCATACTAATTATATAAAAAAATCGGGGGAGTCTCCTATACCTCTCAAAAGATATATTTATTTGTAAAAAGGCTGAAAGGGTATTCAGGCAAAATCAAGAACAAATGTTTAAAAATTAAAAACTAAAAGAACAGAAGGTTCTTAATGTATTTCAACAATGTTTTGCATATGTGTTTAATACAACAGAATTTTTAAACCACAAGAACAAACCATTTTAGATAATCATAAAACGCAAATTATAAAAATTATAATTGATACATTTTTAAAAATTAGATTCTATCATGAGACTAAGTTATCTCGGAGAAAGACAATTATATTAGAAATAAGTTTAACAAAATTGTGTTATTTTGAAATCAATAAATATTTTATAAATTATTTCTTTTACTCTGTACTTCACGAAAATAAATTAATCCTGAACAGATTGAATTCCTATTATTTTTACAGTACAACAATAGTATATTATGTTATTAGGAGTAGAAAGCGGTCTTTTTGTGTTGAACCCAGCTATTGCGGCCGAGGCGGTAGCCGAGGCCAGGCAAGCTGGGTAAAACACAAAAAGGGCGTTCTGCTCCGAATAACATATACTATTTTTTCTTCAAGTGTTTCAAAGAAAACTGGAGATTTTTTAAATATTATTGTAGAATTGTTTTAATTATAGCGTTTGCAATTTCAGCCATAGTTGGCTGTGAACACTACAAAACACAAACGATACAACTGTCAAATAACAATTTTTCAATATGGTCTGTGTTGCTGTGACGACTGCTGCCGCCAGCGGTGAACTAAGAAGCTAACATTTTTTTACTAGTACAAAAATGAACAACATTGTTGTACTAGCAATAAAATGAATATCTTCTATAGTGTGTGTGTAGTAGCATAATATGAATATTGTTGTACACTTGAAGAAAAAGTAAATTATTTAATTCAAATTTAGCACTAGAATATTTCATTGTTATTTATTATTATTAATATTTATGTTCAAGAATTTACACACAAAATAAATAGTAAGTACATTACTTAATTTCTCAGATTTAAATTTAAAGTTTGTGCTAGTTTTCAATAAGCAGAACTTAGATATCGTCGTTAGCCCATAGGATTCAAATATTACGTGCATGCACAAAATCAAGACTTGGGAAATTGAGTGAGATAGACTTTTGCAGCAATGATATTCCCATCTCTCAGTCAAGGCTTCACGGAGAGCAAGGGATCCGCAATATATTAGTTAATAGGTATATGATCTATTCTATGAATGAATGTTGTCATTTACGTACATCAATCAAAAATGTTTGAAGTGTATAAATTAGTCATTTTAGGCAACATTTTTCTACATAATTTTCAGCATTTCCACATTCTTAATCAGTATAATTAAAAATACGTTCATTATTCTGGCACAGAAGACATGTTAACAGTTCTTTATTAATTTCCATTTTTATTCTGGCGCAAATTAATAAATGTCAAAATCTGTCAAGTGATCAGATTGTTCAAAGTGCTCGACAGATTTAAATACCGAACGCACCCTAAAGTATGAATTCATAGTTTAGTTTTTTTTTTCTACTTACATGCATCGCATTTATTGCTTTTAGTAGGTAAACAAATACCCTTATCACTCAAAGTCCAATTATTCAGACAAGTATGGCATCTCGTTCTATTGCAAGTAGCACAGCCTGAATGACAAGCAACGCACTCTCTAGCTTGTGAGTCGCTGAAGTGATATTCAGGACAGGAAGATATGCACCGTCCTTTATGTTCATATGACCCTGCTGGACATGATATGCACTGGGTTTCGTTTGGTCCTCGGCAAGTATCGCATGAAGGGTGACATGCCAAACATCTACACAGTAAACAAAACGGTACTTTAGTTTTATCTATTTGATTAGATGTTCTTAGTCAAATGATCAAACATTGCTCATTTCATACAAGGAAATGTATAGTTTGGTCCACGAAAGATGACAGTTCAAGGTCATTTATTAACCGTATGGTATAATATTACTAGCAGATAACTTCACTGCATTTCGCATGCATAGACGTGCAACATGTAATATTTATGGATACATTTTAACTGAAAAAAATAAGTGTAATTTATTTGAAAATTATGTTTCTTTTTAAATAATGCCTTTCTCAAAGATTTATGCTCTTCACCTATGTATTTGCAAAACCCAAAAACATAAACTTGACAAAAACCATGGAATAATAATTTAATTTAAATGTCAACGTTACTGGGTAACTATTAGGGCAGAGGGAAATGCAGTAGATAATTATATATCTGTAACTTACGACATACGTCATTATTATTTGTAATGTGTTAGAAAGTAATGTCACCATTTACGTATATCTGTCACACAACATAAACTATGTAGACTTACGTCAAATAATCTTTCTCTTTCTAACATGAAATGTTGCTAAGCTACTACAGTATAAAGTGCTGCGTATTCTTTCTTCGAACAAGTGACATTGAATAGTCATCTTTCGTGAACCAAAGTATATTTTCAACATTTTATGTTAGAAAGAGAAAGATTATTTGACGTTCGTCTAGGTAATTTATGTTGTTTGGCAAATATACGAAATTGGTGATATTACTTTCTAATACACTACAAATAATAATGACGTATGTCGTAGAGTTACAAATATCTAATTATCTATTACACTGCCCTCTGTGCTAATATTTATCTAGTGACGTTGACGTTTAAATCAAATTATTACACCACGGTTTATGTCAAATCTATGTTTTTGAGTTTTGCAAAAAACATAGTTGAAGAACATAAATCTTTGAGAAAGGTATTTTTTAAAAAGAAACAATTTTCAAATAAATTACACTTATTTTTTTGTTATAATGTATCCATAAATATTTCATGTTGCACGCCTAAGCATACGAAATGCAGTAAAATTATCTGTAAGTAATATTATATCAGACGACTATTCAAGGTTAGTTATAAGCCGTCTGATATATTACTTGCAGATAACTTCATTCCATTTCGTATGCATAAACGTACATGAAGTATTTATGTTCTTCGCCTATGTTTTTGCAAAACACAAAACATAGATTTGATATAAACTATGAAATAATAATTTGATTTAAATTAAACGTCCCTGAGTAACCATTAGTATAGAGGGCAGTGTAGTAGATAATTGGTGTATTTGCAAAACCCAAAAACATAAACTTGACAAAAACCATGGAATAATAATTTAATTTAAATGTCAACATCACTGGGTAACTATTAGGGCAAAGGGCAGTGCAGTAGATAATTATATATCTGTAACTCACGACATACGTCATAATTATTTGTAGTGTGTTAGAAAGTAATGTCACCATTTACGTATATCTGTCACACAACATAAATTACATAGACATACGTTATAGTATATTACGTAATGAGAGATGTAAGAAGCAGATTACGTACGAGTAAAATGATTGACACACGAGACGCGTAGCGTCGAGTTTGTAATTTTACGAGTGAGTAATTGCTTTACATCTCGAATTATGTACTATACTTTTTCTACGAGCACTCATTAATATTTCTAAATTGAAGCAAAATTCAGATACATAGTTATAAATTAATTATTTTTTGATTGCATTACTTACAAATTACAAATAATATTATCAACTAATTTTGTTTATAATAATAATTATTACCTCAGTATATGTATTTGTAATCACACAAAAAAGCAGCAGTTCGAAACGTCAAAAAGTTTGGTGGGTTTTATTTACAAAAATAAAACTGCGCAACGATGTTACCATGGTTACTCCTAAGCGTAGGGATTTCCTCCTTGGTAGGGATATACGATGAAAAATAGTTCCCTACTGCAAATTTGATTGAAATGAAATATGTATTGTTGACATAATATAATATTAATATAATAACCCAAAAAAAATATGTATTTATATGTATATGTCAGATAAATTTCATTCTATTATATTTGAATCTTAAATTTTATTTATCAAATTTTAATCATTTCTTATAGTTTGACAATCAGTCCTGCCAACTTAAATTTGCTGTTCATTACGTAACAGTGTTACGTAATGAAATTTCATTACGTAACACTATTCATAAGCACGAACTTACATTGTTAGTAGTCTGTTCAGTAATGACCGTCTTACAGTAGTGGTAGTAGAAAAAATATTTTTTGTACTCATGCATTGTTTCGCGTCACCTAAGCAACGTCTGAATCTGAAACGTCAATTTCCCAGGTCTCCACCAGATAAGTGACCGGGAAATTTTAGAAATAACACTCCTATTTCTAAAGCATTTCTTGAAGAACTAAATTTATAGAAGAAAGCACAATGTATATTTTTTCAACTTATTTTGTCACATGTATCACTTCATGTATTTAAAAAACTTAAAAATTTATTGTAACAATCTTCTGTTGCACTGAGGATGGATTAATAAAAATCCGAAACGTTTGCAACAAGGAGTATATTTTATTTCCTTCAATTTATCCATCATCCGTCGATATTCTTTTAATTAAATTTATAATAATAAAGTATAGTTTCTCAAACACTCTCTCACTTAATAATAATAATAAGAGAAAATGGTGGAACATTGAATAAAATTTAATTTTAAAATAATGAATTTAGTGCAGACAGAGTACTCGGGAAGTCGGTAACATATAACCAACAAACTTAATGTAAATTGTAACAAATCACACTACATTACATAAAAATAAACATGAAGATAAATGGAATTTAAATATGACCCATCACTCTGAAATTAGCTACAAAGTAGTGTATATCTAATAAAATTTTAATAAATAAAATTATTTGTACAAAAATTACTAAGTAATAAGTTTTAAACTTTTCGTACAAAAAATATTGTACAAACCGCGTGCGTGAACTTGGTTCCCGGAATCGTTCTATGGGAGCGCTCGCAAGCTTGCGACGCTAAACACTCATCCGGGAACCAATCGTTCCCGCACTTGATATGTAATAACTATTTCGTAATACCAAACTGTTACTATGATTTAACGGAACTAATCACGTAAGTGAAAAGGGATCTATAACGGTCGCACGAACGAAAAACAAAAAGGCGTCTAAAACGGCTGGCGTCCGTTATTATAACGGCCGCCGGCTATCGCCTCGGTTTACAAACTTCAGCCGCGTCCGTTATTTGCTTTATATCGGCATAATGACGTTAATAACTATTATCTCTTTCTAACATGAAATATTGCTGTGTATTCTTTCTTCGATCAAGTAACCTTGAATAGTCATCTTTCGTGAATCCAAATATATCACAAATTTACCTGTAATCTTCGCTTTCGAATGTATTTATAGGACACGATGCATAACATTTATTTTGATACATGGCGAGGTGATGATCACAGCTGGTGCAATAATCTGGGCGGTCTAAACAGCTAGCGCAGTTAGGCTGACAAGGAATACAAGTTCGATGTTGAAAATCTGAAAAAGAATAAAACTAATTTCATTTACTGCCCCAAATACGTTGAAAATGCTAAAGAAAATGTTTCAGTGTGAAAAATGCGTTATTTATATTTATTAAATGTAAATACCTTCGTAATATCCTTCAGGGCACTGTTGCATACAGATATCAAGATCAATAACTTTAACATGAGCGGGCGCACAAGTAAGGCAATTATCTTGTCCAGGGCCTGTACAAGTATCACAAGATTCGTGACAAGGTTGACAAACTCCATGGGGATCGGCGTAACTTCTCGGCGGACAGCTTCTAACGCAAGTCCTGAAAATAAACAAAACTCAACGTCAAAACATGTACACTTCCTTACTAAGTCGCAACTTTGCACTACATTTAAGTTCTTAAGTTTCTAGACAAATATATTATATCAACATAATGTAAACAAAATATAATTAAGTTGTATGCAATGCATGTATAGGTGTCTCATTTTCTCGAGTAATATTAACGATAGAGTAAAATCGTTTGCATAACTTTTTGAGAAGGTGTAACAGCTACCTCAAATAATTTCAATGCGTGAGAGGAGATGAGTAGTAGAACTCTTCAATCGTCAATCGTTTATAGTATATATTAGAGAAAAATACTTCAAATAAAAGTTATAGAAAAATTAATTGTACGCAACTTTTATTTGAAGTATTTTTTTAAATAAACCATAAACGACTGACAATTAAAACACTGCAAGTCATTTCCTAATCAGTATTCATGCTACCACCCTATATTATTAAAGATACAATAAAATATTATGAAGTAATCTTATAGAAGACCACGGAGGACATCCAACATTTTTTTAAACCAGTGGTTCTGAAGTTAAGGTGGATTTATGCAGCCTACTTTTTATTTTACTTTTTCTATTCGGTTTTACTTTTATTTTAAGGTAGTTATATCGTGAAACCATTTTACCCAGAATTAATTGAAATTTTAAGTACATCTAAAGTATAATCTACATGTTCTTCAAGTTTTAAAACAATTGACCACGCGGTACCTGAGATATTTGCAATTAAATTTGGCCTTTTTAAAACGTGAAAAATAGCAAATGGCAAAATAAACACAACATTTTAAATTATAACTTTTATTCCATACCGACATTTAATCAAAAAATTAGTATGTTATAGAAAACTAATTAACTTATTTTATGTAAAAATTTACCATCCAGATTTTATTTTATTGCCTCTAGAAAATTATAATCTGAAAATACGATAAATACGTAGAATTATACTTGATAACCATGTACAAGCGTTCCAGATGGAGTATCAGGTAAGTTAACAACGCCCGCTTGGTATTAGCGAATAAGAGGTGATCTTTGGTTAAAGGAATTTCAGACGTACATTCGAAGGAAATATTTTTTAAATTGGTATTTTACGTGAAAAACATGAAAACTTTAAACAGTATAATACTACTTTTGTAATTTTAAGAAAGAAATATATTAATTTGCTTTACAGTTTCTATTTGTAGTTTAGAATTAGAATTATATCTCAAAATATCTTATTACTTTTTACCCGAATGTACCAATAAATGTCTAGGTGCGACGTTGCCACAGTTATTCTTCAACATTCATACTGTAGTATGAGTATATTGAAATACGACACTTGTGTATGTGTTAGTGCGAGTGGTACAGTTAAAAAAAAACTTTTCTACGGAAAAATAAAGAAAATTCACAGTGTTTGATATTAGCTTTTAACTATTTTAATGCAATCTGTGTATATAATGTTAAAAAATAAGAGTTATTGCAAATATAAACTGCATTAGCTTAATTTTTATTTTGAGCATAGAACAAGATTTTGAATAGGTACACTCGAGTGACAACTACCTTAAAGCCTTTGGTACACATGCGCAGATGTGATTTTTGATAGCTTAAAAAATCATCGAAAATGGGTAAAGCTGAGATAAAATAGATTGTGAACTTACTTGTCTAGTCTTTTGTTTTTGCACGAGACACACTTCGTCGGTCCTTTTCCATAACATCCTTGCATATCACATTCTTCGTGACAATTATCCAACGACGCTTTCGAGTCATCAATTTCATTTTCTCTGTTGCTTTTCTTTCCGTCTAAGGTACTCACTGCTTCTTCAGGATTAGAGCCAGAGTAAGCGTAGACGTTGGGGAAGTTCTCGAAAGTATTCTTGAAGGAGTTGGTGTAGTAATCGCCGGCTGTTGCAGTGGTGTCTGGTGTGCTATACTCAGCCTGAGATGGGAAGGTGAATGTATTAAGGGCGGATTTCCAAACTGGATTGCTCACTGAGGGCGCACGTAACCGAATTGGATTCACTGCAGTTCCGTAGAAGATCAGCTGCCATTTTTTCAAAATGCCTGGTTGGTTCACTCGTCGGTTGCCGGCGTTTATAACCTAACATAATTATTTTTCATTTTTTTATATTAAATGGGTCTACAATTTTTTAATGAAACCTCATTACAAAATATATCGTTCAATGAAAATCCGGTTTGAAAATTTTTAGTACTAAAGGAGATATAATTTTTTAAAGTTCATGATTGGTTTGTGACGTAATCAGTACTTTCCAGTGGTACTCAATCAGTAGATATACATGTGATTTGTATTTACAATATATTTTTTTAAAGATGTCCGATCAAGGTCATTTACGAATTGTAAGATTTTAGCTCCGCCCATTCTGTCAAATTCAGTAATGTCGTTTACTTAGTTTTTATGACGATACATAAGATACTACTGTTATTTTGTTATTATAAAAATATATGTTACAGTAAAAGAATTCAAAATTCAAAACTAAGTCAACTGGTAAGTTTATTAGTAAATGTAAAATCAAATATGTGAAAAATAAGATATTGAAAGCAGAAAATAACGTTATTCGTACGGCTACGAATCGAGGTAATATATCTGAATTAATAAATAAACTTATGTTACAGCGAAAGTATTGTCAACAATGAGCATCATTTAAAATGGAATGTCCTAACTTAGCCGAAACCGTTAATATCGCACACGCTTGTAGTTGTAATCTTTTCAAATGAGAGAAATAAATATATATATATATATATATATATATATATATATATATATATATATATATATATATATATATCAATTTGGTAATACGTTCATGATACAGATGATCTTGATCGGACATCTTTAAAAAAATTACTGTACTTCTTTTTACATTTGTTAAAAATTTAAATATAGTTTGGTTCACGAAATAAACTATTCAAGGTCATTCATATAATAGTATTTACAGATAACTTCACTGCATTTCGTATGCATAGGCGTGGAACATATGGATACATCTTAACTGGAAAAAACTAAGTGTAATTTATTTGAAAATTATGTTTCTTTTTAAATAGTGCTTTTCTTAAAGATTTATGTTCTCCATCTAAAACATGAACTTGACATAAACCATAGAATAATAATTTGTTTTAAACGTCAACGTCACTGGTAAACATTAACACAGTGGGCAATGTAGTAGATAATTAGCAGTGGTGAGATCTGAATAGTTTCGGTTTCGGATCCAAAAATATCAGGTTATCCGGATAATTGAATGTTAAAGTATCCGGATCTCGGATCCAAATCTCAGTATCGGATTTTGGATCCGGATCTGAGTATTGGATTTTGAATCCAACTCTTGAGTATCGGATCTTGAATCTGGGTTTGAATATCGAATCTTGGAAACGGATTTTATTTGGGATTTTAGAATCGGATCTTAGATTCGAATATGAGTATGTCATAAATATGTTACTTTATATGTGTAATAATACATTTTTTGTTTTATTCATCATTTATTAAATACGACTCTGTGAAAGTATATATTTTTTTCTTTACATTTGCACAAACTACCTGGCTATTTTAGATGGGTTTGCCTTCACATTCAAAATGAAGAATCGGACCCAGAATTAAAATTTGGATCCGGATCCGTTAACAAAACATCGAATCCGGATCTAAGTCCAGATCCGGATCCAAATCCGACGAATTAAATTTACGAATATCCGCTTCAATATCCATCACATATCCGAGGATTTGGATATTTTGTAATCCGGGTACTCGGATCCAAGTTTTGTCGGATTCTCACAGCACTAATATTTAGATATCTGTAAATCTACGACATACGTCATTATTATTTGTAGTGTGTTAGAAAGTAATGTCACCATTTACGCGTATATCTGTCAGACAACATTGATTATACAGGGTGTTAATAAAAAAACTTTACGCACTTTAGCAGGTGATAGTAGAGATGAAAACAAGAAAAAAATTCTAATACACTTAGGTCCAATACTCATTGGTTTTTAGAAAATTTATGTATGGAATTTGTACATAATACACAGGATTGACGGAAGGTATTGTGCTGGCCACATCAGATTTAACAACTAAGGACGATCAATTGTAAACAAAGTTGCAGCCGTCGTCGAAGAAACTCACGCACTTGATCGTAAACACCTAGAGTCCTTAATTGTTAAATCTGATGTGGCCAGCACAATACCTTCCGTCAATCCTGTGTATTATGTACAAATTCCATACATAAATTTTCTAAAAACCAATGAGTATTGGACCTAAGTGTATTAGAATTTTTTTCTTGTTTTCATCTCTACTATCACCTGCTAAAGTGTGTAAAGTTTTTTTTTTAACACCCTGTATAGGCATACGTCAAATAAACTTTCTCTTTTTTACATGAAATGTTACTAAGCTACTGCTGTATAAAGTGCTGTGTATTATTTCTTTGAACAAGTGACCTTGAATAGTCATCTTTCGTGAGTCAAACTATATTTAATGGAACATTTTTACTGATAAAAATATTTAGTATTGGGAAAGTTTGGTGTCATGAATTTAAATTGTTTATTATAAATTTTATTTTTGACAAAAAATTATCATATTTGATTAAGGTGGATGGGCCCATTTAATTAAATTAATGTATGAATGATTTTGAAATTAGAAAATTGTCAATAAGTAAAATAATTTACCTGAAGAGTCCATCTTCCGTCAGCCTTTTCTCCCCAGAAATGGACACTTAAGAATGGCCAGTCGTCGAAATTAGAACTAATAACATCTCTCGGTCTTTCAAACAGTAATGTCGAAGTCGTCCCCATAGGTGATGTCAACAATATTCTTAAATTCCCCCTAGGGAAGAATCTTAATGATATCTTGCACTGTACGTGTTCCAAGAAATGTACTTCGTTTAATGTTTCACTACAGCCATTCACATCCATATGTAACGTGAGAGAATATCCATACGTAGCATCAATAGGTTTATCTTCCGCCATTTCTTGTGATTTACAAATATGTTGAGGGGGAACAGTTGTCCATTTCTCCGCTAAGTTTACCATCGCGCCTGCGTCCATCAATCCATAACCAAATTTGTGACTGACTTTTCTCTTCACTCCATTTGTGATCCAGCCGGATTCTTTTTCGAGAGGCGATGCCCGAGATGTAAGAACCACGAGGTATTGCATATCTCGCCAGGTAAGGCTGGGGTTTGCTTCCAGAGCTAAAGCACAAATTCCAGCAGCTAGAGGAGCAGAAGCTGATGTGCCGGTATGTTCAACGGTGCAGATGTGGTCCGGACGGAGACGAGCGTCCATGTCGACGGTGGCGACGCTCTTGTCGTGGCCTGGAGTTCCTGAGCTGTAGGTTGTGGCTAATGTTGATGAACATTCTTCGAGATACCATGGTTTATACCTGAAAATAGATATATAAAAATGCAAATTGCAAAAGCAAATTACGAATTTATCCGTGGAACAAACAATAAAAATATTACAAAGTTATAGGGGCGTAATGTTTCTAATTATAATGCTAATACTATTAAATTGTAATTCCGTGAATTTTCAAATTTTATTTCTGTAGTTATGAAGTAGGTAGCCAAAATGAATTTTTTTATTGATTCGGATGTAGAAAATTTTGCTTTACAACATCCATTTGAAACTTTTTGTCTAAATTAATAATTAGGGGAGCAATACGCACGGAAAAACTGATTTCCCATGTTAAATGTAATGTCTATGTTTCACTTTCAAAACCATTCGTATTTCTTTTCTTCAAATATATTATTGAGTTTACATTAACAAACCAATTAAAACTTATTGTTGACATGTCAACGTAGTACGATTGTTAGAAAATTACGCAGAATCTCTTTATAAAAATATTTTATAAATTCCTTAGAAAATCTTAAGGGGTATGTGACTAAATTTTTATTTTTTACATTTATGATATTAGACATTTTTTAAATCGATTAATTATTTGTAGTTTATGAGAAATTAATTACTGAAATTTTGGAGAGGGGGTATCGTGACGTCATAGTGTACCGAGAGAAACAGATAGTCTCATAACTCATAACAGTAGATGTAAATTATCGAACACTTGCGTCATCGTATCCACTCTCCAAAGCACACAATTGCAAATTATAGTATTTAATTTATAATATATTTTATTTTAAATATTGAAATTTCATTATGGTCACATTTTTCTTTCTTCATATAAAATAACTCAGGGATTCCCCGACGGGGAAGAACCTTATTTTGTGTGGTTTGGGGTCTTAGTAGGATATTATCAGAAACTGCAATACCATGTCCATCTACTGGTTGGCTCCTCCTAATTGCTAGATGGCCTATATTTTTGTCGATTTGTGCGTGTCAATTGCCTGCTGTATTTTATTAAACATACCTAAGCACAATGTTATGTGCTCAATATGATTACTAATTTCCCTAGAAACGCGGTGGTTGTGCCTTGCGCGCAAAACTTAAAATTTGTTGCGATGCAATAAAGTGCACAGAAACACAGTATTAATTCGCAGTGTGCAATAAGAAACACATGAGTGTGCTTGGTTTATATATAAGATTTTTTTTCTGAGAATTAACAAAAGAACTTACTTCTGCGCCCTATTAACTGCTGCACCCGGGGCAAGTGCCCCGCTCGTCCCACCTTAGTTACGGCCCTGGGACTATGACGTCACGTTTACAATAATTGCGCATTTTTATTATAACAAAATAATATTTCATCATTTTCTTTTTACTAAAACTCTTAATTTAACGATGAAGGATGACGATATTTCTGGATTTCAGTCAATCTTTATTTCAACCCTGATTGACTGTCAAGTAATTTACTAGATCTTAATTTAACGTTTGCTACCTTATAATTATTGTAGTTTATTATTTCTTTGCATTGGTACAATACCCCATTATACATAAAATAATTTGTCTTTGATCATGAAATAAATTAATTAAAATTTTTGGGGCTTTTAAACATCCAGAAAAAATTAGTCTAGACGAATTCGTATAAAAATTAATTATTTTATAAAAAAAATATATATATAAATAGAAAGTTATTCTACGCACCCTCCTTGTGTAGCACTAGAAATACTCAAAGTGAATATACTGTTGGTGTAACCATCACAGTTGCAGCTGTCAGTATGTCTGCCTCCGTTGCCAGAGGCCCAGACAAATATAGATCCTTTTCCTTTTCTGCCACTTGTGACACCGTAGATGAAGGCACGACGGGCCAGCGGACCGGGTCCGTCCACGGTTTTGCCGTCATCTTCTGGTCCCCATGACGCACTATAGATGTCGATGTGCTCGGGGTTCAAACCTAGGGCGCGGGCTTCCACGGCGTCATTGACTACACCGTCCAGCATACGAACACCTACACGAAATGAATAATATTTTGCATAGTAATTATTAAGAATATATAGGGTGTTGACCGCGACACCAGAACGTAGGACTTTAACATGTGAAGTCATACTCTCAGAATTTCCTGCTTCCCTAATTATTTTAGGTAAAAAAAGCTTCAAATAAATGTTGTAGAAAAATTATACATTAAAATTAATTTTGAATGCTTTATAACGGCAGAAATTAGGTATAAAAATGACGAAAATCACCCCGAAAATAGCGATATTAATTAATACTAAAAATTTATCTGGCAATCTAGGTTAATTTATTTTTATTATTATGTATTTATAGTTTCTGTTAAAGTGAAAGTGTATATTACATCCGAGGTGGGAAAAGTTTCATGATAGCTTATGTATATTACCGAGAGGCGAAGCCCCGAGGTGAGGAATAGCGCGAGGCTGTAATGAAACTTCTACCGAGATATGTATAATTTTAAACTCTACAACTTTTAAATTATTAAAAAATCTTTCAGAACTCATATTTCAATTAAAATGATACAACCTTTTTTAGTTTTATTTCTGTTTATTTATTTAAATACCGACGTTTCGGCAGTATTAACTACTACTTTCTTCAGGCAATGAACAACAAATATATAAATAAATAATAACAAAAACATTAGCAATAGGTAACCAAGGTGACAATTAGACTGAATGTCTACTACATTCAGTCTACAGGAAGCCTACGCAAACTAATCAACATATTAATGCCAATTCACATCATCATCCTTCTCAGAAATATGGTAAAATTAAATGCCTAATGAGAAGAGCTTCAGAAATTTGTCATTCAGAGAAATTGGAAGAAGAAATGAAAGAAATTAAGAATATTTTTATGAAGAATGGTTTTTCTAAATCATCTATCAAAAAATGCCTGAAACCGAAAAGACCTATTAACAATGCTAATGAAAGAGACGTATTGTTTGCTTCACTTCCTTATCTCAAAAATGTCACGGGCAAGATTGGTAGAATTCTTCGTAAGAAAACATGAAGATTTCGTTTTCTCCATATATTAAAATTCGACATATGTTGAGACTAGTTACAGACGTAATCTCTCTTGTCATCAGGGATTTACCAGATTCCATGTGTCTGCGGGAAAGTTTACATTGGCCAAACTGGTAGAACTATTTCTACAAGATTGAATGAACACCAGCGTTTGATCAGATTGAACCAGCCAGAAAAATCTTTAGTTGCAGAGCATGCCCTGGAAGAATTCCACCGTATAAAATTCGAAGAAACAAAAATACTGCCGAGACCAACACACCTGACCAACAGGTTAATTAGAGAAGCCATTGAGATTTTTAAAACCAAGAGTAATAATTTCAATCATTGTGACGGTCTAGATCTTCGTCGTGCATGGCTTCCTATATTAAATATGTTGTAATTGTCATCTTGGTTACCTGTTGCTAATGTTTTTGTTATTATTTATTTATTTATATATATTTGTTGATTTGTTGTTCATTCCCTGAAGAAGGCAGTAGTTAATGCTGCCGAAACGTCGGTATTTAAATAAATAAACAGAAATAAAACCAAAAAAGGTTGTAGCATTCTACAACTTTTATTTGAATCATTTTTACCTAAAATAATCAGGGAAGCAGAAAATTACGAAAATATGATTTTACATGTTAAAGTATGTTCCGGTTTCACGGTCAACCCCCTGCATATTTTACCTCCTATGCTGGCGTTATACGCAACTCCAACTCCACAATACTGATTATACGCTACTGCAGCAACTTCACCGGCGCACCTAGTGCCGTGCTTATTGTCACCATTGTCCTGGGGCATGGGGTCGTCATCGTTGCCGTTAATATCGGTACTAGCAGCAGGATCCTAAATAGATAGTCAGATCGGTTGCTTCATGGAAAGAAAAGATTATACGTACGTAGTTTTGAGAGAGATCAGGATGATTCGTTTGGATACCATCGTCGAGAATTGAAACGACGACACCTTTGCCGGTATAGCCCTTCTGCCACGCCGGTCCTATGTTCATATCTAGTCCATCTTTCGCTCCACCATTCTCAAAATAAAGATAAAAACATTAAACACATCTACAGATGATGGACCCCATTCTGATTTTTTGTTATTTTAAATGAAAGTTCGTTCAATTTTGAAGCAATTCGTTGTATTAAAAAGTCTTAATTGTTTTTAGTTTAACTGTATTTGCTAAATCTTTCTCTTGCACAAGCTCTACGGAGTGATTCATTGGTACGTTCTTTTTTAATAACTCGATTATTTTAAATATTATGGAAAAAAAATCCAAAGAAAGTTTATCTTATATTAAAATGTCTATAAATCTGCAGTATAAGTTTTTCTACAGTGTTCCATTTGTATGTAATGGTATATGTATAACTTTATATTTTCAAATGACATAGCCAATATATTTATTCAACTTTGAAAAGTACATAAACTTTGATAATAGTATAAAAATATTCATATGTTATATTATTAAAAAATACAATGGCAAATGGTAAAAACATTACATTTTTATTAAATACAGTTTTATTATTTTTTTGGCCTGTTTTACCGTCTAAGTGAGTGATAAACCTAAATGTGCTTAATTATAAATCATTCATTATTAATAATAATAATAATAATAATAATAATAAAAACAAATAAATAAAAAAATAATTATGGAATGGCAGTTAAAGTGGCATGCTGTGGTAGTGTCGTGGATGGACTGTTAAATCGTTTTAAGCAGTGAGTGCTCAGTCAACAAAAAGAAGATTATAAGTCCATATCCAAGTCTTTGTTAATGTGCCACTTACCTATATAATAATTGCATTTTATTCGTTTTACATTATATTGGTATTTGTCTGTCTCTTAATTTAATTGCAAAATACTCTTTTTTAAAATCTACATGTTTATATTTACTTCTTTTGGTCTTCTTTGCACCTTATTGCCTTTGGTCCTTTTTGCAATTTTCTCCTTTGGTACTTTGTCCTATGTGCATTTTTCTCCCTTTGATATTTGTCTTATTGTCCCGAAATCCTTACTCTTGTCATTTCTTCTTTTTTGTTCTTGGTATTTTTTCTCCTTTTATCCTATTGTCTTTGCACTCTTGTTTCTGTATTCCTGTTGCTCTTTTTAATCTTTATTTTATCCTTATTATCTTACACAATATTTAGATTTTTTTTAAGAATCTGCTACTTCCACTTGTCCAATTATTACCAAAACCTTTTCAGCTCTTCCCAGTAATGTCTGATTGAGTATTATAGTTTTTGAGAACTCGTCCTTCCAACATCCTCACACACACACACACACACACACACACACACACATACACACACACACACATACACAAACACATACATCCATACACACACACACAGACATCATCGTAAAAATATTAAAATCGGATTGTAGGGACCTTAAAACGTGCTTAATCATTAAAATCTGGATACGTGATTTTTAGCATGAATCCAATACCTCTCAGCGAGAGGTAACAATCTAACAATTAAAAAAAAAAAGATAATGTTTTTCTGTTTCCCTTTCTTAATTTCAGCGTAATTTTTTCCCCAGAAATACTGTAATAAACATTTTAAATTGACGTTATTTACTCTTATTCATACAAATTCAGTAATCGTAACTAAAAATTAGTCCGACACCCCCTTACATTTAACATTTCGGATTAAAGGGTCTATACTGTATTTAAAATAATCGAGTTATTAAAAAAGAACAAACCGAATCACTCTTTATAGTAGCCTGTGACAAAAATGGCTTCACGCACCTATTATCATGCTACGGTGCATTATTATGATCTTGACTTACCAGGTACCATTGCTCCTTGAATAAAGGATCCGGGAAGCTTCTTCCAGTAAGAGCAGCCCGGTATCTTGGATGTCCATGCCGAGCTGCAATAGCAGCTGGGGCAACAGCGCTGAAGAATTGCGCGAATGGGGACACTGACGGGTCTCCATAGTCACGCTTCTTTCTGGTTTTCTCGTGCTGTTGCTGCACCCAATGAACCTACAACATTTTAATTTTGAATTAGTTTCCATGACATTATTTGGGCTGTGAGATTTATTAAAATAGATTATTATACACCTTATATTTCTTTATTTTTATATATATAAAAGATATAATAGAATATTTATATGTTTCAGATAGAGAATTTATTCTATTTTAATATAAGCAAGAATAAAAAAAATCAAAAAATAATATTTAGAAGATTTTTTTTTAAGAATCTGCTACTTCCGGTTGTCCAATTATTACCAAAATCTTTTCAGCTCTTCCCAGTAATGTCCGATTGAGAAATACGTAGTTAAACAGATATTAAGTATTATAGTATTTGAGAAATCGTCCTTTCAACCTCCCCACATACACACACACACATATACATTCACGCGCGCGCACACACACACACACAGACATCATCGTAAAAATATTAAAATCGGATTGCAGGGTCCTTAACACGTGCTTAATCATTAAAATGTGGATATGCGAATTTTAACATGAATTCAATACCTCTCTCAGCGAGAGGTAAAAAATTAACATAGTGTTCACTATTTCGGGACGTTACTATAGTTCAATGTAAGATTTTTCAGCCTGTATAAGTTCTAATTGAATTTTTTACCATATTAAATAAAATCTGTGTAAAAAGCGCTGCTATCAATCAAATTCTTTCTAATTCTTAAGTCGGCGTAGCTCCATAGCAGCGCACAACAAATGGGTTATTGTTTGCTGAAGAACTGAACATCGGACGTGACATGTCATTCTGCTGTTTGTTTTGTTGTCTGTTTACATGTCTCCAATCGCTTGTCGAGGTTTTTCAGCTTTTGCCAACATCGGATAGGATTTTTCACTTCTTGTACATTGTTTTTAAATTGTGATTGTTCACTACGAAGATAAAACGATACGATGTTATGTCAGTTTCTACTTCGGTGAATTTCGATAAACAATAGAAAATGGTATTTTTACTAGCTTAAATGTCAATAGTTTGCTAAAAATAATATTCAGGTCATCAATGACTATTTGTCGAATTACGTTCATTTGAGAGCAAAGTTTCCAAATCATTTAAAAGTTTGAATATTCCATTTATAACCACATGTTTTATTACAAAAGTTTTTACATTTCATATAAAAACCCATAAAACACGGGAGTTTGGATTAGATAATTATTTAATATGACAGATATTATAACCGCGTTTTTGTAATAAAAGTTATAATAAAAATAATACATTTTGTTGGAATTAAGGTCACTTTTAATATATGTTAATAAAAGCAATTTCAGCATATGGGAATATGTACATTATTTTTAAATACATATAACATCACTTTATATTTTTATTTAAAATATTCTTACCCTAAAAGTAGAGTATTTTCAGAAATTTATACTTTAACATCGAATTGAAATTACATATTGTACAGTGTGTTAAAAAAACCTAACCCAGAGTAAAAATCTGATGTGACCAACACGAAACCTCCCGCTATTTAATTTTTATTAATTTAAATACATATATCTATGGGGTCTCATGGCCGCGTGCCTGAGTGTCTGGTCGCGAATCTGGGGAACCGGATTCAATTCCTATCAAATATTTCGAATTTTAAATGGCACAAAACTGACCCCTGTGAGGTACTCTCTACGCCAGATATGAGTACCCGTGAGCTAACGCATGGTAAACGCCCGCACGATACAAATATGTTAGCATCATTACCGAAATCTGTGTACAAAGCAGATTAGCACACCCAGCAATGGGTAATATGCCGTGATGATATATTTATTTATTTTCTTATTTAAAAACATACCTGCACATTTGCTAATACTAGAAATTATGTATCCTAAGTTCCTTTCCATAGAACTATTGTTCTATTTACAATTTTCGTTTTAAAACGTTATTATTATTAATTTGAAATTATGTATATTAAGTTCCTTTCCATGTAACTATTGTTCTATTTACAATTTTCTTTTGAAAACGTTACTGTTATTAATTTGAAATGATTATTTTTTTGACAATGACATTTATCTGTCAGTTACATACATTTGAGCTGAACTATGTGACCATGGAGCTCCGAGATATAATTTTTATATTATTTTATAAATTTGTCCATAAAATATATAGAAAAAGCAAACCTGTAGAAAATGAAATAATCTTTAATTATAAATAATACAGTCTAAAATGTTAAAACTGGTCATTAAAAAAATCCTCAATAGTGTAGAAACTTTTATTAATTTTTTTTTTTTAATTCAATTTTAATTTTTCTATTTTCCGTTATATCCTCCAGGTATTGTGACAATTGATTATAAATCTTACATCCGAAGTAACTAGGGTTGTTTTTTGATTAATTTAAATTAATTTTTGGTATTTAAATATCATCAGATTTAAATGCCAAATATTTTATTAACTTGTCGTTTAGTAATACTTCCTTTCAAGACTACTACGATGCTTGAATTTGACAGAAAAGTAGTCGGAAATAATACATTATAATAGTTATTTACGATACAAGTACGTAAAACTAGTCTTTAGTCACGAATGGGTCAGAACACGAGCGCAGCAAGGGTTTTAAGACCTGTGAGTAACTAAACATATTTTACGTATCTATAGCGTACAATATTTTATTTTGAATCTAATAACCCAATAAATATAAAATATACCTTTATTTATGAATTAGGATTACTATATTAAATATTATTACCATTTTTCTTTAAAATATCAATACTTTGATATTTCAAAAAGTTATCTTTGTTAATTTATTTTTCAGTGTGAAGATGGCTTTATTAATAACACTGTGTACATTCAATGAAAACAAAACAAAGAAGAGAAAATGAAGCGCGTAGTATTTGCCATAAAACAAATTATTTAACTTGTGAAATTAAAACGTCAACATTAGTAACGTTACGTTTCCAATACAAGCAGAAAATTACAGGCTCTATGTTTACAGTGCTATACTACGGCATAAAGCAACGTAGCGGGAGGAAAAATAAAAATGCACCTAATATTTCAAGTCAAACCACAACTGCGCTGCAATAAAACGAATCTATTATAACAAACGAACGAGAGTAATAAACTAAAATGATCAATACGGGGTACTCTAACCAAGAAATATTATCTTCATTTTAAAGTTATGTTTCTTTCTGCTTTCAAACTAGTTTCATTATTTTTCAAAAATATGAGACGCCATTCTTCATTCCATAGATTTAGCAAACGGATTTACAAATTCCCACAAACTAGGTACAGCCAAACATAAAATAAGAAGAGAATTTTATAAAAGTATGTGTAAGCAGATTGGCACACCCAGAAATGGGTAATATGCCGTAATGATATATTTATTTATTTATAAAATAATATTGCATGTCTTTTGTTGAATGTGTTTTTAATTTTCTTTAATGAACTGTTGATAGTAAAAGAAACGAACTTAAGAATACTGAAAAATCTGTTGTGTATTTTGGTATAATTAATAAATATTGCCATAGTATAATGTAACATTTAATTCTGAATAATTTTCTTCTAATACACTTTTTTAAAAAATAAATAATAAAGCCAAAAATTAATGTTTTATTTATCAATAAATCCAATACAATATCAGTATGGCCATCTATTGTATAAAATTATAAACAATTACAGACATTTGCTAATATTTATATATGTATTTTCAGAAATTAATATCACAAAACTAAGGCATTAAATCGAAAAAAGTTTCAAATAAAATTTACTCAAAATAACATATTTTAGTAATTAATATATTAATTCTATTTATTTAGTTTTTATCTGTAGAGATTTAAATGTATACATAAATAAATCATTTTCTCAAAAACAAAATATGAATAAAATAAATTAGTAGCTAAAATATATGTAAAATTAAAAAATAATAGAAGTTTATTTAGAAAATTTCTTTGTATAAAATTTTCCCTACATATAATAAACAAATTTTAGTTCTATTTACTATCTCTGAAACAAAAGCGAAAATAAAAAAAAGCTTCAACAAAACTATCCTTTATTTTTAATTATAAAATAATTTCTATTTAGATATTTTGTCGAAAAGTTGCTAGTTCAGCCAGAAAATGAGTTTTCTGGAATTTGTTGATCCAAAACGAGACTACTACTGCAATCTATCATGATAATTATGAACTAATTTTTAATGTTTTGTTGTAAAAAAGTACGTTGTTGTATCGTGTAAATGGAAGAAAATCAATATCATCGACAAATCGATTGACCAATCAGATTCAAAAAGCTTGCAAATGAAAGACGCGAAAAAAAAAGTTTAAACAAACGTCATTTGATTGTTAATCAGTTGCTAAGTGTAAAAGTGTTAAATTTATTTATTTTGTGTTAATAAATTCTTGAAATATTGATTGTTAAATGATTTTATGTATCAATTGAATTAAAACAGAAATATTTGTTGTAATTATTATTTATTTACCATATTATTTTGTTACAAAAATAATAAATACAAGAGTATATTAGATCCGAAGTGGAATTATATTTCATTACAGCTTACAGCCCAAAAACGGAAGAGAAAACTTTGCCCAGAACTAGTTTTGAACACATGAAAATTTCCAAACCCGAATATTTTCACTTCTACAGATTTTGCTTAACCAGAATTAAACAATAAAACAATACTAGTAATGGTTAGGTTATGTTACAATTTGGTTTAAAAAGTAACAAATAAATATCATTCTTTGTATGTTTAGATGAATCCAAAATGTGTTGTGTCTGTTTTTCTGGTTTGGGAATGATCAGGAGTTCTACTATTATCATCTGATATCATCATTATCGATATCATCACCTTTATTGTTCCGTGGTATTTGGGTTACTCAAGTCATTTATTCAGTTGTGCATGTCTGATTATTAAGCATTACTTAACAAACTCGTGACTTAGAGGAGAAGGCCAAGATAGTTGGAAGAATTAGATATTGGTAGGTCAAGAAAACGATTCAAGAAGCATTGAAGACTCACAACTTCTTCTATATTTGAAAGAAACACTGTTGACGTTGTTAGTTACCATGGTTGTTGAGTGTTGTGTTTATATTGTTGTTACTCTAGGGAAAAACAGTTAATTTGACATGTAATTTTAAATTGTGAACTTGAAATAAATATTTTTTGTTTAAATCAAATTTGTTTTAATGTTTTAGGGCCAATTTTACAATTTTAACTTCCAGATAAATAAACAATATCAAATCGGATTATTGACAGCAATGAAAGAGTTATCAGTTTATTTTGTTTAATTCATTTCTGTTTTGTTTATTTAACTGGAAATTAATACCTTCGCCCTTAAATAACAACAATATTGTTTGTAATTTTAACAAAGTTCTTCGTATTTAGAATAAAGTTTATTACAAGTATTTAATTTCACCGTGAAAATTATATCGTGAAAGTACAACCGAACTTTTCCTTTCTGAAAAAAATCCTACATATGTTAATATCTATAAAACCTGATTCTCTAAACAAAAGAAAATAATTATAAAAATTATAAACGTATACATGGCACTTAAAAATAAACTTAAGTCTAAATTGAAAGTGAAAATAAGTTTATTCAAAGTTTATCAGTATTGAATGATGAAATTATAAATATAGAAATAGAAATTATATATCCATATTAAATTTTTTACGATTTGTTTTAATAAAAAACTAAAAATTAATAATTTAATAAAAATATATAAAAATTATACAAAAATGGATAGAGATACGAACCCGGCTTCGTAATTATTGAAATCTATATATAATATTTCATATCTACTCATAATTTTGTTACAAATGCATTTATAAACGTAGGCCTAGCATTAAACATTTCGATTCTGAACTCGAGATATCAAATCTATATATTTTTTTAATTTTGAATACGAAATATTACACCCTCAAGTGGGTAAAAAAGTTAAAATACAAACTTCACACTAAAATACACAAAATTAACTCTTTTTTAACTGAAAAGTTGATTAACAAGTCAAGTGACATATGTTTAAACAATTTTTTATCCCGCGTCTTCCATTTGCAAGCTTTTTTGAATCTGATTGGTCAATCGATTTGTCGATGATATTGATTTTCTCCCATTTACACGATACAACAACGTACTTTGTTACAACAAAACATTAAAAAATAGTTCATAATTATCATCATAGATTGCAGACGAGACGTTTTGGATTAACAAATTCGAGAAAACTCATTTTCTGGCTAAAGTAGCGACTTTTCGACAAAAATTGTTATATAGAAATTGTTTTTTAATTAAATAAAGGGGAGTTTTGTTGAAGCCTTTCGCTTTTGTTTCAGAGATAATAAGTAGAATTAAAATTTGTTTATTATATTATATATATTATTATACAAAGAAATTTTCTAAATAAACTTCTATTAATTTTTAATTTTACATATGTTTTAGCTAATAATTTATTTTATTCATATTTTGTTTTTGCGAAAATGATTTATTTATGTATGCATTTAAATCTCTACAGATAAAAACTAAATAAATAGAATTAATATATTAATAACTAAAATATATTATGTTGAGTAAATTTTATTTGAAACTTTTTTCGATTTAATGCCTTAGTTTTGTGATATTAATTTCTGAAAATACATATATAAATATTAACAATTAACAAATGTCAGTGTATGTTTATAATTTTATGCAATAGATGGCCATACTGATATTGTATTGGATTTATTGATAAATAAAACGTTAATTTTTGGCTTTAATTATTAATTTTTTAAAAAAGTTTATTTGACAAAAATTATTCAGAATTAAATGTTCCATTATACTACTTAATATTTATTAATTATACCTAAATTTATGTTAACATAAAATTTTAAAATTTGGAAATTAAGGAAAAAGATCAAAGAATATATTTTGAAACCTTCACCTTTGCTAGAAAAATACATAACTCGGCAACAACAATGACAATGGTTACTTTAAACTTGGTTTGTTATAAAGTCGTTAATAAAATAAATAATGAAATATATCATCACTGCTTAAAACATTGCAAATGTGAAATACACAACGTTTAGGTATAATAATTATAACGGAACAGAAGTGAAAAACAATTTTGTGTATTTTACATAAAAAACCCATGTTTGTTAACGTTTTGTTACAAAACCATTTTTTACCTCTCGACAAATAAAATTCGTAGCAAGAACAAAAAATTTCAAAACATAATATTTGAAGATTTTTTTTTAAGAATATGCTACTTCCGGTTTTCCTACTATGTATTACCAAAATCTTTTTAGCTCTTCCCAGTAATGTCCGATTGAGAAAAACGTGGTTATTAAGTATTAAAGCTTTTGAGAAATCGTCTTTCTTAGCGAGAGGTAAATAAAGATGTACCTATATAACCTCAAAAGTTTAACATGCAGGGTAACCAACTTTACATATTACACAAATGCAACAAAGAAAACAATGGTGGGGTCCATAATGTCCCCCCATCCGAAATTTAAGGGTTAAGTTGTAAGTTGCTGATTAAGAACCTATTTCTACTTTTAAAATCTCAGAATTGCAAATTTAATCATACCGTTGCAAGGAAAAATTTGAGAATTACATTATCAATATAATTTATTTCAATTCAGCGAGAAATAACCGTAATAAATATGAAAATTAGCGTTGGTTGCGCTAAAATTGCACACGGCAGCAACGTAGCGAGTTTCAGGGCTAATAAAAACCGGAAATTCGTTTCTTGCAGCAAATAATCCTTAATTTTAACTGCAAATGCATCGCTATAACGAAGAAGTCCAATGCAGTTAGCCTTATTGCTGGCTTGCTAATAGCAGAGAAAATGGTAATTAAGTCTATGAATAAATTGTTGCAATTAGATCTTCATTTGTATTATCCACATATATATCACGTTTCTCTTTCTTTAAATGTATTTTAAATTTATTATTTCGCGGGTCTTTGTGTCGGTCGCTCGGAGCGTAATCATAGATACCATAAAATTCATAATAGGACGAGCACTTTTCTTACCTACAATTAAATTACAAAGATTGGAGATAAAGATATTTGCCTAATTCTTTGAAAAAGAATAGTATGAATAATGAGAATTCGATGGAAAAATAAACGCTTTATAATTAGCCACCAGTTTTAAACAAATCTGACGAGTCTATGAATTTGGACTCCAGCGAACCATAAACGTCATCGTCTCTTTTCCCTTACCGCGCACCGGGTGATAGATTTTTTGAAAACTTAATAATTAAAATTGTGGGTATTTTCTCGACTGAGATGTGGATTAGGTGTTAACAATTACTGGAAAGTTCAGTCAAACAGCATTTATTCTTACTAAACCAACGTTTTGGTGCACCCTTGCACCTTCTTCAGGGTCTACGACAATTTGAAGTAGGCTAATGAAATTATTTTATGAAAAATAGAATCAAGTATTTCAGGAACAACAAGGATAACAAGTTTGAATAATTATGTCAAAAAAAATATAATGTAATGTAAAATGTATTAAGTGTTTGTATTATGTATTAATAAATTAAATAAAATAATATAACACAATTATACATCAAAAATGTAATACATGCAAAATAAAATGCACATTATTACACTTACAGTAAGATCTTACAAATTGTTACAATTCATGTATACAAAATACATTCGGACATAACATTCAGTTAATTTATTAAACATCGTACAAAATAGTTGTTTACGATACAAGTACGTAAAGCTAGTCTTTAGTCACGAATGGGTTAGAATTAAAACACGAGCGTGGCGAGTGTTTTAAGACCCCTGAGTGGCTAAAGATGTTTTACGTATGTGTATCGTACAATAATTTATCTACGATATAATGAAAAAACCCAATGAATATAAAAAAATACTTTATTTATGAATCAGGATCACAATATTAAATGAGAAGTTTGCCATGATAACAAAATATTCACCCTGCTTTTACAAATTTAGCGTGTTTAAAAATTTTAACCACTCGTTGCTCGGCAACCCGTCACTAATGAAACCTTTTATAAACTTAAAACTAACATCTAAACATCAATTTTACGCACTATCGTAGATAAAATTTAATGTGTGTATGCTCTTTGATTTTTTTGTACGATGTTTAATAAATTAACTGAATGTTTTGTACGAACGTATTTTGTGTACATGAAGTGTAACAATTTGTAAGACCTGACTGTAAGTGTGATAATGTCCATTTTGTAGGTATTACATTTTTGTTGTATATTTATTGTAGACGCTGAAGAAGGTGCAAGGGTGCACCGAAACGTTGGTTTAGTAAGAATAAATGTTGTTTGACTGAACTTTCGAGTAATTAATAATAAATAAATATATCATCACGGCATATTACCCATTGCTGGGTGTGCCAATCTGCTTTGTATACAGATATCGGTAGTGATGAAATATTTGTACCGTGCAGGCGCTTACCAAGCGTCACCTCACAAGCACCCGTAGCTGGCGTGGAGAGTACACCACAGGGGTCAATTTTGTGCCATTAAAATTCGAAATAATATTTGGTGTCGGTCGGGATCGAACCCGGGTCCCCAGATTCGCGACTAGACACTCAGGTACACGACCACGAGACCCCATTAATTAATAATTATAGTTATAATACAAACTGAGAACCTAAATTGAAAATAGTTTCATATTTTGTTTTATTTTATAAACTTTTAAATGTAAGGTAGGTGAGACAAATAAAGCCCAGGTGGTAATAAAGCCCAGTTTCATATTTTCCGCCTTTTTGATACTTTTTTTACAATTTGCTACATTGCCTACTTAGGTACAACACTTTACTATCATTTAACAGAGGGAGGCACTGGTAACTATATTTGTGTACTACGTCACGTCGATTGAAAATGTAAATACTGGTTAACAACAATAAATTGCATGAAAGACGTTGGCAATTAAATACAATTTTAAGGTAATTTAGATTTTAAATTATTTATGTCATACATTATTAGATACATTAGAACCTTGGTAACCGCATTATAACTGTATTTTGTTTTAAACTGTTTGAAGTATGCTGAAATTTATTCTAACCTATTTCAATACGAATGCATATAATAAAGCCCGCCAATTTTTTGCTTGGGCTTTATTTCTTGCTGTAGTTAACAATTATGTTATTTTGTAGATGGGTAAGGTTTGTAAAAATATTAGAGCGAAGTGGACGTCGGAAAGTATGGAAGCTGCAATAAAGGCTGTACAACGCGGAAGAATAAGTCAAAGAGAAGCAGCTTCTCGCTATGGGATTCCCCGACGAACTTTACGTCAACATTTGAAAACTGGAAGTATTGCAAGAAAATTAGGTCGCACATCGTTACTATTACCTGCACAAGAAATAGAACTTGTAGAACGCATTGTACGCTTAGCAAACATTGGTTATCCTATAACTCCGAAAATGATGCGTCACCAAGTTTATCGCTTTATGGAAAGTAACAAAATAAAACACAATTTCAATGAAAACAAACAACTTGCTGGACGAGGTTGGTTTAGATTATTTATGAAGAGGCATCCTGAATTAGCTAAAAGAAAGGCACAGGCTATGAATGCTGCCAGAGCTCAAAAAATGAACAGGTTCATTGTAAAAGATTATTTTACAAAACTTAACGAAATCTATGAAACAATGGGCTTGAAAAACAAACCAGAACGTATTTATAATATGGATGAAAAGGGGTGTAGGTTAACAATCCATCATCAGCAAACAGTATTAGCACGAAAAGGTACCAAACGCCTGCATCTCATAGCTCCAGAGCATGCGGAGAATGTGACAGTGGTTGCATGTGTATCAGCTACAGGGAACGTAATGCCACCAATGATACTATTTAAAGGAAAAAGAATGAAACCAGAATTTGAGGACAATTTACCTGCAGGAGCACTTGTAAAAATGTCTCCTAAGGGCAGTATGACCACAGAACTGTTTATAGAATTTATTAATCACATGGCAAAGTACAAAGTCCATGGTCCAATACTTTTAATTTTCGATGGTGCCGCTTGTCATCTGGATTACTCAATCGTCGACGCCGCAGAAAAACATGAAATTTTATTGTTTTGCCTGCCGAGCAATACAACTCATGAATTGCAACCATTAGATAAATCGGTGTATCGAGCTTACGAGGCTTATTGGGACCAAGAGGTTTTGAATTACTGGGATCGTCATCCAGAGAGACGACTAACAAAAACAAGATTTAACAAAATTTTTTCTACGGTTTGGTCAAGATGTATGACACACGAAAACATAATAAATGGTTTCCGTAGTACAGGAATATACCCATTTGATCCTTGTGTAATACCCAGTGCTGCGTTTGCACCAAGTTTGCCCAGTGAGATTCCTTTAGATGATAATTCGGATTCGGATGATAATATTCCATTGGCTAAATTAAAGTCAGTAGAAAACGACAAAAATACATCATTTCACGAATTGATGAGTACCCCAGAAACATACACTCCTGTCAGTAATGTAGTTCGACGAAAGGCAATCAATTACAAAGCACAACAAGTCACAAAAGCCTTATTTAAAGAAAATAATTTAAAACTTGGAAAAACTGAACCTGGAACATCCAAAGAAACATCAAAGGACGAACCTCTACCAAGTACATCTAAGCAAAACCAAAATGACAGTTCCTGGTACTGCCCAGTGTGCAACATATGTGCGCAATATTCAATGCGAATGTGTGTTTCATGTCACACATGGATGCACGAACATTGCTTTGGCTATACTTCATCTGACGACGAAGATTTTGAATGTATTTCTTGCAGTAAATAAGTGGGCCTTAATTTTTGTACTGGAAGAAATAAAGCCCAAAACGATTATTTTTTAAAAAATATTTTTTATAATACAGGTTTTTTTATAAACCACATAAAAGTGTTCTATTTTATGTTATAAGCGGTAAAGTTAATTTTTATACAGACGTAGTAGCAATAAAACTGTTTGATTAAAAAATAAAAATTATTTACTGTTAGGTGGGCCTTATTTGTCGCACTTACCTTATTCCGTCAGTGTCAAAATAATGATTGTCAAAATAAATACTATGACGTATAAAACGTTACGCGTTTGTTCGTCTTTTGTTTCTAATTCCATGGCTAATACTATTAAATTGTAATTCCGTGAATTTTCAAATTTTATTTCTGCAATTATGAAGTAGCCAAAATGATTTTTTTATTGATTCGGTGAAGAATTTTTTGCTTTACAACATCAATTTGAAACTTTTTGTCTAAAATAATTAGGGGAGCAATGCGCACGGAATAATTGATTTCCCATGTTAAACGCCTATGTTTCACTCTCCGTGAAACATCCTGTATATGATTATTTACAAATAGGAGTAGAACTATACCATGAAAGTTGCGTTCGTTTTTAAACAATACTTAATAGGAATTTAAAAGTAATTGATAGTAGTAATTTACATTGGCCTGCTTTTTAACTAATGCGTATGTGATTGATTGTCTTTATTTGCACTAATTTTTGCTATAACTCTCCGGCATTTGTTGTGCTTGATTGTGTAGCGTGTGTACACAGGTACGCGTGGGTGTGTGTACCATGTTAGTGGACTGTGTAAGCCGTGTTTGCTCGCTTGTCGCCCGTCGCTTTAATCAATAGCGCCCGATAAACAATTCTAAACAAAGAGCCACCGCCTCTCACACCAAGCTCGGGATCAAATACCTACACAACACACTGTTCTATTATTGAACACTAAGCCAGTGCAACACCACTCATTTGTAATAGAAAGTTTAAGCAAATTAAGAAAAATAATTTAGGTATATATTAAAAAAAGTAAACAAAAGACGGCTTACACATTGTTGACCAATAACCCCCCCCCCCAGCGACTGAGAACAGAATTAATACAGGATACAAGATACAACTATTTAGAATCGATCCTGAATATTTTGTTCTATTCCTACAGAATTAAAAAATCTGATGTGGCTAGCACAATACCTTCCGGCAATCCTGTGTATTATGTATAAATTCCATACATAAATGTTCTTGCAAAAGATTTTAAATTTCCAGTAAAATTATTTTAGAAACAAACTATGCAAATTGCACTTGACACTGACTTCTTCTATTTTAGCTTTTCCCATTCGTTAGGGGTCGCTATTTTTTATTTTCTTCTTCCACTCATTTATATTTGCGTATCGTCCTTTTTCAGTTCCTCTTCTCTCAAGTTTTCCGTAATACAGTCTTCCTCTGTTTCTTCAACCATCTATTACTGTTATTCATTCTTCTTCCAATATATTCTTCACTTCTCCTCATGACATGTTCAAACCAATGTAATCGTCTCTCTTGTATCTTTTTAGAAACTTCTTACACTAAAGTTATTTTCCTTATTCTTTGTTTTCTTACCGTATCTTTCCGTGTTTTCCCCAACATCTATCTCAACATCGTCATCACTGCCATATTCATTTACTTTTCATTGATATTGACATCTGTCAATTTGAATTATCTAAATATATTTTCCATAGTTAGCATAGCTGGCTGATTTATAATTCTTTAACTCTGTATCTGTTGAATATGAAGTATAAAATGCAATCAAATCGTATAGAGAATAATATATTCTATAAGTTATAATAATATTTAACTGATTTTTTCAAGAAAAACTGTTAAAATCTACAAGTGAGGATATTTCCGGTTGACCAATTATAATCAAAATCTAATCACCTCTTCCTTTGGATGTAAACTTGAGGAATACGAAAAAATTATAATTTTTGGAATCGTGGTCCGAAACTTTCGTCACACACACATACAGACATCATTGTAAAAATGATAAAATCGTATTATATGAACCCTAAAACGTGCTTATTCACTAAAAACTCATAATTGAATTGTATGAGCAAAGACAATAGGTACCTTCCTTACCTAAAGGTGACGGAAGGTAAAAAAAAGTTTATGTATTTATGGCCGTATTCTCCAAAAACTGAAAATTTTACAGATATGCAAATCTGTAAATAATGAAGAAAGCTGCCACGCTTATGTATAATTTTATATTAATGAATAGAAATACATCCCAAAATGAGTTTAATACACTATTATATTATAAGCAACTTACACTAACCATTTTGAAAATTTGTTAAATTTTCAATTACGTCCTACTCTATTTTATCCATTTCGCCTAACCTAACTTTTATCTCGGATGGAGGAATTAGCGAATGATAAGGTAAAGTGGTTGGGTGTGAGTGGAGTTGTGAATCATCTTTCACCTCACGTCTGAACCTGGAATCCTATAAACAAATCTCGTCATCTGGACGTGATGACCGCGAGATATTCAGCAACAGGATAGGATACGGCAGGATCAGACACGGTTACACACGTTATGGCACCAAAGTTACCAGGCTGAAGCTTAGCGAGGGGAAAGGCTATGACAGGAAGATTACAATTAATATTGGATGCTATGCTTTCATCCGATATGAGTATTGAGGTCATGTAAAAAAATAATTGTTCCTTGTTTTGTTCGAAGAATCATAGTCTAATTTATCGTTATGTACGATTAAATTATTTTTATTTACCTTTTTTGTTATATATATTTTTTTAAGTATGATATTTTTAAAAAGTTGCAAAAACACAAAGTTTCTAAAAGAAAAAAATTGATGTGACCTGCACATTACCTTCCATCAATTCTATGCATTTTGTATAAATTCTACACAGAAAATTTCTTGCAATATACTTATTAAACTATATGCCGCTAAAAGGCACATAGTTTAATAAGTATATTATCTCCCGTAAAATCATTTCACATAAATATTATATAAATTTTATTCGATACTGACATATGTCAATTAATAATATTGGAATATTCTGTTTCCATGGTGCAGCTTTTAGGAGCATAGGTTGCAAGATATTTCTTTATAATTTTTTGTCTCTAAATTGATTGAATATGATGATTTTTTTTTATTAAATCGAATAGAGAATAAAATATTCTTAAATATTTATAATAACATAAAATGTCAAAAGATGATATTTAACAGCGTTTTTATCTCACGCTAAGAGAGGTATTGGATTCATGCTAAAAATCGTATCTCCAGATTTTTGTGAATAAACACGTTTTAATGTCCCTAGAATCCGATTATAACATTTTTACGATGATGTCTGTGTGTGTGGAGTTGTTGGAGGTACGATTTCTCAAATTCTATAAGACTAAAAGATCTGTGTAACTACGGATTCCTCAATCTAACAGTAATGGGAACAGTTGAATAGGTTCTGGTAACAATTATTGGATAACCGGAACTAGTAGTATTTTAACAAAAAACTTCTAAATATTATTTTTTGAAAAATTATCTTATTACAAATATTAAAAAACAAAATTCTCTATCCGACTCATTTAATTTTTTTATTATACCTTCTATAGATTTAAAGATATAGATATATAATCTATAAAATAATCTGTTGTAGTAAATCTCACAGCCTGCTCACAGCCCAAACATCTCCATGGTAACTACTTGGAAAATTAAAATGTTTGTAATTGACAGATAAAGGTCACTAAGGTCAGTGTCAAAAATTCAGAGATAGTACTCCAGGCTTTTTCTGGGAACGATATTTAATATTTCTTATTGATTATTAATTATATATTTAAAATTATAGGTATATTACATAAACCCTTCAGAAATAACGCCAAAAGAAAAACCTCGAATTTTAAAAGAGTAGGAGAAAACTTGCTCATAGAATGAATTTAAAATTATAAAAATATATCTAACTGTAAAGTATAGATGTAATTAGAATTTTTTGTGTGTACAATAAATGTTAAATACAATACTTATATATATATATATATATATATATATATATATATATATATATATATATATATATATATATATATATATATATACGACAATGAAAAGGGTGCGAGAGGTATTGTGATGGCCAGAACAGATTTTTTCATTATGAAAGATCGATGTGAGGAAAAATAAAAAATACAGGTCTATTATTTTCAATTACTCTATCGATTAAAGTTATGAAAAATCGTGCATGACCTCATGAAAGTTTTATTTCAAGAATAATATCCATTAATATCTATATCAATTAGTCATAAACATGAAAGTAAGACACAATTAATGAATACGTGTCTAGTACCACATTTTACATGAAGGTATTTTTCGTAGGATTCTCGTATTCTGTAAATTGTAAGATATGTTAACTGGAAATAAAAGTTAAATTAATTTTGACAAAGATAAAAGAGAAATGTAGAATCTGATTAGAAATGAACTTTAGTTAAATGAGAAAAAAATCTAGATTTATTGGGGTAAAATCTCATATTTTTACATGAAAAAATTGGAAGATTATTAAGGATTAAACCAGTTTAATATTCTCTCTATGATGTCAGGTTAAATTAATTTAAAGTTAAAGCCATTTTATATTAATTACAAGTCAAATTATCTCTAAATCACATTATTACAATAATTATTTGAATATAAAAACTACCCGTAAAATAATACAAACAATGCAAAATTAATTACAAAAATATTGGAACAATTGGAAAAACAATATACTTGTTCATTTCATTACAAAAGAAAATTCATAAACAATTGAAAACAAACAAACAACATCCAAAACAAAAACAAATACATATTGGTACAATCAGAGGAACAAAAATAAACTGTATTTATTTATTTTAATATATCAACATTCAGATATTCTTCAACATCGTTGAATGTATATTTTACCTGAAATTTTTTTATAGTATTTTTGAATGTTTTTACCTTCCGTCGCCTATTAGATAAGGAAGGTATTGTCTTTGGTCAAAAAATTCAGTGATAAGTTTTTAATATATAATTTTAAATATTTAACTATTAATACAATAAAAAATAATATAATATATTTATATCCCAAAAAAAATCATTAGTAATGTCTGGATTTTTGACATTGACATTTATCTGTCAGCTACAAACATTTTAATTTTGAATTGGTTTCCATGACATTATTTGGGTTGTGAGATTTATCACAATAGATTATTATACACTTTAAATTTTTTTATCTCTAAATCTATAAAAGATATAGTAGAATATTTATATATATCAGAGAATTTACTCTTCTTTAATAGTAGCAAGAATAAAAAAATTCAAAAAATAATATTTAGAAGATTTTTTTTAAGAATCTGCTACTTCCGGTTGTCCAATTATTATCGAAATCTTTTCAGCTCTTCCCAGTAATGTCCGATTGAGAAATACGTAGTTAAACAAATATTACGTATTATAGTTTTTGATAATACGTCCTTCCAACGTCCTACACACTAACACACACAAACATCATCGTAAAAATATTAAAATCAGATTGTAGGGACCTTAAAATGTCATCTTTAAAATCTGGATATGTGATTTTTAGCATGAATCCAACATACCTCTCTTAGCGAGAGGTAAAAACACATCAAAAATAAAGTTCATGGTTATAATTAAACTAGTATTTGTTATTGAATTTAATTTAATTTAAAATAATTGCTACATTTCTTTCAGAATTTTAGATCTATCTAATTACTATTCAAAAATATTTTGTGAGAAATAATCTTATGAGAAATGTTTTCGCTGCGGGCATCAGTGGCGTGCAATAGGGGTAGTGGAAGGGCAGGAATGCTATCCAGCGCTAATAAATTACATTTATGACGTAATTCTTTAATGAGTACGTGTATAAATCTCCCTTTACGAGTGTAAAAATAAAATAGAGGAATGAAAGATTGTGGGGAGACGGCATGTGTAAAAGAAAGATGTAATTGAAGGTGGAAATTTGCGGAGAAATATGGCGACTTTCACAATTTTGTTTGTTTTATTAGATATGTCACGTAATTCACAAGCAGTATCAAAATGCACTCAGATATGAGTAGAAGAAAGTTCTTTATGGTACATTTCTATAAGTCAGACTTCTAATAAAATATGGATGACTTCATACAAAAATGTTTTCATTTACTAATGTACTTTCTACTTCTATGTGCTTTTCGATGCAGGTACATTCATACACAAAAGTATATAAAGCAGACAAATGTCGTCCAAAAGGTAGTAACAGTAATTTATATATGAGTTCTTTTATCTTTTTCTGTTTAGCGTGATCTAGGATTTTTTTTGTTACCAGTAATTTTTTCATTTCATTTCAGTAATGTATTAAGCCAACAATATAGTAAGGAAGTGGCACAAATACAATACAGATTATTATTCTTATTAAAAATTAATAATAAATGTGATAAGACTAGGAGCTCTCAAAACAAAAAAATTAAACTTTTGTTTATGTCATATTTTTGTTATACTTATATTTTATCTTGTAAAATTTTTAATTTGTGAAAAATGTATGGTCTTCGCAGGGATTTGAACCCTGAACCTAGCCCTGAACCTTCTCATATCTAGTGAGATGCTCGCGCTGTATCCCAACTTGAGGCTTCGCCTCTCGGTAATATACTATTAGGCAACCAAATAAGTTCGTACGGTTTTTGTATACAGCAGAGTGTCATGAATATTTTTTAAGTTGTTGATCGATAGCACTTGTTTGTTATCTGTCATCTACTTTAATATGAATCCTTCTTTTGTCGGATACATACACATTTGGTGATAATTGTTTAATTCCTAATGTGAATAGATAAAAATGACAACGAATATAACTTTAATTCGAGTACAAACTTGGTACCAAAGCTACAGTGGCGGCGCGAAAAATATGTACCGCATTCGGAGATAATGCCGTAAGTGATCGAACGGCACAGAAGTGGTTTAAGAAATTTTCTTCGAGAGATCTCAGCTTGACCGATGAAGCACGCTCTGGGAGACCGAAGATCATTAACAGCGAGGATCTTCAACAAGTTGTGGAGGCAAATTCCAATACAACGTGACTAGAGCTTGCTGAAAGGTTTAATGTGAGAGATGTAACCATTCGTTTGCACCTTCATCAGTTAGGAAAGAGGTGGAAGTTAAGCTAATGGGTCCCACATGAATTGTGCCAATAATAAATTAAGTGGTCTTACCATTTGTTCGATAAACATTTCACGCAACGATAATGAACCATTTCTTGATCGGTTGTTAACCTGCGACGAAAAGTGGATATTGTACTCAAATTCTAAGCGTTCGTATTATTGGTTGTCGCCTACTGATTCAGTACCACACACTCCTTGCACTCAAAGTGTTTGGTAGACAGCAACCGGAATAGTCCATTATGAGTTTATGGAAAGGGGTCACACTATCAATGCGAACTTGTATTGTGAACAGCTTCAGCGAGTACAAGTAGCACTCATCCAAAAACAGCTTTGTTTAGTCAACTGAAAGAAAGTGGTATTCTTACAGGATAACGCCAGACCGCATACCGCAAGATTGACCCGGGAAAAAAAAATTAAACTTGTTTGGAAAACGTTATCACACCCTCCATATTCTCCTGAAATTTCGCCAAGTGATAACCACCTTTTTATTGTCTGTATGAGACATAAACAGTTCAAAACTCGAGTTGATGTAATAAATGCAGTCCGTCAATTTTTTGATTCAAAATCCATAGAGTTCTTCAAGAGCGGCATACAAAAATTGGTGAAACGTTGGCAAAAGGTCAGTGAGTGTGATGGTAATTACTTCGATGAATAGTAGTGTATTATTGTATTTTAATAAATATTTATATTTTACCATAAAAAAACCGCACGAACTTATTTGATTGCCTGATATTATTCACAATTATTATCCTCTTTTTAAATCAATAATTTTCAGAATATATCATTGAGTTATAACCTATAACTTTGATTTTTTGACAGTTCTATTAAAGTTTGTTTAGCCTACTCTATTATAGAGATCTATGATAATGTTGCTAGGCAACCCCTACATAAACATTTCCAACCCGTGGGGAGGAAGTGAAATCTGTTATTTCCCACCCAAGATATGTCATTGCAGTTAGGAATTACGTATTTTCCTACCTCTAATAGGTTAAGTATCGACATTTTACTATAATGATTGTGAATAACGACTTTTTATTATTAACTAAATAAAAACTGAATTAGCTGAATATTTCTAGTTTTCTTACACAATTTTTTTAAAAAGGTTGTTGATCATTTTCTTGACTTAATTTTCAATTGATTGGTAGAAAATTTATGAGTTCTTCAAACAAATAATTCGTAAATACGTTTTAATAAATTTTTTACTTTGAAAAATTATTTTTACCCGCAAGGACTGTAGCCGGTGAGGTAAGGAAGATCCGTAATGCAATAAATAAAATTACATTTCAGTATTAAACAATAACATTTTTAAAAGTTATATGATATACAAATGCTTTGTATTTCTATTGCTAATAATTATTAATTAGTACTTATTTATATTTTTCGTGTAGCTGGTGTGCGTTGAGCATCGACGCATCCACTAAGTAAGATAAGTCCTTTACTATTTCTAATTAGTTTATACATTAATATTTTTACCTCTTTATTATTCTTTTATATGGTGTTGTTTGAAACCACTCGTGCTTAATATTTGGGCACCCAGTTATGGCTGGATCCGTTGTACAACAACATAATGTTATGCATGCTAATAGTATTATCTGGTTCAGTGGACCGATAGCGATATGATCGGTTGTTAACAGTACAGACTCAGAATCTGTCGACGTCGTGACGAGATCGAGTTAAGCTAAACCGCTTTGCGATACGTTATTGCGCTCATCTTCTCATAACCGCCATTGAGATTGTACTACTACAGCTTCCATAGCTTGTACGGAATTATACACAAAGACAATGAAGTACACGATAGCAATGCTGCAGTTATTGGAAGACTATGGATGAAACTAACTCAACAATTTTAAAAATGTGAATGGAAATAGTTCTAATGAAATTATGAAAGCTTATTATGAATGTGGAAAAACCGAAACTGATTACGCCAATCTAATTATCATAAAGTTTTTATCCGTAAAATTTTCTGTTTTACATTAATTTTGTTAGTATGAGATTACTAAATAATATATAAATGAAATTCCACGATTTATTAAACAACAAATAGTTGCAAATTATAATCAGAGACTAAATACATACGGTAAAAGCAGCAGTAGTTGACACTTTAAGAAATGCAAATGTGCAATATTGTTGTTTAAAAACATTCATTGACGTCTTAGGAAGCAATTTGCCTATAATAATAATTAAAATTATTTATCTTATGAAAAAAATCCGATGTGATCAACACAAGACCTTCCGTCATTTTTATGTACGAGGGTCATTCAATAAGTAAAGAGATAAATGGCTATAGCTCAAAAACGGTTTATTTCAATCTTTCAAAATTAAGGCTATTTTTCAACATAATCACCCCCCACAGTTAGGCACTTGTCTCATCTTTCTTGCAGCTTCCTAATTCCCTTGGCGAAGAATTCTTTCGATTTACCCCGAAGCCACTTTTGCACCGCTTCCTTAACTTCCTCATTGTTAGCAAATCTTTTTCCACGTAGGGCGTCTTTGAGTGGTCCAAACAGGTAAAAATCAGATGGGGCGAGATCGGGACTGTAGGCAGGATGAGGTAAGACCTCCCAACCTAATTCTTGAAGCTTATCACGGGTCAGCTGGGCTGTATGAGGGCGGGCGTTATCGTGCTGAAGAATGACTCCTTTTGACAAGAGTCCACGGCGTTTGCTCCTGATAACTGGTCTAACTTTGTGTTGTAGCATCTCAGAGTAGTATTGGCTATTGATAGTTCGCTGATCTTCAAGGAAATCGCAATAGACTGGACCCTGTGAATCCCAAAAGATGGTCAGCATCACTGGACGTCCACATCGGGGTTCATCACCTACACTTGTTCGGCCACTTTTAAACCGATCAACCCATTTGTAAAAATTCGCACGGTTCATACAACTTTTACCGTACTGTATTAACATTCTAGAAAAAAATTCACTTGGTTTTACACCTTCTGCGACTAAAAATCTAATGACTGAGCGCTGCTCTTCTAAGGTGCAATCTTCTAGTGGACTTGCCATGGTGAACTGAAAATTTTGAGGTTATGTTGACATAAAATGATGAAACAGCTGATCAGAGCATATCCCAAGGTTGCTAACTAACACCCCTGAAAAGATTGTACACATTCATTGAACAGTTTTAAAATTATAGAATTTGTCTCTTTACTTATTGAATGACCCTCGTATTTTGTACACTGAATCTATATGTGTTACAATAAGTGGACACACCCTTTTGTGACATGGCATAATGCGTAGTTTCTATGGCATGATATATTTGAATATAGACCAGAGGAGACAGACGGCTAAGTTTTGTTAAGTTAGAATAAATGCATAGCTAGAAGTTCTGTACCGATTGTAGGATGAAGCAGTCAGAGGAAATCTGTCTCAACGTTACGACACACACAGTGTCACGCTTACGCGAATAAGAATTCGCACGTTTAGAGTTTGTGAACAATAGTTCGACGTCAAACTACGCTTATATCTTTGTCATATTCACCCCGAGTTTAAGCTACGCACGTATTTGTTATAAGCATTATTTATATTTTTGTGTTCACACTATCCTTATTTTACTTTAATATATTTACCTATTTAAAATAATCGGCGTTGGTATAATTTAAAATAAACCTAAAACCCTGTGAAGTGCAGTGAAGTGGAATCCACATGGTTCCAGCCGTTTAGCCCAGCAGTTCCGTGACGTACGTCTGGTACGGGGTAAGTACCCTTTCTCCATGTTCGCCTGCTCCCATTTTCGGTCCAACCTGCCCGCAATAGGTGGTTTCCTCAACCCTTCGCTAACCACTGGAACAGGTTGTAATAATCCTCCCCTTCACCTAGGCTACTTTGAGAAGGCTGGCCTAAATTACTGTAAACTGTTACATTTGGGAAACAGTCAGGCCGCCTGTAGCATCTGGCACAATCGGTAGGATTATATTATTCACAACCTTGTTACATTTGGCATAGTCGGTAGGATTATTTTCGGCCTGTTACACTATTTTTCCGTATATTATTGCAGATACACATATTGCTTATACGACATGATTTAATCAGTGCAATATTTGTTATTGAAATGTGTAAAAATTGTAATTGTAGAACTTCCGGTATAACAGGAAGTGACATCAACTTTGTAAAGTTATATACAACCAATACTATTTTTTTTATAATTTTTTTGTCCTCTTTTCCACAATACTATTTTTTTTAGTGTTAACGTTATTCATTTGTTAAAAATAATTATTTTCTTTTGCACGATTTTTATTGTTGAGCTGGAATTCAATACTTATGTGAGAGGGCTTATTAATTTTCTTTGTTTTATATTGATCTTAGTGTGGTAGTGTAGTAAGGAAAATTCAGTTTATAAAAGTTATTTTACGTTTAGAAGTTAAACGCTAGCCACAACGTGATTAGATTTCGGAAAAATCAATAAACAATTTTTGATAGGGAAATTGAGGTGTTAAAAAGTCAATGAACTTTGAAAAACTCAGCTTTTCCCTACTTTCCTTGGCTTATACGAGAACTTCTGGCGGAGGTGGCCGCATCGAGAAATAATATTCTTACTTTCGGTAAATTAAAAATCTGTTGTAGCCAGCACAATACCTCTCGCCATTTTCATTGTTATACAACATTTCTTGTACACACAAGAAAAAATCTAATTCTTTATCATCAGATATTTTTATGATTTTAAATTTATACGAGGAAGTTTTTTTTATATGTACTCTTCTAACTGTTCAAGATTCTTCCAATTCATTGACAGGATTAGCAGTATTTCTATATACATATGATTTTAAATAATTAATTAATAATACAATAAGAAATACTAAATGTAATTCCCAGAAAAAGTGGATATGCGATTTTTAGCATGAATCCAATACCTCTCAGGTAAAAATCTGTTGTGGCCATCATAATACCTCTCGCGTCCTTTCCATTGTGGTATATATAAGTATTGTATTTAACATTTCTTGTACACACAAAAAAATCTAATTACACCTAATATTTATATTTACATATTTTCTATAATTTTAAATTCATTCTATGAGCAAGTTTTTCCCATTTCTTCTAAATGTTCGAAGTTCTTCCAATTCTTTAGCGGGATTGGCGTTATTTCTGAAGGGTTCATGTAATATACTTATAATTTTAAATATATAATTAATAATACAATAAGAAATATTAAATATACCCAGAAAAAGCCTTCAGTATCTCTGAATTTTTGACACTGACATTAGTGACATTTATCTGTCAATTACAAACATTTTAATTTCTCAAGTAGTTACCGTGGAGATGTTTGAGCTGTAAGCAGGCTGTGAGATTTACTACAACAGATTATTTTATAGATTATACAGGGTGGAAACGAACTTAATGTCATAAATTTAAGGGCGAGTAGTATGACATGTGTAGATTACGAAAAAGAAAGAATTTTTTTAAAATTCTCATATTTAAGGGTAGTTTTCATGAAACTAACATTTTTGGTACCACTGGACCACTGGCAACGCATTTGCATTATTTTATATATTATACAATTATTTTCGTTAAAAATGCTATTTAATTTAATTATTAAGAATAATATCTTATACAACTAATTTTGAATGTATTTTTCATAACCATATTTTTAATGAAATATGAATTAAAACAGCAGTAAAAAAAAGTTTCCTTAAGAAAAGTCGAATTTTCGTTTTTCGAATTTTAAAAATAATCTTTCAGTTTCGTAATCTACACATATCATACTACTCACCCTTAAATTTATGACATTAAGTTCGTTTCCACCCTGTATATCTATATCTTTAAATCTATAGAAGGTATAATAAAAAAATTAAATGAGTCGGATAGAGAATTTTGTTTTTTAATATATGTAATAACACAAATTTTCAAAAAATAATATTTAGAAGATTTTTGTTAAAATACTACTACTTCCGGTTGTCCCATTGTTACCATAATCTATTCAACTCTTCCCATTACTGTTAGATTGAGGGATACGTAGTTACACAGGTCTTTAATCTCATAGAATTTGAGAAATCGTACCTCCAACAACCTAACACACATACATACAACTCCACACACACACACACACACACACACACACACCTTAGGGACCATAAAACGTGCTTATTCACTAAAATCTGGATATGCGATTTTTAACATGAATCCAATATCTCTCTTAGCGAGAGGTAAAAAGGGGATAGAATCAGTTTTTCCAGTAAAGTCACGTATAAAGAGTTAAGTTATAGGATTCTTAATAAGTGGTGCAACAAATTTTGGAGAATGAGATTCATTTCTCACCTTAGGGTAATAAACAAGGTGCTGTAACCAGGTGCAGTACAGGGCTACTAGAGCAATATATCGGGAAAATAATTAGTCGGCAGTTTGGAAAAAATAAAAACTGGAGCTTTATATTCGCGCACACGTTTTTTCGCTGCAAAACGTTACCCCATTTTAATTGGCTCGGATTTACGAAGCAACAGAAATTGCGTCAGTTTGTGCGAAAGTAAATTACTAAAGCTTAGAATTGTGTTGATTTATGCAGTATAAAACTTGGGAAAATATTTGCATACTGCCATTTATTATATAGCTCGCCTTGTTTTCTTTCACTTGTAACAATGAACGCGCCATTTTGTAAGAGGCCCTGCGTTCCGTTTGTTATTACTGTTTATTCTTTTGTTTTGGGGTGAAGTGGGGTTATAGCGGGTGTGAGCTTAATCTCGCATTTCCCTCTGCTCTGCTGGCTGGCTTCCTTGGTTCCTTGTCTTCACTTTGTCTTGCTTCCGAGCCTAATTTGGCTGACTCTGTCTGGAATAAATGCCTTCGTAGATGATTTGACATTTTTATGAACGCTTTAAACAACTTCACGTTTATTTGATGAGATACAACTACTCTATTCTAAACAGGTATTGATCTTATGTTTCTGTCTTCTATATCCTTTGTACGGATATTATTACATGATTGTGTATTCTTCCCAGAAACCTACTGGATAAGTTGGCTTTGAAATAGATATGTATTTATGGATCTGCATACGTGCTCTATGGAAACTATTTTTTGCAGGATTTATAAAATTTATGCACCTCCACTAACAGAATTCGCAAACAAGGAACGTGCGATTCTATTGTTTTCCACAAAACTTTAATGCAATGCAAAACATTTTTTTTAAAAAAACCTATTTTACATTGCACTATTTGAATATTGAACAAAATATATTATAAATTACACTTCAAACTGCGTATTATTAACAGATTTTTTTATAAAAAATTAAATAAAATCAAGTACTGTACGTTTGATTTATTTCTTATTGTATTTATATTCGATATTCATATTAGTTATTTATATTATTTATTGTTTTATTTCACATGTATGTAAAAATGAATAACACAACAAACCTGACAATGCTACAAAAAACCAAATACAAGAATCAGTTTGACAGATTATTAATGGTATACAAGATACAAGCAGCCTCCGCTTTATACTAAATTTATATTCAAAAGTTTTGAGAAGTTTCACTAGGAAAACCTAAGTTACACGCTGCACTATTAAAGAAAAAAAATCTGTTGTGGCCAGCACCATACCTCTCGCCACTTCCGTTTATGGTTATATAAGTATAGGGCGCGAGCAGTCATGTGACATTTTTTAGTAATTATGTCAAAGTCAGAATTTTTCAATAAAAATTTCAAGATTTCAGCTAATTTCTCACCAGGAGTGTGGAATTTACTTGTCGAGGAAAATAAACCACATGGAATTGGAAAATCACTAAATTTAGAATGAAAAATTATGATACTTGACATCTATGTACATAATTACTAGCTATCATTCTGACACGGACCCCCATATGTGCTTGTCAAGGCCAACAATGTCACATGACTGCTCGCGCCCTATTGTATTTATAATACGTACTTAAACAGATATTAAGTATTATAGTTTTTGAGAAATCATCCTTCCAACATCCCCACACAAACACACACCACACACACACACACACACACACACACACACACACACACACACACACACGCACACACCCACACACACACACCACACACATATCATCATAAAAATATTAAAATCGGATTGTAGGGACCTTAAAACGTGCTTAATCATTAAAATCTGGATATGCGATTGTTTAGCATGAAAATTTTCAAAAAATAATTTTTAGAAGAATTTTTTATGAATCTGCTACTCCGGTTGTTCAATGGGTACCAAACTCTTCCCATTAATGCCCGATTGAGAAATACATAGTTAAATAGATATTAAGTCTTATAGTTTTTGAGAAATCGTTCTTCCAACCACACTCACACACACACATTCATCCACACACACAAACAGACATCATAGTAAAAATGTTAAAATCGGATTGCGGATCTTAGCGAGAGGTAAAAATGAGTTATTATCAGTTATAAAAACTTACAAGTTACACAAAATCCCTTAATCATCTACTTGTATATTATCATGAAAATACCTTCTTTAAATTCATTTTAGTCTTCTAGGATTAAAAACTGTATTAGTTCCTTGGGAATAAAAATGATACTATAATGTTTAAAAGTTGTAGTAAAATTATTTGTTTAATATTAATGTGTTTGTCCTTATTTATTTCATAAGTATTTTTACGATATTCATTCGAATGAAGTTGTAATCATGAAACCCATTTAATTTTCGATCAGTCCATAAACCTTCTTTTTTATTTCCTTGAAAAATAATATTTCTTTTCCTTCATTCATTTATTCAACATGTCGATGCTATCGGGAAAGAAATACGTTTTCATTACCTCCTACGTAATTAAGTCTCGGGTGGAATTTAGGAAGGATATTTCTCCTATCTGTCAGGCACAGATCAGTGAGTGAAAACCAGTTATTTCTGAAATTAATAACTCGAAACCTGGAGATTTGTATACCCGGCAATTTGTGACTGCTAATTGCAATTTTGCCAATCAAAAGATACTGAAAGACTCTTTCATTTCGCCCGACACTCATTCCTTTAGATTTTGAACTTCTATATAGTCATTACTGAAAAGGGAAAGAACTGAAAATGCTTCTTTTATTTAAAACCTTCTTAGAAATTCTGATATTGTTCTGAACAATGAACGAATTAGCAGTTCTATAATGAAAGAAAACATGCAATAAAGAAAAGCAACAATTCTTACATTAAAAACAAAAATGTTTTCAATTTGTAGTAGAGGACTTAGGCCGTATCCGATATCCGTTATCGTATTAAATAAGTATTACATTTAGGATTTAGGAATATGTCTTCAAATGGCGCACTAGTGACATCTGTTCATTTACATGGGAAAAATTGAGTACATCAAATGTGCAATAAATAATTCAATACAATTTGGGATTTAAGATTAAATATTAATATTATATTTCATGAAATGAAAGCTCCTTTTTACCTCTCGCTAAGAGAGGTATTGGAATCATGCTAACAAACGCATATCCAGATTTTAGTGAATAAGCACGTTTTAAGGTCCCTAGAATCTGATAATAACATTTTTACGATGATGTCTGTGTGTGTGTGTGTGGATGTGTGTGTGTGTGTGTGTGTGTGTGTGTGAGAGAGAGAGAGAGAGATTGTTGTATCTACGATATCTCAAATTCTATAAAACTAAAGATCTGTGTAACTACGGATTCCTTCCGACAACCGGAAGTAGTAGTATTTAACAAAAATCTTCTAAAAATTATTTTTTGAAAATTTATATTATTACAAATATTAAAAACCAAAATTCTCTATCCGACACATTTAAATTTTTTATTATACCTTCTATAGATTTCAAGATATAGATATAAAATCTATAAAATAATCTGTCGCAGTTGCTGTAACTACTTGAGAAATTAAAATGTCTGTAATTGACAGATAAATGTCATTAATGTCAGTGTCAAAAATTCATAGATAGTACTGAAGGCTTTTTCTGGGTATATTTAATATGTCTTATTGTATTATTAATTATATATTTAAAATTAAAGGTATATTACATGAACCTTCATAAATATCGTCAATCCCGTTAATGAATTGGAAAAACCTTGAGCATTTAGAAGAAATGGAGAAAACTTGCACATAGAATATCATTTTTTATATTTTGTTATAATAAATATTAAAGATTATTATATTCTCTATACGGCTTGACTGCATTTTATATTTTATATTCAATAGATATGGAGTTAAAGGATTATAAAGTTATTAAATTTCATAAATTATCCAGCTATGCTATAACCACGCTATATTAAGATAATTCTGATTTACAGATGCCAGTGTCAAGTGGAATTTACATAGTATGTTTGTATTATAATTTTACTAATAATATAGAATCTTTTGCGAGAAACTGTCTGTAGGGAATTTGTACAAAATACACAGAACTAGGGAAAGTAATCAGATTTTTTATTTTGCTATTAAATTCGACAAGATTAGCATTGACACATGGGTGAGAAAATGTATTGGCTTTAACATCATTTTGAAATTTACTGGTATTAGATTACACTGATTCGTCAAAGTTAGTAATTTCAGTGTTTCATAAATGTGCAGGTATTGTATAGTTTTTGTAAAGTGAAAAACTAAAAACAAATATTTTGTGTTCGGAAGAAACGCAAAACGTATTAGGTATAATAGGTCAAACACTAATCTCTACTACAAAGTAATTCAAATTCGCGCCCAGTCAAAAGCAGAGCTAGAGTCCTCTGTCGGCGTCGACAGCAAATGCGAGGGTGGGACACACGTTCATACATCAAGCGCAGTTGCTGCTTTTTGTTTTCAGTTTATTTTTTTGTTTTTGCTTCGGAACTCATTATGCGTCCCGGAACAAATAAATAGCGAACATTTGTTCCTTACGTGGGAGGGGGGCACACGAGTTCTTTGCAGCGCCGCTCTGGACTGTGGCGCTATTGCGGCGCTTCCCAAACTGGTTTAAGCAAGCGACACTTTAGCAATTTAGCATACATACGAGTTAGACCGAAACTTTGTTTAGAATTACTATAAATTTGACTATTTGTACAGATACTGTGAATACAATAATATTAAAATTATTCTTGAACAGTTCAAAGATAGAAACAGAAATTTATCTTCTTTTCAACAAATATTGCTTTAAATATTGTTGTTAATATGTATAATTTAATATATTACATATGTGGCCATTATTTTAACATAATTAGTTTTTTCATTATACTCTGTAGTTTTCATTAGAAGTGAAATATCTTTGGAATACAGATATTCGAATGTATTTAAATTTTAGAGCACTTACCAAATATTTATTATTTTCAAAAGAAATTAGTTTCTGAATTTGTAGGCAGTATTTCTTGGGGAATTTGACTTTTATGTAAAAATAAAGTTATCTGAATGTATAATTTGATTATTGTTTTTTGAAGCTCTATTAAATTTATTGCACATACAAATAATTCAAATAGTATCTATTCTTTCGTTCTATGAGGAATTTTCTCCTACTCTTCTAATATATTCAAAAAATATATATATTCACTGACGGTATTAGCGATATGTCTTAAAACTATATGTAATATTAATAAACCTATAATTTTAAATATTTAGTTAATAATACAATAAGAAATTTTAAATTACTTCCCAGAAAAAGCTTTCTGTAATGTTAATAAAACTGTTGATTCTTGACACTGACATTTTGCATTTATCTGGCAATTATAAACGTTTAAGTATCTCAACTGGTTTCCATGGAGTTGTTTGGGCAACGAGATTTATTACAACAGATTATTCTATATTATTATATAATATATCTCTAAATCTATAGAAGATATAAGTAATATTTTTTTAAATGTATCAGATTGAGAATTTAAAGATCTTTATTATTGTATTAACTAAATTTTCAAAAAATAATATTTTTAAGAAACTACCACTTCCGGTTGTCCAATTGTTAGATTGAGGAATCCGTAGTTAAACAGGTCTTTAGTTGTATAGAATTTGAGAAATCGTACCTCCTGCATCCTAACACACACACATATCCACACACCCACACACACACAGATATCATCGTAAAAATGTTATTATCGTATTCTGGGGACCTTAAAACCTTTCAATAAAATGCGGATATGCGATTTTTAGCATGAATCCAATACATCTCTCAGCGAGAAGTAAAAAAATATTTTTTCTACTCTCATGCGTGAAGTGAGTACTTCAGTATCAATTTTTATGTGTGAAGCTTGATTTTTTGTAGACTGTGCGTGAAGTAAATATACACTGTGCGTGAAGTGTCACTTCACGCATAGTGTGCGTGAAGTAAATAGTTCAGTTTTAACACATACAATGAATATTTTTATATACACGTAAATCATGTGTTGGTAAATGGTCCGTAGAAATAACAACTTCATGAGAAATGTGTTATTAGTTTATAAAAAAAAAATTATATTTTATTGCAAGGTCGTAGAAAAAGTATAGTATGTAACACGTGTGTGAAGCCTATTTTACATTCGGGTGGTTTGCAACACTCGCCTTCGGCTCGTGTCGCAATCTCTACCCTCGTGTAAAAAATTCAGCTTCACACACTTGCCACATAATATACTATTCTGCAATTTGGTTTTCTTTTTGCAAAGAAAACCTGTTGAGAGCTCCTGCGTGCGTTCTCTAAATGAAATATCACTGATACGAGGCCGGCAGTTCGGCTTAATGAAATGAGAATCGCGCTCGGCACCAAGAAGAATGAGCATGCGTCTGCGCACAGTGCACGGTATGATAACCCCTGAAATATGACCCCCTATCATAAGTATTATTTCTAATTTGTATTACAAAAGGTGAGACTGCAAGGGCCGCAAAATATTTTAAACCTAATGGCACAATTACTGAAACGTTGCCATGGAATATTTACATGCAAATGTCATAGTATTTCTGCTCCGATAAAAATTATTTCCAGCGCCTAAAATGCAGAAAGTTATGTTCTCAAAGACCGTGAACTTTCGTATCCCCTGACGCAAAATTTACGTAAATGGGAATATTTCATCATCATCTAATATTTTAAGGTAAGATTATACACACACACACACACACACACACACACACACACACACACACACACACACACACACACACACAGAGAGATAGAGAGAGAGGCGTAGCCAGGATTAATGTTAAGGGGGGAGGGGTGAGAATTATGGTATGGCTGTTCGATCGTTATTCGATCCTCAATTTTGATCGAACAAAGTCGATAATTTGTGACCAGATGGAGTACAGCGATTTTTTTTTTGCAATCCTAGTTTGGCAACCGTCTCTGAATTATAGTCAGTGTTTCAGGGATGCAGCTGCTTATATTCGCATGCATACACATGATCTTGACATGTTCGATCAATCAGATCGATTTATTGTTGAATTGATCAGTTAATCATAGATAAAAATCTGTTGTAGCCAGCACAATACCTCTCGCTACTTTGATTTTTTAATTTTAAATTCATTTTGTGAAGAAATTTTGTCTTACTCTTCAAAAAGGAAAAGGAAAATTTTGGGCCAAACTGGGTTTCATTAATTTCCTTACATTTTATTTAAATTCCTACTCCTTGCTACATTATTATTGGTGTAGAGACGAGCAATAGGAGTTCGTATCAATGAAGTCACCAGGACCCTTATTCTTGAGCGTTCGTAATTACATTCGTATTCGTATTCGCTTTCGTTTTTATGTTAGTAGTGATAGTAGTCTGTGTTTCAAAAATAATATTATATATGTCAGTGTCAGTGTCAATTGTATTGTCACATTTATTCAGATCACTTACAAGTTAAGAGTTCACTTTTATCATATATTCATTAACGATTAATAAATATTTTTTTTAACTTTTAAATGATGTGAATAAATGCTGCAATACAGTTGACACTGATAAAGACATATTGTTTTTGAAACATAGACTACTGTGACTACTAACATGAAAACGAACGCGAATACGAATACGAATGAAATGACGAACGCTCAAGAATACGGGCTCAGAATCCTTACACAGGATATTTCCGGTTATTTTTCGTATTATTCGGTTGTCGTTTTTTAGAGCAAATAGATGTGTGTATGCTCTTTGAATTTTTTGTACGATGTTTAATATATTACCTGAATGCTTTGTACGAATGTATTTTGTATACATGAATTGTAATAATTTGTAAGATCTTAATACCCTGAAGAAAGTGCAAGGGTGCACCGAAACGTTGGTATAATAAGAATAAATGCTGTTTGACTGAACCTTCGAGTAATTGTTAACCCCTAATCCACATCACAGTCGAGAAATTACCCACAATTATTTTTATAATTGTTACAAATGTGTATCTGCTACGGTTATTTGGTTTTGAATTACTAAATGATATTTTACTTCGCATATTATTTATTTACATAAAAATATACGTATGTCCTGAATGTTTAGTTTTTGAATGAGAATAGATATTAGATCTAATAGGGAATTAGGTCCTCTTGGCAAACAGATTAAGCCGTAAAACGGTATCCGGCACTAGTCTGAACGATAAGCGGGTAAGTTCTTGGATGTGGTCCATCGTTTGAGTCTAAACAAACATTCCATAAATCTCGGGGCAGATTGCTGTAGGCAATGAACGCGGCGCGAGCACGTGGGTTAAATACGCGACTATGAATCTGGGTAAATTGGTTGCACTTGTCGTTGCTCTGCCTGCCTGGGGTGGCAATTTGTTACGCGACCATTCATTACCACCATCTCACCTAAATCTCACCAGAGCTAATTATGTACCACTTTGTTATCTACAGGAATTTTTCTCGAATTTATTAAAAAAATTATAAATTGTTTTAAATATTATTTTTTTGTTTAAATATGTTTGATACAGTACTACAAATGACAAATGGCATAGTATTTCGAGGAATTCTTAAATTGCGATTATTATTGTAGAAATAAATGTAGTATATAGATTCTTAATTTAATACATGGGTACACTGTTAAATTTGGATAGTTATTAGTTCAAATAAATACAAATATTTTGTACTTTGGTTTTGGTGATATTTTAATACCTAATGTATATTTTACATTTGTCAATGTTTCCGTCAATTTTGAGAACTTGGTGAAGTTCTAGAAATTGAGCTTAAAATTGTGTAATAAATTAATCAATTTCTAGACAACCTGACTTTTTTTCATATTGAAATATTCAGTCATTGACATGTAAAAGTTATATAATTAAATTGATATGCTCGGGTGTTATTAAATATACTAGAAAACATTAAAAAATTGAAGTTAAAATAGAACATGCTCTATTTCCAGCAGAACTGACGAAAAAATTGGTATTGGAATCATGCTAAATCTCATATCCGGATCTTTGTGAATAAGCACGTTTTAAGGTCCCTAGAATCCGATTATAACATTTTTACGATGATGTGTGTGTGTGTGTGTGTGTGTGTGGATGTGTGTGTACATGTGTGTGTGAGAGAGGATGTTGGAGGTACGATTTCTCAAATTCTATAATACTAAAGACTTGTGTAACTACGGATTCCTCAATCTAACAGTAATGAGAAGAGTTGAATAGGTTCTGGTAACAATTAGACAACCGAAAAAAAATTCTAAATACCATTTTTTAAAAAATTGTTACTACAAATAGTAAAGACAATTAAATTCTCAATCTGTCACATTTAATTTTTTTATTATATCTCCTACAGGTTTGGAGGATAATCTGTTGTAATAAATCTCGTTGCCAAAAAAACCAGTTGAGATATTTAATTGTTTGTAATTGACAGATAAAAAAAGAAAAGAAAAATGTCACAATAAGAATACCAAATTTTGAAATATCAATAGATTCATAAAAAAAGTGCTCTTTAACATTGAATACGCAGCCCATAAGCTTCCAGGTGCTTTTAGTTGCTTAGATCTCTGAACCATATATGCTAGCATAACTTTTTCGTTTATACCAACATTCTTTGCATTGCACCATTCTTTGAAAATTTTGTAAGTATTGTCATATCGCAGTTTGGATTTTTCTGGTATTACTGCCGAACATCCGATATTCCATGATTCTTCTATATTTACATTCTCACTCTCAGAGTCACTCATTTTAATTATTTTTCTTTGTTTAAATTAAGTTTAAATAACACCTTGCATTCTTCACATTCAAACGCATAAACAAACAAAGAAACCATAACAAAACAATAAAGTCATAGCATACTGTAAAGCTACCTACTATATTCAGTTTCAATAATACTTATAATGAAAAAAAAATATAAATGAAATAATAAATATTTTTTTTAGCGAACTCCAATCGTGCAAAAAATGTTATAAGCATCACGAACGTTAAGGAATTACCGATCTCAGACTAAACATTGTCTTCGATCGGTAAACTGTCCTTAATGTTCTTGATACTTAATATACTATTAAATAAATTCAAAACGAATATTAATATAAGTAGCCGTTTTTGTTTTCTACAAAAAATTAAATAAAATGTCACTTAAGATTCTTTGACCTTAATTGTTTCAGTTATAATTTCAATCAAAGATAACAAGTATGTCTTCATATTCTAAATTCATTTTAATGTAATACTCATACAAATTAAAGTGTTTGTATTCTAAAGATAAGTTCTTTTATTAAAGGCGCAATTCGCCATTTAAAGAATGGAATTCATGACCCATATATTCTATAAAAGTATTAAGTTAATTCATTTAATAAGTTATCACAAACATGTGCATCATAAAATCTGTAGAAGTTAAAATGTTTAATTTTGTGTGTACATCTAATGCGGTATGTCTACTAGTGAAGTACGCGATACGCGAGTAATTTTCCCCAGGTCGAATTTATCCCAGTCGTAAAAAATTCTAATACAACTATGAGTATAAAAGTTACGACAGCGTAAAATGTGTACCGTGTTTCAGGTTTAGGTGGCTGTTTTTCCAGATATAAACAATATTTTTATATATGTATTAGCAGGAACAGGGCTGATTTTAAACGTAATCTCTATATGTGCGAGCTTTATGATGTTCTGTATACATGACTAGTTTTATAGATGTTTAACTTGCACTAAAGTTACACATTTTATTTGTTGTTTGTTACATCAAGATAATGACTGAGTAGGTACAGATATAGTGAACGTTAAATACCATTGTATTTTTATTAATCTCGTCAAAAATTTCTATAATTTTTTCCACTACTATAAAAATCTGTTGTGGCCAGCACAATACCTCTCGCCACTTCCTTTTTTTGGTTGCATAAGTATAGTGCGCGAACAGTAATGTTACATTTTTGGGCTTGACAAGCAGATGTGTGGGCCCGTTTCAGAATGATAATTAGTAATTATGTACATAGATGTCAAATGTCAGAATTTTACATTAAAAATTTCAAGATTTTCTAAATTTACGTAGTTAATTTATCACCAGGAGTTTAAAATTTACTTGTCGTATGCCTTAGATATTTAACATTTAATTCTGCTCCACATGGAATTGGAAAATCACTAAATTTAGAATGAGAAAATATGATATTTGACATCTATATACATAATTACTAGCTATCATTCTGACATGGGCCCCCATATCTGCTTGACAAGGCCAACAAAATCATATGACTGCTCGCGCCCTATTGTATTTGACATTTCTTGTCCTCTTCTAATTTTTCGAAATGTTCCCAATTCATTGTCAGGATTGACAATATTTTTGAAGGATATATGTAATATACTTAAATATTAAATATTTAGCTATTAATACGTTAAGAAATAATATAATGTATGTACTTCCCAGAAAAAGTCTTCAGTAATGTCTCCGGATTTCTGACACTGACATTTATCTGTCAGTTACAAACAATATAAATTTTCAACTATTTTCCATGGCCATTCTTTCGGCTGTAAAATTTATTATAACATATTATTTTACATATTATATTTCTTTTATCTTTAAATCTATAGAATATATAATAAAATATTTAAATGTATCAGATAGAGAATTTAATTTTCTTTAATATTACCAAGAAAAAATTTCAAAAAATAATATTTAGAAGATTTTTTTTCAAGAATCTTCTACTTCCGGTTGTCCAATTGTTACCAAAACCTTTTCAGATCTTCCCATGAATGTCCGATTGGGAAATACGTAGTTAAAGTCTTATAGTTTTTGAGTAACCGTCCTTCCAACATCCCACACACACACACACACACACACACACACACACACACACACACACACACACACACATACACACACACACACACACATCCACACACACACAGACATCATCGTAAAAATGTTAAAATCGGATTGTATGGACCTTAAAACGTGCTTATTCAATAAAATCTGGATATGCGATTTTTAGCATGAATCCATTGCCTCTCTTAGCGAGAGGTAAAAAGGATATTAATAATTTTATTTTTTTGAAGCTCTTTTGTGTTTAATTCAGTTTAATCCCTGATCACATAACTTATCTTAGTAACGTGATCAGGGGTCATTTCATAATAATGGACAGGTTGGCAACACTGTGAATTGGATGATGCAACAACAGTGACATTTACTGCAGTTGTAGTAGAAGATACGAGTATTAACATTTATTTTTTAAATAGCAACCTCTAATTATTTTACAGATATATAAACCACCATTTTTTTCTCTTTTCAACGATGTATTAGATTTTATTAATGTATTTGAAAAAATTCAAGATAAATAAGATAATTGAGATATATGGAAAATATTTTTTATTCAAATATTATAGGTGGCTATGTGAAAATAAACCAAATGTAACAATGTTATTATCAACAAAGTATGCATTTGTTTGCTATTTATTTATTATTACCTACCTACATTATTTACTTATTTATCTATTTATTTATTATTTATTTTCACATAGCCATCTAGAATATTTGAATAAAAATTATTTCTCATATATCTCAATTATCTTATTTTTCTCGTTTTTTTTCAAATACATTAATAAAAAATAATACATCGTTGAAAAGAGAAAAAATGGCGGTTTATATTTTAGTAAAATAATTACAGGTTGTTATTTAAAAAATAAAAGTTGATAGTTGTATCTTTTAAACCTGACTTTATAAAAAAATATCTATATGCCATATGTATATTTAAAATAATAAAACTTTTATATGAGCCATTTTTTTCTATTATTTATAATAAAAAGTTAAAGGGGGGGCGCCTTTATTAAATAAAATGTCTAAAAGAATTACAGTAGTAATTTAAAATAAAAACAATGTCTAGTATCACATGCATTGTTTTGAAAACACTGTTTAGAAAATGCCAAATTTCAATATTTAATTTCACCCTTATGTTTAATTAAGGAACGATTTTTTCAAAATATTTATTTGAATACATACTATGTTCTGCTTCATATTCATTTCTAATAAAACATAATTTAAATTTGATTGCTTGTTGCTGTCTGATCATGTGTTCGGAAGGAAATAATGCTGGTATCAGCATTAAGCGATAAAATCTAATTCTTGTCTGTGTTTGTAAGCAAACAATATCCTCCGTGGATGAGCAGGGCATCTCGGCTCGGAATAGGCAAACACAAACAAATTTCAGGACGGATAATTAAGGTAAATGTGGGATAAGCCGCAGAAATTACGCGAGGCCCTTAATTAGGGTGACCACCTCTCGAAATTATTAACTCGGTCTACTACTACAGTACAGCCCAGACAATTCTTACTGATGTTATGCTTATTACCAAGGACACTGTAATTAGAATGTGTAGACCAAATTAACTAATTTGATTAAATGTTTAAATTTAGATTAGAATGTCAACATCTACATTCCTAAGATGTGGAGAAGATGTTCAGCTTGCTCTTATTATGCGGTATTTATAAGGAAATCATATTTCAAAGATAAGAAGGAGTTGGAAATGAATAAATTTTAAAAGAGGGAAATCAAAAACCAAAAGGATTTTTGGTTTGTCTGAAAAACATGGTATACTAGAGCGTTTTTCCGAAAGACGTATACACTAACGCATATGTTGCTTAGCAATATCGTATTTGTACTTGTCTTACGCGAAATTTGTAGACGTAATACGTCCGTCGCAGGTAAAAGACGGGCCAGTTGACGTACATCTACTATAACCTAGTAGGCACATAATTTATTTTAAAACGTCATATTTTTGTTTTACAGACAAAACTGTTATAAAAATTCGACAATTTCCTATTTATTCCTTAAATTGGGTAGTTAATTTGTCAGGAGGAGTGTGGAATTTAAACCACATGGAATTTGAAACTCACTAAATTTAGAATGAAAAATTATGATATTTGACATCTATGTACATAATAACTAGCTATCATTCTGACACGGGCCCTCGTATCTGCTTGTCAAGGCCAACAAAGTCACAAGACTGCTCGCGCCATATTATATTTAACATTTCTTGTATACATACAATCTACACCAAAAATTCTACATATATCTATTCTCTCTCTCTAAACCTATAAAAGATATAAAATATTTATATGTATCAGATAGAGAATTCACTCGTCTTTAATACTAGCAAGAATAAAAAATTTCAAAATATAATTTTTAGAAGCTTTTTTTAAGAATCTGTTACTTCCCGTTGTCCAATTATTACCAAAACCTTTTCAGCTCTTCCCAGTAATGTCCGATTGAGATATTAAGATATTATTAACAGATATTAAGTATTATAGTTTTTGAGGAATCGTCTTTCCAACATCCCCACACACACATACATCCACACACACACACACATACACGCATACATCATCGTAAAAATATTAAAATCGGATATTCGATTTTTAGCGAGGTTAAAAAAAATTAAAGATGTCCGATCAAAGTCTTCTGTATACTGAACGAATTAACAAATTGGCCTAGATTTATCTCTCTCATTTGCAAAGATTACAAACGTGTGAGATAAAGACGGATATACGACGCTTGTTCTTCAAAAATTCATATTGTTTCGACTAAGTTAAGATATTCCATTTTAAAACGATACTCCTTGTTGACAATACTTTCGCTGTAACGTAAGTTTATGTACAAAACTTAAACAATTACCCCTTAACCTTAAAATAATAATATAAGCTATGAGCTCATAGCTTATATTATTATTTTAAGGTTAAGGAGTAATTGTTTTAGTTTTGTTTATAATTTAACCTTAGACTCCTCCTTTTTTTATGTATTAATTCAGATATATTACCTTGATTCATAGCCGTACGAATAACATTATTTTCTGTCAGTGTCACACATATTTGGTTTTACATTTGCTAATAAACTTACCAGTTGACTGAAAACATGTATTTTTATAATAATAAAATATCAGTAGTATCTTATGTACCCTCATAAAAACTAACTAAACGACATTTCTGAATTTGACACAATCGGCGCAGCTAAAATCTTAATTCACACCTACATGACCTTGATAGGACATTTTTAAAAATTGTACTATACGTATATCATATACCATTTACATAGACATACTTCAAATAGACTTTCTCTTTCTAACATGAAATGTTGCTAAGCGACTTCTGTATAAAGTGCTGTGTATTGTGTGACCTTGAATAGTCATCTTTCGTGAATCCAACTATATAACATAATAGTCGAAACATTGGCTTGAAATAAATATTTCATCAGTAGACTGCCTGTCCGATTATTCTCCTTGGACCATTTATATTTTTTAGCGTTTTATCACAAGTTGTTAACAATTTCAAACACATAAATTTGGTTATTAGCTCGGGTTTAGTAGAATTACAAATGTTCACCAGTATAAATATTTTTTATTTTCGACAAAACTTCGTTGCTTGTAATGTGGCTTGCGACTGGAATCGAACGATATGGTACCATAAACCGGAATCTTCAATAAATTTGTTCGATTTTGTATGAAACCCGTCAATTACATAAAAATCTTTTTTTAATTACTAAAAGAATGTGTGAGTGGAGTGTAAGAACTAGTACGAATTTAAGTTGAGGAGCGCATTCAGTGTTCAACAAACGTAGAACAAATAAACAACACTAAAAACTCTCACAAAGTTTGAAAATACCGATGTAGTTTGCGCTGATAACTCTGCGAATTGAAATGAAGCTCTGGCTGGGTAAAAGGAGCGCTCGACAGGGCCATATTTTCAAAGCTTTTCATTTACTCAGACCTAATTTAAAAACAGTGTTGTTAATTATATGTGCACGGTTCACACGTGTCTTCATTACTGAATAAAACAAGATGGCGTCGTTGTTAGTTCCGTCCTGCATACATGGCACGTGTATTAAGCAGCTGATGAAAATTACTGCCATGAAATGGACAAACAACTTTTACAATACACAGCACAGTATTTGCAGTATTGGACAATGAAAAATTTATTAAATTTAAATTGAGGCTATATAATTTGTTATAGCCATCAAAATACCTATCGACATTTTCATTTTAAAAATGAATAAGAAAAACACTTGGTTGTTTCACAAAATTAAAGAAAATTCTTTAATTTTGTGAAACAACCGAGTGTTTTTTTTATTCATTTTGAAAATTGTTTCATCTGGTGCCAACAGCTTCCTATATTGATTTAATTTTCATTTTATGCTGCATAGAGCGCGAGCAGTCATGTGGCTTTGTTGGCCTTGGCAAGCAGATATGAGGGCCCGTGTCAAAATGACAGCTAGTAATAATGTACATAGGTGTCACATATCATAATTTTTCATTCAAAATATCATGATTTTCTATTCATCAGAATATTTTGAAATTTTGAATGAAAAATTATGACATATGACAATTGTGACATCTATGTAAATAAATACTAGCTGTCATTCTAACACGGACCCACAAATCTGCTTGTCAAGGCCAACAAAGTCACTTGACTGCTCGCGCCCTATAAGTAACGAATTTAACATTTCTTGTACACACAAATAATTAAAATTGTATCTCTTCTTTCGTTCTATGAGGAATTTTGTTCTACTCTTCTAATATATTCAAAAAAAAAAAATCAAATTCATTGACGGTATTAGCAGTATTTCTTAAGGATATATGTAATATTAACATATCTATAATTTTTAATACATATTTAATTAACAGTACAATGAGATATATGAAATATTTAATGTACTCGAACCTCCCAGAAAACTGCTGATTTTTGACACTGACAATACATTTATCTGTCAATTACAAACAATTAAATATCTCAACTGGTTTCCATGGAGTTTTTTGGGCAACGAGATTTATTACAACAGATTATTACATACCTTATATATCTTTATTACTAAATCTCTAAATGTGTCAGACTGAGAATTTAATCATCTTTATTATTAGTAGTATAACAATTTTTCAAAAAATAATATTTAGATTTTTTTTTTTAGAAAATACCACTTCCGGTTGTCCAATTGTTACCAAACCTATTCAATTCTTCTCATTACTGTTAGATTGAGGAATCCGTAGTTACACAGGTGTTTAGTCTTACAGAATTTGAGAAATCGTACCTACAACATACTCACACACACATACACACAGACACACACACACAGACACATACACACACACACACACAGACACACACATCCACACACACACACAGACATCATCGTAAAAATGATACAATCGCATTCTAGAAACCTTAAAACGTGCTTATTGACTAAAATCTGGATATGAGATTTTTAGCATGAATCCAATACCTCTCTTAGCGAGAGGTAAAAATTACATAATTTTTATAATTTATGACTGAATTCTTGAAGAAAATATATTTTCAATTATACAGTTCGATTTTTTAAATAAAATTAATGTATCAAAACATCATTACTGCTATTTTTCACAGGTTTCAGATTGAAAGCATGTAATACGTTTAAATTGAGGCTATATAAGCATAAGCTGTACAATTTTTTTATCAGACGAAGCTTACGAGTAAGTCGAACATAAAAAATTTAGTTTACGTAGGAGTTTATATATAAAATAAATTCGCTAAAATTATACGAGGGTAGAATATGTGTTTACGCACGTTCTTGTTATGAAATTTAGGAGCGTGGCAACATTTTTCAATGGGTTACAGAAGAGATAAGGCACATTTTTTACTGTTATGGTACTCTGATATCACTGAAAACACAAAAATAATTTGTGACAAAATATGTATCATTATCTGTGACAAATTTCTAGATCGTATATTTTCCCAGCACTTAATATACGACAGGATGCATCTTCCAGTTTATCACTGTAGTGCTCTACTTTTGCCGCAACTTGTACTGCTTATCTGTGAACTGTGATTAAGGAAAATGACATCTTCTTTCCAACGACTTCTTATTGTTTTATTTGTTTTGTTTTTACGACTAGGAGAGGTATTAAGGGGTGATGCCTAATATTTGAGACTAGAGATTTTTCAAGACCAAATCTATTAAGCTCTAGGAACATTGGTTTTTGGCATTTTGAAACATAGTAATGTTACTTTTCATTATTCTTGATTTGAGTTTCTAAGTTGTTGTATCAGAAGTGTATATTCATTAATCGTGAAATCTTAATTGAACGTATGTAGGAGTTCTGTAAATTACATGTCAAAAGTAAATAAATTTATTGCAGATCATTTTTTAAAAGAAAATGTGCCAAAAGCTACTATATATCGCTACATTAAACTTTAAGAAGAAAGTATTTTTTCAAAACACAATCCAGGGTTTGGTAGAAAAGCCACAAAAATGACGAAAGCAACAACTGTCGACTGAATGAGCAAGTTAACAATAAATCTGGTATCTTGACAAAAATGCTGGATAAAATATTTAATTGAACAGGACACTAAGAAAGAAATGCGACATTAGATTCATAAAGAAGATTGCAATCCTTGAGAGAATTGAAGATCAAAAGCAAAAAATATGTTCAAGATGTTGAAAGTTATTTTACTTTTAAGAACTCTGATAAAAATATAAATGCATTGGGACTATTCCTGATGAAATTCCAACAAAAACTAAGAAGTAATTTCACCTTTAGGGATCTCCCAACCATTTTTTTGTCCTTTAGTATGCATTTTTAAATAAGTAAATGAAGCAAAGGTTTATCCCTTTTATTAAAAGATATTATGTTAGCAACAATTATTTAAATTTGGACGGAGTTTGTTCATTACATTAAGCCAAATCTGTGGCTAGTGTATTTGTCGTTGCAAATGTCATTTTTGTTGCGAACAACGAAAATCCACATGGTTGATCATAACATGCTTTCCACAAAATTGAAAAACTACAATTTTTCTGACAGCAATAAAATGGTGTAAAACTTGCTTGACTGATAGATTCTTTCAAGTATGTATGTTCTCGAAGGTAGAAGCACATAATTAGCGTAACTTTCATATATTGGGCGGTGTTCCTTAAGGATCCATTCTAGGACCTTTGTTCTTTCTATATTGCAAATATACCATCTGTACTTAATTTTTGTACGGCGCATACGCACAAAATTAACGCAAACTCTTCTTGTAGTAGGTAATTATGGTAAAATACCTGATATTATTTTGGATGGTGAGACAATTAAGCGTGCATCTACTACTAAAATTTTGGGCCTCAATTTTGACAGAAATTTAAAATTTAATAATCAATTAAACCAAAAGCTGCTAGACTCAAATTATGCCAATACTACGACTAGTGAACATCTTAATATTGCCACTATTTGATTATTGTGCTTGTGTTTATGTACGAAACCTAATACAAATTGATAAAAATAGAATCCCCCTTCTACAAAACTGTTGTTTACGATTCGTGTACGGGGTACGTCAATATGATCACATAAGCGAATTCCAAGAGTTAGCTAATATACCGTCTATGAAAAATCGAATACTCTTCGAATTAAGAATTTGTATATTATATCATCTTTTAGAATGTCAAAATTTAAGGATCTTTCTCATATCTAGCACCAATGCTCTATAACGCTATTCCTGATTCATTAAAATCTGTCTCTATAAAAGACATGATTATCACTTAACATTGTTCATTTTTGTTGTATTATTCTTATATTTATCATTTGTAATACACAATTTGTACCCCGCCTTTGACCTATTATTATTATTTATGTATATGCAGTATGTCTCTTTTGCAGCTACCATCCAAAGCCATCCTAACCACAGGGTTGAATGGGCCCGTCTTTTGGGGCAGTAATTTTGCTTGAATTGTTCTGTACATTTTTCGAAAATGTAATTGCGAACAGTAATGATGACAATATTACCTTTGAAATCATTTTTAATTATTTTACATTCTATCACTATAAATTCCTTCTGTTAAAAGTCAAAGGACATACCGAACAAGCTATTTCACATGTATATTGGGTATTTCACAAAGTTCCTCTGTCAATTTTTGATATTTGTGTTATTGGATAAAACAATAAGCTTATGGTAATGCCATTTGCAGTACACATTGTTTTGAAGTCCGTTTTGAATTGGCGACGAGGTATTGACAAAAACGGCTTAAAATAACGTTTCAAAAAAGGCTTGTGACAGGAGCTTTGTACTAGTCAATATTTTTTACATTTGAATAATTTTCTTATATTTCTTCCTGATATATCTCAGTAATAATTGAGAATAATGGATAGATTTACTACAAATGAAAAACTTTAATATTAATCACAATTTTAAGTTACACATCATAATTAATAGTTGAGTGTGATTATTGTATCAATAACTTTGGGCTAATTGGATGCAATTTTTAATAGGTGTTAACAATTATTCGATAGTTCAGTGAAATAGCATTTATTCTTACTATACCAACGATTCGGTGCATCCTTGCACCTTCTTCAGGGTAGTAAGATCTTACAAATTGTTACAATTCATGTACCCAAAATACATTCGTACAAAACATTTAGTTAATTTATTAAATATCGTTCAAATAATTCAAAGAGCATACACACATCCATTTGCTCTGAAAAACGGTGGTCGTTGTCAAAAATTCAGTTGAAAGCTTGGATTGGACATAGTTAGTCGGCCCCGAATAAAGCGAAGTCAGTTCAATTGGCAGAAAAGGTGATGGCGTCAGTCTTTTGGGACAATACTACGCCGCACTTTTAGACAAGCTGAAAGCAGTAATTCAAGAAAAACGCCCGGGAATGGCAAAGAAAAAGTTCACCACGACAATGCGCCAGCTCATTTGAGTCATATTGCTAAACAAAAATTGACCGAACTGAGGTTTGAAATCGTCCCCCGTCCAGCTTATCCTGAAACTCAAAACATTCCTCGCTGTAAATACTTATTTTGAGGCCTTCAAAGAAAACCATTTTCGGCAGGGAATCAAAAAGTTAGTAAAACGTTGGACCAAGTGTGTTGATCTCAGAGGGGACATGTAAAAAAATAAAATGTAGTCCGTTTTAAATATATACAGGTTGTTAAATAAAAACCTGGCCATCGGCGTTTAACATGGGAAATCAGTTTTTCCGTGCGCAAAAGTTCCCAAATTAGACAAAATACTTCAAATAAATGTAGAGAATTAAATTCTGCATCAAAATTAGTAATAAGATTTTATTTTTGTCATTTCATGACCGAGAAAATCAATTTTAAAGTTTCTTGAAGATTGCTGATTTATAGAGATAGCCATGGAATTGAAACAAAATTACGAACAATTGTATATCTTGACTGTCAAAAAAAGTTTGTGGTTTGTGATTTGCGTTCAATAACATATTTCTTTGAATGTATGGAACAGTTTTCTCATAAAGAAAAGCTTCAGATTATAAAATGGTGTTACTCTGGACATACAATTGTACGGAATTTTGTTTGAGTTCCATGGCTATGGCTATAAATCAGCAATCTTCAAAAAAAATTGAAATTGATTTTCTCGGTTTTGTAACGTCAAAAATAAAATCTTATTACTGATTTGGATGCAGAATTTAATTCTCTACAACATTTATTTGAAGTATTTTTGTCTAAAATAATTTGGGAACTTTTGCGCAAGAAAAAACTGATTTCCCATGTTAAACGCCTATGGCCAGGATTTTAATTAACACCCTGTATATTTTTTCATGTTTTCAATCCACCCTCGTAAACAACATTTCATTAAATATCTAATTTATAAAGATAATTTACATGTAGAGAGCGTTAAAAATAATTATTTATACGAGAATTAATTTTTACTTCCCGCTACACTTGGTAAGGGAGGTATAGGGATCGTGCTAAACATCACATATCAAGATTTTGGTAAATGACCACGTTTTAAGGTCCTTAGAATCCATTTTTAACATTTTCACGATGATGTCTGTGTGTATGTGTGTATGTTGGTGTGTGTGTATGTGTGGATTCGCTTTACGCTCTAACTCAAATACTATCGTTCAGAAATTTTGTATTTCTACCTTATTCTAATATGGAAAGGAGCTATTAGATTTTGGTGTCAATCGGATAACCGGAAATGGCAGTTTACTTGAAGCTCAAAATAGTTTTTCTTCAAAAAATACCTTTAAATGTTATTTTTTCGCAATTTGTTATTATAAAACTTAAAGATTATTTCATTTTCTACATGTTTCCATTAATACTTTTCTATATATATCATGGATAAATTTATAAAATAATATAAAAATTATATCTCCGAGCTTGTGCACACAACTCCATGGTTACACAGTTCAGTTCAAATATATGTAAATGACAGATAATTGTCACTGTCAAAAAAAAAAATTATTTCATATTAATAACAGCAACGTTTTTAAAAGAAAATTGTAAATAGAACAATAGTTACATGGAAAGGAACTTAGGATACATAATTTCTAGTATTAGTAAATATGCAGATATGTATTTAAATAAGAAAATAAATAATATATTATCACGTCATATTACCCATTGATGGGTGTGCTAATCTGCTTTGTACACAGATTTCGGTAATGATGTTAACATATTTGTATCGTGCGGGCGTTTACCATGCGTCACCTCACGGGTACTCATCTTTGGCGTGGAGAGTGCATCACAGGGTCAGTTTTGTGCCATTTAAAATTCGAAATATTTGATAGTAGGAATTGAATCCGGTTCCCCAGATTCGCGCCCAGACACTCAGGCTCGCGGCCATAGACCTCATAGGTATATGTATTTAAATTAATAAAAATTAAATGGCGGGAGGTTTTGTGTTGGTCACATCAGATTTTTAAAGTTGTAGGAGATATAAACAGCTAAAATGGCGAAGAACCACTGCTTTACAGTAGTATATACTATTATGTTAATTATTTTTTTTTGGTTTAATTGTAAGGAGAGAATGCCAATTAAGCGCATTTTAATTCATAATGAAATCATATGTGCTTTTAACCTTATAATTTTAATTGGACGCCCTCATTCATATTAGTAGTAAATGATTTATTGTGTTGAGTTATAATTAAGAGAATAGTATGTGTAGGTGTGTATAATTGCAGTAGTTCATTAGCGCGTACTAAAGTCTTTAGCCTCTCCATACGGTGGAATGGAGGGCTTGGGCTTAACGACTTTTTCATTTCCAAGTCAATAAAACAAAAGCATCGTTGAGGCTGCGTAATATACTAATGTCATTTTGGAACAACACAAATCCCTGCGAGTGGCTGGCAGGCAGGCAGGCAGGCTGAAGTGAAGTGAAGTATATTGAGGAACAACGGAACTAGCTAGATGAGACCCAACAATGAGGGAAACTCGGGGAAATTCATCAGCGGGAAGATCGATTGTTCGAACAAGTTCGAATCAAGTTGCGTGTTACAATGCAAACAATACAACTGCTGATTATATCGCTGCCCAAATTTCCTTTGATCTCACAATGTCGACTGATATACCAAGTTTATCCGTATTGCCTATCTCAAAATACCTATTTTGCATAACATAAACACAACACAACTCAATAACATTTTTTGTTTATTGTAATATCCCGGAAAAAGGCATGATACATATTAAATGTCGAGTTTTTGTTATGAATTCCACACTTAGACATTTCATGTTCTCATTGTACAAGTCCCATGCAAGATTTTTTTAATATATTTTTAATAAAAAAATCTGATGTGACCAACACAGTACCTCCCGCCATTTACCTATGTATATAATTTTTATATTACTTTATAAGTTTATCCATACAATCTATAGAAAAAGTATTAAAGCAAACTTGTAAGAAATGGAATAATCTTTAATTTTTATAATAACAAATTGAGAAAAAAATACATTTAAAGGTATTTTTTGAAGAAAAACTATCTTGAGCTTCAAGTAAACTGCCATTTCTGGTTATCCGATTGCCACCAAAATCTAATCAGTTCTTTCCATATTAGAATAAGGTAAAAATACATGGTTTCAAAACTTTCTGAATGATAGTATTTGAGTTAGAGCGTAAACATGATCTACACACAAATACATACATACACACAGACATCATCGTGAAAATGTTAAAATTGGATTGTAGGAACTTTAAAACGTGGTCATTTACCAAAATCTCGATATGCGATTTTTAGCACGATCCCTATACCTCCCTTACCAAGGGTAGCGGGAGGTAAAAATAAAATTAATTAAAAAACAAACATTTCTACTGTTAGACCAGGGGTTAATGCTACGTGAAAACTGTATCATGGTATTCCAAATACTGACTCTTAGTGCTCACTTTAAATACCCTGAAGAACGATTTGTTATCTTGTACGAAAAAAAAAAAAATCTGTTGTAGCCAGTATAATACCTCTCGCCATTTTCATTTTATGTTGCATAGGACGCGAGCAGTCATGTTACTTAGTTGGCCTTGGCAAGCAGATATGGGGACTTGTGTCAAAATGACAGCTAGTAACAATGTACATAGGTGTCAAGTATCATAATTTTTCATTCAAAACATCATGATTTTCCAAATCCATGTGGATTATTTTCCTCGACAAGTATATTCCATACTACCGATGACAAATAAACAACAGATATCAGAATATTTTCAAATTTTACCCTTGCACTTTCTTCAGTGTCTACACCAATTATACAACAAAAATGTAATACATATAAAATAACATGGACATTATTACACTTACAGTAAGATATTACAAATTTTTATAATTCATGTACCCAAAAAACATTCGTACAAAACATTCAGTTAATTTATTAAACATTGTATAAAAAATTCAAAGAGCATACACACATCCATTTGCTCTAAATAACGACAACCGAATAATTCGGAAAATAACCGGAAATATCCTGTGTAAGGATTCTGGTGACATCATTGATACGGACTCCTACTGGTCGTCTGTACACCAATAATAGCACAACTATATTTATGCTGATTGGGGTAACATTTTCACTTGGGTAAATTGTTAGCCAACTGAATTTGAAAGAAACCTACAGTTTATAGTAGCTTCCGAACAAATCGGACGCGGTTCTTGGTTAGTTGTTGTTGTTTTTACAGTATTTGAAAACGTGAATTTTTATCCTTTTTTAAGAAAACGCACAAACTACTGGCACTGTGTCAATTCGTTTTTCTACAGTGTGATTCATGGGGCTGGCATCATTTTCATTAAAAAAAAAAACAGACACTCTGATTTCTTTTAGTTCCAAATATAAATGGTGAATCTTAAATTTATGAGTAGGTATAGCAAAACACTTTCAAATTTAAAATTCAGAAGCTGCATCAGTTGTGGTTTGAAGGATAATTACTTTTATACGAGTATATTAAGTTTATGATTCTCATAAATAAAACTAAAATCTGTAAATTCAACGGCAGTAGTAGTAGCATTAAAACTATATTCATTTTTACAAAAAAATAATAATGTACAACGATGAATATATGTTTTTATTATTATTGTAGTAGTAATCGCAGTAAATTTTACACCAAAAGCGATGGGGGTCCTCCATTATTATTTCAAATGAAAGTTTCGTGGCTCACAAATCGGTATTTGACATGATGGTAGCGTTTCCGGTGGACATTAACTTTCATATTTCAGATGGGACACCCTATATTTTTATACAGACTGAGTCTGGGAAGACTTTTTATTATAAGTAATAGAAAAAAATGGGTCATATAATTTTTTTATTATTTTAAATATATTGTTTGATGGCAGATATATGTAGATATTTTTTATAAAGTCAGGTTTACACGATGTAACTATCAACTTTTATTTTTTAAATAGCAACCTATAATTATTTTACTAAAATATAAACCGCCATATTTTTGTCATTTCAACGATGTATTAGTATTTATTAATGTATTTGGAAAAATTCAAGATAAACAAGATAATTGAGATATATGAGAAATAATTTTTATTCAAATATTCTAGGTGGCTATGTGGAAATAAATAAATAAGTAAGTAATAATAAATAAGTAACAAATAAATGTACACTTTGATGATATCAACATTGTTACATTTTGTTTATTTTCACATAGCCACCTATACAGTCCATACGATGTAACTTGGCGAGTTGGGGCAATTCACATTATCACTGCGGTAATGGGAAAGTTATAAAATCCATAGGCGTACCGAAGAAAAATGAAGTTCAATAAAATTACGAATATTACAAAAAAAAAGAAATTATTTATACAAAAAAAATATTACAAATATTGGAATGAATTATTTATTATATAAATCATATTATAATTAATTATTTTTTAAATTAATAAAGTTAAGAAAATAAAACTTCTATTGCTATTGAGAAAAAAATGCACCAACGCTTATGTATGAATATAACTTCTTGGGTTAAAAAGTATCTGACACCCCGAGTTTGAGTGTATTAGGATGAAATTTGCTTTGTGTAAGGCAAGAAAACATTGTAAAATCACTATTTCACTTCTGAAGCTGTGCGGCATCGAAGTAAAAGTAAATATTTGACAAAACGCAACTTAGGATTAGTGAATTGTATTACATTCTTTTGGGTCGCCAAGTTAAATCGTATGGATTGTAATATTTGAATCAAATTATTTCCCATATATCGCAATTATCTTATTTTTTCTATTTTTTTCAAATACATTAATAAAACTAATACATCGTTGAAAAGAGAAAAAAATGCGGTTTATAGTTTAGTAAAATAATTATAGGTTGCTATTTATAAAATAAAGTTGATAGTCGTATCATGTAAAGTTAACTTTATAAAAAATATCTACAACTGCCGTAAAATAGTATATTTCAAATAATAAAACATTTATATAAGCCATTTTTTTATTATTTATAATAAAAAAGTTAAGGGGAGGGGGTGTTTTCCCAGATTCACCCTGTATATTTGGAATCTACATAAAATTCAGTGATATGTTTAAAGTGCATTTTTATTGGCAAAATAATTTACAAAAACGGAAGAGAAAATGAGGAATCAAATATTGAAGTTAATTATTTAAATAGTTAGTTATATATTTTGTTAAGTTTTTGTAATTTATTTCTTCAATAAAAATTCACTTAACCAGAGATATTTTTACCTCTGGTTAAACTGTCTTTTAATTGTCAGTTAAAACGAAAAATGTCGCATCGATAAATTAATATATAATTTTTACAACTTATTTAATAATATCCCCTTTTTTATTTTTTATAAAAGCTTTTACTGTTTACAATTTAATTTGTAGTATGTGCCGGCAAATCAAACCTAACAAAATGTCAATTAAAACATCGGATTTATAAAATTTTAGCAGTGTGAATGAATAATGAATGTCAATATTTCACAAATTTATTCTATATTAATTATCATTCCATGTTACTTTATTTGATGTAAACTGAAAGCACAAATATAAATATAATATAAAAAATGATTTGATTACTGCAGAATGCACTATATAAATATTTTTCGTATGAATATTTGCAGAAACTGGATATGACAATAAACCAGCATTGAAAATATCAAATCACCTGTGGTGCATATGAAATTCGATATTTTCCAGCATACAAGTGATACTAACAAGTTTATCGTCTCCTGCTACACAACAAAGAAAATAGGAAATCTATCTGTTTACTATATGCGGTCCAACAACACTCAAGCACTAAAATTTACTGCCTTAATAAAATCATACGACGCTTTACACTGCCTGGCATTTTTCAGACCATGTTTTTCATATCATGAAATTTTTATATCGCGCCTACAAAATTTTTGACGTGATATAAACTATGAACTGTTATTTTTTGCCTGCGAATAAATTTGTGAAGTTGTGTTTCATGATTTTTTTACATTTTATGTGAGGTATAAAAAAAAGTTTTCAATATTTTTTGTTTATTTTCTGCAAGCAGGATTTGACAAACGATATTTAAAAAGTTAGTGCACTATAAATGAGAAGGTAGGATTTTTGTTTGACTATTACGAGAATATATTTAACGGGTAGTCATATGACTTAAATTGCGATATAAACATTTAAAAGCCATATCAAAAGAGCTTATTTTTTATTTTACTTTAATTTATGGATGCTGGAAGGCTGTACTATTGCTTTGGTCATATGCAACCGAAGAGATGATGAAAGATATAAGATGATACAGGAAACGAAAAGATTATGCTTTATGCCATTTTTACCTCTCGCTAAGAGAGGTATTGAATTTATGAATAGTAATTAAACTTTGAGTATTTTATAAAAACATATTTATACTATGTACCTCTTGATGAACGACTCTAGATCAAAGTTCATCTTCATGATTTATGAATAGTAATTAAACTTTGAGTTTTTTTATACAAAATTATTTATACTATGTGGCTTATCGATTTCGCTAATAGATTTAACATCTTCCGAGCCTACAGCGTCAGAGAGTTCCATTTCTCTGGCTTTGAGAAGACCTACTCTTCTAAATTTCAACATAAATACGAACATCAATTTTTTCTTCAATATTAAACAGCCGACATGCCAAGGCTATTTTAAAATTTCTCTGACGCTGTAGGCTTCGAAGATGCTAAATCTGTTAGCGAAATCGATAAGCCACATAGTATAAATATTTTTTTATAAAAAACTCAAAGTTTAATTACTATTCATAAATCATGAATATGAACTTTGATCTAGAGTCGTTCATCAAGAGGTATTGGATGCTAAAAATCACATATCCAGATTTTAGAGAATAAGCACGTTTTAAGGTCCATAATCCGATAATAACATTTTTACGATGATGTCTGTGTATTTGTGCGTGTGTATGTGGATATGTGTGTGTGGATATGTGCGTGTGTGTGTGAGGTTGTTGGTGGTACAAATTCTATAAGACTAAAAAGACCTGTGTAACTACGATTCCTTAATCTAACAGTAATGGGAAGGGTTGAATATATTCTGGTAACAATTGGACAACCGGAAGTAGTAGTATTTTAACAAAAATCTTCGAAATATTATTTTTTGAAAATTTATGTTATTATAAATATTAAAAAACAAAATTATATATATATATATATATATATATATATATATATATATATATATATATAATCTATAAAATAATCTGTTGTAGTAAATCTCACAGCCTGCTCACAGCCCAAACATCTCCATGGTAACTACTTGATAAATTAAAATGTTTGTAATTGACAGATAAATGTCACTAATGTCAGTGTCAAAAATTGAGAGATAGTACTGAAGGCTTTTTCTGGGAACGATATTTAATATATATTATTGTATTGTTAATTATATATTTAAAATTATCGGTATATTACATGAATCCTTCCGAAATACCGCCAACCTCGTTAATGAATTGGAAAAACCTCGAACATTTAGAAGAAATGGAGAAAATTTGTTTATAGGATGAATTTAAAATTATAGAAAATACGTAAATATAATGATTAGGTGTAATTCGAATTTTTTATGTGTACAAGAAATGTTAAATACAAGACTTATATATACCACAATGGAAAGGCGCGAGAGGTATTGTGATGGCCACAACAGATTTTTTAATGTACTATTGTAATTTAAAAATACTGATTGATAATCTAAATTTAATATGAAAAACCCATATATGTTGTTTATTTTGAACACCATTATCCCAATGAATACTGTATGCATAAAATGAAAGAATAATCTATGTGAATAGAGCGTTTACTACGAAAAAATGAATTTTATCTGAGAAATTAGAGGAAAAAACTTCACATAATATTTCTCATGATTAAAATTTTAATAAAGATTAAACACGTGTTCACTCATTATGCTTCATCCCGTGAACTTATAATAGGAAAATATTACGCCATATTTTACAAAGAAAATTTAAAGAAGGCAGACATAATCATTGTAAATAAAACATAAAAAATGAGTGATGAAACAAGAAAACAAATTCAATCTTAATTATGCATCTATATTTCCTCCCTAATTTGATGCCAACTAAAACAAAATATTATTGCATTCAAGTGATTCGGAACAAACTATGTACATGATGAATCTTGGTTCGAATCTAGTGTGTAGGTTATAAGGATTATATAATTAAAAATCATTTAGACTATAAGATACTACATGATCACGATATGTATGTTTGTTTTTCTACAGTCTACATAGAAAGTAGTCGTTTGTGCTCTCTTTTGTCAACGCAAAATGTCACTTTGCCGCTCTAGCGCGACAAAGTAGAAAAAACGCTCGCTGTCCAAATTTTCTAACTATACAATGTTAAAAAATGGTACTTCTTAAAAATGTCTACATTCTTAAAGGAAACGTTTAGTCAGGAACTAATGGCACTGTAGTGACACATTTACCACCTTTACAAATCAATCTGACATATAACTCCTCTGTCGGTATATTACATAACCAAAAAAATGCCGCACTATTGTGAAAATAAAATAGGGCATTCATTTACAAAAACGAAAGTATAACATGTTTAGAATAGATTAAAGCAATAGGTTCAGAAGAATGGGAAATAACGATAATTTAAAATTAAATATAAAAGACGTTTTTTCTTTATATTAATCCTTATTAATTGAGTAGTAGAGTAAGTACAAAGTGCACATTTTATTATTTTTTGTTAGGGTGGAGGACCACACTGTGGCGACTGTAGAAAAAAATCTTGTGTGTGTTTCGAGCGCAAATGGACATTGTCGATTTCGAGAGAACAACCTCTCAATCGACAATGTCCTATTTTGCGCTCTTAATACACAAATAGCTATTTACTGTAAAATGTTGAAATGTTTCTCAATCCTAGCACACTTTGAGATTTTAAAACGAAAATTGAGTTATTGGGCAACAAAATAAACATGTAAACTAACGTTACCCTCCATTCACCCTTACATATAGCAAATATTGTGCTGTCAACACGACAATATTATCTTTTTGTACAGAAACACTATATCTTTAACGTCATATCGCTAATGTAAATCATCGTATCGTCAATGAAACGTACTGTTAGAGCAATCGAATCCGAAAAGTAGTTGTAAATAATTCATTAATTTTTTTGAGCAAACATAATCGTTACGATAATAAAAATTAAGCATGAAATGTTAAAACATGAGCGACCTTTCGAATAAACCCAAATTTTGCAAAACAATAAAACAAATATTTTTATATGAATGATTTTATTCGTCTTTTTATATTTTAATTTTATAATCGGCATAATTAAAATACCGAAAAATACATTCAATTAATCCTTTTCGGTTTAAAGTCGCAAATGAAACATTTGTAAGTTAAGAGCTATTTTGGAATTATCCGGTTAAAGGCCGGATCGAAGCGCCAGATTTATTCTGGCCACCAGATGGGTTCCTCTTAACTACTATGAAAAAGAGAGCAAAGGAATAAAGCATTGATTTTTGGCAGTGTTACCACTACAAATTCTGGGAACAACACACGATCAATTTAATATTTACTACAAAATGGCAACTGTAGACAGAAAATCAGAATCATCTTCTTCTCCTTTTACTTTTCTCATTCTCTATTTTTATTTTCTTCTTCCACTCATTTTTGTTTTGCGTGTTGTTCTCATTCAGTTTCTTTCCTCTCAAGTCTTCCGCAATACGGTCCTTCCATTTTATCTTAGGTCTTCCCCTGTTTCTTCAACCTCCTATTACTAAGCTATTCATTCTTCTTCCAATATATACTTCATCTCTCCTCATGACATGTTCAAACCAATGTGATCATCTCTCTCGTATCTTTCTAGAAACTTCATACACTAGAGTTATTTCCCTTATTCTTTCATTTCTTACCGTGTTTTCTCCAACACCCATCTCAACATCCTCATCTCTCACACATTCATATACTTTTGATTGATACTGACATCTATCAATTTGAATTATCTGAATATATTAGCACTTTCCATGGTTAGCATAGCTGGCTGATTTATGAAATTTAATATGTTTATAATTCTTTAACTTTATATCTATTGAATATGAAGTATAAAATATAATCAAATCGTATAGAGAAAATATATTCTTTAAGTTATAATAAAGTTAAATGTCAATAAATGATATTTAACTGCGTTTTTTCAAGAAAAACTGTTAAAATCTTCAAATGAGGGTACTTCCGGTTGATCAATTATAACCATGATCTAATCACCTCTTATTCTGAATGTAAACTTGAAGAATACGAAAAAATTATAATTTTTGGAATCATGGTATTGAAGTTATTCGATTCGAAACTTTCGTCACACACACACAGACACACATACAACAACATATACATACATTATCGTAAAAATGGTAAATTCGTATTATATGGACTCTAAATGCCTTACCTAAAGGTGACGGAAGGTAAAAAACATGAATTTTCCCTCTTAAACTCTAATGGCCAGTTGTACAGCTTATAATTAAGGCTCTTAACTATAGGTTAACAAAAAAAGTGCGTATCGTATCTAAAATGTGGCTTTACTAGGTAAAGCCACTGTATTAAAACAGCATATTATTTGATTCATTATAGGTTTATAACTTGAATTTGTTAAACGCATTGCATGCATGTAACGCTGGTTACATTAGCGTACATTGGATATTGCTTTGGTAATGTAGTGGGTGGATTAAGGTAGTTATATCGTGAAACCATTTTACCAAGAATTAATTAAAATTTTAAGTACATCTCAACTGAAGTATAATCTACCGGTTCTCCAAGTTTTAAAACAATTGACCACGCGATACCTGAGATATTTGCAATTAAATTTGGCCTATTTAACACGTGAAGAATAGGAAATGGTAAAATAAACACAACATTTTAAATCATAACTTTTATATCCATACCGACATTTAATCGAAAAACTAGTATGTTATAGAAAACTAATTAACGGATTTTATGTAAAACTTTGAAAATTATTTACCACCCAGATTTAATTTTTTTGCCTCTAGAAAATTATAATCTGAAGATACGATAAATAGATGGAATTATACTTGACAACCATGTACAAGCGTTCCAGATGGAGTATCAGTTAAGTTAATAACGCCCGCTTGGTATTAGCGAATAAGAGGTGATCTTTGGTTAAAAGAATTTCAGACGTACATTGGAAGGACATATTTTTTAAATTGGTATTTTACGTGAAAAGCATGAAAACTTTAAACAGTAAAATACTACTTTTGTAATTTTAAGAAAGAAATATATTAATTTGTTTTACAGTTTCCATTTGTAGTTTAGAATTAGTATTATATCTCAAAATATCTTATTACTTTTATATCCGAATGTACCAATAAATGTCTAGGTGCGACGTTGCCACAGTTATTCTTCAACATTTATACTGTAGTGTGAGTATATTGAAATACGACACTTGTGTATGTGTTAGTGCGAGTGGTACAGGTCAAAAAAAAAAAGTTTTCTACGGAAAAATAAAGAAAATCATCTGTTACAGTGTTTGATATTAGCTTTTAACTATTTGGATGCAATCTGTGTATATAATATAATGTTAAAAGATATAAGTTATTGCAAATATAAACTGGATTAGCTTAATTTTTATTTTGAACATAGAACAAGTTTTTGAATAGGTACACTCGAGTGACAACTACCTTAAAGACTAACTATACTATTATACCAATCATTCGTGACACGTATATCTGTCATGCTACTGAAAATGAAGATAATTCTAATTACCATATAACTCAACATATGTAAAAATATGTTGAACGGATAAAGTTGAGAATTCTAGAAACTGGTTAAAATGTTGATTATTCATAATTCAAGTTATGATTTATATTTATGCAATTTTATATCATTTATGTAAAACAGAAAATGCTATCGGGTTTTTATAAGCAAAAAAGGTTACATAATTAAACAAAAACATATACCTAAATCCATTCTGCTGACATATTCAAATTAATATAAATAATTACTCATGCTATGCTTCCCCCACAGTGAAAATAAATTCTCCACCTTCATATTTTTTTCCATTTAATGCATTGTATGCCCCGACAGCAAAATCAGCCTGAGTCAGACTGCAAAAGCGTCCATTTTTTGCTTGAAAAAATCTAAGTGCGATCGTCAATTCAAGCATTCAGCTGCAGCGCTACCACTCAGAAGATGTAGAACTCCCTGTCATTGGAGGGAGCAAGGTCAGCACCCTACTAGGAGGGTGAAGGAGTTAGGGGATGTTAGTAATTTGCAGATTTTAATCATTTAATTAATTTAAATGAGCATTAGTTTTTATGAGACGTCTTGTTGATAATTGGATAACTTTCATTTTGTCTCACTTAGTTGTTCTTTGCAATTAATTACCAATTTTGAGAACGACAATTAGGAAGAGATTTAATCTTAATCTTTAAATATATTGTTGTGTTTATGGTTTGTAATTAATTACTTATGGTGTTAGGTTAAGGTAAGTAAGACAGAATACTTTATGCTACCATTTTTTTTAACTTTGTTAAGAAGTTGAATTATATTAAACAAGATATCTACAACATCAAAAATATGTTGTGGCTTGCAGAATACCTCTCGCCATTTTCATTTTATGTTGCATAGGGCGCGAGCAGTCATGTGACTTTGTAGCCCTTAGCAAGCAGATATGGGGGGGGGGGCTGTGTCACAATGACAGCAAGTAATAATGTACGTAGGTGTCACGTATCATAATTTTTCATTCAAAACATCATGATTTTCTAAATCCATGTGGATTATTTTATTATTGATGACAAATTAATATCAAAATATTTTGAATGCAAATTATGACATATGACAATTGTGACATGTAAATAACTACTAGTCATCATTTTGACACGACTCCTCATATCTGGTTGCCAAGGTCAACGAAGTTACAGGACTGCTCGCGCCCTATAAGTAACGAATTTCACATTTCTTGTACACTCAAATAATTAAAATTGTATCTCTTCTTTCGTTCTATGAGGAATTTTGTCCGACTCTTCTAATATGTCCAAAATTCTTCAAATTCATTGACGATATTAACGGTATTTCTTAAGGATATATGTAATATTAACATATCTATAATTTTAAATACATATTTAATTAATAGTATACAATAAGATATATTAAATGTACTCGTACCTCCCAGAATTTTTTTCCAGTAATATTAGTGCAACTGCTGAATTTTGACACTGACATTGTGCATTTATCTGTCAAATACAACATCTAAACATGTGATATGTACTTCTATTAAAATATTTCTAGGACCCTTAGTTAAAAAAATATAACATCCGTAAGTTGGGAAGTTTTATAAAAAAAGGTGCCGCAGTAGACAAAAATGCAACTGCTCCACAAACGTATAACAACCATTCAACAAACGTATTTGATGGCAATAACTTCCAAACTTGTTATTAAAAATAATCAATAAATTAATATTAATTTTAAAAACAGCATCCTCTGCTGTAAATTTGTTATTTTAATGCCTAGTTAAACAAATAACTCTATATGGATATTATTTAAAATGTATGTAAATATCTTCTAGAGTATTATTGTCATAGACGTCAAGTACATATAAATAAACAAAATTATATTAAGCATTATTACTACATCACACCAAGTGTACATTTTTTAAATTACGTGTAATGATGAATATTAATTTTTAATTAATATTATATTTTATTATCAATAATTAATTTTTACGGATATGCTGTGATGTTGGTAAAGAACAAACCAATATTTGCAAAAGGATCAAATGTTTAATATATAATTATCATGTTTTTATAATTGTATTTTCAAATATAAATTGATTTAATAAAATATAATTTATTTAATTAAAAATATAAATTTGTTACATAGATGAAAATATTAAATTAATTAATTACTTATTATTTATCACACTATAAAATCATTTTCTGAGTTATAACCGGAATATGAATGAATGAATGTATGTCAAAGACAGTAATGAAAATGTAATCTCCTGATTTGGTTTGCAATTTAAATTTGATTAACTTGTATGTGTAATTTTGAAATTAGATGACCAATGGACTGATCTAGGTGATGATGTTTTATGCATTGCGTTAGTCGTGAAATTAAATGCTGATTGTAATTACGTTATACTTGTTCGTTTAATGAATTCTGTTTTATCCAAATTATTTTGAAACAACATTTAGTTTACATTACAAATTATGATGATTTAGTTAGTATTGAAATACTCATTAATACATACATTGTTTTCGAATATGATAAATTTCCCCCAACAATGCATAAATTACACAAATGACAAAAAACACAATACAATTTTATCAATTAATTGATAGGATAGTGCATAATTAGGCAGGTTCATAGAAATATCATGCATATTTATATTTGAAATTATGTAGTTCACATAATAAGCCCTGTGGTGCACTCTCCACGCCAGCAATGAGTTCCCGTGGCGTGAGGTGACGCTAGGTAAACTCCCGCACGGTACAAATATGGCATCATTACCTAACCGAAATCTGTTTACCAAGCAGATTGGCACACCCAGCGATGGGTAATAAATTTCCTTTTAATACTGGTAACATAAAATGACATTTCTAACATTACAAACAAACGCTAAAAGGTCTATTTTTAATAGTGTTTGTAGAAAAAAACTATTTTGAAGAAGTTTATTATATGTAAAAAAATAACAAAATTCAAGTTAACCAAAATAGCATCAAATATGACATTTAATTTTGCCTCACTCCTGTCCGCACCATCAACACTACCTTACGAGTCGGTTCAAATAGTATGAGCTAGTCCTGAATTTTTACGTCTCGCTAAAATCGCATATCCAAATTTTAATGATTAAGCACGTTTTAAGATCCCTACAATCCGATTTGAATATTTTTACGATGGTGTGTGTGTGTGTGTATGTGTGGCTGTACGTGTGTATGTGTGTGTGGGGGGGGGTTGGAAGGACGATTTCTCAAAAACTGTAATACTTAATATCTGTTTAACTACGTATTTCTCAATCGGACATTACTGGGAGGAACTGAAAAGATTTTGGTAATAATTGGACAACCGAAAGTAGCAGATTCTTAAAAAAATATCTTCTAAATATCTTTTTTTAAATTTTGTTCTTGCTTAAAGAAGAGAATTCTCTTTCTGATACATATAAATATTTTATTATACCTTTTATAGATTTAGAGATAAAGAAATATAAGGTATATAATAATCTGTTGTAATAAATCTCGCAACCCAAATAATGTCAAGGAAAACAATTGAAAAATTAAAATGTTTGTAACTGACAGATAAATATCAGTATCAAAAATCCAGAGACATTACTGAAGATTTTTTCTGGGATGTACATACATTATATTATTTCTTATTGTTTTAATAGTTAATTTTTTTTTTTAAATATAAAGAATAGAATTTTTGGTGTAGAGTATAGGTATACAAGAAATGATAAATACAAAAGGGCGCGAGCAGTCATGCCACTTTGTTGGCCTTCACAAGCAGATATGGGGGCCCGTATCAGAATGATAGGTAGTAATTATGTACATAGATGTCAAATATCATAATTTTTCATTCTAAAATTAGTGATTTTTCAATTCCATGTGGTTTATTTTCCTCGACAAGTAAATTCCACACTCTTGGTGACAAATTAACTACATGACTTTAGAAAATCATGAATTTTTTAATGGAAAATTCTGAAATTTGACATCTACGTACATAATTACTAGATATCATTCTAACACGGGCCCCCCTATCTGCTTGTCAAGGCCAACAATATCACATGACTGCTCGCGCCTTATACTTATGTAACCAAAAACGAAAGTGGCGAGAGGTATTGTGCTGGCCACAACAGATTCTTTTTCATCGAATAGCCTTTCCAAATTGCACGGTTTTCATATTTTTTTAACACTGTAATCACCTCGTACAAGTCATCAAGCAGACCTATTATTTGCTACAAAGTGAATTGAAAACCATATAAATTTGACTTTGGTGTTTCCAGCGAACTCATTAGAATAGAATATTAGTGTGAAATGCATAATGAATTGAAAATGTATTGTGGGTGTAGAGTAATTAGATGTTGAGTGTGACACTCCGCGTCCGCATTCGTATTTAATTTCCATATCCCGGGTTGGAAACCGATCCTATTTGGAACGCGCAAAACAATGCATCTGCAAGGTAAACATTTACACGCTCCAGATTTAATTAACGCTTCAGAATTGGCAAATATTGCGTTGCATTGCAGTTAATATTATTTACGGGTGACGGAATTTTCCAATGTCAAACATCAAGTTTAAACAAACGCTTCACAACAATGCCCATTACCGAAAACATAGGATTACCATTCCCACTGAGAAATTGATTGATTCCATGCAAAAATTGCTGTGTGTTTATTGTTGGTGCAGTGCCGGCAAATTTAGTTTTGGGATTTGAATTACAAACAAAGATGTGATTTTTGTACGCGTAACGCGTGTTTACCAATGAATTGACTAGTTAATATGACAAAATGAGTACACAGGATTCCATATAACCTTTTGTATCACCAGTGTTGTTGGTTATTATGCTTCACAACCTAATTTAAATGCATGATTGCCTGACAAAAACGAGAACGAGAGGAACATTTAAAATACAACAAATATAAACAGTGACGGCTCGTGGGTTAAAGTTTGTGGGTCATATCGTTATTACTAATATAAGTTTATTAATATGAAAAAATATTTATTTGTCCTTAGACTCTGTAAAATTATTTATCACCAGATAATTGAAATTTAAAATATTTTTAATAATAGTATATTATTCAATGAGCATGTAATGTATGCTATTACTCATGAGAATGAGTAATAGCCATTACGCATGCGAAAAGAATATTATACTTTACCACAACTGTCAATAACATACTGTACTATTATAAAATCAGAAATAACCTAACAAATTTTAGAAAATTGTTTGTGTACGAACATAAACATAGTTAGCGTTGAACGCTAGGTATTTGTTATAACAAAATTATGAAGTGATTTGACATTTAGCAGAAAATTTTAAACCGACTATTCAGCTACATTTTAAGCTTAAGAAGAAAATAAAACTATAAAAAACGAGGAAACTAGTATAATTTTGGCTTTTTATGTGGAAAAAAAAACTGATGTGACCAGTACAATACCTTCTGTTAGTTCTATGTATGTTGTAAAAATTCCATACAGAAAGTTTCTTAAAAAAGATTTCCAGTAAAATTATAACCAAACATACCATGTAAATTGTATTTCACACTGACATCTGACAATTAAAATTAATATAGTAGCTGATTCCACGGTTATAGCGTAGCTGACTGATTTATGAAATTTAATTTCTTTATATTTTTTACCTTCCGTCACCTTTGGGTAAGGAAGGTATTGTCTTTGGTCAAAAAATTCAATGATGAGTTTTTAGTGAATAAGGACGTTTTAGAGTCCATATAATTGCAATTTTACCATTTTTACGATGATGTCTGAATGTATATATGTGTGTCTGTGTGTATATGTCTGTCTGTCTGTGTGTGTGTGTGTGTGTGTGTGTGTGTGTGTGTATTACGAAAGTTTCGGTTCGCATAATTTCAGTACCACAATTCCAAAAATTATAACTTTTTCGTATTCCTAAAGTTTACATTTAGAAGAAGAGGTAAATAGATTTTGGTTATAATTGGTCAACCGGAAGTATCCTTATTTGAAGATTTAACAGTTTTTCTTGAAAAACGCAGTTAAATATCATATATTGACATTTAACGTTACTATAACTTAAAGAATATATTATTCCCTATACGATTTGATTGCATTTTATACTTCATATTCAATAGATATAGAGTTCAAGAATTATAAACATATTAAATTTTATAAATCAGCCAGCTATACTAACCATGGAAACTGCTAATATATTCAGATAATTCAAATTGACAGATGTCAGTATCAATGAAAAGTAAATGAATGTGGCAGAAATGAGGATGTTAAGATAGATGTTGGAGAAGGCACGGAAAGATAGGATAAGGAATTAAAAGAGAGGAGAGACGATTACATTGGTTTGAACATGTCATGAGGAGAGATGAAGAATATATTGGAAGAAAAAATAATAGTTTAGTAATAGATGGTTAAAGAAACATAGGATGATCAAAGATAAGATGGAAGGACTGTATTGCGGAAGACTTGAGAGAAAAGGAACTGTATGAGAACGAAATGCAAAACAGAAATGGGTAGAAGAAAATAAAAAAATCCGCCCAATGCTCGTACCTACTTTTATATTAAATTTCACAAAAATGTTATTCTAGATAAATGGCAAAATAAAATAGGTATGCTTGCGCATTTAAATAAAAAGTAAACAGAGGTTAATAATTTCCTGAATCCCTATTACTTCTACTTTAACAACTCTTTGAAAACTCAATTAATTAGCACAAAGCAATACTTCCAGCCATCTGCAGCCAACAACATGCAACAAACTGAAATGATTTCAGATTTTTTCAATTAAATCCCGGCGATTTCCAGTCGAGTGGCGGTAATCTACTCGGCATGGATCCACTTGAAAATTACAAAGTTGAGAAAATTAGTCAGGATGAAATCTCGATACGGATACGGCGTGGCGTGGCGTACGCGTAAGCAGGACGCGGTGGAATAATCAATAGTTTATTAAACAGCTAGCGTAGCGACGCCGGACAGCAGCGTTCGCATGATACATTACTGAATAAATTACTAGCGATAGTTGTAAAGTGATCAGCTAATTGCTGGCAAGATCATGGATGTTGACGTTTTTGCAAGGGGGAGCGATTATATTAAATACTTGTAAATCAATTTATTCTCACAATAAATTATAAAAATATACATATAAATATTCATCCGGTGGTTAAACTTGTTTAAAATGAGTACGATATTGTAAACCGTTATACATAAAATTTTATGTGATATAAATACAATATAGACATTATTAACACACTATGCGATTACTCTAACTCGCCCTACGGAGTCGTAGGACAATTCACAATACGTGCTTTAATAATGTCGATAAAATTAATCATACTATATTGATTAATAAATTACGTGCATTATCCTTGTTTTATAATATGATAAAACTACGAGCCCAACCCCAGATGTAATAAATATATTAATAACAATAAAAAATAAAATTTTAGGTTACAATAGGTAAGACTATATTTGAGCATTTAACTGGATTTAAATACGTTATTAACTAAATTTCTCATTTAAACAATAATCTACGGGCAAATATATGACAAAAGACAAGTCCCAAATTTTTTCGTTCCCACAGTAAATAATACAATATTTATGTTAGTATTATCTATAAAACTGAGGGTAAAGGTAACTGACAATTTACTCAATTAATTGCCATCTTAAATTTTATTACTTTAATAAAAATTATTTGCGAATTATTAAAGATGAAAACATTTGTCACATGCAGACAGTGGTTTATTTGCACATAAATTATTATTAAATCTAAGAAATTTTATTATAAGCAATGTATTCAAGTTCTATACACTCAAATTAATATACCATATCAAAATTTGTTGAATTGGAATAATCATAACATCCAGAAGTTTATTTATTTTTGTTTTCAATATAATTGTAGGTGGTACTTTAATAAATAAATATCACTTTGCAAATAAAAGTTAGACAACATTGAAAAATACTTTATCTAACATCAAACACAGAATATTTTTATTTTTCTTTCTCAAAATAACCACAGTACTTATATTCGCTTGCCACTTAAACTAGTTACTAAATACATGGTGAAGAGAATGATTCTAAGTAGCATTAATAGATCGAGAGCTGTTCTCAGCAGAAACAGCACAGGATCATTTTACCTCGAGGGATCATTTTAGACACTTTTCCCGTATTAGTAATATGAGTGCCCGTGAGGTGACGCCTGGTAAGCGCCCGCACGGTACAAATATTCCATCATTACCGATATCTGTATACAAAGCAGATTGGCACACCCAGCAATGGGTAATATGCCGTGATGAAATATTTATTTATTTTTTTATTTTTTATAAAGGTATGTACCACCGATATACCACCTAACTGTTTTGTTTGCATAATTATAATGCTTCACACGAAATTAATTCTCGAAATTAAATTCTGGTTTGAATGTTAAGTTAATTTATGTTTATAGTACTAGTTCAACAATAACAGAACGTAAATACATGGTCGTAAACCCTCAACGGTATGCTTAACTTAAAGATAGAAATCAATCCTATCATGAAATGACCAATTTATTTTACCCGAGACTGCATTATATGCACTAATCATTGATTTCATTTCGATACCTAATAACTAGACTTATATGAGAGATACGGACCAATGAATCGAATTCTGAACTTTGCTCTTAGATTTTTCAGTTCTGAATAGCTTCAGGATATAAACTTCAATTCCGGGTAAAATTAGAAGCGAAAGATGAGATATAACTTTTCGAGTACAGAAACTTCGTTAATCATCAGTAGGTATCCAAAATGCATATCACGTTTCGCTGTTTACCATTTATATCCATAAATCCAAATGGAATTAAAATATTAAATTTGTGTAAATATTATGTATTTCATATTTATTTATAGTTACTCATATTTTATAATTCGTCTGAAATTAGGGTCAATATTGAAACAAATTACGCTGGATTTTGAATTAAATGCACGTAATATTTATCATAATTTAAATTAAATGAATTTATATTAAACTATTCAAATAATATATTCATTAAAATTTAGGACCAATGGTCAAATTTTAGAAATATAGATAGGTAAATAATTGAAATAAAATAAATATATCATCACGGCATATTACCCATAATAAAATATTTGTACCGTGCGGGCGCTTACTAGGTGTCACCTCACGGGCACTCATTGCTAGCGTGGAGAGTACACCACAGGGGTCAATGGGGTCTTGTGGCCGTGTGCCTGAGTGTCTGGTCGCGAATTTGGGAACCCGAGTTCGATCCCGACCGACGTCAAAAATTATATCGAAACAAAAAAAAATGCAATTTTTTATACAAAAAGTTTAAAAATTCAAATTATCGGGAAACAAAAAATGTAGAAAATTCGTATTGAATATCTTGTGTGAATTTTATTTTATTTATATTTATTACTTTTAGAAACTTCTATCACTCGAGCCATTTATCTTATCTTTTAATTCCTTATTTTACCTTTCCGTGTCTTCCCCAATATCTATCTCAACATCCTCATTTCTGCCACATTAATTTTCGTTTCATTGATACAGACATCTGCCAATTTGAATTATCTGAATATATTAGCAGTGTCCATGGTTACCATAGCTGGCTGATTTATAATTCTTTAACTATATATCTATTGAATATGAAGTATAAAATGCAATCCAACCATATAGAAAAGAATATAATCTTTAAAATTTATATAACATTAAATGTCAATACATGATATTTAACTGTTTTTTTCAAGAAAAACTGTTAAAAGTTGCAAATGAGGGTACTTCCGCTGGACCATTTATAACTAAAATCAATCACATCAGTACATGGATCTAAATTAAATGATCGTTACACACACATACACACATCATTATAAAAAGAGTTAATTCGTATTCTATGGACACCAAAACTTGCTTATTCATTAGAAAGTCACTATCGATTTTTTTGACCAATGACAATACCTTCCTTACCTAAAGGCGACGAAGGTAAAAACAACGTGTTCTGTTTAAAATTTTAGTTTTTGTATTTATCGATGAAAATTATCAAAATGAAGAAGGATATGTTTATAAAATAATTTTTTTTTGTTTTATTATTTTGTGAAATAATTTCAAACCTTTTACAAAAAATATTTTTAACAGAGTACTGTACAAATTTTGGTTTTTGTTTAATTTCAACCGTAAATACATATATTTTTTTGTGCTATGTCTGGTTTTTGACAAAAAAAATTGATCACAATGTGATATGACTTCAATATATGTAATTGTTTTATTTTTGTGGGAAACCCTTTAGTTATTAAATGACAAAAGAATTACCATTAAAATAAAATAGAATAATTTGTCAAACCCTGTGATGTTCAGTATGAAACTGTTAAATTTAGCAAAAATTAGTTCTCTTTTCTCTTAATTGAATTACGGTGTGGAGTTTCAACTTGTTACATTGTTGATTTTTACATCTAATGATACGGGTTGACATTTTGTTGCTCCGCAAAGGACCCGCAGTTTTCGAGAGTTTCAATCAACTTGGACGTATTATGTTGGTTACGAAATTTGTACCAAGGTTGGAAAACACGAACGATGTTACTAATCACCAGACCCCAATAGTTTATCAAGTAATACTATACAAAAACATCAATATGGGAAGTAGAAAAAAATAATATGGACATTAAATTATTAAACTAGACATTTACATAACATATGGGTATTACCCACTAGAAAATAATTCACTTAAACTTACACCGAAAAGTATTTGTGAAAGTATAGTATTTTGAAAGACAAGTATTACAATGATCCTTATTGTATTACGACTACAGTTTGCGTAACCGAGCTATAGTGAGTTACTCACGAGTTTTAGAAATGACATTGTGATATATATATATATATATATATATATATATATATATATATATATATATATATATATATATATGTATATATATATATATATATATATATATATATATATATATATATATATATATATATATATATATATATACGTGTTTTTCATACATTTTTCCTATTTCGCATTAATTTACTTTTATTTCAAAATTATTATCGCAAGAAATATTAAAACATTACGGTTGGTAACACTGCCAGTTTTAATAAACATTTGAAAAAAATAATTTATTTTGATACTTTGACAAGTTACTTACAAGTTAGAGATATACTTTGGTTCACGAAAGATAACTATTCATGGTCACTTGTTCGAAGAAAGAATACACAGCACTTTATACAGTAGTAGCTTAGCAACATTTCATGTTAGAAAGAGAAAGATTATTTGACGTATGTCTATATAGTTCATGTTGTGTGACAGATATACGTAAATGGTGACATTACTTTCTAACACATTACAAATAATAATGACGTATGTCGTAGAATTACAGATATCTAATTATCTACTGCACTGCCCTCTGTCCTAATAGTTACCCAGTGACGTTGACATTTAAATCAAATTATTATTCCATGGTTTTTGTCAAATCTTATGTTTTTGTATTTTGCAAAAATATAAATGAAGAGCACATATCTTTGAGAAAGGCATTATTTAAAAAGAAACATAATTTTCAAATAAATTACACTTATTTTTTTCAGTTAAAATGTATCCATAAATATTTCATGTTGCACGTCTATGTATACGAAATGCAGTGAAGTTATCTGCTAATAATATTATACCATACGGTTAATAAATGACCTTAAATTATCGTCTTTCGTGAACCAAACTATAATATTTCTGTTGTGTTATGAACCTTCAAATAAATAATTTTAGTTTAAAAGAGGGTTTTACAGTTTGATGTGATATTTTACTAAAAAAATCTAATTGCAGTAATTTTCCATGACAATTGACAGGTAATGACAACTAAAATGGTATTTATTTGACACACACTAAGTTACTAACTTCACAGTTTAAAAAATCCCCAAAAACATTTGTACAAAATTGTTCATTCTAACACTGTTTTTCACAAAAACAGTTGTACAAAATTCACTTTGAGAACGCGAAACTAATCGATATTTCAAAGAGAAAGAACAAGGAATCTTATTTTAGAACGGATAGACTTTAAATTGCAATTAATAGAAGTGCATGGTAAATTGAGAATTACTATTTCAATACCTATATTGCCTATTGCCTGTACAAATTTCACAATTATTATAGTCGGATTTAGTATTCCGTTTAATGTAAGTTATCTTTTAAATGCAGCAATAAACTTAGGGATTACAAATCCCAAAATGGATCATATTAAAATTAAATCTCATGTTTAGCAATTAAATTCAACATAAACAGTTTTAGTATATTACCCCGATGTGATTTAGTTGTGCTCAGGACTTCTATTCTTGAGCTTTCGTATTTGCCTAGGTTACTCGTATTCGCGCGAATACGAACGAAAACCATGGTGACGACATTCTTGGCCATTCGCGAGACGATTAAAAACGAATAGTGAGTCTTTCGTTTTACTAACTTTGGACAGTTCTAGTCTACTATTTATAAATATGTTTAGAAGTACTGTTTTCCTGACGTTATACGTTATTCATATATATTTCATAGATTTTATATAATTTTTAATAATGTAACCACTGATTTTGCTCTAAATATATATATATATATATATATATATATATATATATATATATATATATATATATATATATATATATATATATATATATATGTGTGTGTGTGTGTGTGTGTGTGTGTGTGTGTGTGGATATATTTTTAAGTGTTAGTCAAAGCATTTATTCTTACTACCAACGTTGCGGTCTACCTTCGTACAAAACATTTATTTAATTTATTAAAAATCGTACCACAAAATTCAATGAGTATTCACACATCCATTTGCTCTAAAAAACGACAAGCGAATTTTAGAGCAAATGGATGTGTGTATGCTCTTTGAAGTTTTTGGTATAGTGCAAAAAATGATTAGGCAGAAGACTCACGTCATCAACCTGAAAAAACCTTATAAAATGAAATATGACTTGTAGAAATTATTGGGTGTTATTTATTTTTAAAAGAAGAAGAAAAAAGTACTAGTATTAAGTAATGTATATATTAATGATATTTACAATAATTACTTCTAAGTCAATCGTTATTCTTTTTACGGAATATAAAATTATTTGAAATAATTGTAGTTGATTTTCGTACCATACGTTGGCACTAATGAATATGATCATGTTGTAATTAATTAATATATGTTTCTTTAATACTAGTATATTTTTTCTTCTTTTTAAAAAAATAAATAACTAATAATTACTACAAGTTATATTTCTTTATATACGGTTTTTTTCACCATACGATGTTTAATAAATGGATGTTTTGTACGAATGTATTTTGTGTACATGATTTTTAACAATTAGTAAGATCTTACTACCCAGAAGAAGGTGCAAGGGTGCACCGAAACGTTGGTATAGTAAGAATAAAAGCTGTTTGACTGAACTTTCGAATAATTGTTAACACCTAATCCACATCACAGTCGAGAAATTTACCCACAATTTATTTTTTAAGTTTTTGGATATCTATACGTTCATAAATATAATATTAAAATTTATTAGTTAACAATATTACTAACAATATACTTAAACAGAATAATTAGTAACAAACAAATAGAGGCCCTTCTCTATTTACCCTCTTCAGCTTTGTGTTGGCATTGTCATTTCTAATTTCACAACAAACATATTACATGAAACCGAACCAATACGTGACCGATCCGAATTTAAAGAAGATTATTTCTATGCTACGAGCGAACGGACGCTGCAAACTTGTAATTCAAAAACAAAAAAGCTAAATAAATAAAAGAGAGAAAGGAAAAAACTACGTCAAGTTAAGAGAGCTGAACGAACGAACGAACAAGTAGTGGATCTAGCCAGCCAACGCTGCTGGATGCAGAAGCAAACGCTGTTGGAATTTTAACGTTATCACTGCTGCTTTTTTCTACTACAGCTGGTCGTCAGTCAAATTTGTCTCTGCTAACGAAGAAATGCTTTTTGCTATTCTTGCATTTATTATTCATATAATTACAAAATAATTACAATCAAAATTATTTAAATTAATTTAGATATAAATTGTAAACGGAATTATGATTTTAATAAATTGTAAATAAGTACTTAAAACAGCCCTTTACAATATTTTTACAATATAATAATGTCGAAAAAGCAGATTATTGAATCCTGGAATTCCGACTTAAAATTTGCCAAGACCGCCGGAATTTCGGCAGGCGGATAGTAAGCTATTTTAGTCAAAATCGGTTAATTTCGAGTAAGCATATATTTGGGCGTATCACGGAAAGTGAAACATAGGCGTTTAACATGGGAAATCAGTTTTTCCGTGCGCATTGCTCCTCTAATTATTTTAGACAAAAAGTTTCTAATGGTTGTGGTAAAGCAAAAATTTCTACATCCGAATCAATAAAAAAAATCATTTTGGCTACTTCATAACTGCAGAAATAAAATTTGAAAATTCACGGAATTACAATAGTATTAGTCATGAAATTAGAAACAAGAGACGAACAAAAGTGTAACGTTTTATTACGTCAATGTCAGAATAATGATTGTCAAAATAAATACTAATAATTTGACATATAAAACGTTACATTTTTGTTCATCTCTTGTTTCTAATTCCGTGGCTAATACTATTGTAATTCCATTTATTGATTCAGATGTAGAAATTTGAAACTTTTTGTCTAAAATAATTCAGGGAGCAATGCGCACGGAAAAACTGATTTCCTATGTTAAATGCCTATGTTTTACTTTTCGTGATACACCCTGTATATTTTACTCTTGCAAGTTACAAAGTGTTTCAAAAAGGACAAAACAAAAGCAGCCCTCTTAGGTACTCAAATTTCTGGAATCCTACGAAATTAGGAAAGCCATAAAATAAGAATTAGAATTGATAAATGAATATTGCAGAAGTCCCTAATAATGTTAAATATAAAAAAACGCCAAATTCGTAGATAAGATATTGGTATAGTGCGCTATTTCCACAAGGGGTGTATCCAGGCCTTATGTGGGCCGAGTGAGATAAAGCCCTGGGTACTCAAAGGTACACTTCTGTGCAATAAAATTATGCACACAAAATATTTTATAGTTTAAAGTGGACATGATAAGATGCCTAGTAACGAAAATATGTATATTTGTCATTTTTCTTATTAATGTCAAAATGCCGCGTCATATACCTAGACAGTAATTCTAAGATTAGAATTATAACTAGAACAGAAGATGGTTTCTCCATAAGACAAATCGCTCGACTGATGAACATCAGTAAAAACAACGTTTTCAGAATTAATCATTTATTGAAACTGATGCTAAGCAATTAAAGTAAACAACAAATACACGACTAAAATTTGCGAAAAAATAGTCGCAAAACTTGTGCTCAATTTTATTGCACAGAAGTGTACATCTAACAAAATTGGTAAATTTTAATGAAGAAGGATACGCTGGAGACGATTTTATCTTCTGGTCAAACCTTGTTGTGTCCTGTCACTATGCAACACAATCTCAAAATTGGCATACACACCAAATCGTACCATTTGGTCCACTAAACTACAATCCCCTTAATCTTCCTCAGGCTTGTTCCATAGATGATTTTTGGGCTCTGTTATCTCGAAAAGTTTACAATGGATGTTGGGAAGCCAAAAAGTTGCGCCTTGTGGAACAACACGCCCATCTTTATTTAAGTTAATAATTTTATTGTTTGCAAAACAGTTAATCAGTAAGTATTACAAAACTATAAATAAATGCATTTTTCATTGCAAAAAAATTCTGCCAAAACTTATGGGACATACGTTAGGTCGATATTGTTGTAGGTATTATTCAATAAAATTATTGACAGGTTAGGATTTTTAATGAAATTTCCTGAAAAATTTCGCCAGAATCGAAATTCCGGTTTTATGGTCGGATTCAGTACCAAAACCAGATTTTCGTTCCATTATTAGCTTGGAACATTTGCGCAATATAATTTGACAGTATTTGAAGTGTTTCACTCACCACTTAGATGTCCCAAAATGAAGAGGTTAGAAAACTGGTCTCACCTAAAACAAAAACACATTATTAGAATTATCTCACACTGATATCTGTGTACAAAGCAGGTTGGCAAACCCAGTAATAGGAAATATATGGGAGGGTTATTTAAATAAATATAAATAAATAACAATTGTTAGTTTATTCATTTGTTTATTTTCATTACACTATCTCTTTAAAATACTTCAATATAATCTCCCTGTTTCTCAATGGGCGAGTTCCAATATCTGGGAAGTTTACTATTCCATCCAAGACACCATCTCTGTACATCTGTCGAATGGCTTGAGTAACGCCAGCATAAATCTCTTCCAGAAAACGATGTCCACGCATAGGATGTTTCAGCTGTGGGAATAGGTCAGTCTGGTAGACTCATGTCACGCAATTTTTCGGTTACGACATTCCCGATGTCGGTGCGAGCAATATCATGGCGAATAAGTGGCTCAGCCTCGAGCAATTGAGGTCGGGTTTTGTGCAATTTTCTGCGTAGTTTTTGCATGAAGGTCCGATAATAAATTGCTCCACATGGAACTCTGTCTGTCATGATGATTCCTTTGAAAACATAAGCAAAAATCATCAATCGTTTGACTTTTGATTGAACTTTCCGAATTTTTTTTTTGGCCGTGGGTAATTTGGATTTCTCCGGTCTTTGGATTGTTATTAGCCCAACGAGACACTTTGGTCCACTGTTGTCACCGCAAACTTCATTTAAAGCACTGTAGATTTCTGTTGGGTATTTGCTACGTATATATTCCATATTCACAATACCAAAGACACGCAGGCACCATTTCTAGCTGACGTTTGTGAAAAACAGATTAGGGTGCTTCCTCAAGCCTTATACTACAACTAACGTAACTGTTGTTGCATCATCCATTTTGCAGTGTTGTCAACCTGTCCATTATTAATGAAATCATTCATTTTTATTTATCTTCCACATTTCCGAAACATACATATTTCACATCATTTACCTCCCAGCATCATTATCTTTCCTCCGCATTTGTTAAATATTACACAATAACGCATACTTTAAATGCCCATACATGTACAAGTAATAATGGGGTAAAAACAAAAGCAGCAGATTAGAATCTCGATGATGGAAAAGCCTGGTTCGTTCCCTAGTTAATTATACGATCTTAAGCTACCTGAATCGCAATTCACAAGTGAAATAAGCTGCACAAGCGTATTATTATGGGTAACGTTCAAAACAGGAACAATGAGCACTGCTCGCTGCAGAGGGATGAAAATAAAAGCTCAAGAAGAAATACCCGCCTGTCGGTAATATAAACAAGTCCTCGCCCGTAATGAAATACAGGGTGTTCATTTTAAGTGGTACACTATTGTTATCTCGAGAACTATAAGAGCTACGAGGTTGGTTAAATTAGCAAATAATTTCTATATTATAAAACTATTAAACAATATTTTTTTGCACGATCAGGTTTTTTTAAAACTTTACCGATAGGGTTTCCAAGGCAGTAAGTTTTGTTTACAAATTACTGATCAGTAAGTGATGTGGTGCTGATCAGTAAGTGATGTGACTGACCGGTAAGTGACGTGACTACCTATCGATGTGGAGGCGGTGAAAATTACATAAATAAAAAATAAATGTACAATTTTTAAAGCTTTAACGATAACAAAACAACGATCATAGCTTATTTAAAAATAACAATAATTTTTTTAAATGTCAAAATAATTTTTAAACAATTCTAAACTTTAATTTGTTATTATTGGGACGATCGTGCAAAAAATATAATAAGCATTGCGAGCATTAAGTGCTTTTTACCGGTATCGGATGTATTGGAGATCTCGACTTCGTCTCGATCTCAAAACTAATCCTCAACCGGTAAGGTGCACTCACTGACCTTAATACTTAAATAAATATTTTAGACCACTGGTTCTTAAGGTAATACCCAAATATTACAAAATATTTGAGAAAAATGCAAAATTAAAAATGTATAATTTTTATTTAAATATGGCTATACAAAGAGTGCTATGGAAGAAAACAAATCAATAAAGCAACTGTTAATATTAGTTTTGTCATACTTTTGAAGTGTACATCTGTATTATAACAACAAAATGAATAATCTGTTGTGGCCATCACAATACCTCTCACCCTTTCCATTATTGTGGTATATATAGGTTGTATCACGGTAAGTGAGACATATGCGTTTAACATAGGAAATTAATTTTTCCATGCGCATTGCTCCCCTAATTATTTTAGACAAAATGTTTTAAATGGATGTTGCAAAGCAAAAATTTCTACATCCGAATCAATAAAAAAATACATTTTGGCTACTTCATGCAGAAATAAAATTTGAAAATTCACGGAATTACAATTTAATAGTATTAGCCATGGAATTAGAAACAAGAGACGAACAAAAGCGTAACGTTTTATTACATCAGTGTCAGAATAATGATTGTCAAAATAAATAGTAATAATTATTTCCACCCCATGAGGTGGAAGTGAAATCTGCTATTTCTCATCCAAGAGATTGTCATTACACTTAGGAATGACATATTTCCCAATCTCTAAACGGTTAGGAATCGAAATATTACTATAATTATTGTGAATAAAAATAGTTACATATATACAGTATATAATGGACTTCAGGGGACCAAGGAAAATAGTCCATTATAGTCGAGTGTTCATCTCATCAGAATAATTAATAATTACACAAATGCTTATTTATGTTATTTCATTGTCATGTTTTTATTAAGAAAAAGTAACTAGATACAACATGAAACAATGTACCTACTCGTATATAGATATACATAAGCACGAAAATAAAAGCGAAAAACTTATTGTAATACATACATACATATGTAGATACTCGTATATATTTACCATTACATATTTTGAAAAAAGTCGGTTAATTTTTTTTTAATCCACGGTTTAGCTATATAATCTTTATCTAGAATTAGTTTGACTTTATTTTAAGTACTGAATCGCTGCGCTTGTAATGGACAAAATAACGAATTTGGGTTCATTATAGGCGAAAGTTTGTCATAATCGAGTTCATTTTAACCGAAGATTTTTCACGTGTTTGTACTGGGACTTTAAAAAAGGGTACATTATAACAGAGTTTCTATTACAGGCGAGTTAATTATAGGTGGATTCCACTGTATTCCCATTGACTGAAATATACTCATATCGTGTGTATATTATTTTAAATAAAGATCCCTCTTTATTCGTTTCTAAAAAATATTTAAAATAGAAGTTTAAGATAATTATCCTTTTTACATTTTGAATGAAAAAAAGTTTAAGAAAATTCTCCAATGTTTTTCTTATTTCGTGAGTAAACTTTCAGTCTTGGACTAAAGTAAATTTTCGAGCCGCTGATTTACATAATGACCATGTTTTCTTTAACCGTTTCCGTGATACGCAGGGATTTTTTTATGTGAGAATTTTATATCCGTTCGGAGGACTAGTTCTGATAAAACTTCTTTCAGATGTTACAAGGAAGCGATACAGAGTTGATAATAATATTAGCTTATTCATGAGTTCTCTTTTGCTTTATTTTTGAATTGGTTTTCCGGTGATAAAAATAACAATATCAATAATGAATAGATTTGATATCAGAGCAGAAAACTGACAATGTTTTATTAGTGGTGGCACAGTTTTTATTATTAGTCCTATAAGAAGATTTTATGAGGTGTTTACACACAAGTATGAAAACGAAAACAATAAGTAAATCAGAAATGAAAATTCCATAATTTCTCTTGCAAATGTTAATAAACAATAAGTTCAATGGAAATTATTCATCAACATCGATTGAGGGCCAATTAAATTAAATGGATAACGAAACCTAAAATTCATACAATTAACAAAACAGGAGTACAAGATTAAACTTCCATTATCGGATAAGCAACTTTCTTCAACAATGTCAAAATATATAATTTTGCACTAATCTAATTTGCTTCAACGCAGCAAATTTCTTGTTATAGATAACTCTCTGAATTAATAAGAAAACGTTGTTATAGTTCGCAAACTTTACATGAAATAATAGTTTTAATGAACGACTTTATAAATTAATAATATACTGGGTGTTATTTAAGTAAACGTACATTGATTAACCCATAGTAGTACTAACCCCATAGATAAGACAAGAAAAAGTTGAATTTTACCTAACTTTATAACATTATGAAATGTCAGTTTTTATATAATTGATACGAAATGAGTTTTTTTTTAAATCTTTGCACAACTGAGTTACGTAATAGTTATTTACATAATCAATTATAAAAAGAGTGATATTGTTTGATGAACAAAATGTTTGCCAAAACGAGCGAAGCGAGTTTTGCAAATTATACGAGTCAAACAATATCGCGTTTTCATACCGTATTATGTACAACATTTTATCTAATACCGCTAAATTTAAAAATACACAAAATTCTATGTTTTTCTATGACAGCTCAATAGACATATTTCAAAATCAATTTACCAAAGCGTTGCCGTGAAAATAAATGAATTTAATTTTTACCTTCCGTCACCTTTTGGTTTGGTCTAAAATTCAATGATGAGTTTTTAGTAATAAGCACGTTTTAGGATCCAAATAATACGATTTTATTATTTTTATAGTGATAACTGTATGTGTGTGTGTGTATGTGTGTGTGTGTGTGTGTGTGTGTGAATGTCACATCATTTGAAAATTTCAACAGTATTTCTTGAAAAAACACAGTTAAATATTATTGTAACTTAAAGAATATTATTCTCTATACGATTCGATTGCATTTTATACTTCATAATCAACAGATATAGAATTAAAGAATTATAAAGATATTAAATTTCATAAATCAGCCAGCTATGCGAACTATGGAAACTGCTAATATATTCAGATAATTCAAATTTGAACATATCATGAGGAGAGATGAAGAATATATTGGAAGAAGAATGAATAGCTTAGTACTAGAAGGTTAAAGAAACAGACAGACCAAATATAAGATGGAAGGACTGTATTGCGGAAGACTTGAGAGAAAAGGAATTGAATGAGGACGACACGCAAAACAAAAATGAGTGAAAGAAGATAATAAAAATAGCGACCCCTAACAGATGGAAAAAGCTAAAGAAGAAAAAAGATGTTGGTGTCAAGTGCAAATTGCATAGTTTGTTTATGAAATAATTTTACTAGAAATATAGGGTCTTTTGCAAGAAAATTTATGTATAGGGCACGTGCAGTGACGTGACTTTGCTGACTTTGGCAAGCCGGGAGCCCGGGTCAAAATGACAGCTATTAATTATATCCATAACTGACAAATGTCATAATTTTTCATTCAAAATTTCATGATTTTATTATTTCTTATTTGTTATCAGGAGTGTTGAATTCAGGTGTCGAGAAAAGGAATCAGAAAATACCAAAAAATGAAATTGTGAATGAAAAATTATGACATTTGTTAGTTATAGACATAATTAATAGCTGCCATTCTGATACGGGCCCCCATATTCTGCTTGCCAAGGCTTACAAAATCACGTGACTGCTCGCATCCTATGGAATTTGTACATAATACACAGGATTGACGGAAGGTATGTGTTGGCCACATCAGATTTTTTAAGTTAATGCTTATGTCAATGCATGCGTATATTATTGAAAATGACTTGCTCCTTTAAAATAAATATATAAATTATCACTAAAATAAATTAATTTTTTGCTCTATATTTCACAAAGCAAACAAAAAATTTTGATTTAAAGCCAATTTATTAACTGTCACCAATGAATTATGAAACTTCTTCTTGATTAAAAAACTAATTCTCAAAGTGAAATAATTAAAATTCTCCCCTTTTAATATCTTTAAGTTGAGAAAAACTAATCAACGACATTGACAATTATTTAACTACTCTCTTATTCTTACCGTGAAATAAAAACTAAGCGTTCTCGCTGTAAGAGACAGCATCTAATATCCCTGTCTCATTTCCGAACCGAACACCCGAAACAATTCCAAGGCTAACGTGATTCATTACAAAAAGGAATTAAATTCTTCAAAGCGGAGTAAAGATGAAACATCTAAAACTCGCACAAAGGATTGTCGCAAGAGGATAAGATTTGCGAAAAGTGTCGTTGGGTGAAGATGAAGAGTGTTCAACTGTTTCTGCAGTTGTTGCCAAGCTTTGCTTTTGTCGTCAGTTGATTCTCAACTATCGATTGCATTGTGAATCACAAATTAAAATTCTAATGAATGTTCTTCAATTAACATTTCGTGAACAAATTGTGATTATACAGGATGTTGTAAATAAGCGTACAATGCTTAACCGATGGTATAACTAACCCCATAGATCTGATGATAATTTTAGTTTTGCATACTTTCTATAAGAACTGTGGCCCCTTATAATTGAACAATTACGTCATAATTAAAAATTATGTAAAAAAGTAAAAATCAATATGTTGTCTGAAAAAAATATTGATTATCTAAATTGACATTAAACGTTTTTTTTTGCATAGGCGTACAATTTATGTTTTTTACCTCCCGCTACCCTTGGTAAGGGAAGTGTAGGGATCGTGCTAAAAATCGCATATCGAGATTTTGGTAAATGCCCACGTTTTAAGGCCCGTAGAATCAAATTTTAACATTTTCACGATGGTGTCTGTATGTATATTTTATATATATATATATATATATATATATATATATATATATATATATATATATATATATGTGTGTGTGTGTGTCTGTGTGTGATAACCGCAAATGACACTTGACTGGAAGCTCAAAATAGTTTTTCTTCGAAAAATTTCTTTAAATGTTATTTTTTCAAGATTTGTTATTATAAAAATTTAAGTTTTTTAAATTTTCTACAGGTTGCATTAATATTTTTTGTATGTATTTTATGGATAAATTTCAAAAAATATCTATAATTTTAATCCCGGAGCCTACGCTTTAAACACAACTCCATGGTTACACAGTTCAGATCTCAAATGTATGTAACTGACAGATATATGTCACTGTCAACAAACTAATCATTTCAAATAGTAATAGTAACTTTTAAAAAAAAAATAGTAAATGGAACAAAAATTATATGGAAAGGAACTTAATACAGTTTCCAGCATAAGTAAATATATAGGAATATAGGTGAGATTATTATCACGACCAGGCCCGGCAGTTGGTGTTGAATCCGAGTGGGTAGTTGACCTGGGTGGGGGGTTCCCCCTCCCCCCCCCCTACCTCCCACCGAAAATGTATTTGAACAAAAACTTTCTTTCATTTTGTTTAACCATTTAACAACTATTGTTAAATGATGTACTGTGAATAAAAAGGGATATTGACGGTTAGGAAATGAGGTATTTCTGGAATTCAGCATTTATGAAATATTTTTCTCACCCAAAATCCCGAGTGGGTACTTTGCCCACTCGGAATGTCTCGAGTGGGTACAACTACTCACTGTACCCACATTATCTGCCGGGCCTGATCACGACATATTACCCATTGCTGGGTCTGCCGATCTGCTTTGTACACAGATATACACGATCATGACATATTTGTACCGGGCGGGCGTTTGCCAGGTGTTACCTAACGAGCACTTATTGCTGGCGTGGAGAGTGCACCACAGGGTTCATTTTTGTGCCATTTAAAATTCGAAATATTTGGCGTCGGTCGGGATCGAATTTAAATTTAATTTAATTTTAAATATTTACATGAATAAAAATTAAATTAAACGGGAGGTATTGTGTAGGCCACATCAGATTTTTATTTGTTTTTTTAATGCGACAAATGTACTTGACGTTTTTATTTTAAAACAATTGTACTTTATGTTTTTTTTCAATGAATACTGCAGGAGGATTATAATGATTTACTTCAACATTTCATCATTTCGAGACATTTACAACGGGCATAAAATGAACGAGTGAATCTGTAAGGCAGGGGTATAATATAACGGTTCCTGCAGTAAGTTCTCCACAGCAGGAGTAATTCCTGCGGCGGGAAGGCAGTCAGAGCCAGCCGCGACCAGCCAACCAACTACACAACACAACGAGACATCATAATTCCATTTAATTTATAACTTCTTCTAATTCTCTGCTTTAAATGCACACGTGCGAATAAAATTACTCGTTCACTCTATAAGATAAAGCGGAAGTATTAGTCATTCCAAAATGGTTTGTTTAAACAGATCCGCAATCCAAAACAATACGTAAAAAATAAAATAAAAATGCCTGATTTATTTATTATACACTGATAATGCCAGTGACAGATGTAATATTTGTCAAAATAAAATTGCTATTATGCTGAATAGGGCTCCCAAAAACCCGTCATATTATAGGTTTTTTCAAAGTAATATTAAAATAATTTAATAAGTTTTTATTTCTAGCGCCTAGCGCAAGCTTCCCAATTTGTCTACAAATGGTAGTAGTAGCTCTAGCATAGCCCACAACAAGAAGAAGAAAGAGTCTGACAGCTGACAGGTTAACACCTGACTTCCATCAGAACTAATCTAACCTAGAAGTTTTGTGAGTGATATGAATTATTTTACATATTTCATTTAAAATTATAATTTGATTTTGGGAAATAAAGTTCTTAACTTGACCCCAAAGTTATTCTTTTTAAAATGTGTTACAGAATACGGATACGAAAATAACGATTATCGTCAAGTGGATATAACGATTTTCATAATAACGATTTCGTTATGATAACGATTCATTAAGCGAATGTTTTACAGAATAGGCCCATTACTAGTTATTAATCGTTTATGTGTTATCGTCATTCATTCAAGCTTGTTTTTAATTTCTCTCAAATTTCAGTCCATTTATGTTACCTAGCACAATAGTAAAGGACGATCTTCTGTTGTGGGGCAGTAATACAAGATACACTTGACATTTTTACAGCACACGCATGCAGCAATAAACTCATACGTACACGTAGGTTTACAAGCTGCAGCAATGGCCACTGTTCGTACAGCACTATAGGCGAAGGTACCGCCACATACAAACTCCTACATTACGGCCACGTTTATCTCGCCTTTCTCACTTGGCTTATTTCTACGACTCTGTGTCTGCAACAGACCCGGAATGTAGGGCATTTAAACAGGTGCAATGCGATACTCTTTGTGAATATATGAGAGAATATTACGAGATACGAAGAAATAGAATAATACAATGTTTATATGTTTCTCTTACTTGGCAGAAAACACAAGCATAGATATTGTTGGTAATACATTATTAAGGATCTTGTTAGTACCTGGTAGTAGATTTCTTGCTACTGTCACAAGGCGAGCAATAACAAATAAATAACTTTTATACAATCTTCTAAATTATAGTTTCAGGATCAATATTTCAAGTTTGTTATCTTTGTTAGTCAAAATTCAGTTTAATATTTATCATTTTTCCCAAAGCGATTTGTTTAGAATGACTGTCAACGGACTAGACAGTTATTTGTTGACAATAAAGTCGAAGTTATTGCAAGCCTACTTGCAGGGCTGATATTTTGATATGGATGCCATATCATATGGCATCTTCAACCCGTCAGAGATAATCCTCTCATGAAGTTAACGTTTTTGTTTTAGGTAGTCTGTCTTAGATACTCGTATCGACGAGACATGTAGTCTGTGTTTTAGTTTTTGGCGCAGACTAAATGTCCGCCTGCTGAGTTACAATGTAACTATTTACTTTATTTCATTTAGTTATGTTTAGTTTAGTAATCAATATTAATAAGTTTAATAGTTAATAATTGATTAGTGTTAGTTAAATATGTATAAATAAAGAAGTTAGTAATATTAATAATGTAAGTCATCATCATCGGTCATCAATGTTAAGTGTAAGTGTATGTGTGTTTGTCCTTCGGTTAAATCAAGTCGTGGTCATCGTTGGTAAAAGAAGTATAAGACCACCATCATCAGAGCTTCTGTAACACCCCCCTCGTGTTACACTACCCTTTCGCAAAATATAGCCTCATATTTTGAAGTACTTATAACTCAATTATAATTTTTTTCCGGGAATGATTACCTACATGATTAATTTTTTAAAAACAAAAAAGCTGTGGCGCGATTATGGTTTTTTTTTGAAGTCATCAAAATACGCATTTACTACTTCGATGGCTTCTTCGTTGGATCGAAATCTCTTTCCAGCGAGGAACATTTTGAGCTTCGGGAAAAGATGGAAGTCCGAGGGACCCAAATCGGGCAAGTACGGTGTTGAGTAATACGACTTTGTTGAGTAATACGACTTGAATGAGCTGGCGCATTGTCGTGGTGAAACTAGATCTTTTTCTTTGCCATTCCCGGGCGTTTTTCTTGCATTGCTGCTTTCAGCTTGTCTAAAAGTGAGGTGTAGTATTGTCCAGTTATTGTTTTTCCTTTATCAAGATAATCAGTTAACAGAATGCCTTTGGCGTCCCAAAAGACTGACGCCATCACCTTTCTTGTCGATTGAACTGACTTCGCTTTCTTCGGGGCCGACTTACCATGTCCAATCCACGCTTTCGACTGAATTTTCATCTCTGGAGTGTAGTGGTGTATCCAAGTTTCACCCATGGTTATGAAACGACTTTTAAAATCGACCGAATTTTTCTTAAACAACTCCAAATTTTCGGCTGAAGTTTGTGCCCGAATGTGCTTTTGCTCCGAACTAAGCAAATGCGGCACCCATATGGCGCACATTTTTCTCATGCCCAGCTGATTATGTAAAATATGAAGTACACGTTCATAAAAGATCCCTATGGTTTCCTAAATCTCACGCAATTTCCGGTGTGGTAGCTGATTTTGGGCGACCTGAATGTGGCTCGTTACAAGTGTGTGTTCGGTCACGCTTAAATTTCGAAATCCAGAAATTCACCGTGGAACACGAAGGTGAAACATCCCCAAAGATAGCATCCAACCTGTTTTTGATCTCCGTTGCAGTCTTTCCTTCCAAATAAAAAAACTTGATCACCGCACGAACGTCGTTTCTATTCATTATCGATTTAACGCTAGGTAGATCGACACAGACGCTTTTCACGATTAGACTGATAGAGAGATTGTACTGAAATTTCTTGACAGTTCATATGAGGAGAAAGTGTGAAAAGATAATGTCAGCCACATGGATTTGAACCATGGACCATTACTTTGCCGGAGTAACGCTCTACCAACTGAGCTATGGCCAACCTATCCAATGGCTGACATTATCTTCCACTTTAGCCGCTAATGTATCTCTCTATGGAGAATACAGTTTGTGTCACGTTGTATGATGTGGGGTTGGATAACCACTACATTTAAACATCATTATGGACATGTCAGAAATTACTCATGGCCCTATCGGTCCAGTTTTTGAAATTAACGTAGAGTTAACAGTCTATATTTTCGAAACAACGTGACACAAACTGTATTCTCCATAGAGAGATACATTCGCGGCTAAAGTGGAAGATAATGTCAGCCATTGGATAGGTTGGCCATAGCTCAGTTGGTAGAGCGTTACTCCGGCAAAGTAATGGTCCATGGTTCAAATCCATGTGGCTGACATTATCTTTTCATACTTTCTTAATTTATTTCGAAAATATAGACTGTTAACTCTACGTTAATTTCATATGAGGAGTTAAACAAAACAACGACATAAGATTGTTTTCGAAAAACCAAGGCCTGCTCATTGATTTCAGAAACTTTTCAATCCACTTTTGTATATGATAAACTGGAAGTAGTACTTAACCTTGAGCTCTTAACAGATTTTCGAGGAAATATAATAAAATATAATCCAAAATTTCATATTACAGACTTTTACATTTATTGGAACAAATTAGATTTTGTTTACAAACGATCAACCGGAAGTGATACTTTACTTACTTAAAGTCAATTGCTATTTTAACATTAGCGGGAGGTCACGTGCTGGCCATATCAGATTTTTTTTAAATAGAAGTCAGTACATTTTGTAACTTTGTGGATTGTAAATTCTGATTAAAATTTACTAATGCTATTGTTATTATATTAGTGTCCTCCATACATGTGTACAGTAAAAATTTTGAAAGATGTCCGAACAAGGTTATCTGTATCATGAACGAGTTAACAAATTGGCATACATTTATCTCTTTCCTTTGCAAAGGCTATAAGCGTGTGCGATAAGGATGGATGTAACACGCTTGTCTTTGAAAAAATTATATTATTTCGACTAAGTTAGGACATTCCACTTTAAAACGATGCTCGTTGTTAATAATACTTTCGCTGTAACGTAAGTTTATTTGTTAATTCAAATACATTACCTTGATTCATACCCGTACGAATAACATTATTCTCTGTCAGAGTCACTGAGACTGACATTGTGTCATTATCTTATTTTTCACATATTTGGTTTTACATTTGCTAGTAAACTTACCAGTTGACTTATTTTTGAATTTTGAATACTTTTATTGCAACATATATTTTTATAATAATAAAATAACAGCAGTATCTCATGGACCCTCATAAAAACTAAGCAAACGACACTACTAAATTTGTCATAATGGGCGGAGGAAAAATCTGAATTCATACAATTCGTAGATGTCCTTGATCGGACATCTTTCAAAAATTTTACTGTAGGTATATCAGATGATGCCAGCTTGAAGGTGAAAAAATTGCCAACCATTTTCTGTCTGACTCTACTACATCTGAATTTAGATATTATTTTAGCCCGCTTTTTTCTGAATTCCCCACATTCCAGCTCTGTGTCTCCCCTTTGCGTCACCGCATTTGTTAGCATTGTTACCGCGGGGGAAGACAGAGAAGACTGAAACCGCGACTGGAGGGTTGTTACAAATCCACACATACCATGCTAGTGTTATACGCGCGTGTATGACCAAAGTGGGGGTGGTAAACTTCCCTGACATACTAACATTTAAATTCTCTGCTTTCGCTACTTTCCACCACTGCCAAATGATCACTGTAATGGGGTGATTGTTTAGAGTGGTTTTAGGGCGGTTTTCAGGGGTGTATGTGACAATGACAACCAATTTAGTGGTGAAATTATAACTCAATATTAAAAGTTACTTTTTTACCTTCCATTACCTATAGATAAGGTAGGTAATTTTTGATTAAAAAATTCGATGGTCAGTTTTTAATGAATAAGCATGTTTTAGAGTCCCTAAAATACGAATTTTAATGTATGTATGCATGTGTGTGTGTGTAGGTGTGTGTGTATGTGTGTGTGTGTGTATGTAACGATCGTACCGGGTCGTATAACTCCAATACTACAATTTCAAAAATTATAATTCTTTCATCCTCTTTCGTGCGTCCATATGAAGAGTTAATTAGATTTTGGTTACGATTGATTAACCGAAAGTACCCTAATTTGAAGATTTTAACAGTTTTCCTTGAAAAAACGCTGCTAAATACCATTCTTTGACTTTTTATGTTATTTTTATCTTCATATTCAATGAATTTAGAGATAAAGAATTCTAAAGAAATATCTTGCAACAGTTGCAACCTATGCTGCTAAAAGCAGCACCATGGAAACAGAATATTCAAATATTACTAAATATCAAATAAAATTTACATATCTTTGTTAAATAATTTTACTGGAAATATAAAAATGTTAAATAATTTAATGAGCAAAAACAAATCACATAAGGTAAATACAACAGATTATAGCCACAAGCCAATTCAGCAGATTATTAATTCTATATATGTTTTTATTTTCTACTTCTTATTTTAGTTGAGTCGAGAAGGATCAATTGGAAATTTCGTTGAGTATATAGAGTAAGGCCTTGGTGATCCAGATTTTTAATATTCTTTATTTATTTCAGAACATCGGACGTTTCGAACCAAAGTGGTTCATCTTCAGCATTAATAAAATTAAATTAAAATTTGTATGGAAAAATCCAACGTCGGTTTAGTTATGACAAAATGTAAACCGACGTTGGATTTTTCCATACAAATTTTAATTTAATTTTATTAATGCTGAAGATGAACCACTTTGGTTCGAAACGTCCGATGTTCTGAAATAAATAAAGAATATTAAAAATCTGGATCACCAAGGCCTTACTCTATATACTCAACGAAACTTCTTATTTTAAAAAACATACTGTTATTTTTAGGATTAGTTCAGTTCAGTTCATTACGAGATAAGATCAATCCATTTCTCCCCTAACAAGAAATCGTCCATAGAAAGAAAGCATGGAACAGTTTTCTCAAAAAGAAAAGCTTCAGATATAAAATGGTGCTGATTTATAGCGGTAGCCATGGAACTCAAACAAAATTACGAAAAATTGTACGCCATCCTAACTGTCAAAAAAAGTTTGTGTTTTGTGATTTTCGTTCAATAAAATATTTCTTTGAAAGTATGGAACAGTTTTCTCATGAAGAAAAGCTTCTGATTATTAAATGGTGGACAAATTTTATTCGAGTTGCATGGTTTTCGCTATAAATCAGCAATCTTCAAAATTCTCTACAACATTTATTTGAAGTATTTTTGTCTAAAATAATTTGGAAACTTTTGCGCAAGGAAAAACTGATTTCCCATGTTCAACGCCTATGGACAGGTTTTTAATTACCACACTGTATATTTAAAATTATAGGTATATTAAATACACCCTTCAGAATTACCGCCAATCCGTCAATCAATTGGAAGAACCCGAACATTTAGATGAATAGGAAAAAACTTGCTCATAGAATGAATTTAAAATTATAGAAAATACGTAAATATAAAGATTAGGTGTAATTATAATTTTTTGTGTGTACAAGAAATGTTAAATACAATACTTATATATACCACAATGGAAAGGGCAAGAGGTATTGTGATGGCTACAACAGATTTTTTTTTCTTTATTATTCTGGTTGTACATTTCTGTACCATACATTAAATAAGTTTGTATATTGCTTCTGAAATCTGTTTCGTAGATAAGAAAATTCAGCATATGAAGAATAGAATGTGATTTCCTATTTATACATCTGCATACTATGTATAAATATGAGCAAAATTATCAATGAAATATACAGAACAGAATTCCTAGCTCCCGCATTGCACACAGAATAATAGATGTTTCTGACGGTAGTTAAGATTGAACAAATATTCTGGGGTTGATTATGTCACCTGGATTCTTGATATTCAATCATCGTATTCTCTGAAACATTAGTTCAGAATCCTGCAAATATGCACAATCAGAAAATGAAATACATTTCCTCCATTCCTTGAGATTCCTGCATTCAGATGCAATGTTTCATTAAATCAAGTTTCGTTGTAATTAGTCCCGAACAAAACCAACATCCCGCATACATTTCCATTTCTTGAGCCAACCGCTCGCGATGCAGAGTTTAATTGTGTGGATTTTGATTGTTTATGGCGCTAAAGGTGGCGTCTTGATTAATTACACTCGAAAAAATATGCGAATCGTAAATCAGCTGGCTTACCGGAGTTCTGAGCTGCGGGAGACAGCTGCAGAGCAGCCGCAGTGTTTTGTCTTGCGACCTTCATTTCATTCTCTTCATTATACCCTACTACACCGTAAGATTTCGGCGGGAACAATGTTTTATTGGTGTTTTAATTTAGTTTCATTTGAAACGAAGTAATCACCGAATCCCTGTTTCAGGAGTTTAATTTCCAGATTGCTAATTAATTTTTTTCAACCGAAAAAGATAAAAGAAAATATAGTAGGAAAAATACATAAATTCGACTGAAAAGAAAATTAAAAATATAATTAAATAACAGGGAATTCTCAGCCATTACAAGTACGCACATATTATTTTGCGTGCGATGATTTCGTTCATGTTATGGTATTTCTTTTTTTTGCGTTCCGTCACCTTTGGGTAAAGAAGGTATTGTCTTTGGTTGGTTTTTAGTGAATAAGCATGTTTTAGGGTCCCTATAATACGGTTTTACTATTTTTACGATGATGTCTGTATGTATGTATGCATGTATGTATGTATGTATGTGTGTGTGTGTGTGTGTGTGTGTGTGTGTGTGTGTGTGTGTGTGTGTGTGGGTGTGTGTGTATGTGTGTGGGTGTGTGTGTGTGTGTGTGTGTGTGTGTGTGTGTGACGAAAGTTTCGGATCGCATAACTTCAATACCACGATTCCAAAATTTATAATATTTTCGTATTCCTCAGGTTTACATCCAGAAGAACAAGTGATTAGATTTTGATTATAACTGGTGAACCGAAAGTAGCCACATTTGAATATTTAACGGTTAAATATGATTTATTGACATTTAAAGTTATTATAACTTAAAAAATATATTATTCTCTATACGATTTGATTGCATTTTATACATCATATTCAATAGATGTAGAGAATGTCAGTGTCAAGAATCAACAGTTTTATTTACATTACAGAAAGCTTTTTCTGGGAAGTAAGTTCATATAAAATTTCTTACTGTATTATTAATTAAATATTTAAAATTATAGGTATATTAATATTACATATATCCTTAAGAAATACCGCTAATACCGTCAGTGAATATAAAGAATTTGGAATATATTAGAAGAGTAGGAGAAAATTCCCCATAGAACGAAAGAATAGATACAGTTTGAATTATTTGTAAGTACAAAAAATGTTAAATTCGTTAAATATGATCCGGGTTCGATCCCAACCGACACAAAATTGATCCCTGTGGTGCATTTTCCACGACAGCAATGAGTGCCCGTGAGGTGACGCCTGGTAAGCGCCCATACGGTACAAATATTTCATCATTTACCGATATCTGCGTACAAAGTTGATTGGGCACACAGCAATGAGTAATATGCCGTGATGATATATTTATTTATGTTCTCCAAATTTCATAAATAAATAAATAAATAAAATGAAAATGGCGAGAGGTCATATGTTGGACACATCAGATTTTTTGATAAGTAGATGGCGTGCTGATATTTACTTTATTTATAAACTTGTAAATTGAATTCTGCGTTATTATGGTTATCAATCTTAACCTCATACAAGTACACAATCTAAAACCTAATACATCAAAATTCATAAGATCCGTGAAAGCTTAACCTATATCAACGACAACAAAATAGTCAAATCCCAAAAAATATCCAAAAAATAACAATAAATCTATATCATAAATAATGGAATATGATAGTATTTCAGTCAGTTTTGATGTGAGGCGAACAATTTTCTTAAAATAGATTGATAGAGTCTCGTCCTTCCGCGGAATAAATTACCTTTTGTTGTTTCATTTCCGACTGTCATTTTTTATCATTCGTTATCGCTTTACCGCCGGGATGACAAGACAGAGGCGGCGAAACATCTTACTATCAACATTGCGAAATTTATCATCGTGGAAGAATAGTAAGAAGATACGAGTACATACAAAATATCTATTCAATTCAATTTATTCAATTCATTTGATCAATACAATATTGATATAAGAAGCGTCATATGTGTACATAAAAATAGATAAAATAATAAATAATTATTAGTTTATTAATTACAGTTTACAATAAAGTTAGGACTTATTACAAAGAAAGTCAGGTTTTTAATTAATGTACGTATTCGAATAACCGTCAAATTAAATAATACATAGTTAACAGCATATAGGTACAGTAATTTTTTAAAGATGTCCGATCAAGGTTATCTATATCAACGAATTAACAAATTGCCATACATTTATCTCTCTCATTTGCCAAGACTACAAGCGTGTGCGATAAGGATGTGTATAATACGCTTGTCTTTCAAAAATTCATATTGTTTTGACTAAGTTAGGACTTTGCATTTTAAAACGATGCTCGTTGTTGATAATACCCTCGCTGTAACTTAAGTTTATTTATTAATTCAGATACATTAATTTGATTCATAGCCATACGAAAAACGTTATTTTCAGTGTCAGTGACACTGACACAGTGTCAGTATTACATTTTTCACATATTTGGTTTTACATTTGCTAATAAATTTACCACTTGACTTAGTTTTGAATTTTGAATGCTTTTACTGTATAATAATAAAATAACATTAGAATCTTATATACCCTCATAAAAACTAAGTAAACTAAATTAGACAGATTGGGCGAAGCCAAATATTAATTCATACAATTCGTAGATGACTTTGATCGGACATCTTTGAATTTTTTACTGTACTTCTAATCACCCATCAATGGGTAATATGCCGTGGATATTTTCTTTTTCTATTTTAATATAATTTGTAATCGATATTATTTCTAAATGTGTTATATGAATTAGGTGTTAACAATTACTCGAAAGTTCAGTCAAAGAATTTATTCTTACTATACCAACGATTCGGTACACCCTTGCACCTTCTTCAGAGTCTACAACAAATATACAACAAAAATGTAATACATACAAAATAACATGGACATTATCACACTTACAGTAAGATCTTACAAATTGTTACAATTCATGTACACAAAATACATCCGTACAAAACATTCAGTTAATTTATTAAACATCGTACAAAAAATTCAAAGAGCATACACACATCCATTTGCTCTCAAGAACTGATATTCAAGGACTTACCAGAGTATATTTTGGTGTATTGGAAAAGTTCAAAAAGGAAAAGGCAAATTTCAGGCCAAACTGAGTTTTATTAATTTCCGTACATTGTATTTAAATTCCTATAACTTGCTACATTATTATTGGAGTACAGACGACCAAAACGAGTCCGTATCAATAATGTCACCAGAATCTTTACACAGGATATTTCCGGCTATTTTCCGTATTATTCGGTTTTAGTTTTTTTAGAGCAAACGGATGTGTGTATGCTCTTTGAATTTTTTGTACGATGTTTAATAAATTAACTGAATGTTTTGTACGAATCTATTTTGTGTACAAGAATTGTAACAATTAGTAAGATCTTACTGTAAGTGTGATAATGTCCATGTTATTTTTTATGTATTACATTTTTGTTGTATAATTGTTGTAGACCCTGAAGAAGGTGCAAGCGTGCACAAAAATATTGGTATAATAAGAATAAATGTTGTTTGAATGAATTTTCGAGTAATTGTTATAATACCTAATTATTTCTAAATATTTTATTATATGTTTTTGCAGGCGAAATTTTTAAAATAAATTTAGGATACTGTGTAAAATTTATATATTAATTCCGCTGGTATTTCAGCATCTTGCGCGTGTTTAGATCATTAAATTTATTAATATACCTGCTCTTAATTCTAAAACGTAAATATTTTCTTCGTTGGGAGTAAGGTAATGAAGTAAGTGTGGAAGTTTGGAGCAAACAGAATGGTGGAGAGTGGTCTAATGCTACGAATTATTCTTTTCCATTAGTCGGAGATGGCAGATCTTAATCCAGGAAGAGTTATTGTCGTAGCAATTAGCGATAATATGTCTTGTGTCGCGCCTCCTTATTGCTCCTGGCTCATTAAGGAAGTATTGTACCCGGTACTCCCTCTAAAATATGCGAGCTCCAATAAGGTTTAAACCGGGAAAAATATGTACTGGTCTTACAGAAAAAATAATGGAGGCGGATGAAGAACAATTATATCGTTTTCTTTATACAAGGTGTCATCGAAATCGCCGTCTTCGATATCTTCCTTGTCGTTAGAAATACAGCATAAGTTTATTAACAGAATTTATTCGTCTACTCAAGGAGCATAACGTACAATTATTTTCACATATACAGCGTGTTGCATTTTGCATTACATCTGTTAATAAACTTATGCTGTATTTCTAACGACAAGGGAGATATCGAAGACGGCGATTTCGCTGACTCACCTGTATATAAAATCATTAATTTATTAAATTGTTATACTTACCTATTGAACCATATCTGACAATCAACATAAATTACAGGAAGTGGTTAAATTTAAATGAAAAATCTCTTGTGGCCATCACAATACCTCTCGCCCTTTTCATTGTGGTATACATAAGTATGTATTGTACACACAAAAAATTATAATTATACCAAATCTTTATATTTACGTATTTTCTATAATTTTAAATTCATTCTATGAACAATTTTTCTCCATTTCTTCTAAATGTTCGAGGATTTTCCAATTCATTAACGGGATTGGCGTTATTTCTGAAGGGTTCATGTTATATACCTATAATTTTAAATATATAATTAATAATACAATAAGAAATATTAAATATCGTTCACAGAAAAAGCCTTCAGTACTTTCTCCGAATTTTTGACACTGACATTTATCTGTCAATTACAGACATTTTAATTTCTCAACTGGTTACCATGGAGATGTTTGGGCTGTGAGATTTACCACAACTGATTATTTTATAGATTATATTTCTATATATTTAAATCTATAGAAGATATAATAAGAATTTTAAATGTGTCGGATAGAGAAATTTATGTTTTTACCTTCCGTCACCTATAGGTAAGGAAGGTAGTGTCTTTGGTCAAAAAATTCGGTGGTGAGTTTTCATTGAATAAGCACGTCTTTACAATACGATTTTACTATTTTTACCGCGGTTTCGTCAACGATATCTCCAATACTAGAATTCCAAAAATTACAATTTTTGCGTATTCCTCTTCCTTACAACCACATGCAGACTTGATTAGATTTTGGTTATAATTGGTCAACCAGAAGTACCTTCATTTGAAGATTTTAACAGTTTTTCTTGAAAAATTCAGTTAAATGTTATTATAACTTAAAGAATATATTATTGTCTATATGATTTGATTGCATTTTAAATTTGATATTCAACAGATATAGAGTCAAAGAAGAATAAAGATAATAAATTTTATATAAATTTCATAATTCAGCCAGCTATGCTAACTTAACCATGGAAACTGCTAATATATTCAGGTAATTCAAATTGACAGATGTCAGTATCAATAAAATGTAAATCAATGAAAGAATAAGGGAAGTAACTCTAGTGTTAGAAGTTTCTAGAGATAAGAGAGACGGTTACATTGGTTTGAACATGTCATGAGGAGAGATGAATATATTAATAGAAGGTGGAAGAAACATAGGAAGACCAAATATAAGATGAAAAGACTGTATTTCGGAAGACTTGAGAGAAATGGAACTGAATGAGGACGACACTCAAAACAGTAATGACTGGAAGAAGAAAATAAAAAAATAGCGACCCCTAATGAATGAGAAAAGCTAAAGAATAAGAAGAAGATGTCAGTGTCAAGTGCAATTTGCATAGTTTGTTTATGAAATAATTTTACTGGAAATATAGGATCTTTTGCAAGAAAATTTATGTATGGGCCGTGCAGTAACATGACTTTGCTGACTTTGGCAAGCAGTTATGGGGACCCGTGTCAAAATGACAGCAATTAATTATGTCCATAACTGACAAGTGTTATAATTTTTCATTCAAAATTTCATAATTTTATTATTTCATGTGGTTTGTTTGTTATCAGGAGTATGGAATTCAGTTGCCGAGAAAGGGAATCACATAATACCAAAAATTTAAAATCTTTTGCAAGAAAATTTATGTATGGAATTTGTACATAATACACGGGATTGCCGGAAGGTATTGTGCTGGCCACATCAGATTTTTTAATATTTGTAATAACAAATTTCAAAAAATAATATTTAGAATATTTTTGTTAAAATACTACTACTTCCGGTTGTCCAATTTTTACCAGAATCTATTCAACTCTTCCCATTACTGTTAGATTGAGGAATCCGTAGTTACACAAGTCTTTAGACTTATAGAATTTGAGAAATCGCACCTCCCACATCCTCACACACAGACAAACATCCACACACACACACACACACACACACACACACACACACACGCAGGAATTTAAATTTTAAATATACTTACAAAATGATTAGTATAAATTATAACGATTATCTATTTACCTAACAATATTCAGCAGTAAAATTGTAAGATTATCTACCGATACACAAAGAATTATATAGCGATATGTCCATGATAAACTACACTAATTGATTCTGCTCTAAGAGAACGTAAATGTGTTTCGTGACTTACACACAATAGTTGCAATCAAGATAAAGACTGAAATGCAAAATTTAATTAAAAGACCTATTCGAGCACTTCCAGTGAACTAAAGTGCTAACATTTCACCTAAGTAAAAGTTTGCAATAAAACTAGAGTGATTAAGCTCTAGGTATAGGTAACAACGGATTTTGTCCTTTACATTTAAATGTTAATAGATGTAAGAGATTTCAGCGAATCTCAAACAATAAAGAAGAAAAATCCCTAACTGTAAAACAACCTATACGAGGATACATGGTTCCGTATCTAATCTACTTAGCCATGAAATCGAGTAACAATCCTAATTTTTCTCTCAAGTTACTATAACACTCGTTTACTTACAAATTGTAAGTTTGCAGTTTTAGCAGAGATCCAAGTGCAAGAAAATTAGTGATGTGAAGCAACATTTTGTACTAGTAAAGTTCTTGACAAGAGAAGGCAATAGGTCAAAAATTATCTAGGAAAGAATGATTAGCGTATACAGGGTGTTATATTTTAATGGACCCAGCAAATATCTCGCTTATTTATTAAGTTAGTAATGTCTTTCATATAACATGATTTATACAGCAACATGTAAGCTACTTGATGACGGATGTACATTCATGATACCACTTCCGGTTTATTAGTAATTAATATCAACTTTGAAATTTCAAATTGAACATACTATATTTTTTACAAATTTGAAAAGTACATCAAATTTGCTTTACAATCATGTAAAATAATCCATATGTTACATTATTAAAAAGTAAAATGGCGGGCACTTTTTTATACACCTAGTCGAAAAGATAATAGTGAGCCATGACTATGGTTTGAATTAAAACAATTAACTAAAACAATTGTAACACGGTAAATTATTACTGAGTATTTACAGGTTGACATTTACCGTGTTACAATTGTTTTTCCGTGCGCATTGCTCCCCTAATTATTTTAGATAAAAGTTTCAAATGGATGTTGTAAAGCATAAATTTCTACATCCGAATTATATATTTGTTTATGGGTTTAAGTTTAAATACAATAAATTTATCTTTCATGATTATTTGTCAAAGCATTTATGAGCATTTTCCATTTTATTTTACTATAAAAATAATTGTTGACACCTTAGCAAGTAGTCAGATGTTCTTCACTGGCTGGTAACAATTATTGTTAAAATAACAGTTTCTTGACACGTGAATACGAATTTTAACAATCATATTTAATATACCAATAAGTTGTTACGTAGCAATAAAGATCGCTTAACAAAGTACAGTAAAATTTTTGAAAGATGTCCGATCAAGGTCGTCTACGAATTGTATGAATACAGATTTTTGCTCCGCCCATTATGACAAATTCAGTAGTGTCGTTTGCTTAGTATTTATGAGGGTACGTAAGATACTACTGTTATTTTATTATTATAAAAATATATATTACAGTAAAAACATTAAAAAATAAGTCAACTGGTAAGTTTATAAGCAAACGTAAAACCAAATATGTGAAAATTAAGATACTGACACAATATCAGTGTCAGTTATACTGACAGAAAATAATGTTATTCGTATGGCTATGAATCAAGGTAATTTATCTGAATTAATACTTAAACTTACGTTACAGCGAAAGTATTATCAACAACGAGCATCGTTTTAAATTGGAATGTCCTAATTTAGTCGAAACAATATGAATTTTTGAAAGACATGCGTGTTATATTCATCCTTATCACTCTTATAGATTTTGCAAAAGAATGAGATAAATGTATGACTATTTGTTAATTCGTTCGTGATACCGATGACCTTGATCGGACATCTTTCAAAATTTTTACTGTACATGTGAATAAATCTGATTGTCAATGAATTGCTGATATCAGAACCAACTAAATAATAGAATATTATATCAAATTCAATTGTTTTTCTTCATGGTTAGGTAATTAACTGATAAGGATTAAATATCTGTTTTATAATATAAAATATCTGATTATAATGAAATCAAATATCTTGTTAATTGAATATTTCAGACTAAATTGTACAACTATTTGCATCCACTGCTCGCGTCCGCATTTGGTGTGGTTTGGATTCTTGCAAGTTGGCTGATTGATCTAAGTTAAGTCATGGTTCAGCTGGTGCAACCTTTAGCAAACAACGAAGAACAGACGCGGGGTGTATAAACGTGTCCTCTACTCTGACCCGCTGCAATCGAACGACTTTGATGTTATTGTTCAAGATTTGCAAATTGCAACTTGCCACAAAGGCTGTTTATAGTTCCGGATTAATTGGGTGATTGGAAGTACGAGTGAGTGAAGAGGGATGAAAGTGGTTGTGGGTTATATAATTAGGTTGGGGTCATATTTAGAGTTCGTGGTTAATGTAAACTTCAATATTAAGCGTGGGGCTATAACACGCTACAAACAGAAGTGGTTTAATCATCATTGCCCTCATTTAGTAAACAGTGTAAAAAAATTCCAAATAAGAGAGACAGTACTCCAAAGAAGGGAAAACTCTTATGAATGAATGAGTAGACCTAAGTGATGCAACGCTTTCATTAATGTAACTTGTTACTTTTTATTTATTTATTTATTTATTAATGACCTCCTTACAGGATATAATATATCAATTACAAGGGGATAAGAAATTGATTAAGCACGTTTTAAGGCTCCTACATTTTAATATTTTTACGATTATGATGATGTGTGGGTGTATGTGCGTGTGAGTGTGTGTACTTAATATCTGTTGAACTACGTATTTCTCAATCGAACATTTCTTGGAAAAGCAGAAAAGGTTTTGGGAACAATTGGACAACCGAAAGTAGCAGATTCTTAAAAAAAATCTTTTAAATATTATACTTTAAATTTTTTATTCTTGCTAGTATTAAAGAAGAGTAAATTCTCTATCTGATACATATAAATATTTTATAATTTCTTTTATAGATTTAGAGATAAAGTTATATAATAATCTATTGTAATAAATCTCACATCCCAAATAATGTCATGGAAACCAATTGAAAATTAAAATGTTTGTAATTAACAGAAGATTTTTCTGGGAAGTACACACATATTATTTATTATTGTATTAATAGTTAAATATTTAAAATTATAGGTATATTACATATAGGTACCCTTCAAAAATACTGTCAATCCGACAATGAATTGGAAAATTAAAAGATATAAATATAAAGTATAGATGTAAGTAGAATTTTTGGTGTAGAGTGTAAGTATACAAGAAATGTTAAATGCAATAGGTCGCGAGCAGTCATGTGACTTTGTTAGCCTTGTCAAGCAGATATGCGGGCCCATGTCAGAATGATAGCTAGTAATTACGTGCATACACGTCATATATAATTTTTCATTCTAAATTTAATGGTTTTCCAAATCCATGTGATTTATTTTCCTTGACAAGTAAATTCCACACTCCTGGTGACAAATTAACTACGTAAATTTAGAAAATCTTGAAATTTTTAATGAAAAAATCTGAAATTTGACATCTATGTACATAATTGCTAATTGTCATTCTAACACGGGCCCCCGTATCTGCTTGTCAAGGCCAACAATGTCACATGACTGCTAGCGCCCTTAACTTACCCAAAAACGAAAGGGGAGAGAGATATAGTGCTGGCCGCAACAGATTTTTTTTATCAGTGAACATGGTCGTATGTCATTACCATAGTTACATTTAAAATGATTGACAGCAATGTATTATCGCGTATTTTTTTTTAAACTGGACAGAGTTTTGACAACTTCGTATGTTCAGTTTGACTTTGACAGTCATTAAACCGTCATCTTTTAAAATGATGTACTTATACAATTTTAATGTGGTTGTGCTCTACAATGGTTTAATAGTGAATAATAAACTACCGAAGCAAATTAGATCCAAGTTAACAGTTAATTTATTCAAGAAAGAAATAAAATTATTGTTGCAACCAAATAATTTTTATTCGGTAAACGAATATTAATTTTTTTATTTTGTTAATATTTTTTGACGTTTTCTATATGCAATGTATTTGTATCAACAGAATAACAGAAAATATAAATATTATTATTATTAATTTGACTTTTAGAAGCCGTATTGTTTTAAATAACACATTACCATTTATTAATTAGAAACTTGCATAAATAATATCTTTACCAGGTAAATAGTCACAGGGAACAGTGGTGTACAGCGCATATATTATGAAAAGCAAATAGCTGAATGTAGGCATTTACTCCCCGCAAACATAAATGCAGCAGGAATCTATAGCAACTTGGAGAATTCCATATTAATTAACTAATTAATTCATTACAAATTTCCACATGTATAAGCACTAATACAACTTCTCCATTTGTCCAACTACAAGACACGTGAATTTATAGTATTAAATTAGTATGTGGTGGCGAGCTCGTTAGAGCGTTGGTACATTACATAATGAGGAAAGATGTAAAAACTGCTAATATTAAGAACTCTTGTACTACTGTGTTTTAATTTTTACCTTTCGTCACCTTTCGGTAAGGAAGGTATTGTTTTTGGTTAAAAAATTCAAAAGTGAGTTTCTAATGAATAAGCATGTTTTAAGCTTCCCAGAATACGAATTTACTATTATTACGATGATGTCTGTATGTATGTGTGCGTCTGTGTGTGTATGTGACGATCGTTTCGGATCGCATAACTACAATACCACGATTCCAAAAATTATAATTTTTTCGTGTTCCTCGAGTTTAGATACATATTCAGACATGATTAGATTTTGACTATAATTGGTCCACCCGAAGTACCCTCATTTGCAACTTTTATCAGTTTTTCTTGACATTTAAGGTTATTATAAATTTTAAAACATACATTATTCTCTATACGATTGGATGGTATTTTATACTTCATAATCAATAGATATAGAGTTAAAGAATTATAAAGATATTAAATTTCATAAACTAGCGAGCTGTGCGAACCATGGAAACTGCTAATATATTCAAATAATTCAAATTGACACATGTCAATATCAATGGAAAAAAAATGAATGGAGCAGAGATGAGGATGGCTCGAGTGAGTTTTTAGAAAAATACAAAAGAGACGATTACATTGTTTTGAACATGTCATGAGGAGAGAAGAACAATATATTGGAAGAAGAATGAATAGCTTAGTAGTAGAAGGTAGAAGAAACAGAGGAAGACCAAAGGTAAGATGGAAGGACTGTATTGCGGAAGATTTGAGAGAAAAGGAACTGAATGAGGACGTCACGCAAAACAAAAAATAGTGGTAGAAGAAAATAAAAAATAGCGACCCCTAACAAATGGAAAAAGCTAAAGAAGAAAAAGATGTTGGTGTCAAGTGCAAATTGCATAGTTTGTTTATAAAATAATTTTACTGGAAATATATGATCTTTTGCAAGAAAATGTATGTATGGAATTTGTACATAATACACAGGTTTAACGGAAGGTAATGTGCTAGCCACATCAAATTCTTGTGTATAAATAAGTAAGTTTGTTGAAGTAGTGCATAAATTTTAATATTAAATTGAACATTCGCATACAGTGCGTTGAATTCAAAATATTAACTGTTTAAAAATCATATTAAAATACTGCTATTTTGAAGTGCCAGAAATGAGTGATTATGAAATGAATGTAAATTTGTTTTAGAATCACGTTTCCCGCAAATGTTGCAAAAAACAATACCCTCCTTCCCAAAGGTAACGGAAGGTAAAAATGTTATTTTGTTGAATAAGTCGCGTATTTGATGTTCAATTGTTCTGCATTTTTCACCTGTTTAATCGTTTAATAGGGAGTTTTTGCATAGCGTATGTGAATACTCCGTCAACGTTAACGGTACGTCTTTAATAACGGACAAAAAATGGGTTTGCAAGGTATAGATTATGCATTACGTTTTAATCACACGTACGTTGATTTGAAGCTCAAATGACAGTTGTTTAAATATCCGCCATTTTCAGTGTATTTTGATAAAGAAACCAAAAACTAATGGAAGTATTTCATGTTTGCTAAATAGCAGCAAGGTGTTCTATATGTTCACTGACCGCTCTGAAAGAAAGAAAAAATCGTGTAGCCCCATTCAGGTTAATTTGACTGATGTTCCAATAAATTATGGTAAATTTTCAATTTTCAACATTTTACCCAATTTAGAGATTAAATAGGAAATTGTCGAATTTTTATGACAGTTTTGTCTGTAAACCAAAAGGTTCTCACGTTTTAAAATAAATTCTGTGCTTATTAGGTTTTAGTAGACGTACGTCAACTGGACCGTCTTTTATCTTCGACGGACGTATTACGTCTGTAAATTTCACGTACAAGTAACAAATACGATATTATTTGAAGAGATAGAAAGACGGACAATGGACGAAGTTGGGCGATATTAGATAGTTTTTGCATAGCGTTTTTCAGATACCCTGTACAGATAGTACGAGTAATAGAACTTTTCTTGTGGTAGCCAAGATGCGTCTCAGTTACCAGAACAAAAAGCTTGCGTAAAATAAGTGGAAATAAGTAATAACACGGTTCGGTTCACCCCTTATAAAAGGAGTGATGAAGCTGATATCCTTAGAGAAAAATATGTCGCCGAAAATTAAGTTGCCACCTGCAACGCAACTGCTACTTTATTAAATTGCTCGCTTTGAACAGCTCTCCTGCAAATAATCTGATTTGGGCTTTCTTGCGGTAATTTCATATATCGGGAGTGAGTGAGTGAGTAAACTCATACCGGGTTTATTCAATTATTTCTTTCACATCCCACAAGCTGTGAAATACCAACGGTATTATCTCTGCTCTGTAATAACCTATTACTTGCTCTGATTTTATTGTACAGTTTTATCACTGTCTCCTTAATAACGCGATACAGTATAAAAGATATAAAGATAGTGTGATATTGCAAAGTTATAGATTGCACGAGTACAGTTAAGGTTTAAATCATATCTATTTTAGTTTCATTGTTCCGTAAATCGTAAAAGACTCGTGATTGATACAATGTCTTCATACCCAACACTTTTAAAATGACTTGTGGTTACCATTTACATATTTTGAAAATTTTTAGTGAATTTATATATCAAAAGGTATTCTAAATTCATAACTCGTTCGCAACATTCAAAAGATTTTTTATTTTATAATCAATACTTAACCAAAATTAGTTCAAAATTAATTTCAAAATTGTTCAGAAACAAGTGTTAGGAATTCTACGTATTTCCTTTACCAGTTCATTCTTATTAAAAGATAATATAGATTATTATCCATTAAGAATTTTCATCATGAAATTTTTAAATTTACCATAAATTGCCTGATTAATAATTTGTATCTTTCAATATACCAATGAGAACATAAAAAAATATTTTTTTGGCTATCATCCAGTGAATGACAGTGTAATATAAAGTCCATTCAGACATAATATCCGTTCCGTACCCGTGCACGTCAATGCAGACTATTCATCTTACACTGCTCCAAATTATCGCACATTTAAAAAAATCTGATGTGGCCAGCACAATACCTTCTGTCAATCTTGTGTATTATGTATAATTTTTCTTGCAAAAGATTCTAAATTTCCAGTAAAATTATTTCATAAACAAACTATGCAAATTGCACTTGACACTGACATCTGCTTCTTGTGTAGATTTTCCCATTCGTTAGGGGTCGCTATTTTTTATTTTCTTCTTCCACTCATTTCTGTTTTGCATGTCGTTCTCATTCAGTTCCTTTTCCCTCAAGTCTTCCGCAATACAGTCCTTCCATCTTATCTATGGTTTTCGTCTGTTTCTTCAACTTTCTATTACTAGGCTATTCATTCTTCTTCCAATATATTATTCGTCTCTCCTTATGACATGTTCAAACCAATTAATCGTCTCTCTGGAATCGTTCTAGAAACTCCTTACACTAGAGTTATTTCCTTTATTCTTTCATTCATTATCATAACTTTTCGTGTCTTCCCCAAAATGTATCTCAACATTTGGCACTCTATTGTATTTAACATTTCTTGTATACATACACTCTACACAAAAAAATCCTACTTACATCTATTCTTCATATTTAGATTTTTAAATTTTAAATTCATTCTATGAGGAAATTTTTTCCTCTTCTAATTTAGCGAAATGTTTTCAATTCATTGTCGGGATTGACAGTATTTTTGACGGGTATATGCAATATCCCTATAATTTTAAATATTTAATTATTAATACAATAAGAAATAATAAAAAGTATGTACTTCCTAGAAAAAATCTTCAGTAATGTCTCTGGATTTTTGATACTGACATTTATCTATTTTATTTACAAACAATTTAATTTTTTAATTGGTTTATTTTTATTATTATTTATATTTCTTTATCTATAAATCTATAAAAGATATAATAAAATATTTATATCTATTACATAGAGAATTTAGTCTTCTTTAATACTAGCAAGAACAAAAAATTTTCAAAAAATAATATTTAGAAGAATTTTTTTAAGAATCTGCTACTTCCGGTTGTCCAATTATTACTAAAACCTTTTCAGCTCTTCCCAGTAATGTCCGATTGAGAAATACACAGTTAAACAGATATTAAAGTATTATCGTTTTTGAGAAATCGTCCTTTCAACCTCCCCACATACATACATACACACACACATACACACACACACATACACACACACACATACACACACACATACATCCGCACATACAGAAATCATCGTAAAATATTAAAATCGGATTGTAGGGACCTTAAAACGTGCTTAATTATTAACATCTGGATATGCGATATTAGCATGAATCCAATACCTTTCTTAGCGATAGGTAAAAAATTGAAATTTTCATCAGAGTCCTAACCTAAACAACATATATAAAAATCAGAACTACCCCATCTTTTGCAAAGTAAAATCCTCTACTGACTGGACTAATAATCCTTATTGCCTCAGTATTTTGTACATTTATTTATTTTTGTTTTTGGATTATCGAGGCTCTATATTTTCGAGAAATTCATTTTCCTTTTTAACAAGTTTGTTATAAAAATCACTTTTGTAAACTTGCTTAAATACTTTTCAAGTTCTTAATGAATAAAAACGACTAAGTTAGTCTGCCATCTATTGTTTAGCATGCAGAGAGCGTTGAATAGTGTTTAATAACACAATAGTACAACAAATTAATTCCGAAATGTAATTTCCTACAAAGTTTGCACCAACAGAGCAAAAGCAACACTTGAACATTCTCGCCATAGGTATTCAAATATCCACATCTGCAAATTTAAATTCCCGAGAGATGCACAACGGAATGGAAGTGTAGGTCCCTTGGACTGATACTCGTATGTGAGACAGTGGCGGTGGCTACGGAAAGGGGTAGTGCAGTGGGAGTACGGCTTTTCGTGATTTACACGCAAACTTCGACTATTAAATTTAATTCAAAACGTCCAACTTACAAATCGCAGGGGGGTGAACTTGTACACACATGATGGAGCACACAGCAGAATGGAATGGAGCCTGAATCAGCAATGCTTGCTATGCCAGATCCCAATTCTTATTTCAATCCAACTTGGACTTATGTTTACCATTTGGATAGGGTAGGGAATTGATTTAATTTGAGATTACAAATGAATACCATGTATGTTTGTAGTATTATAATTACAAAGTCACTATATTACACATTTCAAATGCAACATAATTGACACAAATGAACAAACCAACATTGTATATAAAATAAAATGAAATAACTGTTCAAATACATAGACAGGTCAGACAAAAAGACATTTAAAAAAAATCGGATGTGACCAACACAGTACCTCCCGCCATTTACCTATGTATACAATTTTTATATTACTTTATAAATTTATCCATGCAATATATAGAAAAAGTATTAAAGCAAACTTGTAGAAAATGGAATAATCTTTAATTTTTATAATAACAAATTGAGAAAAAATTACATTTAAAGGTATTTTTTGAAGAAAAACTATCTTGAGCTTCAAGTAAACTGCCATTTCCGGTTATCCGATTGCCACCAAAATCTAATCAGATATTTCCATATTAGAATAAGGTAGAAATACATGGTTTCAAAACTTTCTGAATGATAGTATTTGAGTTAGAGCGTATACAGGATCCACACACACACACACACACACATACGTACATACACACAGACATCATCGTGAAAATGTTAAAAATGGATTCTAGGGATCTTAAAACGTGGTCATTTACCAAAATCTCGATATGCGATTTTTAGCACGATCCCTATACCTCCCTTACCAAGGTTAGCGGGAGGTAAAAATCGGTTGTGGCCAGCACAATACCTCTCACCACTTCCGTTTTTGGTTACATAAGTGTAGGGCGCGAGCAGTCATGTGATATTGTTGGTCTTGACAAGCAGATATGGGAACCCATGTCAGAATGATAATTAATAATTATGTATATAGATGTTAAATATCAGAATTTTTCATTAAAAATTTCAATATTTTCGAAATTCACATAGTTAATTTCTCACCAGGAGTGTGGAATTTACTTGTCCAGAAAAATAAAGCACATGGAATTGAAAAATCACTAAATTTAGACTGAAAAATTATGATATTTGACTGTTACTAGCTATCATTCTGATACGCAGGGACGTAGCCAGGGGTGGGCCAGGGTGGTCCAGGCCCACCCTGCAAAAACTCTGGATCCGTATAATAAAGGATGTTTTTGTTTTTACTTTAATTTATGAGTAAGTACATATTAAATTATATGTATAAGTATTATTTTTATTTTTTAAACACATGTTTACAGAAACGGGTTCATTTATTTATCGAATTTTAAAATGCCAAAAAGTAAGTGTGTTTATAAAGAAGACGAATATAAAAAAGAAATGGGAAAAACATGCAGCTTCGCATCCCTTGAAAAATTGTAACTTTCAATTATAAGGCATTTGACCTTGAATGAAAAAAAAATTTCACCAAAGTTTTGGTACACAAGCCGCCACTGGTTTTACAATCCTTTAAAATATGTCCCGGCTTTGCAATTTATAAATCTGGTCACCCTAAGTAAAAAACTTTTCTTAGTGGCCCACCAAAAAAAATTTTGGCCCCTACTTAATTTATTCATCATATTTAGATCTTTTAATTTTAAATTCATTCTATGAACAAATTTTGTCCTCTTCTAATTTTTCGAAATGTTTCCAATTCAATGTCGGGATGGACAGTATTTTTCAAAATGTTTCTAATTCAATGTCAGGATTGACAGTATTTTTGAGGGGTATATGCAATATACCTATTATTTTAAATATTTAACAATTAAGACAATAAGAAATAATATAATGTATGTACTTCCCAGAAAAATCTTCAGTAATGTCTTTGGATTTAATTAATTTTTATTATATAAAATTCGTCTTAAAACAAATTTATTATTATAAAAAAATAAATTAATACATTTCTTCAATAAAATATATTATACTTATTTTTCACAAAGAAACTCATTTAAATTTGAAATCCATATATTTAACTAATAATTAAATGATAATTAAACACAATCGCTGTGGATTTCTTATGTTCAGTTAACCTTTGACACTTAAATTTAAAGTTAATTATATTCAGTAAGCCATGTAAATTGATATACATTCCAAATGCATTATTTTTAATTGTAGTGTAAAATTTAGTTGACTAACTGAATAAAACAAATTTTAGCTGATTAAGCAAAATGTCCCCTATGCGCAGAGTTAATACGGATCAGCCGCAGTACGCCCCACCACAATTGTAGAGGTTGCAGAACCGGCGAATCCTCTCTACTGCCCTACTTCCATTCTGCAGACTTTATTAATTACGAAAGTTGTGTTTTTTTTCACACCGTGAGGAAAAATAAATTTTGTTATATTTCTGAATTAATATTATTAGTAAATATTTTCCCATACGGCTGTAAACTAATCGTTTTCATATTTTGTGACGTTATTAGATAACAACCCATTGCTGGGTGTGCTAATCTGCTTTGTACACAAGTTTCGGTAATGATGATGATATATTTGTATCGTGCGGGCGTTTAGCAAGCGACGCCTCACTTATTTCTGGCGTAGAGAGTGCACCACAGTGGTCAATTTTGTGTCATTTAAAATTCGAAATATTTGGTGTTGGTAAGGATTGAATCCGGTTCCCCAGATTCACGACCATACACTTAGGCACGCGGCCACAAGACCCCATAGCTATATGTATTTAAATTAATAAAAATTAAATGGCGGGAGGTATTGTGTTGGTCACATCAGATTTTTTGATATACAATATGCGAAGTAAAATATTGAAGTCAATAAACTGGATGTATTAATTCAACAATTTTGGAGAGAACAGCTCATCTGCAGGAAGGGTGTGGTGATATGGCCTCTTTATCGACACTATCAAATTTTGTTAAGTGGGTCTATAAACGCAGGTATACCATAAAATTTAATGAAGATATATTTGTAGCACAGCCACGGTAGAATTTAGTCCAGAAACGTAAACTGAGCGTCTTATTTTTGGCTGTCATAATTCTGACAAGCATGTGACGCGTACTTATATATTATTCAGAATTTACGCTGTCGGTAAATATGAAAACATTTTTTACGTCAAATTTAACAGCGTGGCAAAACAGGACTCTGGGGGTTACGTATATACTTTATAAAATATGAATTAATATTACTTCGTGCGACAGAAGTACTTACTTTCTGTTTCGTTTAATTGATATATGATGTATTAAAAGCGGAATTTTCATTTTACCCTCAAGAAAATTAAAAGGGGTAGAATATTATAGTAAAGTATTAATTAATGTAATGTTCCCTGTTCCGTTTTAACAGAATAATGCTCATATTCATAATCACTCGTAAAATTTTAATCGGTTCGTTATAATTTTATCCAGTAAAAACAGGCGACACTGAAAGAAAAATCGAAATATTTGGAAATTTTGATTCTATCTGTTAAAAATTGTAAAGAGCCGTTTTGAAACTTTACAAGTGTTTATGGGTCACGACCTCACAAGTGACCCTTAATCTGTAGCCAATCCATATTTGGGGTAGGACAGTCACTTTGCGTTGGCTGCAATTTGAATGTTATTTTGGAGTAACGATAATCGACTGGAAGTTAGTTGAGGGAAGTAAAAAATAGCCGGAACGCAGTCTAAAGATGTTTAATTTTGATTTAAAACCAACGTTTCGATCATACAATGATCATCTTCAGGGTTACTACAAATGATAAATAACAGAATAAAGAAGTACATGGTACAAATAAAAAAAAATATTGTTCTTTGGGTGTAACCATCAAACTGATGTTTAAAAAGTTAGGTTGTTTTTACCTTCCCTCACCTTTAGATAAGGAAGGTATTGTTTTCAAAATTCAATGATGAGTTGTTAGTGAATTTTGGTTATAATTGGTGAACCGAAAGTACCCTCATTTGCAACTTTTAACAGTTTTTCTTGAAAAAACGCAGTTAAATATCATTTATTGACAGTTAACGTTATTATAAGTTAAAGAATATATTATTCTCTTTACGATTTGATTGCATTTTATATTTCATATTCAATAGATATAGAGTTAAAGAATTATAAAGAAATTCAATTTTATAAATCAGCCAGATATGCTAACCGTGGAAACTGCTAATATATTAAGATAAATCAAATTGACAGATGTCAGTATCAATGAAACGTAAATGAATGTGGCAGAGATGAGGATATTGAGATAGATGTTGGGAAAGACACGGAAAGATACGGTAAGTAATAAAAGAATAAGGGAAATAACTAGAAAGATACAAGAGAGATGATTACATTGGTAGGAGAGATGAAGAATATATTGGAAGAATAACTAATAGCTTAGTAATAGAAGGTTGAAGAAACAGAAGACGAAAGATAAGCTGGAAGGACTGTATTGCGGAAGACTTGAGAGAAAAGGAACTGAATGAGAACGACACACAAAATAGAAATGAGTGGAAGAAAATAAAAAATAGCGATCCCTAACGAATGGGAAAAGCTAAAGAAGAAGAACAAGATTTCAGTGTCAAGTGCCATTTGCATAATTTGTTTATGATATCTCCAATACTATAATTCCAAAAAATTACAATTTTTACGTATTCCTCTTTCTTACATCCATTTGCAGACTTGATTAGATTTTGGTTATAATTGGTCAACCGGAAGTACACTCATTTGAAGATTTTAACAGTTTTTCTTGAAAAAACACTGTAAAATATTATTTACACATTTCATGTTATTGTAAATATTAAAGAATATTCTATTATCTATACGAACTGATTGCATTTTATATTTCATATTCAATGGATATAGAGTTAAAGAATTATAAAGAAATTAAATTTTATAAATCAGCCAGTTATGCTATTAACCATGGAAACAGCTATTATATTAAGAAAATTCTATCTGTCATGTGTCAGTGTCAATGAAAATAAAATGATTGTGGCAGAGATAAGTATGTTGAGATAGATATTGGGGAAGACACGGAAATATACGGTAAGGAATGAAAGAATAAGGGCAATAACTCGAGTTTTAAAAGTTCCTAGAAAGATACAAGGGAGACGATTACATTGGATTAAACATGTCATGAGGTGACATAAAGAATATATTGGGAGATAATGAATAACTTAGTAACAGAAGGTGGAAGAAACAGAGGAAGACCAAAGATAAGATGGAAGGACTGCATTGTGGAGGTCTTCAGAGAAAAGCAATCGAAAGAGGACGACCCGCAAAACAGAAATGAATGGAAGAAGAAAATAAAAAATAGCGATCCCTAACGAATGGGAAAAGTTAAAGAAGAAGAAGATTTCAGTGTCAAGTGCCATTTGCATAATTTGTTTATGAAATAATTTTACTGGAAATTTGGATTTTTTTGCAAGAAAATTTATGTATGGAATTTGTACATAATACACAGGATTGACGGAAGGTATTGTGCTGGTCAGCAGATTTTTTAAAATAGTCTTTTCTTTGAATTTAACCACCTCTATTACACATTTTCATTTATATTTTATTCACAATTGAAAAATTTCTAACATTTCTAGTAAAAAAGAACTATCATATTTATGTCACATTAAAAATGTGTAGTACATGGTTTCCCCGTAGTAAAATTATAGGAAACAGTGCGGTTTATACTGCCGTGTGCAGAAGTGTGTTCTAAAGAGAACACAACAAACAATGGATATGGGACATTCTAACTGGTCGGAACTCGGAACTAGAAACGTAAATTCCATATGCATTTGTTTAAAAGCATTCCCGTCGACGTGCTACTTAGTTCTAATTACCACGATTTATGTTGCATTAAAATGTTTCCTACGTGCGCAACCTATGAACATTCGCTTCACCAAAGAATATGTGAGATGAGATAAAGTTTTTAATTAATTAAAGTATGACAAGTATATGAAAAAGCTCTAATACCCACTCTAAATAGCTATTTCTATCATGTCTTTCAAAGTACTTAGGTGCAGCTTTTAATGTTCGTGTCATTGTTGCTGTATCATGCATTTCAATTGTTTTCCATTTTATGAGGTTAGTAACTAGGTACTTAATTAACACACGAGGTTAGCTTGATCATTTGCGGAGGCCTATGGAAGATTTACCAAGGTTAAAAATAAGACAACGCGGTTTTAAAATATGAATTCAGTATGAAATTATCTTACATATTATGTGTTACATTATTTCCGCGAATGAGTGGTTCACAAATAAAACTTCAATTCCAAAGAAATTTCTTAACTATTTTGAAGTTTCAAATGCAAGTATTTCAAATGTATAATGAAATAGAAATACTTTTACTTTTAATTATTTAAAAAATGATAAAATGTTACTGTATTGTAAAAATGTTTTTCATATTCAACTTATTCGCTTAATTTTATTTATATTAAAAAGAAACTCCTACTGTTTATTTCAAGAAAAGTTACGGAATTATTTCGTGTTATATTACAAACAGACCACATGGGACGGAAAGTTTGTATTTCAAATACATAAGTGTATTTCAAATATTTGTGTATTTTAAATATAAAAATGTATTTCAAAAAAATTGTTGTGGCCATCACAATACATCTCGCCCTTTCCATTGTGGTATATATAAGTATTGTATTTAACATTTCGTGTACACACAAAAAAAATCTAATTCATCTGGATATGCAATTTTTAGCATGATTCCAATACGTCTCTTAGCGAGAGGTAAAAAGTATTTTTTTGAAGTTCATCAGAAAATTGTAATTATTTTTTGCCCATGAATTCAATTTGACAATATTTTGAGTAGTATGTGAAAATGCAGTAAATAACTCTAATTTTGCAATTAAACATTTCCATTTGTAAATATTCTGTTAGGCTCAATAAGTGTTTGGTGTTTCGAATAAATTCTTTCTGTTTATGATGTGCTATTCCCTCAAAATCAGTGGGCGAATTCCATTTTCTACCTATTCCAGAAGCGTGCTGCGTTGTTGGCTAGCGGAATAAAGCCACAGCCAGAGTAGAAAGCGGAATCAGCGAAGAGTGAAATATGCACAGCAGCAGCAGAAGAGCGAAAAACAGAAAACAGCAGATAAAAACCTCACAGATCTCATCTTGGTTCGTCTGTCAGAGGACAAAAACTGTGTAATATAATTCCACTCACAGCGTGCCAACATTCGTGGGGCTGATAAGCCGAACACATCGGCATTATCGAGTTATTTATTCGGTGGTAAATCTACGTGCCCAGCATCAGCTTATTTACCACCTACGCACTCAGTCCGAGGTCTATTCACTCCAAACGCACAATGGAAAATTGTCATGGAAAACAATGAGCATACCTGACAAATGTAACGCAGAGAGAAGGAAAGGGTTCCTATCGTACGCATCGCACTTTTAATCAAATGAATTGCGAGAACTTTGTTAATATTTGAGAAAAAATAATTTGCGACGAAATCGTGCTCGTTTCGCACGTAATTCCGTTATATAAATGCCTTATACAATTGGTCACTTGTAAATAAACTTCATTTTAATTTGAGCAAATGTCAAATAATCACTTTTACAAGAAAAATAACCCAATACACAATGAATGGTGAAGTATTAAATCGTGTATTCATTGAGATCTAGGCATTTTTCTTGATCAAAAATTATTATTTATTTACCATATAGTTTTTAGTGAGTTCGTTTTCAAAATTACTTGGGTTTATTTTTCGGTCTACTCGTGATTTCAAAAATATAATATGTTATATTTAATTCACTTATTATTAGCAAATTGAATTATGGCTCAGTCATTTGGAATCCGTCACAAAAGTGCCTAACTGATTCTATTGAGGTTATTCAAAAAAAGTACTGTAAAGTTATTTATTATAAATTATTCCACCACTGGCCCGAATGTAACTACATCTCTTTGTTAAACCATTTTAATTTAGAATCTCTTGGAAACAGGCATTTTATAGACACAGTATTTTTTCGTAATACTATAAAGCTATTCACGATACGGTGATTTTTTTAGAGATATTTTATCCTTAATTGATGGTGACTGTTATAAACCTTAACGGTCGGCGGCCGTTATAATAACAGGCGCTGGCCGTTATAATAACAGACGCTGGTCGTTGTAGACGCCTTTTAGCTTTTGTTTTTCGTTCATGCGTCCGTTATTATCCTTAACGGCCGGCGACCTTTATAGATTTTTTGTACGATGTTTAATAAATTACTTGAATGTTTTGTAGGAATGTATTTTGACATGAATTGTAATAATTTGATCTTACTACCCTGAAGAAGGTGAAAGGGTGCACCAAAACGTTGGTATAGTGAGAATAAATGCTGTTTGATCGAACTTTCGAGTAATTGTTAACACCTAATCCACATCACAGTCGAGAAATTACCCACAATTAGAAATAATACCTAATAAAAATAAATTACCCTAACATGACAGATAAACCGTTAGACATTGTTATTTATTTTGTCTCAATTCCATGGCTATTGCTATTGTTGAGGTGAGTTTCGACATTTGCATACCTAATTTATGCCGTTACAAGTCATACAAAATTAATTTTGCTTAATGATTAGATGCACAATTTTATGCTATACAAGTTTTATTTGAAGATTTTTTACCTAAAATAATTAGGGAGCAGGAAATTAGGAAAGTCTGATATTACCATGTTAAAGTCCTATGTCACCAGCCTGTGTACAAGATGGTGGCGTTAGGGGTGAACATACCAATATAACATGGGATTTTAATTTTTTGCAATTTTATGCTCGGTAAAATTGTACAAAATTAAAAGTTGTATAGAAAACTGCTCTTCCATGTTTTATTATAGTTTTCGTTTCTTCTTAACTTTAATAAGAAATTTCAGAAGTTCTGTTAATTAGCAATAATAGCCATGACTTATGGCATTGTAGAAAATAATATTATTTTATTCATATTGTCAAAAAAACTTTTTCAAAATGTAAATTAAATAATGAATGTTTATTTGAATAAGCAATGTGTCACTATTTAACGAATTATTGTGGTGGAAATAGCTATCGAAGAATACAGGATTTATTTTCCATAAGTCAGATTGACGTTTGACGTTTATTAATAATTTCTGAAAACCAGAAAAAAATAAAGCAAATGTCATGGCTATTACTACGAACTAACAGAAATTTTGAAATTTCTTTTTAAAATTGTGAAGAAACTAGAAACATAATAAAACATATAAATACATTTTTATATGCAAATTTTTTCTATACAACTTTACACTCTACAGGTTTTGGCGTAAAATGAATAGGAGAGCAGGAAATTGCTTAAAACAAAAATATTGCAAATATTCTCAAAGGTGCATTCCTATAAGGGTATAAGGATATGACAAAAAATAACAGCAAACAAAATATAAATAAAAATAACAATTCCGTGACCAGACTAATCACTTCGCCTTCGTATTATTTTATTCGACCATATATATCCAGACGAAAATAAAATAAATTATTAAATTTTTTAACGTAATATTGTGCTCACAATGAAAAAAATCTTTCCTGCGATAACTAAGCTATTTACCAAGCTTGTAATAAAAATTTTCACACACGACTCCATATTTCACGTAACAAGAACTAAAAACGGATAATATTTAGCCACGTACGTTCCCAAAACACTCCCTGTAGAACAAAAATAAATTTCCCACAGAGAGCTGCGCTGTTGCTGTTGGAAGCAGTGATCTTATGTTGCTGTAGGCATGACTACGACCACCACCTCCGCCTGGCTTATAAATATTGAATGTGAGATTTTGACCAAGGCAAAGGCCGATCGCTTCGGGCGATGTATTAACGCCTTTCGGATTTTCCTCGCGTCGCTTCAAGGTTCTTCATCCAGGGAATTGTAATAGATTAGATGGTATTTCTTATATAAGAAAAATATTGCAGGTTTGTTTTTATGGAAGAATGATACAAAAAAGTTAAAGAAGTAAATAATTTTTACTGTAAAAAGAAATTTTATGATACATTTGTTTTTGGAAATAGTTTCAAATAATTAGAAATAGTATATTTCTACAGGGTGGTGGCGGTTAGGGGTGAACATAGGGTTTTATTATGTGATTTTTGTGTTATGCAATTTTCTGTTATCTTATTCATTCTACGCCCAAACGTGTAGGCCGCAAAGTAGTACAGAATGTTATGCAAAACAAATAATTGTGCTGTTTACCTGCAGTCACCTTTAGGTAAGGAAGGTATTGTCTTTGGTCAAAAAATTCAATGATGAGTTTTTAGTGAACAACCATATTTACGGTGAGTGTGTGTGTGTGTGTGTGTGTGTGACGAAAGTTTCGGATCGCATAACTTCATACCACGATTCCAAAAATTATTATATTTTCGTATTCCTCAAGTTTACACCCAGAAGAAGAGGTGGTTAGATTTTGGTTATAATAGGTCAACCGGAAGTACCCTCATTTCAAGATTTTAACAGTTAAATATCATTTATTGATATTTAACGTTATTATATCTTAAAGAATATAAATAAATATATCATCACGGCATATTACCCAGTGCTGGGTGTGCCAATCTGTTTTACACAGATATCGGTAATGATGAAATATTTGTACCGTGCGCTTACCAGGCGTCACCTCACGAGCACTCATTGACGGCGTGGAGAGTGCGCCACTGAGGTCAATTTTGTGCCATTGAAATTCGAAGTAATTTTTGGCTTCGGTCGGGATCGAACCCGGGTCCCCAAGATTCGCAACGAGGCACTCAGGCACACGGCATTTTATATTTCATAATCAATAGATATAGAGTTAAAGAATTATATAGATATTAAACTTCATAAATCAGCCAGCTATGCTAACCATGGAAACTACTAATATATTCAGATAATTCAAATTGACAGATGTCTGTATCAATGAAAAGTAAATGAATGTGGTAGAGATGGGATGTTGAGATAGATGTTGGGGAAGACACGGAAAGATAAGGTAAGGAATGAACGAATAAGGAAAATAACTCTAGTGTTCGAAATTTCCACAAAGATACATAAGAGAAACGATTACATTGGTTTGAACATGTAATGAGAAAACATGAAGAATATATTGGAAGAAGAATGAATAGCTTAGTAATAGAAGGTTGAAGAAACAAGGAAGACCAAAAATAAGATGGAAGGACTGAATTGCGGAAGACTTAAGAGAAAAGGAACTGAATGAGAACGACACGCAAAACAGAAATGAGTGGAAGAAGAAAATAAAAAATAGCGACCCTTAACGAATGGGAAAAGCTAAAGAAGATGTCTGTGTCAAGTGCAATTTGCATAGTTTGTTTATGAAATAATTTTTCTGGAAATTTAAAATCTTTTGCAAGAAAATTTATGTACGGAATTTATACATAATACATAGGATTGACGGAAGGTATTGTGCTGGCCACATGAGATTTTTTTATCGTAATATAAAAAAAGTACTTTTGCCATGATACAACAAACATAATTAAGCGCCCTTATTTATTGAATTACATCCCAATATTTATGCATATATATTTCATGATGTTAAAATGTTAAATTAAATTGAAAATGTAGGTATATCAACAGCAAACAAAGGTTTGTTAACCATTCTAAAATAATGTACTATCAATATTTTCTTTATTACAAAAATTTTCAATTAATTCCAACCAACAAAAATTCCCCCAAAATAAACAACAAAAAATTTCATAACAAAAGCAACACCCAAAGTGAATTTCACGTGCATATAAAAATAATTATGAATACATATAAAAATGACCACAACCCTTGTGTGGTGTACAAAGAACGCATGCGTCAGCATTGTGTGCTGCTCTCTACAATTTACAATTATAAATAACGGAGTGTATGCGGTCTCTCTAATTGTCACCAACAATTGAATTTTAAAACTGGACCACAGGTCCGCCCCCTCGTTAGAAATATAATTTACACTCACACTACGTTCTGCAACACTCACAACCACAGGGTCGAACTTATTAAATTTAAAATCCGCCACGAATTAGTTTTTTTGAAAAGGAAATAGTAAAAAATAGAACAATAGTTATGTATATGCAAAGGAACTTAATATAGTTTCTAGAATTAGTAAATATACAGTTTCCTTTAAAATAAATAGTGCTTTTTTGGGGGAACTAATGATTTTGAAGAAAAATGTTACATACAAAAAATGATAAAGAAAAAGGGAATAACTTAACAGTAGTAACAAACTGAAAATTCAACCAGTGGTTCCCAAACAGTAGAACAAAATTATATTTTTACCTTTCGTCACCTATAGGTATTGTCTTTGGTCAAAAAATTCAATGATGAGTTTTTAGTGAATAAGCATGTTTTAGGGTCCCTATAATACGATTTTACCATTTTTACGATGATGTCTGTATGCATGTATGTATGTATGTATGTATGTATATATATATATATATATATATATATATATATATATATATATATATATATATATATATGTGTGTGTGTGTGTGTGTGTGTGTGTGTGTGTCTGTGTGTATGTGTGACGAAAGTTTCGGATCGCATAACTTCAATACCACGATTCCAAAAATTATATTTTTTTCGTATTCCTCAAGTTTACATCCAGAAGAACAACTGATTAGATTTTGGTTATAATTGATGAACCGGAAGTAGCCTCATTTGAAGATTTAACAGTTAAATTTGTCGTTATTATAACAAAGAATATATTATTCTCTACACGATTTGATTGTATTTTATACTTCATATGCAATAGATACAGAGTTGAAGAAGTATATAGAAATTAAATTTTATAAATCAGCCAGCTATGCTAACCATGAAAATTGTTAATATATTCAGATTGTCAGATGTCAGTATTGTTTAATCCATTACATAGAGATTTTTTTCTGATTTCAACGATATAAATATTGTACAGGGTTGTATAATAACTATTTCGGGAAATATGGTATTAAATAATGTAATAAAAAATGCCTTTATTTAGTGTAAAAATACGTAATACTTGCATATAGCGTAGCCTATCAATATTGCAATATTATTTTTAATTTATTAATATCATTTTTCTCAAAATAATTTTTATACCACCCCTATACAGTATTTATATCGTCAGCAAAAAATATCTATGTAGTGGACTAATTATATAGGGTACCATTTAAAAAAATATAATTTAGTTCTACAGTTTGTGAACCACTGATTGAATTTCGGGTTTATTATCATAAATAATAAATTATACCCTCATTCCTGATCATTTTTTGAATATAAGTCATTGGTTTGCCCAAAAAAGCGCTGGTTGTTTTAAAGGAAACAGTTGTATTGGTATGTATTTAAGTTAATAAAAATTAAATGGCGAATGGTATTCTGTTGGCCACAAATTTCATTTACGTTAAATATCTTATTGTTTTCAATTAATAATAATATGTTCTATTAATCCATATTATATCTATTTTGAATTTCTTGGTATTTCTTGACTGTTGGTATGATGTTAAGGTTAAAGATAAATAATTGGAGTTGCAGTCTTGGTGAAAAATGTTTATTAAGATTTGATCTAATTAAAAATTTTCACCTAGACTGCAACTCCAATTATTTATCTTTAACCTTATATCTATTTTGTTTTTCTTTCGGAAATAGAAATACCCATGCTCGATTTTTCGTTTTTATATTTGATGAACTCTTGCAAAAAAATTCATTTGCTGACATTCCCATACTACATCATAAAAGTGCCCTTGTAATGTCCTTTGTAATATATCATCCCCCACGGTCTGCCTATTACAAGATATGGGCAGAAAAGGCTTGGCGAAAGAAGAAGAAATAAATGAGTAGCAGTCCTGCTCTGAAGTTCCATGATGCGCACTCTACGAACGGCAAAAAAATTTGTTAATTCGGGTAACTTATTTACGTCACAAGCTTGCGCCACCGTTGGCGCGCTTTAAAAGTGGTTTTTTCTACGTGCACAAAGAACTTTTTGGTTGTTGCTGCTTCGTCAACCCGTCGCGTGCATTGTTCACACTGGAAATATTCTGTTTGCTGCGACTGCGAGAGGCAGCATTCGCGAAATCTCGCGCGCATCACCATAAGATAAATTACACTCACGCCGGATTTACATGCACAAGATACTCAATTGAATTTTCAAAGAAACTCCGCAAGAAAATATAAAAAGTTATTAAATGACAATGGGATCCTCATATGCATCATTTTTCTATAAATATATAATCCGATGTACTTGTACACATATAAATAATTCATTTCTGGCTGTAGAAATCTGTTTTTGTTCGCATATTTCGGTAGGTTGTTACAGGTCCCTCCAGTAGTTATTTATAGAATTAAATATTGTATGTCAGTGTGTCGGCAAGGTAGTGGGCTGCAGAGAGATGGAGGAAACGGCGGGCCGCAATGGTTCATGAGAAGGGCGTGACGCGGATGGTTAGCAGAGAGAGGCTGACGGTTGGCGAGGAAACAACTAAGGTAGAAGACCCCAGGACGTCCCAGACATTTCGTTGAAAGCAGAGCCAACAGCCAACCTAGAAGTGGACCGGATTCCGAGAAGTCCACTAGATTGGTGCTGGAAGACGCTAAATTCCGGGGAAAGAATCCAGCCTTAAAAACGAACGAGAAAAAAAAACGTGTGGAGGAGGTGATCAATCGGTGGCCATTTTAGTTTGCTACCTTGCCACACACACTGAATTATAATTGTTAACTTTAAGTGTAACCATATTTTGTTAACGTAAGTGTTGTCTTTAATTAAATTATATCATATTGAAGTAATTGTGGTGTCTTCTTTTACCAACTGCCACAGAACCCAGACCATTGCTCAGTGAAGGTTACAAGGTTAAAGATAATCCCAAGGGTCATTTTTGTTGTCTGAAAATATGAAATATATACTTTTTAAGCTTGACATTGCTTGGAATCGAATGGCGCTCAGCCACGCAATTTCATCTTTGTTCTTATAAATACAATCAGATGAACCAATAGATGAGACAGGATCAGTGCTTTTCGTAAGAATTTTTTTACCCTTGGGTGAGCCTTTTTACCTTCCGCCACCTCTAGGTAATGAAGGTATTGTCTTTGGTCAAAAAAATCGGTCAATGAATAAGCACGTTTTAAGATCCCTACAATTTTACTATTTTTACGATGTTGTCTGTGTGGGTGCGCATGTGTCTGTGTGTGTATGTGTGTGTGACTGTAATTTCAACCGCGATATCTCCAATACTAAAATTCTAAAAATACAAGTTTTACGTATTCCTTTTCCTTACATCCATATACAGACTTGATTAGATATTGGTTATAACTGGTCAACCGGAAGTACCCTCATTTGAAGATTTTAACAGTTAAATATTATTATAACTTAAACAATATATTATTCTGTATACGATTTGATTGCATTTTATACATCTTATTCAACAGATATAGAGTTACAGAATTATAAAAGTATTAAATTTCATAAATTAGCCAGCTATGCTCAGCATGGAAAGTGCTAATATATTCAGACAATTTAAATTGATCAATGAAGAAAAAATGAATGTGACAAAGCTTAGGATGTTGAGAAAGATGTTGGAGAAGACACGAAAAGATAGGATAAGGAATGAAAGAATAAAGGACATGGTTCGAGTGATAGAAGTTTCTAGAAAGATACAAGAGAAACGATTACATTGCTTGAACATGTCATGAGGAGAGATGAAGAATATATTGGACGAATGAATAGCTTAGTAATAGATTGAGAAAGATGTTGGAGAAGACACGAAAAGATAGGATAAGGAATGAAAGAATAAAGGACATGGTTCGAGTAATAGAAGTTTCTAGAAAGATACAAGAGAAACGATTATATTGCTTGAACATGTCATGAGGAGAGATGAAGAATATATTGGACGAATGAATAGCTTAGTAATAGAAGGAAGACGAAACAGGGGAAGACCAAAGATAAGATGGAAGGACTGTATTGCGGAAAACTTGAGAGGATGATACGCAAAACAAAAATTAGTGGAAGAAGAAAATAAAACATAGCGACCCCTAACGAATGGGAAAAGCTAATGGAGAAGAAGAATAATAGTAATAGAAGGAAGACAAAACAGGGGAAGACCAAAGATAAGATGGAAGGACTGTATTGCGGAAAACTTGAGAGGATGATACGCAAAACAAAAATTAGTGGAAGAAGAAAATAAAACATAGCGACCCCTAACGAATAGGAAAAGCTAATGGAGAAGAAGAAGATGTCAGTATCAAGTACAATTTGCATAGTTTGTTTATGAAATAATTTTACTGGAAATATAGAATCATTTGCAAGAAAATTTATGTATGGAATTTATACATAATACACAGGTTGACGGTAAGTAATGTTCTGGCCACATCAGATTTTTTAAATACGGAATCCATTCTTATATATAATAATGCAGAAAATAAAAAAAATATGAAGTGACCAGCACATTACCTTCCGTCAGTTCTATGTATTTCGTGCAAATTCCATACATAAACTTTTTTGCAAAAGATTCTATATTTTCAGTAAAATTATGACAAACATACTATGTCAATTGCACTTTACACTGCTATCCGTCAATCAAAATTTTCTTAATATAGGACCTAGCTGTTTCAATGGTTATAGCATAGCTGACTGATTCATGAAATTTAATTTCTATATAATTTTTTAATTCTACATCCATTGAATATGAAACATAGAATGCAATCAAATCATATAGAGAATAAAATATTCAAGAAAAAAATTCAAATGTGGATACTTTTGGTTGACCAATTATAACCAAAATCTAATCATGCCTGCATATTGATGTATGGAAGAGGAATACGTAAAAATTATGTTTTGAATTATCGGCTCTGAAAAAAATGTCAGTTACACCTACATACACAATTATAAATCGTATTCTAGGGCCCTAAAACGTGCTTATTCATTAAAAACCCACCACCGATTTTTTTGATCAGACAATACCTTCCTTACTTAAAGGTGAAGGAACGTAAAAATACTGGAGAACCCCCTTTCCATTTCAATGAATTAAGTTATTTAAAAAGAATAAAATTTGTACTCATAATTACAATTATTGTGTACACCTTAGCAGGTGAGTTATCAATGACATAACACATAAATAACAAATGTACACACGTATGTAAAAAATTCAACAGGAGTAGATGAATAAATGCTATTATACACGTTATATACGTTGTGTTTGTTTGGTGTTTTGCATTTTATTTACAGTAACAAAATCCTTGTAATATTTTCACTACTTTCCTGTTCAAACAACATAACCTCAACAAGAAAATCACAAATATTACAGAGCATTGAGGTTGTTGAATTTACTTTTGATAATACAACAAACGAAATCAATTTACTTTTGCAGAGATTTGAAGGCAGTGGGCACGCTATTGGTAGCGTACAATGCGCGCTCTGTGCTCTAGTACCGGGTCCGCTGTAAAGCTCGCGAGTGCAACTGAATGCTGAAAGCTAAAGCTTGCACATGCGTCTCAAAGTGAATGTCTTGTTGAAAGTTTTATACCACTACTTTATATCATGAGTTGGTGGATTCTATACATATATTCTATAAGTTTTATTTGGAAAATAATAATGACGTAAATATCTTTGAGAAAAAGATACGGGTTGTCAACAATTTTAAAGATTGCAAGTTCTTGACATTTTGATGACTTTTAAAGACGAAATTTCTTTTTTTCATAAAATTCTTATGGTGTGTTTGGAAAAAAGGGTAATAGTATATAACATCCGAGGTAGGATATGTTTCATTACAGCTGAGGGCTCTTGTATGAGATATAGCTTATTTCTATACTACTTTACTTCAGTCTTTGTTAAACTCTCCCTTCAACGCCAGTGTGCCTATTTAATATATTTTATTCATAATTTGGTTGATGACCCTGAATCCCCTTTTTTTCCTTCCCTTCCACGCTCCTTCAAACACAACTAGACACAATAAATGCTTTTACCTGCCTAGAGCTTTTACAAATATGCTTTTAAAATATCCGTTATTTTCTATGTGCACGATCTTTAATTCAGTTCACAATCAGGTTGATATTTTTAATATTTCAATTTCTACTTTCAGGAATCAATGTGCAAAAATTTTGGCTGACTCTTTTGTTTAACTTGTATGTACTTTTTTTCATTCTTTTGCGGTAATGTTTATTATGTATCTTTGTTATTTTTTTTGTATATGTTTTGAGCTGTTATTGGATCTTTGACCTGTAGATCTTTATATTAAATAAATAAATATAGAGCACATCATCCTCTTTTTAAATCAATAATTTTCAAAATCTATCAATTTTGTTAATACTTTTTGTTTAGCCTATTTTATTATAGGGGTCTATGACAATGTTTCTAGGCACTCCCTAATCCCTACACAAACATTTCCAACCCCGTGGGGTGGAAGTGAATTCTGTTATTTCCCACACAAGAGATTGTCATTACAGTTACGAATGACGTGTTTCCCAACCTCCAAAAGGTTATGAAATGACGTATTTCTATAATGATTGTGAATAATAGTATATTACATCCGAGGTGGGAGATGTTTCATTACAGTCGAGGCTATAACGAAACTACCACCGAGGTATGTATACTATTTTATTCACAATCATTATAGTAATATGTCGATTCCTAACCTTTTAGAGGTTAGGAAATACGTCATTCCTAACTGCAATGACAATCTCTTGGGTTGGAAATAACAGATTTCACTTCCACCCCACGGGTTCGAAATGTTTATGTAGGGGTTGGCTAATAACATTGTCATAGATCCCTATAATACAGTAGGCTAAACAAATTTTAATAAAGCTATCAAAAAATATTAACAAAATTAAAGTTTATAACTCAATGATTTATTTTGAAAATTATTCGCGTCGTGTTCCAAACTTCCTTCTCACATAATAAATTGTCACTTTTAACACATTTCATAAATAACTATTAAATTGTGGGTAATTTCTCGACTGTGATGTGGATTAGGTGTTAACAATTACTCGAAAGTTCAGTCAAACAGCATTTATTTTTACTAAACCAACCTTTCGGTGCACCCTTGCACCTTCTTCAGGGCATACAACAAGTATACAACAAAAATGTAATACATACAAAATAACATGGACATTATCACACTTACAGTAAGATCACACAAAATACATTCTTACAAAATATTCAGTTAATTTATTAAACAAAAAATTCAAAGAGCATACACACATCCATTTGCTCTAAAAAACGACAACCAAATAATATGGAAAATAGCCGAAAATATCCTGTGTAAAGATTCTGGTGACATTGATACGGATTCCAATTGGTCGTCTGTACACCAATAATAATGTAGCAAGTTGTAGGAATTTAAATAAAATGTAAGGAATTAATGTACCTCAGTTTGGCCTGAAATTTGCCTTTTCCTTTTTGAACTTTTCCAATACACCAAAATATACGCTGTTAAGTCCTTGAATATCAGTTTTTGCATTGATGTTATTGCAATAATCCCTGATATGTAACATTTCAAGAAACATACGTTTGGAGTAATTCTCCTCTTTCTCCAAAATCTTAAAAAATTTCAGATCAAAAGTGTGTTTTAGTGTACTGGAATGTTCAGCCAGAGCACATTTGTTTGCCGTGTTGTTCTATGTTGATCTGCGATGTTCGCTCATCTGGATCTTCGAGTAACGTTTGGTCGTTCCAACGTATGTGGCTCTACAGTTGTCAGTGAAAATATGAACTTTATAAACCATAAATTATACATTGGACAAACCCGAAGATATTTAAAGACCAGATTATCGGAACATGAAAGAAATTCAAATAAGAATACAAATATTATCAAATGTACATTAGTCAACCATGCACAGACCGAAAAACATAAATTCAATTTTAGAGACACAAAAATATTAAGGTATGAAAATAATTTAAATAAAAGACTTACACTAGAGATGTTAGAAATACATAAACATAAAAACTCGATTAACTCGCAGACAGACATACAAAATCTAAGTATCATTTACAATGGCATATTGATGAAATACTACAGAAATTTAATAAAATAAATACGTGTTGCACCTTTCTCCTTCCAATACAAGAACCAATCCTTCGTCAGTTTTATAATGAACTCTGATAAGAATGTACGTGTTATATATATATATATATATATATATATATATATATATATATATATATATATATATATATATATATATATATTTATTTATAGTTTGACGACATCTACAACCTTATTCTTTTTAATTATGTACAATTCATTATTTTTCAGCAAATCTAAAAAAAAAAATTAAACATGTAAATGACCAGTTTCTTCAAAATTGTAGAGCATGATATTTGTACCCCGTTGATTTTTCCAGAATCCTGAGGATGGTCTAGTTGCGACCGAAACGGTTTACAATAAATAATATTTTAACAAAGGACTGAATCTTCATTATTTTCACCGCTCCAATCATCATTAAGAGTCAATTAAAACTTATTGCAACATTTATAAACCACGTTTGATTTGTCGTTTTTGTCCGCCGGGTCCTTGAGTTTGCTGTAAAGCATGCCGATTGTCGAAATGGGCTTACATGCAGTAGAAACGTTTAGTTTGTTTTTTAACATCTTATTTAAAACAGTGGACTACGGGACCAAAAATTTTTTACGCATTGCCAACAGAATTATAAAATGTTGGTTTAGTAAGAATAAATGCTGTTTGACTGAATTTTCGAGTAATTTTTAACACCTAATAACTATTAAATTTTATTTGTTCGATCCAAAATTACAAAAATATCTATATTTCATTACAGTTTGTACGACTGTGCAAGGACTAAACTTGAAATAAATTTTTAACCATTTGTTAACAATATAGCCCTATTTTGTAAGGAATTTGTTAAGTCTTAGCAACGTTGCTAAACAAATAAACCAATAGAAACAAATGTAAAGCCTGTCATTTTCATGATTTATTCAGTGTTCGCAATTATTATTGGTTATTTTCTATAGCAACGTTGCTAACAAATAACAACTTTCTTACAAAATAGGGCTGATTGTATTGTTTAAGTAGCAATCTAAGAAAATATAACTTAAAATATATTTTGTACTCAGTAAAACATATTTTTCTCGTTATTTTATGCTAAATGTGAGTAGCAAATAAAGATTAAAATTCTTCTCAGTGCACATAAAATTCATTTTATGTTTACATTTCTCTCGTAATTTATTTCTCCAGGATTGCAATTTAAAATGCATCGAATCCATCCCTGGCGCATTCTCATTCTTTAGGCTGGTATAGTGTGTAGCATGAAGCGGTGTTTTACCGGTTGCCGCTACCGCGTTTCTTTGCTGGTAGTGGTTCCCCGGTTCGGAATCATGCGGTATCGCGCTCGCCGGTTCGGTTAACCTTTGCTGTATGCACGTGCGAATTTACCGCCCGTTTAACCGATAAAAACGATCATAAATTATGCGCAGGAGACGTGTTGCATACAAGTTGTAGTTTTAAGGCGGGATTAATAACCGAATGTTTGGGTTTGCGTTCGCCAACAGATGGCAGTGCAGTAGATAAGGATATGTGGGTATGCCGGATGTTGAGGAAAAAATTATATGTATGTTGGATACGTAAGGGTGCTTATCATGTATGGGACTTATTTATTATATGCTTATCTAAAATGGTTATTTCATTTAACCGAAGAACAAGATGTTATCAGTAAGTACGCGAGTAGACGTGTTTCACAATTTCAAAATTGATTTAAGAAATGTTATGAAAGAATTTAACATTTTAAGTAGTCACTTTTAAAATGTTTTTCGAAACAAAAAAAAAATTGATTTGGCCGTCAGGATTATGTATTTTGTACAAATTCTATGCAGAACATCACCGTTTTTGGTTACATAAGTATAGGGCGCGAGCAGTCATCTGACATTGTTGGCCTTGACAGAAGATATGGGGACCCGTGTTAAAATGACAATTAGTAATTATGCACATAGATGTCAAATGTCAGAATATTTCATTAAAAATTTCACATAGTTAATTTGTCACCAGGAGTGTGGAATTTACTTGATGAAAAAAATAAACCACAAGGAATTGGAAAATCACTAAATTTAGAATGAAAATTATGATGTTTGACTTCTATGTACATAATTACTAGCTACACTCTGACACGGCCTCCATATCTGCTTGTCAAGACCAACAAAGTCACATGACTGCTCGCGCTCCATTGCATTTAACATTTCTTGTATACCTACACTCTACACCAAAAATTCTACTTATATCTATTCTTTAAATTTAGATTTTATAATTTTAAATTAATTCTATGAAGAAATTTTGTCCTCTTCTAATTTTTCGAAATGTTTCCAATTTATTGTCGGGATTGACAGTATTTTTGAAGGGTATATGTAAAATACCAATAATTTTAAATATTTAAGTATTAATACAATAAGAAATAATGTATGTACTTCCCAGAAATAATCTTTAGTAATATCTCTGGATTTTTGACACTGACATTGATCTGTCAGTTACAAACATTTTAATTTTTTAATTGGTTTCCATGACATTATTTTGGCTGTGAGATTTATTACAATACCTTATATTTCTTTATCACTAAATCTATAAAAGATATAATAAAATATTTATATGTGTCAGATAGAGAATTTACTCCTATTTAATACTAGCACGAACAAAAATTTTCAAAAAATAATATTTAGAAGATGTTTTTAAGAATCTGTTACTTTCGGTTGTCGAATTCTTACCAAAACCTTTTCAGCTCTTCCCAGTAATATTCAATTGATAACAGATATTACTTATTATACTTTTTGCGAAATTATCCTTCCAACCTCCCCACACACACACATGCACACACACACACATACAAACACACACACACACACACACACAAACAGACATCGTCGTAAAAATATTAAAATCGGATTTTAGGGACCTTAAAACGTGTGTAATCATTAACTCTGGATATGCGATTTTTAGCATGAATCCAATACCTCTCTTAGCGAGAGGTAAAAATGTAAGAACCATTTTTTGTATAAAAAACACGAACTTTAATTTCGTATTTTTGTAAAATTTTGATACGGGCCATTGTTTTTTAAAAAAATAGTTAACAATACTTTTTCTGCTCCTTTAATCAAAGTTGTGGCATGCGCCGATTCTCCCCGAGGTCGAAAACTTAATTTTGCGTCGACCGTTTATTAATAGGCGATCTTAATGTATAGAAGATCATTCATTAATGACCCCTATTAATGCATGATTTTCATTAATAAACGATTTATTGGGTGCGTTCACCACATGGAACACAGCATGTATTGCTAACGCCAAGTTGTAGCAAAAAGGTAGATAGAATTAAAAGTCATGCTTTTGACACTTACTAGCTAGGTATATTCACCTAGCATACCTTTAAAATGAATTTGAAAGAATAATATGCCTCAAATAACATAAAAAACCGCTTGCGTTGTCTAGCATTAAGTAAAACTGAACGCACCCACTGAAAACAATTGATGACAAAACTTATTGATTTTCTGACGTAAAATTTGACGTTCAGTCAACCATTACTAACCTAAAAAAAATTGTCATGGAATAAAATTAGATTTTCCATTTAAGTAAGATACGGTCAACGAAAAAATATTGTAACTAACACTATTTTAAATATCAAATATAATAAATATAAAAATAATCTGATCATCTTGTTTGCGTTTATTTATTATTTAAAATTAAAGTATCTCGTTACGAATAAAATTAGCTAACGCGATAGAATAATTTCTTGTAACTAGACGGTATCTTTCCCATTAAAATTTTACCTGCTTGTGTACAAAACAAAGAAAACTTTCTTCCTTCTGTTGTCCATTTTCATCTTAAAAGCCGTAAAAAGAAAGCAACTGTTTCAGTACAAGTTTAATCTTCTTAAAAAGGATACGTCTACGTTATGTTACGCCGGTTGAAAAATATTATACTTAAAATGCATTAAACTTCATATTGGATGCAGCGCTGGCATCCTTAATAAGGGTGAAACTTCACAGTAATTAATTGTTGTTATTTACGGCTTGTATTAGCGTCAGACCCCCTGTTACACCAACCGTGTGCCTCCGCCACTGGAGAGCTTATTAATGAGTCCCTACAATGTTTTTGTTGATATTTTCCCCGTTGTGGAAATAACTTATTATAAAACAATGAAATAGAACTTGTGCATTACCGTCACTCATTTGTCATTTTCCGTTTTTTGTTAGTAAACTTTAACCATTTAGAAATTATTATCACACGAACCAAAATGAAGTTTTCAAGATAAAAACAAGTTTCAAGAATTTTTTATTGTTTCTTAAGCGATTGTTTTGTTTAGATTAAATTCCAATTCTTTTCAACTGTCAACGCAAGATAAACGTGTTTTGAATTTCTGTTTCTAACTTTTTAAATTTAATTCCATGTTTTATGGTTGTTATATAGGTAAAAATTTTATTACATTAAAAATATTTCATTTCCTGTTTAATGTTTGTTATCATAAATTAATAATTTATGGACGTAAAATTAAAATTGAAGCTAATCTTCAAGTTAAGCTATAAACCTCTATAACTTGAACAATATCGTAAAATTTTAAATACTCAATAAAAGACCAGCATTATGTTGTTTTTCTTTGATTTACATTTGTTTTATTGCTTCTCTTAATTAAAAACTAATAAATTAACTTTTAAATAACTTATTAATTAACATGGGTGTTTCATTGGCCGAAGGTAGAAATTAAACTGTTTTAAAACTTTAGTTTTTAGCATTTATTCTTACTATAGCCACGTTTTGGTGCACCCTTGCACCTTCTTCAGGGTCAACAACAATTATAGCGGGTGTCCCAGCTAGAGCGCCGGATTTAAATTTGCCGCCATTTTGTTAATGTTAATGTTATTTTTTTTTTAAAGTTGTCACGTACAGACCACGTGATTTAAGAATATAGAGAAGTATTCAAACGAACAACGTTTAATTATTGTAAAAACACATTACAAAAATGGTGAAAGTTTTGCGAAAACAGTTCGCCAATTACGTCAAGTTTTCGGTCGCAATAATGCGCCAAATGAATTGACAGTGAGGCGTTTAATTACAAAATTTGAGACCAAATTTACGCTGATAGATGAGAAGATCATTGTTCGTCGTCGTCCTTGTCGAAAATATAGCCACAGTAGAATCTGTGGCCGAGAATCCAGGAACTTCCATTCGGCATCGTGGTCAAGAATTAAACATTTCCAGAAGCACTACGCAACGAATTTTGGTAAAAGATCTGCATTTGAATTGGATGTAATTGATGTGGAGGACATGTTTTTCCAACAAGACGGTGCGACCTGCCACACAGCACGTGAAACAATAGTGTTACTGCAGACCAAGTTTCCAGGCCGTGTCATTTCTCGATTTGGCGATCAAAATTGGCCACCAAGATCGTGCGATCTTGGACTTTTTTCTTTGGGGCTATGTGAAGGAAAAGGTGTATGCGAATAAGCCTGAAACAGTTGAATATCTTAAAGAGAAAATACGGCGCGTTATTGGTGAAATACAGCCACATTTATGTGAAAACGTTATTCAAAATTTCAACAAAAGAATAACCCTGTGCCAGAGGTTTCGTGGTGGCCATTTGCCTGGTGTTGTATTTCACGTTTAATCGGAACTATTTTTCTTTATGTTGAAATAAAAATGTTTGCTTAATTCAAAAAATAAATGTGTTTGTCTTCAAAATTAAATCCGGCGCTCTAGTTGGGACACCTTTGCAACAAAAATGTAATACTTTTTACTATTTTTAAAAAGGCTTTCCATAGTGTAAATCACAATGTGCTTCTGGAAAAACTCGGCAAATATTATCACTTTACAGAGGACCTTCTTCATTTTCTAAACTCCTACCTCAGAGATCGCGAAATGACCGTGCATCTTAATAACTTTAAATTAAACCCGTTCACTGCTACCTCTAAGGTCCCACAAGGATCAAATTTGGGCCCACTATTATTCAACCTCTTCATTAATGACGTGGTGGACTGTGTTTAACACTCTCAAATACTTTTGTATGCCGATGACATAAAAATTTATAAAACCATTAACTCTATTAATGACTGTATTTTCTTACAAAACGACATCAACAACATTTTAAAATGGTCCCACAACTCAAAATTATTCTTTAATTACAGCAAATGTAAAATAATGAGTTACTTTGTTTACACTTATGCATATCACATGGAAACTAATTCACTTGAGAAAGTAAGTCAATTTAAGGATCTTGGAATTATATTTGACAAAAAACTAACATTTAATGTACACTGAGACTATCGTAAAATCATCCTACAATAATCTTGGATTTGTAATTAGAAATTGTCGGTCTTTCTGTAAAACAACTACACTAAAAAGCTTGTATTGTGCATTTGTCCGCTCTAAGCTAGAATATTGTCTACAAGTCTGGAATCCATCATAAATATATATCTAAGATTGAGTCTGTCCAGCATAAATTCATCAAAATGTTATTTTAAAATACATGGACAATAACCTAACTTTACCCATGATTATTCTGTTTTATCGCCTGAAGTGAACTTGGTGCCACTAAGCAGCAGAAGAAATTTACAACTATCTCTCTATTTATACAAATTAATTAATAATTGTATTGATGACCCATGTAGTCTTGAGTTAATACCATTTCATGTTCCACGCGTCACTTCAAGAAATAAAGTACCATTTCATTGTAAAACAGCTAGGACTAATTATGAATTGAAATCTCCAATAAGACAACTCTGTGTAGCATATAACAGTGTATCGTGGACTATTGACATTGACATATTTGGCGACTCCTTATCTCAATTTAAGAGTACCTATGTTAACAAATTATTTCTTGGATTAAGTTACTTATTAAATTTCTTATATGTACTTACTGTTTAACTCATTCGTTTTTTACCTTCCGCCACCTTTAGGTAAGGAAAGTATTGTCTTTGGTCAAAAAATTCAATGATGAGTTTTTACTGAATAAGCATGTTTTAGGGTCCCTATAATACGATTTTACCATTTTTACGATGATGTCTGTATGTATGTGTGTCTGTGTGTGTGACAAAAGTTCCGGATCCCATAACTTCAATATCACGATTCCAAAAATTATATTTTTTTCGTATTCCTCAAGTTTACATCCAGAAGAACAAGTGATTAGATTTTGGTTATAATTGGTGAACCGGAAGTAGCCTCATTTGAAGATTTAACAGTTAAATTTGATTTATTGACATTTAACGTTATTATAACTTAAAGAATATATTATTCTCTATACGATTTGATTACATTTTATAGTTCATATTCAATAGATACAGAGTTAAAGAATTTTAAAGAAATTAAATTTTATAATTCAGCCAGCTATGCTAAACATGGAATCTACTAATATATTCATATAATTCAACTTGACAGATGTCAGTATCAATAAAAAGTATATTAATGTGGCAGAGATGTGGATGTTGAAGTAGATGTTGGGGGAAACACGGAAAGATACGGTAAGAAAATAATTCTAGTGGTACAAGTTTCTAGAAAGATACAAGAAAGACGATTACATTGGCTTGATGTCATGAGGAGAAATGAAGAATTATATTTGAACGAGAATGAGTAGTTTATTAATAGGAGGTTGAAGAAACAGAGGAAGACCAAAGATAAGATGGAAGGACTGTATTGCAGAAAATGAACTGAATGAGAACGACACGCAAAAATAGGGACCCCTAACGAATGGGAAAAGCTAAAGAGGAAGAAGATGTCAGTGTCAAGTGCAATTTAAATAGTTTGTTTATGAAATAATTCTACTGGAAATTTAGAATCTTTTGCAAGAAAAATTATGTATGGAATATATACATTATACACAGGATTGACGGAAGGTATTGTGCTGGCCACAACAGATTTTATATTTGTATGTCATATTATGATCGTCCTGTAATTGGGATCTTGTATCCTGTTGGATCAATTTATTAATAAATAAATAACCATTGAATAATATTATTCCATTGAACTGTGAATATTATTCAATTAGCAACAGTAACGAAGTTCATTAATTGATAAAAATCGTATGAATTATGGGTATATTATTTGACAGTTGTGGATAAAAAATATAATTCAACAGTAAATTACAGCATTAAGGAATCGTGGAAAGCTTCTAAATTACAGGATATATATTCCCATTTATTCTTTTTGTATTTCGCTTTAAGTTCTACAACAAAATATCGCGATTTAAGCTGCCAATAATATGAAAATAAGTAGCTATAAATCTCGTCCACAATTCGATGTGTGCAATAAAAAGTAACGATGCCTTGCCACGTACAAGTGTAGAGTAAGTGCAAAAATTCATCAGTTTTAAATAAAACACGCGAGAGTTTCCCTGGAGGTGAACATAACCCCAGATTTTAGCGCGGGAGGTATAATTCACGGCTCTGCGCTCAAGGCACGCTACCTATTATAGATAAGGATAATAGAAACTGCTCCCAGCTCAATTATAGATATAGGTATCGATATTTTAGGGTAGCTTTTTACAGGTTTTTCTTTCAAGCTCTGAATAATTTTTAAGGAAAATATATAGGTCAATCAAGAAATCAATACCACACATTATTCTAATGCAATTATAAACTCAAATATGTTTATTAAAATGTTAATAATTATGTACAAATAAATATTCGTTTCTAATACTGAAAATGAAAGACGTAATGGTGGCTTATTGTCATTGAAGTTTGTATTTTTTTACAAATAAATACAAAAATATGTTAAAAATATTGGCCAGCACAATACCTGTCGCCATTTTCATTTTATGTTATATAAGTATTGAATTCTAGATTTCTTCTACAACAATTCAAATTGTATCTATTCTTTCGTTCTGTGAGGAATTTTGTCCTCCTATTCTAATGTTCAAGTAGGGTTTCACGGCTTGACTTGATATTCAAGTTACTTGACTTGACTTGAAATCAAGCCAAGCTCAAGTCAAGTAATAGTAGCTGAAAGTCAAGTAAAGACAAATAGTAACAATTTCAAGTACCTGAAAAATCAAGTAGTTATTTTTCAATTACTTGAAAAAATCAAGTAGTTCTTCATTTCATTTTCATATAGTTTCTTATGTTTTATAACAATATCAATAATATAGACTTTTATTCATAAAAATAAATCATACATTCGAATTTAAAAATTAAAAAAAAAAATTTAAAAGTATTATATAGGAATTAGCATAAACTATTTATAGTAAATGTATTATGGTTGACCTTAAAAGGGAGCAAGTCGAATTTTAACCGGGCCGCCGTCTAAAGTAGTTCCAAATAAATAAATAAAAAATACTGGCAATGATTCCGTTTAATTTTAATATTTGACCGTGCCTAAATACCCTTGATTTTTTTCCATTTAAATAACATTCGGTTTTGGCACATTTTGGAACTTTATTTTCTCCGAGATATTAAAAGGTTTAAAAAATCCATTCATTATTGCAATATATACCTACTAGAACCATCTACAGTTATCTTAATAATAATGATTAGGACTTAAAATTTTGTCGACATATTCTCGGGTCATTCTAGTATACATTCCAATAATAGGTGAATTTTTTAAACCTCTGCACAGGTACTTGCAGTAGTGAATCAGCATAGCATATATAAATATATGCGTTACGATTCTACTGATTCGCGCGTTTTCGTACATAATCAGTTCGTAATCAAGCAGCTTGAATTTGCTTGAAATTGCTTGATCAAGTCAAGTAGTAACGATAGAAAATCAAGTCAAGTCAAGTAATGAATTTTTGAAAAACTTAATTTTCAAGTCGAGTCAAGTAATTTACAAAAACATCAAGATACTTGGCTTGATGAAACCCTATGTTCAAGATTCTTTAAATTCATTGACGCTATTAGCGGTATTTCTTAAGGATATATTTAATGAGAGAATATAATAAATTTTTGCAATCTAACCTAACCTAACTTTTGATAAAAATATTCGTATTGTATTAAAACATGGTACTTACGAGTTTTATTTAATATTTCGGAGTTTGAATTATTGATATTATTTATTTTTATATTCAAAATTAACTGTCAATGTCATAAATAAAGAAAACAAATCCCTTAGTAACGACTACAAATACGGTAATAATTTCCTTGTTTTTTATCATTGCTGTGAGAAACGCGTAGCTAGGGAGATTCTGAATGTTGATTGGCGGAAAACATGTCACGTGACTAAGGAATTATATTCTCACCAAAATACTGTGATTTAATTGGATGATAGATTATGAGTGGAATTATTGAATTTATTCATTTTGACAAAGAAATATTTTTTATTCTTTCAAATTTTACGGAAACTTCTATGGTTACCGATCAGTTTGATTTTATTCGACATTATTAAGTAGGTAAAGGAAACAATAAAGACGAACACTACCCTTCAGGCTCGAGAGCAATTCGAACTTTTGACCTTTGAATTGTGAATCAACATCCTTGTCATTCGCTTTCATAAAAGGTAAAGTATTAGTCTTTCAAAGAAATATTGATTATCTTATGTTCCGGTATCTTTAAATAAAATCGATAGTAAACTTTTTTTTACAAGATTTGATTCCACAAAATCTAGTTTATTAATCGAGGGTATTCACTGATATATAGATCACTATATTTTCAGTGTTTTAATTAAATTGGATTTATAGAATGACAACTGTCAGTATCACAAAAAATATCCAACTGCAGGAAATTGGATTACTTGCGTTATTTCTCGAAATAATAATATTCTGTTTTCTCCTGATAGAAAAAAGTAGCAACACGCGGGAAAATCATTATAACACGGAAAAAGAAATAAAAATAATTTATTTTATGACAACAAAATCACTAATATGTCTGCATATGATTGATTTATATTCTCAGTAACAGCAAGTTTTACCCATAATCAATCATATCAAATACCGTTTTTCAAATATGAAATGACATTTTTTGCCACACAGGGTATTTACTTTTTATTAATTTTAAATCTCATAAATGCAGTACGCTATTTTTGTAAATAATGTATTTTTCAAAATGGAGTATTATTGTTGAACTCACCAACATATAGGAATAAAAAGAGGCCAATGAATGCAATATGGACGTACCTGAAAAGAAAAAAAAAATTAGAAAAAAGGTGTGAAAAATATTAAATATTCGTACATACTATTTCATATAACACATATTAGTGGGGGGGGGGGGGACAAATCGGGCTTCGATTGTTAAGGTAAATCCCCCATACAGGTACATATTTTTAAACGATTTTTATATCAATGTTATGCTTAATTGTTAAGATTTTCAAACCACAAAAATATTGAAATATTTTTAATCCTTAACCGGATACATATTTTTTTATGAAAAATTAGTTCAATGGTGAATTATATTATTTACACCAGACGTCATGCTGCATAAAGTGAATAAAAACAATTTTGTAATTGGCGTGAAAACAATGAAAAAACAAACATTAGCTACAGAAATTTGTATTCTAAAATGTACCATGATTATAGTAGGCTAAAAAGAAAAATGCTTGTTTTGTAACAAATACATAAAAAATCTCATGTGGCCAGCACAATAACTTCAATACCACGATTCCAAAAATTATAATTTTTTCGTATACCACAAGATTACATCCAGAAGAACAACTGATTAGATTTTGGTTATAATTGGTGAAGCGGAAGTAGCCTCATTTGAAGATTTAACAGTTAAATTTGATTGAATGACATTAAACGTTATTATATCTTAAAGAATATATTATTCTCTATACGATTTGATTACATTTTATACTTCATATTCAATAAATATACAGCCGTATTCATAGTACATGAGAAAAACCAGGTTTAAACTGTATTTTTCTAGTTCTGGTTTAGACGTGGTTTAATTTAGCCTATTCATAGTAATATTTCAACTTGGTTTAAACCAGCTTCAAGTAATCCTGGTTTAAGCTCCATTCTAGTCGACGAATCCAGCTGATCTTGGTTTGCGCACGCGTAGTTCTCAATATTTTGACGTTTACTGAAAGCAATTGACAACTTTGTCTTAAGTTTAGACATTTTAACAACAAAAACATTTTAAAATAATATACTGGTATGTATTATTGCAATATAAGTATATGTAATATTTATTATAAATAAAATTTTCAGAAATCAATTGCGCCCACAATTTTTGTCATTTGACAAATATAAAATTCTTCTTTCATTACAGATAATTATCTGTCGTTCTGTGGGAAATTGAGGTATCGTTCTATTAAAGAAGCTATAGCTCTTGTTACTCTTCCAGCAATCCGAGACATAGTGGCTTGAGAGAAGTTATGTAAATCAGCTGTAATATAATTTTTATTATATAAAAATGCATCTGTATACTGTTTCTTATAATTACCAGTCTCACTCTGGTAATTCCCTTTCGCCAAGTATCTTATGGTACTTAAAACTTGAATTTCCGCAGAAACTTGCCTTCCTTTATTATCATCCCGTATGTGTATTGAAGGCCTGACTTCTTCAATTAAATTTTTATTTGTTTCTTTCTTGAATCTAAAACAGAATTATGTACATATTATTTTATTTATGTATATGAGAATTACCTATAGATTATTCTAAACTGTGTGTCATCATATTTTTCGAAGGGGTTGATTTGTGGAAAATATTTTTTTTGTTTTCTTTGACGTTCAACTACATCTCGAACATCATTAATGTTATCCAACATATCTTGTATGTCATCCATTACGCTCGTATTTCTATAAATAATTTAATCAATTTACTTTTACCCCAATATCTGTAAAATAAGTTGTAATTAAGTAGGTTATATTTAATTGTCTTGTTCAAAATTATTATATTTTTAACGAAACTAACGCCCGGTTGCAGAAACGTTCATCAACGCTTTATTTGATTAACGGATCATCAAAACGAACAAATGCAACGCGATTTTTTGACAGCAATGATTTAAATGTCATAAGAACAAGAAAACTGATTCGAATTTGTTCGTTTTGATGGTCCGTTAATTAAACAAAGCGTTGATGAACGTTTCTGCAACCGGGCACAAGTGTAATACAAATATATAATGTAAATATGTACTTACAATTGTATACATACATAAAATGATATTCAAATTATATAACCACACGCGTTTGTACTGATGTTTCACTATCTTAGACCAGTGTAAAACTAGGGTGATGTCAGGTTTAAATACTGGACCTGGTTTAAACTGGAACTACCGTTAAACCGCTACTATGAATAGGGAAAATTGTCGGTCTACGCAGGTACAAAGATAATTCTAGTTTAAACTAGCATTCGGTCACTATGAATACGGCTGATAGAGTTAAAGAATTTTAAAGAAATTAAATTTTATAAATCAGCCAGCTATACTAAACATGGAAACTACTATTATATATTTTTATATATTTTGAATTGTATTTTATTCACCTATACGAACATATGAATTTTGTTTCAGTGTTCCACGGCGTTGCCAAGTTATTCCGTTTTTTCTCTAAAAAAGACCGAATACACGCATTGCTTTATAAAGGTTTACTGAAGTTATTTTAATAATAAGAATAGTTTTTTTTAAATGTAATTATACATGCTGTTCAATAAAGCGAATCAAATGTGCTCAATTTCAAATGACAATAACTCGTCATTTTCAAATGGAACACCCTATATTTTATTATTCAGTTGTGTGTATTTTTGTATTATCTTCATATGTTATTAAGGGTATCCTATGCCTAAAACCAATAATTTCGGAGATTTTCACCATTTTTCTCTAAATTTATATATTTAACTAAAAATTAAATCTAGTGTACCATTGATATTGTTTTTTGAATAAGAAACAATTGCAGTAATGACTGTAGTTTCATTAGCCAGGTTATTATTAATAACAGTGGGATTAAGTAAATTAATTTATTAATATGAGTCTCTCGCAAGAAGAACTTACGAATATGGTGTACGCACTTGGAAAAGCGGAAAGAAACCCTCTTTTGTTGTACTGAACATGACCAGTTCTTTCAAACCTTTCCCCTAGTTTTTCAAAAGAACGCGGATTTGGATGTCGTCTTCCCGGAAATCGTTGTGCATAAATTCTTGATGCCAAAAGAAGGTTTGTTGCCGCTTCTTCAAGTACGTTCACCATATTCGTAAGTTCTTCTTGCGCACTCTCCACGCCAGCATTGAGTGCCCGTGAGGTGACGCCTGGCCTGACCAGCATACACCATATTCGTAAGTTCTTCTTGCGAGAGACTCATATTAATAAATTAATTTACTTAATCCCTTTGTTATTAATAATAACCTGGCTAATGAAAATACTATCATTACTACAATTGTTTCTTATTCAAAAAACAATATCAATAGTATACTAGATTTAATTTTTAGTTAAATATATAAATTTAGAGAAAAATGGTGAAAATCTCCGAAATTATTGATTTTAGGCATAGGATACCCTTAATAACATATGAAGATAATACAAAAATACACACAACTGAATAATAAAATATAGGGTGTTCCATTTGAAAATGACGAGTTATGGTCATTTGAAATTGAGCACATTTGATTCGCTTTATTGAACAGCCTGTATAATTACATTTAAAAAAAACTATGTCAGAACAGAGAGTATAATTGCAGTTATACAGAAAAGAAAATTCATAATTCTTATTATTAAAATAACTTCAGTAAGTCTTTATAAAGCAATGCGTGTATTCGGTCTTTTTTAGAGAAAAAACGGAATAACTTGGCAACGCCGTGGAAAACTAAAACAAAATTCATATGTTCGTATAGGTGAATAAAATACAATTCAAAATATATAAAAATATATAGGGTGTTCTATTTAAAAAAAGACAAACAATTCTCGCCGAGATGTAATGCAACACCCTGTATATGTGAAAATAATTTTACGTTATGCTCCTTGAGTAGACGAATAAATTCTGTTAATAAACTTATGCTGTATTTCTAACGACAAGGGAGATATCGAAGACGGCGATTTCGGTGACTCACCTGTATATATATATATATATATATATATATATATATATATATATATATATATATATATATATATATATATATATATATATATAATTCAAATTGACAGATGTCAGTATAAATAAAAAGTAAATTAGTGTGGCAGAGATGAGGATGTTAAGTAGATGTTGGGGAAGACACGGAAAGATAGGTAAGGAAATAATTCTGGTGTTACAAGTTTCTACAAAGATACAAGCGAGATAATTACATTGGTTTGAAAATGTCATGAGAAGAAATGAAGAATATATATTAGATAAAGAATGAATAGCTTAGTAATAGAAGGTTGAAGAAACAGAGGAAGACCAAAGATAAGATGGAAGGACTGTATTGCGGAAGACTTGAGAGAAAAGGAACTGAATGAGAACACGTAAAACAGAAATGAGTGGAAGACGAAAATAAAAATAGCGACCCCTAACGAATGGGGAAAGCTAAAGAAAAGGAGATGTTAGTGTCAAATGTAATTTTGCATAGTTTGTTTATGAAATAATTTTACTGGAAATTTAAAATCTTTTACAAGAAAATTTATGTGGTCGGAATTTATACATAATACACAGGATTGACGGAAGGTATTGTGCTAGCCACAACAAATTTTTTAAATTATAGTTTCACAACTATTTGTAAACCATGCTATATAAAAAGAAAGTGAAGTGGGCGTAGTAGAAATAGAAGACACATATTTCAATAAAACTCTACGAGAAACCTCTGTTTTTTCTGTGTTTTCCATTCGACAGTGTAGCAATTGTACAAGTCGTCAGGGATTTCAACGAAACAAGTTAGCATTAAAAATCCCTATGGATTCCGGAATAGCATTTAATATATGCAGAGGTAAGCTCACAATATCCCGAGCTGATCTCAACGCATTTTTCACTCCTATGAACACGAAATATGTAATGAAGCCACTGTAGACTTCCGGGCTGGTCTGTATTTGACTTTCAAGATAAAGTTATACCAAATTTTCCAAATTGAATTATTTGGACGCTATATAAGTACGTACTTATTTCTACGAAAATGGTATTTGATATAGTATTATTCCTAAATAAATATGTAATATGGATTAGACAAAAGATTGAATAAAATTATTTAGGTCCGATCCTATCAACTCTGGTTAAAGTGAGAGTTTATTAACCATTGGTTAAGAATTAAACTGAATGTCAGAAGCGATGCGAACAACAGTTTTAACCATGGGCGAATCGTGAACTTTGGGGGCCCTGGGTTAAATTTGTCTGGCGGAGTTCATTGCAGCATTATATTTGGCCCACCCTGCAAAAACTCTGCCCCACCCATTGGCCCACCCGTTTAAAAGTCAAATGAGAGAAAACAGTTCACGCACATTATTTGAACTGCATTTTTCATTCCAAAACAATAATGGAATTTATGGTAAATAAACAGTAATATTATTTTATTCGCAATCATTCTAGTTATATACCGATTTCTAACCTTTTAGAGGTTGGGAAATACGTCATTCCTAATTGCAATGACAATCTCTTGGGTGAGAATAGATATCACTTCCACCCCGCGGGTTGGAAATGTTTATGTAGGGGCTGCCTAGCAATATTGTCATAGATCCGTATAATAAAGTAGGCTAAACATTTTTTAATAGAGCTGTCAAAAAATACGAATAAAATTAAAGGTTATAACTCACTGATTTATATTGAAAATTATTAATTTAAAAAGAGGATGATTGTGAATAAAATAGTATACATACTTCGGTGGGAGTTTCATCACAACCTCGCGCTGTATCTCACCTCAAAACTTCGCCTCTCGATAATAGACATAAGCCCTCAGCTGTAATGAAACATATCCCACTTCGGGTGTAATATACTATTACTGTACAGTGCAGAGTAGATAGAATATCTCTATTCAATGCATTTCATCATTTCAACAGAACGGACGAGTTGACATTAATTTTAAGAATATTTGGAACTGACATGTCTGTTTTATAACTTTATTGTTGGTTGGGTAGTGTAAATAACTATCCGTCTATTTTTTTTTACAAAGCATCCTTCACTACATATTTTTAATAATTTTGAATAAACTTAATCCTATAAATTAATATCTGTTTAAATACGTATGTATGTATATGTTTCACAAATTGTATGATTAAAAATCATTTTTTTGTTATTTGTGTTCTAATGGAAAAGGTAAGTATAGTTTGGTTCACGAAAGATGACAATTCAAGGTCATTTATTAAACGTATGGTATAATATTACTAGCAGATAACTTCACTGCATTTCGTATACATAGACGTGCAACATGTAATATTTATGGATACATTTTAACTGAAATAAATAAGTGTAATTTATATGAAAATTATGTTTCTTTCACGGAAAAAAATTGTGCTGAGAAATTTACTATAACGTTGTATTAACTTTTTTGTTAAATTTATTAAAACAATTGTACAAAAAAAAAAATATTTATATTAAATTTAACTATTTTAAATTTTATATATTACCAAAAAATTGTAATACCTACCATGTAGTAAAATTTAATAAGAAAGTATAGTTAATTACAATTATTTTAGTAAAATTTCAAACAATTGGAGCTATAATTTTCAATTACAAAATTGGTTAAAATTATTCACATGTGTTGTAAAAACTTCTAAAATAAAATTAATAAATTAAATTATTGTACTACAAATTACTATAAGTGAAGAACATTATATTCTATTAAATATTAAATTTTACTACAATTTGTACAACGTTTTACTACAACCATAAGTTACGATTTGCCGCCTTGCGCAATACGCAATGACAAGTAGGTATCTCCCGTCATGTACTCATTTTTCTTAATATTTTTATTAATATTATCATAATATGGATTATTTTCTTTTAGTTTATCAATAATATCAGTAGTAAGAATTTATTATATTTTCTTTAAACTTTAATTTTTACTTTATAATTTAAACAGCAGCGGTGATAAATGATTTGTACCCTTTACCATATACATAGAAAGCAATACTGGGTTTACTGTATGAAATAAGAACAAATAATAGTAATTCCGTAAGTAATGTAACATTAACTTATTTAAAATGTATTATTAATTTTGTTAATATTTTATAGACTGTTCAAAATAATAACATCCACTGATGAAGGGAGGATAATAGCAGCAAGCTACGGAAGAAATAAAATATTCTTAAGATCTGAATTATCAGAATTGATTATAAGAAATGAATTGAAGGACAATGAAAATAGAAGGTTGTTAATGTTAACTCGGTTGTTAAGGTACAAGATGAAATTACAAAATATTAATACATGCATTATATTGGTTATTCGTACGTTTTGTTGCGTTATTGTTAAATACTTTTTGTGTATACACAATAATTTGTATTTGTTTTGTATTAATAAAATTATATATATATTATTATAACCTAACTTAAATTTTACTACAAATAAAATTAAATACTGAAAGAAAAGTATAAAAATTGTTACAACATAGTAAGATTATCTACTACAATAATAATTAAATTTTAATTTGACTGCAATATTTAATGTATGTTATTGTAGTAATAACTACTACAAAAAAATTAATATAATAATTTTAAGATTTTTACTACAATAAATAGCTATCCCTATTTGTACTACAAATTGTAGTTAAAGACTTTACAATTGTTATAAAAATACCTACATTTTTTTTTCTGTGTTTTAAATAACGCCTTTCTCAAAGATTTATGCTCTTCACCTATGTATTTGAAAAACTCAAAAACATAGACTTGACAAAAACCATGGAATAATAATTTGATTTAAATGTCAACGTCACTGGGTAACTATTAGAATAGAGGGCAGTGCAGTAGATAAATAGATATCTGTAACTCTACGACAAATGTCATTATTATTTGTAATGTGTTGGAAAGTAATGTCACCATTTACGTATATCTGTCACACAACATAAATTGTATAGACATACGTCAAATAATCTTTCTAACATGAAATGTTGCTAAGTTACTACTGTATAAAGTGCTGTGTATTCTTTCTTCGAACAAGTGACCATGAATTGTCATCTTTCGTGAACCAAAGTATACCAGTGGTGGCCCACCTAAAAAAAATTTGGCCCACCCTACAAAAATATCCTGGCTATGTCCTTGCTATTATATTGAGTGCACGACAGAAAAGGTATTAAAATTCTATCAACTTACAATTCAAATGTTAGTGATTATTAGCAATTCATTGTATTTACTATGACACCAATACCTACGAATCATCCGAAGTGGCAATAAACCCAATCATTCACACAATGCTTGCCAAGAGCCAAATTTCACTGCATGCATTTTGCAACAACATAGAGTGCGCGACGAGCAACGAAGCTTGATTCTCGTATAAATCCCATCCGAGATCCGATCTAGGCACTTGTCGGTCTGCGTTCGACAAGCAAAACGTCATGACAAATGCCTCATGTCTCCGCATATACAGCCTGTACGTATGTTTGTATGTATTCTGTAAAGAGCGCCAACGTTCGAGAGCTTGATTTGTGAGATTGTGCTGATGGATGCGGATGACAATGCGATTGATTTCAAGAACACAATTGATGGGAGAAAATGATAATAATTTGATTCAAGACTAAATTTGTCATTTGCAAAAGGGGATACTTTATCAACTTTCTCGATAGTTCCAAATGGTTGCACATAAAGAAAATGTCTAGGATCTACTCTATCGGTAGTGGACTACGAATATTACGTAATAGATAGAATATCTCATAGAAAAATCCGAGTAGTATCCAACCTTTTTACCTTCCGTCACTTTTTGGTAAGGAAGGTATTGTCTTTGGTCAAAAAATTCAGTGATCAATATCGGATCGCATAACTTCAATACCACGATTCCAAAAATTATAATTTTATCGTATTCTTCAAGTTTACATCTAGAAGAAAAAACTGATTAGATTTTGGTTATAATTGGTGAACCGGAAGTAGCCTCATTTGAAGATTTAACAGTTAAATTTGATTTATTGAAATTTAACGTTATTATAACTTAAAGAATATATTATTCTCTATACGATTTGATTATATTTTATACTTCATATTCAATAGATATAGAGTTAAAGAATTTTAAAGAAATTAAATTTTATAAATCAGCCAGCTATGCTAAACATGGAAACTACTAATATATTCATATAATTCAAATTGACAGATGTCAGTATCAATAAAAAGTAAATTAATGTGGCATAGATGAGGATGTTGAAGTAGATGTTGAGGAAGACACGGAAAGATAGGTAAGGAAATAACTCTAGTGTTACAAGCGAATGAGTACATTAGTTTGAAAATGTCATGAGGAGAAAAGAAGAATATGTATTGGATGAATTTTGAATAGCTTAGTAATAAATGGTTGAAGATACAGAGGGAGACCAAAGATAAGATGGAAGGACTGTATTGCGGAAGACTTGAGAGAAAAGGAACTGATTGAGAACCACACGTAAAACAGAAATTAGTGGAAGAAGAAAATAAAAAGTAGCGACCCCTAACGAATGGGGAAAGCTAACGAAGAAGAAGATGTTAGTGCCAAGTGCAATTTGCATAGTTTGTTTATAAAATAATTTTACTGGAAATTTAGAATCTTTTGCAAGAAAATTTATGTATGGAATTTATACATAATACACAGGATTGAAGGAAGGTATTGTGTTGCCCACAACAGATTTTTATTATAGTGTTAGTTATTTTTATTATCTTTTTAATATATATACTAATTATTTATCGTTTAATAAACGTATTATTTTAATTAATAATATTTCTTTGATTTTTACACTTCACCCATATAAATAAACGTTACAATACTATTCATTTCCATAGTCACAATCGTATCGACCCGAATCCAAAAGAAATTACAAAGTGTCAGAAATAGACGCCTTGTATGAATATGAAATATTTTAACTGAATAAAAAGTTTTCGAAAAAAATCGGTTTATATTGGTTTGTGGCAGGCAATGTTATTACTCACACCACTGTGATTGCTTTGAATTTATTTAAAATTAAAATTGTACTTTTATATTAAATCTCTATGTAAAAAAATATACAAAATCAATTTTCAATTACAAAAATACAATTACATTTCACCAGTAAAAATAATCTCATAAAAAATACGTACGTATGTATTCATTGGTCACATTCCATATTGGCATTGTGTACCATTATTCCGTTTCTATTCTCTGCAACTGTGCAACAATTAAAATTCAATTTCGAAGTGTAACAACCTTTAGCAGCAATAAACTATGTGTTGAGCGACATATCAAGTCGGGATACAGACACGAGTACAATTTCTCATTTACATATATGCATGTTGTTGTATGCACACTGCATCACCCTGTACTGTTAGTCTTAATTGCCATTATTTACATACAAACATGCCGTAAGATGAATACGGCACAATTGTATATGAGAAGTGTTTTTGATATGTTTATGTTTACTGTTATGATATGATAACTGTTTGAGAGAAGTAAATAGAATACTGTGCAAAACGTGGAAAGGTAACGTTTTATCACGCCTTCTATTTTTAGAATGGTAATTCTCTTTATATACTGGACTCACTTTATGAAATATTTTAGATTGCAAGAAATGTTAGGTTAATCAGTAAATAAATATGACATTATCAAACGAATAAAAATTCACGTCACCAGGAGTGTGGAATTTATTTGCCGAGGAAAATAAAATAAACTGCATGGAATTGGAAAATCATGAAATTTAGACTGAAAAATGATGATATTTGACATCTATGTACATAATTACTAGCTATCATTCTGACACGGGCCCCCATATCTGCTTGTCAAGGCTAAGAAAGCCACATGACTGTTCGCACCCTATTGTATTTAACACATATTTTATGCCTACACTCTACACCAAAAATTCTACTTATACCTATCCTTTATATTCAGATTTTTTAATTGTGGGTAAATTTCTCGACTGTGATGTGGATTAGGTGTTAACAATTACTCGAAAGGTCAGTCAAACAGCATTTATTCTTACTGTACCAACGTTTCGGTGAACCCTTGCACCTTCTTCAGGGCCTACAACAATTATACAACAAAAATGTAATATATACAAAATAACATGGACATTATCAGTGTGATGTTTTGTACGAATGTATTTTGTGTACAAAACATTCAGTTAATTTATTAAACATCGTACAAAATATTCAAAGAGCATACACACATCCATTTGCTCTAAAAAACGACAACCGAATAGATTTTTTAAATTTAAATTAATTCCATGGAGAAACTTTATTCTACTCTTCTAATTTTTCGAAATGTTTCCTATTCATTGGCAAGATTGACAGTGTTTGTAATGGCTACATGTAATATACCTATTTAAATATTTAACTATTAATACAATAAGAAATACCATATGTATGTACTTCCCAGAAAAAAGTCTTCAGTAATGTCTCCGGATTTCTAACACTGACATTTATCTGTCCGTTACAAACATTTTAAGTTTTCAATTGTTTTTCATGGCATTATTTAGGCTGTGAGATTTATTACAACATTATTTTATATATTATATTCTTTTATTTCTAAATCAATAAAAGATATAATAAAACATTTAAATGTATCAGATACATAATTTACTGTTCGTTAATATTTGCATGAACAAAAGTTTTCAAAAAATAATATTACAAGAATTTTATTAAGAATCTACTACTTCCGGTTGTCCAATTATTATCAAAACCTTTTCAGCTTTTCCCAGTAATGTCTGATTGAGATACTTAGTTAAACAGATATTAAGTATTATAGTTTTTGAGAAATCGTCCTTCCTACTTCCCCACATACACACACACACACACACACATACATCCACACACACACACACATACACACATACACACACACACAGTCATCATCGTAAAAATATTAAAATCGGATTGTAGGGACCTTAAAACGTGCTTAATCATTAAAATCTGGATATGTGATTTTTAGCATGAATCCAATATCTCTCTTAGCGAGAAGTAAACAAATGTTGCTAACAATTAGAAAACTTAAATATCGATACTGTAAATGACTGATTCAAAATTATATTAAGAAATACAATAGTTTTCCTTTACTACTTATCTCTAAAATCTGACAATACACATTTCAAAAAAGCTTAATGAAAACTCGGTAAAGAATGTGTCAGAAACAAATACAGATACTATTTTCAGTTTTTTCGTTGCTGAATAATTTGTTTTGCACACTTACTTCGCCCCTCATTTGAGGCGTAACGACGCATCGTTACTGCTTTGTAAATAAGAAATCAAAGTACCCACTCGTTTTCGACGCTTTACGTGTTATACTAAGAGCCTGAATCCATCTAATGGTAGGGCTATTTCACGTGTAATAAAGTAGCCAGTAGTTAGACGAAGAATAGCAAATAAGAAACACGAAAAGCGAATTTCAGGGAAATGTTAGATGATATATTTATAGTCAATTTTTTTTTTCTTAAAATGGAATTCCATTGTGATCACGTGAGTCCAGAGTATGAATAGAGAAATCACATATGCTTTTAGCAATGTGTTTGTCCTGATTGTTTTATTTTTACGCAGCGTTTGTTTCCGTATGTCGTAACTTAAGCTATATGAATAATTTTTATGTTTACATGTGTGACAATCAAAAATTCAGAGGTAAAAAATTATCGAAACGGTGTAAAGAAATTATTTTGAATGCTTTTGCATTCTCCGAGGAAGAGAAACCTACAAATGTTCCCCTGAATATTCCATTCTCGCCTGTAGAAGATGTAAGTATTTTATTTTGAGGTTATCACATGGCAATTGTCAATTCTGTATTTCCTATCTATTTATTTCTGGATATTAATACGTTTTAGAGAGTTTGTTTCGCTTTGAATGTGGCACATGTAACGGTAAATAATATCAAAAATGAATATAAACGTGGATCGTCGCGAAAAAATAGTAATCCGTCAATAATCAATACGAAACACTGACAGTTTTAGACAGTCTGCAATTCAACGTACAGTAAATTTTTTAAAGATGTCCGATCAAGGTTATCTACGAATTGTATGATTTAAGATTTTTGTTCCGCCCATTATGACAAATTCAGTGGTGTCGTTTACTTAGTTTTTATGAGAGTACATAAGATACTACTGTTATTTTATTATTATAAAAATATATGTTACAGTAAAAGCATTCATAATTCAAAAATAAGCCATCTAGTAAGTTTATTAGCAAATGTAAAACCAAATATGTGAAAAATAAGATACTGATTAGATTACTGACAATGTTAATGTCAGTAGTATTATCAACAACGAGTAGGGTTTCATCAAGTCAAGTAGCTTGATATTTTTGTAAATTACTTGACTTGACTTGAAAATCAAGCTTTTCAAAAATTCATTACTTGACTTGACTTGATTTTCTATCGATACTACTTGACTTGATCAAGCAATTTCAAGCAAATTCAATCTACTTGATAACGAACCGATTATGTACGAAAACGCGCGAATCAGTAGAATCATAACCTAGCTGTGTGTGGTACGGCGTGGTGTGCCATATACTGTGCTGATTCACTACTCCAAGTTAAAATCAGTGCAGAGGTTTAAAAAAATCACTCAATATTGGAATATATACTAGAATGACCCGAGAATATGTCAATAAAATTTTAAGTCCTAATCATTATTATTAAGTTAACTGTAGATGGTTAAACTATCGCACAAAACCCCAAAAAGTTATACTCCATTCGAAATAAGAATAATAATTGGGACTTCAGATTTTGTCCACATATTCTTGAGTCATTCTAGTATATATTCCAATAATGAATGGGTTTTTTAAACCTCTTAATATATATAAAATAAAGATCCAAAATATGCCAAAACCGAATTTTATTTAAATGGGGAAAAATCAAGTACATTTAGGCACGGTGAAATATTAAAATTAATCGGAATCATTGTCAGTATATATTTTTTTTATTTATTTGGAACTATTTTAGGGGGTGGTCTAGTTAAAATTCGACTTGATATTGTTATAAAACATAAGGAACTATATGAAAATGAAATGTTGTCTTGAAGAACTTTTTCTGGTAATTAAAAAAATAACTAGGTACATGATTTTTTCAAGTAATTGAAAAATAACTACTTGATTTTTCAAGTACTTGAAATTGTAACGACTTGACTTGACTTTCGGCTACTATTACACTTGACTTGAGATTGGCTTGATTTCAAGTCAAGTCAAGTCAAGTAGCTTGAATATCAAGTCAAGCCGTGAAACTCTAACAACGAGCATCGTTTTAATATGGAATGTCCTAACTTAGTCGAAACAATATAAATTTTTGAAAGACAAGCGTGTTACATCTATTCTTATTGCATACATTTATAGCCTTTGTAAAGGAGAGAAATAAATGTATGTCAATTTGTAAATTCGTTCATGATATAGATGACCTTGATCGGACATCTTTAAAAAAAAAGTATTTCATTTTATTTTATAAATTTAGTAAAATTCTTGTTCGAGAGTCCATAATTTTGACTATAGATATCAGCTCCAGCAACTATAAGATGACTTATTGAAATGCCATTTTTAGAGAAATTTGACTTTAGGAATCGTTCGCTAAAGTCTATATGCCTTGAAATTTTCTAACCTTACAGACTGTATCGTCCAGCGGACACATAAATAGTGAAACTTATATGGAAATTATAATAAGTATTTGTAGGCACACCTACTAATAATCCTGTGAAATACAGACACACTATCCATTTATGACATTGAATAGTGTATTTTAAAATAATTAATCATTGTTGCAAAAGGAAGAATACAATGTGATGTTGAAATATTGCGACAACTTTAACAAGCGTTAACGATAATATTTATATTTATTACAGTAATTCTTGACATTTATGAACTATATTTTACTGTGTTACATTACAAAAACTAATTTGTATTTGTTTGAATAACTACATTTGAATAAAAATTTCCACGAACAAATACACGAAATAAAACATTAGTTTTTACATCGAATATATTGTTCATCCAATAAAAGTAATATATGACATCATTTTGACATATATACAACCAAATCAATTCGCCTAGATATTATTTATATTCCCCGAGCAGGGAACCCAGGCATTCATAATGTAAATCTCAGAATAAATTTATCCCTGGCGTAAATAAAATATTACAAAATGAACCTTCACAAAGTTTGAGGAAAAAATTCTACAAAACTTTTAAAAATTTCAAACAAACTACAACAAAAAATAATAATGGAAAAACGAGAATTCTTTGACACAACTAACAAGAAATGGACAAAAAGAGAGACGAAAAAACAGATATTGCAGTAAATTCTTGAGAATTAAATTTAATTTTCGTGTAGCGAACATCGGACTACATACAAAACTTTATTTTTCAGTCGTTCACTTCTGGTTATTTGAACTTTTTCCCAGCCGTTATTTTATTATCTGTTACAGATGACATTTTCTGTTTTCAGTGAGGCTTGAAATGACCGAAGAAGGGAAGTAGTCTGCGGAAACGGAAGGTTACAAGGACTTGCTAAATATCACAGTTAATAAGATTAATGAACAGTCCATATAAAGCAGAATACTTTAAGAGTAAATATTTCATCCACTGCCAAAATTTTGGAAATTCATGTGATAGATTATAAAAGAGATATGCTACAATAGTTATTTGTACTAGTTGCATAAATTGTTCAATTAAGCAATCAAAAAAATCGTTATCCAAGTTTGATAATCAGATTCTGTTTTGGAAAAATAATCACTTTAAAACGATTCATTGTATGACAGAGGCAATTTTTCTTCGTACATATAACAAGCATAAAAACAAGATGTGTATAGTAATTTTTTTGAAAGATGTCCGATCAAGGTTATCTACGAATTTTATGAATGAAGATTTTGGCTCCGCCTATTCTTTCATATTCAGTAGTGTCGTTTACTTAGTTTTCATGAGGGTACATAACATTCTACTGTTATTTTATTATAATAGTATATTATGTTATTAGGAGTAGAAAGCGGTCTTTTTGTGTTGAACCCAGCTATTGCGGCCGAGGCGCTAGCCAAGGCCAAGCAAGCTGGGTAAAACACAAAAAGGGCGTTCTGCTCCGAATAACATATACTATTTTTTCTTCAAGTGTTTCAAAGAAAACTGGGGATTTTTTATATTTTCCTAGAATTGTTTTAATTATAGCGTTAGCAATTTCAGCCATAGTTGGCTGCATGTGTACACTACAAAACACAAACGATACAACTGTCAAATAACAATTTTTCAATATGGTCTGTGTTGCTGTGACGACTGCTGCCGCCAGCGGTGAACTAAGAAGCTAACATTTTTTACTAGTACAAAAATGAACAACATTGTTGTACTAGTAATAAAATGAATATGTTCTATAGTGCGTGTATAGTAACATAATATGAATATTATTGTACACTTGAAGAAAAAAATATATTTTATATCATACTGGTTTCAAAAGCAACGTCTTTTGAACGATTTATAAAACAAAAAGTGCAACATTAAAGTCCTAGAACTTCAAAATGATATTTTAAAGTTATAGGACTTTAAAACCTTACCTTCATACTGAATCCTTTATTTATACGGTATTACATTGTTCTTCACCTCAGCAGGTTCATCTAAAATATTTCGAGGAATGTATTTTTCATCAATTATAGCGAATAAAAATGTTAACGAAACCAGAAAAATTCATTGTCAATCTGTCAAAATTTTGCTAGGATTTTCGAACAATTGCGACTTAGCCAACTTATAAATCTCATACTGCTACAAATAGCTGCATATATCTTTTAATAATTTAATAACTAGAAAGCAGTATGACATAAAATTATGTATGTACCTCAGACGAAAAATGTCTTTAAGATACTTACAAGTAATTACAATTTGCTCATACCTTAAAGATTCACTTTTCGTCCTAGACACATAAAGTACTATTAAATATGTGCGATTAAGGTCATCTACGAATTGTATAAATTAAGATTTTAGCTCCGCCTATTCCGACAAATTCAGTAGTGTCGTTTACTTAGTTTTTATGAGCGTACATAAGATCTACTGTTATTTTATTATTATAAAAATATATTTTACAGTAAAAGCATTCAAAATTCAAACATAAGGCAACTGGTACGTTTATTAGCAAATGTAAAACCAAATATCTGAAAAATAATAAACTTATTATATTACAAACATAGTCTCAATGTCAGTGACACTGACAGAAAATAACGTTATTCGTACGGCTATAAATCAGGGTATTATCAATACAGCGAAAGTATTTTGTCAACAACTAACGTTTTAAAATGAAATGTTCCAAAATTAGTCGAAACAATATGAATTTTTGAAAGATAAGCGTTTTGTTATATTCACTCTTATAGCACACGTTTGTAGTCTGTAAATGACAGAGATAAATGTATGCCAATTTGTTAATTCGTTCATGATACAGACAACCTGATGGATTGGACATCGTTCAAAAAATTTACTGTACCTGCTTGGAATTATTCCATATAAAAACATCTGCAGGTGTTTGTATCTGAAATTGTAAATACGTTCTATAGTCTATATTATCTCAACTGTACTAGCGAAAAGTTTTAAAAACTCTGCTTTAGAACCCACAACAACAACTCCAATCAAGTCGGAAAATTCTCTACAATATAACTACTTTTCGATATAGAAACGTTCTGAAAATTTTAAATTGACAAATCAGAATTCCTAGGAAGTTTCTTTACTGCCGTTAAGAAATGTTATTAGGGAAGTTCTAAACAATTCAACTTAATACTCAACCTGCAACTAACAATAAAAATGAAATACTGGTATTACAGCAGACAAGAATTTTCGTCCTCTGAACAAATTTAAAATTATTTTTAAATTTTAAATCGAAATCGATTTCATTAGTTTTCTGTTGTTCACCATGTAAACATAAATGTGAATTACCATGGAGGTAGGAATAAATAAGGAGGGAGCAAGTTGTTGTAAAAGGGTAGCCATTTCCCCCACTCCAGGTAGCGCCTAACTGTCAACCTTTAATACTACCATTTTGTTTCGGTTGTTTACGTTTGTGTTGTGTTGTATAAGGGTATTCAGTTTCAATTTCGTTTTTACCTCCCGCTACCCTTGGTAAGGGAGGTATAGAGATCATGCTAAAAATCGCATATCGAGATTTTGATAAATGACCACGTTTCAAGGTCCATACGATTCGATTTTAACATTTTCACAATGATGTCTATGGGTGTGTGTATGTGTGTGCGTGTGTGTGTGTATGTGTATGCGTGTGGATCTTCTGGTCACTCTAGCTCAAATACTATCAATCGCAGAATTTTGAAACTTTGTATTTCGACCTTACTTTAATATGGAAAGTATTAATTAGATTTTGGTGTAAATCGGATAACTGGAAATCGCATTTTACTAGAAGCTCAAAATAGTTTTTCTCCCAAAAATACCCTTAAATGTAATTTTTTCGCGATTATGTTATTATAAAAATTAAAAATTATTGAATTTTCTACAAGCATGCATTAATAATTTTTCTAGACATCTTATAGATCAATTAATAAAATAATCAATTTTATAAATCCCGGAATCTATATTTTAAAGATAAACACAATTTCTTAGTTACACAGTTCATATTTCAAATGTATATAACTGGCAGATAAATACTGTCAAAAAATAATCATTTAAAATTAATAATAGTAACGTTTTAAAAAGAAAATTGTAAATAGAATAATAGTTATATGGAGAGGAACGTAATATACATAGTTTCCAGCATTAGTAAACACAAGAATGTATTTATTATATAAAAATAATAATAAATATATCATTACGGCATATTATCCATTGCTGGGTGTGCTAATCTGCTCTGTATACAAATTTCGGTAATGATTATGATATAGTTGTAACGTGTAGGCGTTTACCAACTCATTTCTGGCTTGGAGAGTGAACCACAGAGGTCAATTTTGTGCTATTTAAAATTCGAAATATTTGGTGTTCGGATTGAACCCGGTTCCCCAGACACTCAGGCACGCGGCCACGAGACAATTATTTTGTTAATACGAATATATTTTAAAATTTAACAAACCATTGCTTAAAGCATAACGAAAGCATACTTACTACTACCTTACCTATATTTCTATTATTTCTTACTTTAAATGTTTAAATAAACTGCTTTCATTATTCTCTCTTTTATTTGGTAAGGTTAAGCGATAAAAGTATTCCCATTTATTAATTCCTGGTGTTAAACTCCCGGAAGACAATGGGAAGTCTTTGTAGGGCATTTGTTAAACTAAACGTTATACATAAGTCAATGTTGCAGTGACGCATGGGCGGCACATGTGGGGCAAGGATCAAGCTCGGGGTCATATGTAAGTGGATTAGAGAAAAGAGGCCGTAAGAGGATGAGTTCGGTTTATGCAATGAGGGATAATTTATGAGTGAGCATGCAACTGAAGATACGAGCATAGATACAACTTAAATAAGAGGATTAATGATAGACTCTATGATGGAATTTATATTTTGAATAATTATGTTAGATATTGAGATAAAGTTTTATTTTCTCTGTTAAACGTGTGTTACTCGAATAAATGATAATGGATGTTTCACTGTATTTTAAATCATATTTTCAATTTATTCTTTCTATCTGAAAACATTTAAAATGGCACTATGAAGTTATTTTAAATAATTTTTCCATTTATTATATTCCTTCTTATACCTACTCGTATATTGAATATTATTGCACTACAATATCAAAGTCAATATCTATTTCATTATTGATTTGGGAATGTTCTGCGCTCCCATTGTGTGCAACAATTACGTTGTTGCTTTCAGTCGTCAAATATCGACATATTGTATTATTACGCTAATTACCATCGTCAGAATTAAGATTCAATTAACACTAGATACAGTGTTTGCTCTTTGCCAAGGTGTCATATATTGACATCTGACATCAATACAAGCAATACTGTTTCTTTATTAATAAGTAGTCAATAATTTACATCTTCATATTTGTTTGAAATTATTAATATATTTCTATTTGCTTAATTAGATAAATTTAAATTTTAAAGTAAATCCAAACATGTAAACTAAATTATTAATGGATTCCAATTTTACATTAACCCGTATTTTTACCTCGCGTTACCCTTGGTAAGGGAGGTATAGGGATCGTGCTAAAAATTCAATTTTAACATTTTCACGATGATGTCAGTGTGTATGTGTGTGTGTGTGTGTGTGTGTGTGTGTGTGTGTGTGTGTGTGTGTGTGTGTGTGTGTGTGTGTGTGTGTGTGTGTGTGTGTGTGTGTGTGTGTGTGTGTGTGTGTGTGTGTGTGTGTGTGTGTGTGTGTGTGTGTGTGTGTGTGTGTGTGTGTGTGTGTGTGTGTGTGTGTGTGTGTGTGTGTGTGTGTGTGTGTGTGTGTGTGTGTGTGTGTGTGTGTGTGTGTGTGTGTGTGTGTGTGTGTGTGTGTGTGTGTGTGTGTGTGTGTGTGTGTGTGTGTGTGTGTGTGTGTGTGTGTGTGTGTGTGTGTGTGTGTGTGTGTGTGTGTGTGTGTGTGTGTGTGTGTGTGTGTGTGTGTGTGTGTGTGTGTGTGTGTGTGTGTGTGTGTGTGTGTGTGTGTGTGTGTGTGTGTGTGTGTGTGTGTGTGTGTGTGTGTGTGTGTGTGTGTGTGTGTGTGTGTGTGTGTGTGTGTGTGTGTGTGTGTGTGTGTGTGTGTGTGTGTGTGTGTGTGTGTGTGTGTGTGTGTGTGTGTGTGTGTGTGTGTGTGTGTGTGTGTGTGTGTGTGTGTGTGTGTGTGTGTGTGTGTGTGTGTGTGTGTGTGTGTGTGTGTGTGTGTGTGTGTGTGTGTGTGTGTGTGTGTGTGTGTGTGTGTGTGTGTGTGTGTGTGTGTGTGTGTGTGTGTGTGTGTGTGTGTGTGTGTGTGTGTGTGTGTGTGTGTGTGTGTGTGTGTGTGTGTGTGTGTGTGTGTGTGTGTGTGTGTGTGTGTGTGTGTGTGTGTGTGTGTGTGTGTGTGTGTGTGTGTGTGTGTGTGTGTGTGTGTGTGTGTGTGTGTGTGTGTGTGTGTGTGTGTGTGTGTGTGTGTGTGTGTGTGTGTGTGTGTGTGTGTGTGTGTGTGTGTGTGTGTGTGTGTGTGTGTGTGTGTGTGTGTGTGTGTGTGTGTGTGTGTGTGTGTGTGTGTGTGTGTGTGTGTGTGTGTGTGTGTGTGTGTGTGTGTGTGTGTGTGTGTGTGTGTGTGTGTGTGTGTGTGTGTGTGTGTGTGTGTGTGTGTGTGTGTGTGTGTGTGTGTGTGTGTGTGTGTGTGTGTGTGTGTGTGTGTGTGTGTGTGTGTGTGTGTGTGTGTGTGTGTGTGTGTGTGTGTGTGTGTGTGTGTGTGTGTGTGTGTGTGTGTGTGTGTGTGTGTGTGTGTGTGTGTGTGTGTGTGTGTGTGTGTGTGTGTGTGTGTGTGTGTGTGTGTGTGTGTGTGTGTGTGTGTGTGTGTGTGTGTGTGTGTGTGTGTGTGTGTGTGTGTGTGTGTGTGTGTGTGTATCGTTCAGAAAATTTTGAAACCTTGTATTTTCTACCTTACTTTTATATGAAAAGATGCCATTAGATTTTGGAGTAAATAAGTATCTTTAAATGTTATTTTTTTGAGATTTGTTATAAAAATTTAAGTTTTTAAAATTTTCTATAGGTTTGCGTTAATACTAATTTGTATATATTTTATGGATAAATTTCTAATATTATCCATAATTTTAATCCCGGAGCCTACACTTTAATCACAACTCCATGGTTACACAGTTCAGATCTCAAATGTATGTAACTGACATATATATCACTGTGAACAAACTAATCATTTCAAATAATAATAGTAACGTTTTAAAAAGAAAATAGTAAATGGAAAAATAATTATATTTTTAAGTGTTCTCAATGTATATATTTTCCACACAAAGATTTTGCTTCACGGGCATTACAAGCAGTTGCCAAAAGTGTTTCTTGGATGTAATAATAATTATCGAGTTTGGCTGGATTTAAATAAGTAAATGAATATTTAAAAAAATATGAGTTGGTTTCAATATAAAAAATATTTATAGCCTAAATTAAAACCAGTACGCGCAAATAAATTAAAAGTTTGTTACCATTCATTAAATTAGTTAAGTATTAATTTTAAACTAATTTCAATATTCATGAAAATTCAAAGGTCTCAGTTCACAAGTAACTTTAACTTCATCGTTAAAAAATGAAATTTTGTTACTAGCAGCTAAAAATAAATCCGATTACGTACATCAAAAGTTCATGAAATTTGTGTCATTCGACAGGCAAATTTTTCTTTAAATACTTTCGTAAAATTTAATAGCCAAGATATTAGGTCTATTCACAGGGAATTACTTATTAATTTTCGGAATATTTAACTTGATATAACGAATAATTATTCTTAAGTTAATTTTGAGACTCAATTTCGGGTGCTACATTCAATTAACTTACACAATGAAACATTTTTCGCCTGATAGTTTAGAAGTAATTTCAAAATTTAAAAAAATGATGTAGCCAGAACATGACCTTCCGTCAATCCTGTGTATTATGTACAAATTCCATACATACATTTTCTTGCAAAAAATCCTATATTTCCAGTAACATTATTTCATAAACAGACTGTGCAAATTTTATTTGACACTGACATCTTCTTCTTTAGATTTTCCCATTCGTTAGGGGTCGGCATGTTTTATTTTCTTCTTCCACTCATTTCTGTTTTGCGTGTCATCTTCATTTAGTTCCTTTTCTCTCAAGTCTTCCGCAATACAGTCCTTCCATCTTATCTTTGGTCTTCCTCTTCCTTTTCCCTTATTCTTTAATTCTTTATCCTATATTTCCGTGTCTTCCCCAATATCTATCTCAAAATCCTCATCTCTACCACATTCATTTTTTTTATCATTGACACTGACATCAGTCAGTTAGAATTTTCTTAATATAGTAGCAGTTTCCATGGTTATAGTATAGCTGGCTGATTTATAAGATTAAATTTCTTTGCAATTCTTTAACTCTATATCCATTGAATATGAAATATAAAATGCAATCAATTCGTACAGATAAAAATATTCTTAAATATTTATAATAACATTAAATGACAAAAAATAATATTTAACAGCGATTTTTCAATAAAAACTATTAAAATCGTGGGTACTTCCAGTTGACCAACTATAACCAAAATCTAATTAAGTCTGCATATGAATGTAAAGAAGAGGAATACGTAAATAAATAAATAAATATACCATTCCGGCATATTACCCATTGCTGGGTGTGCCAATCTGCTTTGGACACAGTTATCGGTAATGATGAAATATTTGTACCGTGCGGGCGCTTATCAGGCGTCGCCTCATGGGCACTCAATGCTGGCGTGGAGAGTGCACCACAGAGGTCAATTTTGTGCCACTAAAATTCGAAGTAATTTTTGGCGTCGGTCGGGATCGAACCCAGGTCCACAGATTCGCGACCAGACACTCAGGAATAAGTAAAAATTGTAATTTTGAAATTCTAGTATTGGAGATATCACGGCCGAAATTATAGTTACACACACACGAACACACCCACACGCACACACACATACAGACATCATCGTAAAAATAGCTAAATCGTATTGTCCCCACAATACGATTTAGCTATTTTAAAACGTGCTTTCATTGAAAACTCACCACCGAATATTTTGACTAAAGATAAAACCTTCCTTGCCTAGAGGTGATGGAAGGTAAAAAATAACGGAAATCAACAATCAGATTGTACCATTACAGTTGGTTCTTTATGTATTCCATTAGACAGTTTCATTTAAAAGAAACAAATTTCAGCAGCTACAGTACAATGGAAATAATAAAATGCAACGAAATATAGTTGATTTGGTATTTTCTATTACTATCACACTTGTAACCTTTAATCCCGGTCCTGTTTTAAACTAACCTACATTCAGGCGGTATAAAGGCATCCACAGTAATTCAGTGCAGTTGCACCAAGGATTCCCTTCAACAACAAAGCTTCGAATACGACTATAGGTTACAGGCTACACGAGTATTCGCTACAGACAATAGGGCTCCGGGTAAAATAATCTAAGCGCCGCCCGCCTCGCTAGATTTGTATATTTCATCGGGTATTACCGAGCTCTTCCAGACGCAAAAACTATTCCAGCTATTTGTAACTGCTCGCCCGTATGCAAATTCCTGGATAGATCCACGAACAAATCGACGGAATTTGATACAAATCCACAAAAGATACCTACTTGTTTTTTTTAATGATGTTAAGAAGATTTTTTACTGTTTATTTTTTCAAACAAACAAATAGATGTTGAAATCGTATTATAAATGATAGATTTTTGTATATTCCAAAACTTTAAAAACATAAGACAGCCATTGGGCAATGGTTAATTGGCCGTCATTTGTCATTTGGGTGATAGAAACTTAAAAAAATATATACGCTCAGCAGGCATTCAGTGGGGTGCTTCACTCTAATTTTTTTATTGTTTTAAATGAAAGTTCATTTAATTTTGAATCAATTCGTAGTATTAAAATGTCATGCTATATGCCTGAATGCCTGGTCGCGAATCTGGGATTCCGGTTCGACCCCGAACGACGCCAAAACCTACTTCCAATTTTAATGGCACAAAAATTGACCTATGTGGTGCATTCTTCACGCCAACAATGAATGCCCGTGAGGTGACGCCTGGTAAGCTCCCGCACGGTACAAATATTTAATCATTACGTATAACTGTGTACAAAGTAGACTGGCACACCCAGCAATGGGTAATTGCCGTGATGATATATTTATTTATTTTATTTATAATTGTATTTAGTTTAACTGCATTTGATTTTAACAAGACCTGTAGCTATATTTCTCGCACCGGTTTCTATAGTAGGCTGCGCGAGAAAGAGAGCAATAGTGGGTTGTAGAATCAAATATTTCAAAAACTAACAACTTTTTTTTTACTTTCTTCGTCTCAATCATGATTTTTTCTTATTTACTTTCAAAATAACTAACATTTTACTCAATTTTCTATTATGGCGGTGGACCCCATTTGGCATTTTGTTTTGCAACAGGGAAAATAGTAAAAATGGCGTTTTCATTTTTCTAAACATATCCTAACACCACGGGTGTTGGCAATTGACAAAATTTCTAAACTTTGATTCAATCCGAAATAGAACTTGAAATAATCAACATCCGAAATAATTGTGGGAAAATTTCTCGACTGTGATGTGGATTAGGTGTTAAAAATTACTCGAAAGTTCAGTCAAACAGCATTTATTCTTACTGCCAACGTTTCGGTGCACCCTTGCACCTTCTACAGGGTAGTAAGATTTTACAAATTGTTACAATTCATGTACACAAAATAAATTCGTACAAAACATTCATTTAATTTATTAAACTCGTACCAAAAAATTCAAAGAGCATACACACATCCATTTGCTCTAATAAAACTAAAGTAATGGGATTTGAAGGAGAAGAATCATTAAGAACAAAAATAATAATAGAAAATAAAACAATAGAACAAATAAATAATAATTTTAAATACCTAGGTTGTAACGTTGGTTACAATCAAGAGAAAACTAATCAGAAAAGTAAATATAGAAACTATTGTTAAATTTTATAAGGTAATGGCTGTACCCATTTTACTTTATGGTTCTGAGACATGGGCCTTAACGTACCAACAAGAAAAAAAAATTGAAGCAGCTTCTCAGACCTTTAGCCGGACACACATTGTTAGATCGACAAACAAACAAATCAATTAGAGCAAAATTAAATACAGAAAATATAATATTGTCATAAGACACATACAGAGAAGAATGGAAAAACCACGTCGAAAGAATGGATCATAGCAGAATACCATACCAGCTATTACACTACAAACCAAGTGGAAGAAGAAGTACCAGTCGATCAAGGTAAAGATGGAAGGACCAATAATTAAATGCTCTAAGATAACGGAACAGGCTAACTAGCCTAAACCGTAAAGATTAAGATGATGATAATGTATAATTAAGGATTAGATTTACTCCATAGTTTAGTAATTTTCTTGTATTACAATATTCGGTCGCGTATCTGGATAATATATTCTCATATCCAAATATTTATAACCCAGTCCACCCCTGCTTGTGTGACAAACGTCCCTATAGCACCGTTTTTATATCCACTCACCTGTGAAATATGTCCACATTCGCTTTTCACTATCCTCCTTCCACATGTTTACCTTACGCCTTCTATCTTTATTGCATGGCTGCCGAGACTACGACTAATGCATTTTTAATAATCACCATAAATCAGCGATCACAATTGATACGAAGCAACAATGTCATAAAGTGTATCATTAATATGATATACATGATGTTACTTGCCATATAGTTTGCCTGGTAATGTTGCTGGTGTAGGTGTAACAAGACGGGAGATATGTGCATTTGAGAATGTTACAATGTACCTATACAATATGTTTTGTGATATTCAAGATAAGTGGGTGGATATACTGATAAATACAGTAGAGACTCTTTAATCCGAAATGATAACTGAAACATGGTACTAGAATTAACGATTTGTTCGGATTACTTCAATTTAGAATGTTTTGAAATATTTATTATAGTATTGCAGGGATCAAATAACGTCAAAATTAAGAAATAGAAATAAATATAATTATTTTTTTATTTTTTTACCTCTCGCTAAGAGAGGTAGGTATTGGATTCATGCTAAAAATCGCATTTCCAGATTTTAATGATTAAGCACGTTTAAGGTCCCCACAATCCGATTTTAATATTTTTACGATGATGTCTGTGTGTGTATGGAATTATGGATGTATGTGTGTGTATGTGTGTGGGTAAGTTGGAAGGACGATTTCTCAAAAACTATAATACTTAATATCTGTTTAACTACGTATTTCTCAATCGGACATCACTGGGAAGAGCTGAAAAGGTTTTGGTAATAATTGGACAATCGGAAGTAGCAGATACTTAAAATAATATTCTAAATATTATTTTTTGATAATTTTTGTTCATGCCAATAAAACAAGAGTAAATTCTCTATCTGATACATATAAATATTTTATTATATCTTTTATAGATTTAGAGATAAATAAATATATGGTATATAATAATCTGTTGTAATAAATGTCACAGCCCAAATAATGTCTTGGAAACCAATTGAAAAACTAAAATATTTGTAACTGACAGATAAATGACAAACATTATATCATTTCATATTGTATTAATAGTTAAATATTTAAAATTATAGGTATATTACATATAGCCTTCAAAAATACTTTCAATCCCGACAATGAATTGGAAATATTTCGGAAAATTAGAAGAGTAGGACAAAATTTCTTCTTAAAATGAATTTAAAATTAAAAAATCTTAATATAAAGAATAGATATAAGTAGAATTTTTGGTGTAGAGTGTAGGTATACAAGAAATGTTAAATACAATAGGGCGCGAACTGTCAAATGACTTTGTTGGCCTTAACAAGCAGAAATGGGGGCCCGGGTCAGAATGATAGCCAGTAATTATGTACATAGATGTCAAATACCATAATTTTTCATTCTAAATTTAGTGATTTTCCAATTCCATATGGTTTCTTTTCCTCGACAAGTAAATTCTACAAACTACGTAAATTTAGAAAATCTTGAAATTTTTAATGAAAAATTCTGACATTTGACATCTATGTACATAATTACTAATTGTCATACACGAACCCCCATATTTGCTTGTCAAGGCCAACAATGTCACATGAGTGCTCGCGCCCTATACTTATGTAACCAAAAACGGAAGTAGCGATAGGTATTGTGCTGGTCACAACAGATTTTTTTATTAATATATTTCTTTACACTATTAAATAACAATATACAATCCATCAAAAAGAACACTTTGCTTATATCTAATAAACAATTAAAATGAAATATAATTTGATAAGCTTCTGACAGTATAGTAACGTACTGTGTGATGGATTACGTGAAAAAAGTGTTGGTCAGCACAAGTATATGATACTTTATGATATCATTGCACTCGCAACTATTTCTCTAGAGATTTATTTATTTTACAAATCCTTTCCGACAGAATAGTTTAGTAGATATATGGATTTCCAGATTGCCTGTGTATGGTGCAATAAATAATATTAACTTGATCCCAGTCCGGATCTGCAGCCCTATTCGCCTACATTTCGAACCATTTACGGCCAATCGACGATTTGCAACCATTTTGAAGTGCCACCAACGAGCACAGCATCCTGTGAATTTATATTCCTGCTGCACTAATATGAAAATACGGCACCAGGACGTGATAACACGTACATACTCTACTTGTCACATATTTTGCAAATAATTATTATACCTACACATACTTGTTCAAATGAGAAATGGCAATAGCGTCATATGGGGTCAACTAGGGTATACATGAAACCTAAAAATATTGAGGAAAATGTGAAATACTGTTATATTTGAATGGAAAATAAAAATGTTATCTGTCAACAAGGATAATGAACCTTTTTCATATTTTTCGAAGAATATTTTAAATGCAATATATTTTTAGTAATATTATTTTTGATAATTTTTTGTTATTTTTGTAAATAAATAAAAAGATTGGCACCAAACATAGTTATGAAAAACAACTCCCCCACTTCTGTGACGTCCAAGTGCATACATTATGTCATTGACAGCCAATAGAAAAACAGTTTGTCCATCACCTACGTCTTTATAAGAATAAAAGTAGACGATAGTTTGTAAGGTAAAGATCTATGTACTTAGATGTCACAATCTGTTTCAGATCACGTGACTTTTTCAAAACTTTAAATATTAATTGTAAAATATCTAATAAATATTTTCATACATACATTTTCTTGCAAAATATTCTAAATTTCCAGTATAATTATATCGTAAATAAATTATACAAATTTCACTTGACACTGACATCTTCTTTTTCTTTAGCTTTTCCCATTCGTTAGAGGTCGCTATTTTTTATCTTCTTCTTCCACTCCTTTCTGTTTTGCGTGTCGTCCTCATTCAGTTCTTTTTGTTGAAGAATTCAAATATTAATTTTCACATAGTCAACATGTATTAGTTCAATTGTTATTTTGTTTTAAGATTAATTGACAGATGACATTTTTTGTACCTTATAAAATAAAAAGCAGTTTTGTACTACAAGTTAATTCTGATCATTTTTCCTTTATTATTTCAGAAAGTTACGTATTTGTAACAGGTTATGGGCTCAGTATGCTTATGAATAAAGGGAGTGAACAGGATTTGTAAATTGGTAGATTTTTATGATTTATTTTTCTAGTTGTTTAAATTGTAAATAACTGCTTGTTATTGGTTTACGACATGGCTGATATAAAGATTCAGATCGATAAACTTTCAAGCGCAGGGAATTGGACAAAATGGAAACATCAAATGTCTTTGCTGTTGAAATGCCATGGACTTCAAGGCATTGTGGTTGGAGATGTAGTTCGACCAGATATTCCTGAAGGCGCAGTAGGTGATGCGTTGGAAGCGCATAAGAAGAAACAAGCTGATTTTGAGAGGAACGATGCACATGCTCAGTTATTAATTACAAACGCGTTATCAGACGATGTATATAATATGTTGGGTGTGGTTAAATCATCCAGAGATGCATGGCAACGTTTAATGACTCAGTAGAAACTGATGCTTCTGATCAAGCAATCGGGGCCATTCTTTTACAATTAGGGCGTCCTGTCGCGTTTTTCTCTCGCTCACTCTCTCATACTGAACAGCGTCATTCTGCAGTAGAGCGAGAAGCATATGCAATTGTAGAATCATTAAGAAAGTGGAAACATCTTTTAATTGGACGCCATTTCAAATTAATAACAGATCAACAATCAGTAACCTTCATGTTTAATTCAAAAATAAATAACAAAATCAAGAACGAAAAAATTTTACGATGGCGTCTCGAGTTATCAAGTTTCCAATTTGACATTATTTATCGAACTGGCAAAGAAAATACAGTAGCGGATGCGCTTTCCCGTATATGTGCTACTTCAACAACGGACACGCGTTCATTAGTCGATTTGCACACCATGTTATGTCACCCGGGTGTTACACGCATGTATCACTGGGTGAAGTGTAAGAATCTTCCGTTTTCTATTAATGAAGTACGTGAGATGACGAGAAATTGTCAAGTATGCTGTGAAGTTAAACCTCGTTTTGTTAAATATGAAGGAAAGTTGATAAAGGCTACTGCACCATTTGAACGATTAAATGTTGATTTTAAAGGACCTCTTCCTTCGCGTACAAATAATCGCTATATTCTCACAGTTGTAGATGAGTTTTCAAGATTCCCATTTGCGTTCCCTTGTCCTGATATGTCATCATCTACCGTAATTAAAAAATTAAAACTCTTATTCACACTTTTTGGAACGCCTTGCTATATACATTCGGATCGAGGCACTTCCTTTATGTCAGACGAAATCAAAAGATTCTTAACATCAAATGGAATAACCACAAGTCGATCTACAGCATTTAATCCTAAGGGAAACGGGCAAGTTGAAAGATATAATGGGATTATTTGGAAGACTATCTTGCTTGCACTCCGATCTAAAGATTTAGACGTGGTACAATGGGAATCTGTTCTCCCAGAGGCTCTCCATTCAATACGATCACTACTCTGCACTGCAATCAATGAGACACCTCACGAACGAATGTTTAAACATTCACGAAGAAGTTCTACTGGTTCATCGCTGCCAACCTGGTTGGCAACTCCTGGCCCTATTCTTATGCGAAGACATAATCGGAATAGCAAATATGAACCGCTTGTAGATGAAGTAGATCTTCTTGAAGCCACTACTAATTATGCACATGTAAGATTTTCAGATGGAAGAGAAGCTACTGTAGCATTGAGACATTTAGCACCCCTGGGAGAGGACTATAGCATATTAGAATCGAATCCGAACAGCCCAACACGACAACCAACAGATGTTGAGACTGCTGAAGAACTTCTTAATCCTCCTGTTACCTCCACACCTGCTGACACTTCTCCTTCTCAAAATGATACAGTAGATGAAACTCGGCTTTCAAGTTCAGAAGAGTCAACCCCTCATCCTCAGCGAACAAGAAGAGAGCCATCTCCTCGTCCTCAGCGAACAAGAAGGTTACCCAGTTATCTTAAGGAGTATGATCTCAAATAAAAGGGGGGGGAAAATGTCATATTATAAGTGTTGACTAGCAACACATTCTTGTTTATAATGTTTATTTATCGTCATTAATGTCATGTATAATTTTGTTGAATAAAGCCTAACTTACGAAGGTTTAACTGGTCCTAATTACTACACTGTTGGACTGCGAAATGGAATAAATCTGCAAAAGTTGCAAGTGGGAATAATGAAAATGATAAGGAAGGTTCCGCATTCGTAAGTTCTGCATTGTTGTGTGATTTTAGAAAAGTAAAGAGTGATTGTTGGATAAATGACAGTGGTGCTACGGCACACATGACAACCAAATAGAGAATATTTTTCAAAAATTTTCGATTTTGTAATTCCAAGAGATGTGGAAATAGCAGATGGTCGAAAAATAAAGGCAATTGGTCATGGTGTCATCAATGTGGAGATGGAAGTTAATGGAAAATGGACAAGTCATCATTTAGAAGATGCTTGGTTTGTTCCAGAAATTGGTGCAAATCTATTTTCACAGTCTGTCTCACTGTATAAAGGGTATGAGTGGCATACAAATATTAAAGGAACACAGTGCACGAAAAATGGAAAAATATTTTTGACAGGTTATTTGATTGACGGTTTGACAATTTTAAATATGAAAGCAAAATTATCAGGTACTTCGAAAAATTTGTATTTAGTTAATACTATAGATACTTTACAGTTGTATCACGAAAGACTGGGACACAAAAGTAAACGTCATGTCTTAAAGGTGATGAAACAACGTGGCATTGAAGTAAAGGCTGATAATGAAGAGTTTTGCGAAGGTTGTATGTTTGGTAAACAGCACAGAAGAAGTTTTGGCACAAGGAAAAATCGAGCCACAACACCAGGTGAGTTAATCAACGCTGATGTTTGTGGACCTATGACAGAAAAATCATTGGGTGGTGCACGCTACTTTGTCTGCTTCAAGGACGACTTCACTAAATTTAGGCGAGTATTCTTCTTAGAACAAAAGAATGAAGTAGTAGATAAATTGAAGCAGTTCTTGGCAGAGGTTGATCAAGCGGGGCACAAAGTGAAACAATTTTTGTCAGATGGAGGTAAAGAATTTAATAATGCGTCAGTTCGAAAAATCTTAGAGGAACGTGGAATTGAAATAAGATTTTCAATGCCATATACGCCGGAACAAAATGGTGCGGCCGAAAGAGAGAATCGAACTTTGGTCGAGTGTGCTAGGACAATGTTACATGCGAAAGATTTACCAATAAAACTGTGGGCAGAAGCAGTAAATACAGCCTCCTACATATTGAATCGTACAGGACCATCCACAGTAAATGATAAAAGTCCATATGAGCTTTGGCATAACAAGGAGTCAGCTGAAATAAATCATTTGAGAATCTTTGGTTTGGAATGTTATGTACATGTTCCGACACAGAGTCGACAAAAATGGGACCGAAAAAGTGTCAAAGGAATTTTGGTAGGTTATTGTGGTGACAAGGATGGCTATCGTGTTTATGTGTCATCTAGAAGTAAGGTAATATTAAGTCGGGATGTTCAGTTTGTACCCGAGAAAATTTGTCATTCCAGGAATGTAGCAGAATTGACTCTTCCGGTATCTAAAAAACCTAATCATGATGTTGAAATTGGACAATCAACAGAAGAAATAGATAGCACTCGTATTGTATCAAGAAACGATAACATCTGTTTACGTGACCGAAGAAAAATTAGACATCCAATATATCTCAATGATTACGCAATGGTAACTACAGCAGATAATAAAAATCCGATTTCTTACAAGGACGCTATAATTTCTAAAAATGGAAAACATTGGCAAGCTGCTATGGAAGAAGAAATGAAATCATTATACGATAATAATGTATGGGAACTAGTAGACTTACCAAGAGATAAGAAATTAATTGAAAATCGATGGGTTTTTAGAGTGAAGACAAAAGCTGATGGTACTATTGATAAGTACAAAGCCAGACTTGTTGCAAAAGGGTACGTACAGAAATCAGGAATAGATTACGACGAAACGTTTAGCCCTGTAGCAAGATTTGACACTGTAAGGACAGTTTTGAGTGTTGCTGCAAATGAGAGTCTTAAACTTCGACAGTTTGACGTCAAAACGGCCTTTTTGTACGGCGAACTGGAGGAAGAAGTTTATATGCAACAACCGGATGGTTTTCAGGATGGAACAGATCGAGTATGTAAATTAAAGCGAAGTTTATACGGGCTAAAACAAGCACCGAGATGTTGGAATGCAAGATTCGTACATTTTTTAAAGAAATTTGGACTAAAAGTTAGCAGTTCTGATCCATGTTTGTTTATACGTGAACAAAATGGGCATAAATTACTAGTTGTAATTTATGTGGATGATGGCCTTGTGGCAGGAACTGATGATAAAATGATTGATGATTTTCTTCGAGAACTTCAACAAGAATTCAATATCACTCTAGGTTCTCTGGATTACCAATTTTATACGTAGACAACGCTAGTGCAGTCAAATTAATTAAAAACCCAGAATTTCATAAGCGTTCCAAACACATAGAAATTCGACATTATTTTGTACGAGAAAAATATTTGGAAAAGGCTTTGAACATTCTACATTTGGAAGGTGAAAATCAAATAGCTGACATAATGACGAAACCACTGCCACGTGTTCGTTTCGAGAAACTTCGTGATCGTTTGGGTTTATATTCTAAAAACTCAATTGATGAGAAGATGAAAATGTAATATTTGGGAGGAAGTGTTGAAGAATTCAAATATTAATTTTCACATAGTCAACATGTATTAGTTCAATTGTTATATTGTTTTAAGATTAATTGACAGATGACATTTTTTGTACCTTATAAAATAAAAAGCAGTTTTGTACTACAAGTTAATTCAGATCATTTTTCCTTTATTATTTCAGAAAGTTACGTATTTGTAACACTTTTTCTTTCAAGTCTTCTGCAATACAGTCCTTTCATCTTATCTTTGGTCTTCCTCTGTTTCTTCTACCTTCTATTACTATATGCTGTTTATTCTTCTCCTAATACATTCTTCATCTCTCCTCATGACATGACCAATGTAATCGTCTCGTTTGTATCTATCTATAAACTTCTATCACTCGAACCATTTCCCTTTTTCTTTCATTCCTTATCTTATCTTTCCGTGTCTTCCGCAATATCTATCTTAACATCCTCATCTTACCACATTCATTTTCCTTTCTATTTACATTGACATCTGTCAGTTAGAATTTTCTTAATATAGTAGCTGTTTCCATGAGTATAGCATAGCTAACTGATTTATAAGATTAAATTTCTTTATAATTGTTTAACTCTATATCCATTGAATATGAAATATAAAATGCAATCAATTCGTATAGATAAAAATATTCTTTAATATTTATAATAACATTAAATGTCAAAAAAAATATTTAACAGCGTTTTTTCAAGAAAAACTGTTAAAACTTCAAATGAGGATACTACCGGTTGATTAATTATAACCAAAATCTAATCAAGTCTGCATATGGATGTAAGGAAGAGAAATAGATAAAAATTGTAATTATTGGAATTCTAGTATTGGAGATATCGCGGCCGAAATTATAGTCACTCACACACACACACACACACACACACACACACACGCACACACACACACGCACACACACACACACACACACATACAGACATAATCCTAAAAATAGTGTTCTGTAATACAGTTCTTCCATCTTTTCTTTGGTCTTCATCTATTTCTTCTACCTTCTGTTACTATAAGCTGTTCATTCTTCTTTCAATACATTCTTCATCTCTCCTCATGACAGGTTTAAATCAATGTAATCGTCTCTCTTGTTTTCTATCACTCGAGTCGTACCCCTTATCCTCTCATTCCTTGTCCTATCTTTCCGTCGCTTCGCCAACATCCATCTCAACATGCTCATGTTTCTGCCACTTTGTTTAAAAAAATGATATTTAACTACGTTATTTCAAGAAAAACTGTTAAAAGTTGCAAATAAAGGTACATCCGGTTGATCAATTATAACCAAAAACTAATCACCTCTTCATTTGGATGTAAACTCAACGAATACGGAAAAAATATAATTTTTGGAATTATGGTATTGTAGTTATGCGATCTGAAACGATGATTATGTACACACATGCACACACACATACATACAGACATAATCGTAAAAATAGTAAAAACGTTTTCTAGAGGTCCTAAAACGTGCTCATTCATTAAAAACTGAATATCGATTCTTTTGGCCAGACAAACCTTCCTTACTTAAACGTAACGAAAGATAAAAACAATTGAAGAATCACTCGGTAAACAGATATCGCCAAATCATTTTTTTTTACATTAAATTGTCTATGTTCGGAAAAATAGTAGACAGCCAGTATGTATGTATAAATTATTAATTAATTACAACGTGATACTATTGTTAGTTATATCTTCATTGTAAGGCAGGTCGGTGCTGCGTTTGAAATATTTTTCAGTAGTATCATTTTCAAAAAAAATTGTTGCCTTCATGCAACACTAAAAATAATTGGCATTAGTATTACACTTTTCAGATTATGAAGAATGAGGAAAAAGCTCAATTGAGGAATTAATTATTACTTTAGCGTTAAACTAGGCGAAAATATTTCAGTTGGCGAATTCTCAGGTCACTACGATTCTAATTCCTCACTCACAAGTCGTAGGTCTTAAGTAAGTCCAGGAGTCACGTTAAGACGGTAAATTCTTAGCAGAGACACTGTAATTTCGTTTTTATGGATCTAGCCAGCCATCTGTTTTAAAAACAGTAGAAGAAGTACGTGGTGCAAGTGCACTCTTCCAGAAGACTCGTCGTCAAATTTTTTCACTCCCGCTCATTTTAGATAACTCCTCTCTCACAAAGCTAATGAGAAAATTTTATTTCTCAAATGTAGATTTATTCCAGATAAAATTTAATTATTACTCTACAACAGAAAAAGAAAAAGAATGAAATTTACAGCGGCGCTTATTATAACAAAACTTCAACAGTGTTTTTCATTAGCGTCAGAATTTAACATTAAATAATTTGAAATTAGAGTTGAGTGAATATCCCTTTCAATAATATATTCTTTGTTTGGGTATTTTTTTCTGTACCTAATTCATTATATTGAGTACCGTGCAGTACTTCGATCAACCAAGATAATGCTAACTTTTCAGAAAATTATAAATATTATATTATAAATAATGCATATTATGGGATAATGAAATGGATGGTGGATGACAACTACTCCAAAGATAAAATAAAATAAATTTAATATTAATTAAAAATAATTCAAATTGGCACAAAAGTTACTCCTGTGGTGCATCCTTCACGCCAGCAATGAGTGCCCGTGGGGTGACGCCTGCTAAACTGTTGACGGTACGAACATAAGATTTAACATGGGATTTTTGTTTTATGCAGTTTCCTGCTTTTTTTGTAAAAAGTAAAATAATTACGAACATATTATTATGGTAGAAATAGTTATCTAAGAAACGGAATGTATTTTCAATAGATCAGATCGATCAGATTGACGTTTATTAATTATATCTGAAAACCAGAAAAAAAAAACAAATATCATTGCTATTGCTACGAAATAACAAAAACCACGATATAGATATACAGTAAATTTTTTGAAAGATGTGCGATCAAGGTCATCTGTATCATGAACGAATTAACAAATTGGCATACATTTATCCCCCTCCTTTACAAAGGCTTTAAGCGTGTGCGATAAGGATGGATATAACACGCTTGTCTTTCAAAAATTCATATTGTTTCGACTAAGTTAGAACATTCCATTTTAAAACGATGCTCGTTGTTGATTATACTTCCGCTGTAACGTAAGTTTAGATATTAATTCAGATACAATACCTTGATTCATAGCCGTACGAACAACGTTATTTTCTATCAATGCTTTTCTACCAAACGACTGGCAGATGACATTATTCCTTTATTTAACTTATAGTTAGTGTCGTTAACATTCCGAATGACATCAGAGATCCTTAGACACAAATTACATTCTATAGTCTTTTCTTTACAAGGAAAACTTTACTTTTTTATGTTGTTGAATGACTATAAATTCTATATACGTAGTTCTATTTTGAAGACCAAACAATTTATTATTTAAAATTATCTAATGAATTCTGCCACACTCTATATCTTAGCACATGATATTTGTACATTAAAAACTAATAATATTCTGTGCGCTAGACTATGTAAAATATTTAATGCAATGAAACAATGTAATAATAAGTTTTATTCTAGGATACCACATATTTCAAATTACTCGTATAAGCTAATGGAATTTAAACTTTTCTCTAATGATGAATAACGAGAAATATAAACAGAATAATTTCAGTATTATTATAATGTATTCTAGAATATTTAATTATAAATTAACAGTTTTATAATAATAAAGAATGTAATAAAGTTTCGTTTAGAATTCTCCGACTAAAAGAAAAACAAATAGTAATACTTTCCATAAAGACCTGAACTAACATCACTTCAACTAGTGACTAAATACATGGTGGGGAAAATGATTCTAACATTTTGTAAAATATTCGCTTAACGAAACGTTATCATAACGAAATCGATATTATGAAAATAGTTATATTTACTTAACGATAATCGTTACCTTTGTATCCGTATTCTGTAACTCATTTTAAAAAATAATAACCTTGGGATCAAGTTAAAAACTTTATTTCCTAATATCAAATTTAATTTTAAATGCAATATCTAAAATAATTCAATATTACTCATAAAACTTCTAGGTTAAATTAGTTCTGGTGGGAGTCTGCTGTCAACCTGTCAACTGTGAGACTCTTTCTTCTTTTTGTTGTGGGTTATGCTAGAGCTACTACCACCATCTGTAGACAAATTGGGAATCTTGCGTTAGGCGTTAGGAATAAAAACTTATTAAATTATTGTAACGTTTTTATTTATATGGGTGAAGTGTAAAACACAGACAATTATTATTAAACTAAAAGAATACGTTCATTAAACGATAAATAATTAAGGATTAAATATTAAAAGATAATAAAAACCACTAACACTATGATTAAATAATTATAAACACTAATGGCCGGTTGCAGAAAGCGTTGTCAGATATATGACATCACGTTAGGTGATGTGACGTAACGTCAGATCAAAGTACTCGTTGCACAAAGCCATTTGACGCGACGTTAGCTAACGTTATGTTAAAATAATGTGACAACGCGTTTAACGCAATGTCAAGTAGAAAATTTGTTGCACAAAACTCTGACGCGTTGTCAAACTTCATCTGACATTACGTCACATTAATTGCACGACAGTGTTCAATTATCTTATGACAGTAGATTCATATTTAGTGATTTGCAGGTAATATTTTTTAAATAAACATATTATATCGTATATTTATCATCACTTGTGACTATTGCAATAGAAAACTTGATTAAAAGAATAAAGAACTGATTTCAAGAATTTACTTTCACAATAATGTAACGTAACCCCCGCGACCGCCGCCGCCGCGCTGTGCGATTTGAGGGATCATCTACTGGAGAATGACATTTTGAAGCTAGCAGTACCGAAGTTGGGTTGTGGTCTAGACGGTTTGGATTGGAGGATTGTAAGGAACATGTTAGAGATCCTCTTCCGTTTCACTGGCGTTGAAATTCTCGTCTGCAGCTTTAACCCTAACGGTCAGGAAAAAGAAGTTGAGCGGACCATCGACTGTCACTTCTTTAAGAATTCGAAATGCACCAAGGGTAGTACATGCAGATTTCGTCATCACGGACTGTTCCGGGACGAAACAGTCTTAAGGGGGGGGGGCAGTGTAACATAACCCCCGCGACCGCCGCCGCCGCGCTACTACGCGCCACAGAGTCTCGCCCGCCACTCACACGTTCGAACGTGTTAGGATAAGGTCACGGTAAGGTTATCTATTGTTCACGCTGTTTACCTCTAGAGCTCTCCAGAAAGGCCTAGAAATAATGCCGCCAGGTATATAACCCGTCCCCAAAGCCAGCAAACACACTCTGTATTATACAAGCAACGAGTGCAGAAGTCTAATATAAATAAGTGTAGTGAATAGTTGGTGATATAAAGAACAGTCGACAAGTGAACATAAATAAATGTAATTAGGGACATAAACAGTAGTGTTAATTGTTTAAATAAATAATCTTAGTGTTTAATTGTCTTATAATAATCTTAGTCTTTAAATTAGTGTTAATATTTGTTTATCATAGTGTTAGTTACTTTTATAATCTTTTAATTATATTTCTAATATTTATTTACCGTTTAATAAACGTATTCTTTTAGTTAATAATAATTGTCTATGTTTTACACTTCACCCATATAAATAAAAACGTAACAATTGGTGTCAGGTGTGGGGTTGTTAATAACTGTGAAGTGTAAACAAAAATAATTAAAATGACGAATAAAAAAATAAAATTAAGTGAATTAAAAGTAAGTGATCTCAAGAGAGAACTGGAAGAACGAGAATTAGATACGACAGGACTGAAAAGCGTTCTACAATCTCGTCTACGGGAGCATTAACCGATGCTGGTGAAAACCCTGAAGATTACCTATTCGAAATTCCGGGTGACGTTTCCGATATTAGTAAACAGATAGAACAAACTTCTAGTAAATTAAAAGAAGAATTAAAACTGGAAATGGCAGAAAATTCTAGAAAGGCAGAAGAAAATTCTAGAACGCTAAAAGAAGATTTGACCGAAACTCTAGAACAAAAATTAATAGAAAGTTCTAGAAAGGCAGAGGAAAATTCCAGAACCCTAAAAGATGAATTAATGGAACATTCTAGAACATTAGAACAAAAATTGGAAAGAGAAAAGCAGAAGAAAATTCTAGAAGTCTAGAAGAAAAATTAGAGGAGAATTCTAGAAAAACCGAGGAAGACCTGAAGAATTTAAAAGATGAGTATGACAAGAAGATTGAAGAAATACGAGAAAAATTCACTAAAATTACACCGTCGTCAATTCCGAATTCTGGTGTGGCTGAGCCAAGTCTAATAGAAGGAAGAAAAGTAGTAAAACCTGATACTACTTCAAAAATGCACATAAAAACTCCGGAATTTGATGGGAAGTCTTCGTGGCCAAATTATTTAAAACAATTTGAAGCGGCCGCAAAAGCGAATAATTGGACGTCCGAGGAGAAGGCTACGGCGTTGACTGTTTCGTTGCGCGGAGAAGCTATCGACATCCTGCAAACGCTGAAAGAAGAAGAACAAGAAGACTACGACCAGCTAGTCAAACGATTGGATATGCGGTATGGAAATGCGCGTCTGGAGCAGGTGTACTAGACGCAACTGAGGAACCGGTATCAGAGTTCAAAAGAAAGCCTTCAAGAATTTGAAGTTGACGTAGCTCGTTTGGTTCATCTCGCACATCCTACGGCTCCTGACAGCGTTTTGGAGTGCCTGGCCACTCAATCATTCATTTACGGGGTTCGAGACAGCGAAACTCAACAAGCACTGCGATTGGCCCGTCCTAAAACTTTAATTGATGCACTCTCATATGCATTGGAGCATGAAGCTGCCAAACAAGCTTCACGTAACCAATCGCGAGTGCGAAGTATGGATGCTGAGTGTAATGAAAACACAGAAGATTTAGATGAGAGGTTACGGCGAATTGAAAACGAAATGTTTGCTGGAAGAAAGAAACTCCGCTGTTGGAACTGCGGTGAACTGGGTCATCCGCGAAGACTTTGCAGAAAAATTCAAAAGAAGGCGGAATCGACAAAGGAAGAAAAGGAGTCGGAAAACTATATCGAGTTGACGCGAAGGGGCAACTGTCGACCCGTAATCTAGTAGCTCCACAATCTATCAGTTATATCGCATCTCTTCATCATAAAGCCAATAGCATCTATGTGGATGGCTCTATTAACGCAAGGCCAATGAAAATGCTACTGGATATGGGTGCGACAAAAACTATAATTAGACCCGACTTCATAAGGAAAACTGGCACGACACATCTTCAACCAACTAAGTGGCGGTTACGCACAGCAACAGGAGAACAAGCTACCGCATTAGGAGAAGTAGACGTCACCATCTCTATTGGAAACACCTCCTTTAAATATCGTGCGCTGGTAGCTGAAGTTGAAGATGAATTAATACTCGGAATGGACGCAATGACAAAGCATGGTTTTAAACTTGACCTGAAGAAGGGCGTGATGATGGTCAATGAAGAAGAACTCGTATTAAATCCACGAGATGACAAAGCTGTGCGCGTACTAATGGCTGAGGACGTTACCCTCCCAGAACGAAGTGAAACTATCCTGGAAGCACATTTAGATGGTAGTTTCTCTGAGGGAAGTCTCGTTATGCTGGAGCCCAAGAATGATGATGCCAAAACCGGCACTGGAGTTGTTGTCGGAAAATCACTGGTCAAAGCCAGCCAGGTAATACCAGTTCGGATAATGAACGTAAATTTTTATCCTGTTGTTCTGAAGAGAGGAACAATTGTAGGAGAATGCATGGCAGTATCCTCGATTAACCGAACTGTAAAGACCAAAGGGAACACATCTTAGAAAGTTCCGGACACGTTAATCAATCAATTGACAACATCATTTGAAGAATTGACCGCCGACCAGAGAACAAAGGCGAAGAATCTAATTGGAAATTTTAAAGATGTGTTCCAATTTGATAAGAAAACCAAAGGGAGAACTAATGTAGTTCACCATAAAATAGACACCAGAGACGCAAGACCCATCCGTCAACCAGCAAGAAGACTACCACTGGCGAAGCGTGAGGAAGCAGAAAGATTAATTGAGGACATGAAGATGGAAGGTGTGATTGAACCTTCAAGCAGTCCATGGGCTTCACCAGTGGTGTTAGTGAAGAAGAAGGATGGCTCTACACGATTTTGCGTCGATTATCGTCAACTTAACAACGTGACGAAGAAGGATAGCTACCCGCTACCTCGAATAGACGACACATTAGACACTTTGGCTGGCTCAAAAATGTTCTCCACTTTGGATCTAAAGAGCGGCTACTGGCAAGTGGATTTGAATCCAAAAGACAAGGAGAAGACAGCCTTCACCATTGGTACAGGACTCTGGCAATTTACCGTAATGCCGTTTGGACTCTGCAATGCTCCTGCAACGTTTGAACGACTCATGGAAACGGTATTGGCTGGGCTATCTTGGAAAACCTGTTTAGTGTACCTCGACGATATTATTGTGGTAGGTAAGACATTCGAGGACCACATGAAGAATTTGGAAGAGGTTTTCCAGAGATTGAGGAAGGCTAACCTGAAACTTAGCCCAAAGAAGTGTCACCTGTTTCAAAGAGAAGTTCATTACCTTGGACACGTGGTTTCCGGTAAGGGTATTGCAGTTGACCAGGAGAAGATAAAGGCTGTGAGGACTGGCCAGCACCTAGGGACAAACACGAACTCAGAAGTTTCCTTGGTTTGTGTACCTATTATCGACGATATGTACCTGGATTTGCCAACATAGCCAAGCCACTGACAAGGCTTACTGAAGAAGGAAGAAGATTTATCTGGGAAACGGACTGTACAGTTGCATTTAAAGAACTAAAACATGCTTTGACAAGCGCACCCGTCTTGAGTTATCCTTTACCTGAAGGAGAATTCATTCTAGACACAGATGCCAGCAACGTCGGAATTGGTGGCGTTCTTTCCCAGATACAAGATGGGCATGAGAAGGTTATTGCCTACTTTAGTAAGACCTTGTCAAAACCAGAAAGGAATTACTGTGTGACCAGAAAAGAACTCTTGGCAGTCGTGAAATCCGTGGAACATTTCTACAAATATTTGCACGGAAGAAATTTTTTGATTAGAACTGACCATGCTGCATTAAAATGGCTGCTACAATTCAAGAATCCTGAAGGTCAGGTGGCTAGATGGATAGAAAGACTACAGGAATACGATTTCAAAATCGAACACAGGATAGGTACCAGCCATCGTAATGCCGATGCATTGTCCAGAAGGCCTTGCCAAGATGACTGCAAACATTGTAGTCGACTTGAAGAGAAACAGTTTACCGTCGCCAGGACAACAGTAGTCGATGATAGTTGGCAGCCCGATGGATTACGCAAGGACCAAGAAAATGACCTGACTTTGAAAATCTTATTAAAATGGAAAGCAGAAGAATGCAAACCAATATGGGAAGACGTTGCACCACACTCACAGAGTGTAAAAGCGTACTGGGCGCAATGGGACTCCATGGTGATTGAGGATGGCCTGTTGAAGCGTGTGGTAGAGAATGCTGATGGAACTGAGAAGAAAGCTCAGTTGGTCATTCCTAAGAGTAGAATACCAGACGTGTTGAAAGAGATCCATGACGGGTCTGGAGGCCATTTTGGAGTCACCAAAACCCTAGAAAGATTGCGCCAGCGGTTTTACTGGGTTAACTTCACTGAAGATGCTAAAGACTGGTGCAAGAAATGTGTGGTTTGCGCGGGAAGTAACGGCCCTCATAGACGACGAAAAGCTCCAATGCGTCAATACAACGTTGGCAGTCCATTTGAGCGCATTGCGATTGATGTGGCCGGACCATTTCCAGAAAGTAACGACGGAAATAAATATATCGTGGTTGTGATGGACTACTTCACCAAGTGGGTTGAAGCTTATCCATTACCCAATCAAGAAGCCACCACGGTCGCTGAAACCTTAGTTAAAGAATGTATATGTCGATTCGGGGTACCACGCGAACTTCACTCCGACCAGGGAAGAAATTTCGAGTCTGCCGTTTTCCAAAATATCTGTAAGATATTAGGAATTAATAAAACAAGGACAACTGCATTACATCCGCAGTCCGATGGCATGGTTGAACGAATGAACAGAACGATCAACCGATATTTGTCGAAGCTAGTCTCCAACCACCAAAGAGACTGGGACCGACATCATCATCTGTTCCTGATGGCTTATCGTTCATCCGTGCATGAGACAACAGGGCAAACTCCTGCGAACATCTTATTCGGACGTGAGTTGCGTTTACCATGCGACTTAGTGTTCGGCAGCAAACCTGGGGAAAACCTGGCCGGAGAAGACTACGTTACGGGCTTACGGAGTAGAATGGATGACATTCATGAACAAGTCCGTACGAACATTCAAACTGCCAGCGACCGAATGAAGGACCGGTATGACATCAAAGCCGAAAAAGGTGGATATCAACCTGGGGATTTAGTGTGACTTTACAACCCACAAAGGCGCCGCGGGTTATCACCAAAGCTGTAAATGAATTGGCAGGGCCCCTATGAGGTAGTCAAAAGAATAAACGACGTGGTATATAGAATTAAGAAACGACCTACCGGGAAGCCGAGGGTGGTACACTTTAATCGGCTAGCCCCTTTTCCTGGAGACAACCACGAAGACCATAATGGAGCAGCAGTTCGTCGGATCATAGCTCAAGAACCGACTTTTGAAGATTTCATGGAGAACTATTCCTTTGGGCGCAAGGCGCGGTACGGCGTGATAAAAGAAGAACATCGAGATCTGTTTACCGTGTCTTCAGATTATTCCCTCGGCCACTGCGTATCAGAAGACTTAAAGATGTCCCGCGGCATAGCCTCAGTCTTTAAGGCGAAATATGGACGACTACAAGAACTGCCCAACCAACGTCCATCTGTTGGGAAAACGCTACGACTGAGAGATAGCAATTCAGACCATCAGCGGTACATCTACTATTTTGTTACAAAACCACGCTCGTACCAGAAGCCGTCGTATCAAAGCCTATGGAACTCGCTGTGCGATTTGAGGGATCATCTACTGGAGAATGACATTTTGAAGCTAGCAGTACCGAAGTTGGGTTGTGGTCTAGACGGTTTGGATTGGAGGATTGTAAGGAACATGTTAGAGATCCTCTTCCGTTTCACTGGCGTTGAAATTCTCGTCTGCAGCTTTAACCCTAACGGTCAGGAAAAAGAAGTTGAGCGGACCATCGACTGTCACTTCTTTAAGAATTCGAAATGCACCAAGGGTAGTACATGCAGATTTCGTCATCACGGACTGTTCCGGGACGAAACAGTCTTAAGGGGGGGGGGGGCAGTGTAACATAACCCCCGCGACCGCCGCCGCCGCGCTACTACGCGCCACAGAGTCTCGCCCGCCACTCACACGTTCGAACGTGTTAGGATAAGGTCACGGTAAGGTTATCTATTGTTCACGCTGTTTACCTCTAGAGCTCTCCAGAAAGGCCTAGAAATAATGCCGCCAGGTATATAACCCGTCCCCAAAGCCAGCAAACACACTCTGTATTATACAAGCAACGAGTGCAGAAGTCTAATATAAATAAGTGTAGTGAATAGTTGGTGATATAAAGAACAGTCGACAAGTGAACATAAATAAATGTGATTAGGGACATAAACAGTAGTGTTAATTGTTTAAATAAATAATCTTAGTGTTTAATTGTCTTATAATAATCTTAGTCTTTAAATTGGTGTTAATATTTGTTTATCATAGTGTTAGTTACTTTTATAATCTTTTAATTATATTTCTAATATTTATTTACCGTTTAATAAACGTATTCTTTTAGTTAATAATAATTGTCTATGTTTTACACTTCACCCATATAAATAAAAACGTAACAATAATGTCCGATTTATCGTCATTGAGCTCTTTTTCCGACAATGAAGATGAACCACTCATTTTAATGTAATTTTATGTTAAATTAGTCAGATACAAGAAGTAAAAATATATGTCAAAATTTTTCACTGACAAATTCAAAAAAATGAATTTGAAACTATAGAATACTACTATTAAAGAAAATATCCCTAGAAAGTTACTAAACTCGTGAGAGTTTGCACTGTTGCCAGACTGTATTTTTCTCTGACGCTTTGTTAACGCTACGTCAAGTAACACAACCTCATATTTTGTTTGTGCAGCGCATCGAGAATCTGACGTCATGTTACATCTGACACGATGTCAGCTAATCACGCTGCTACAATTTGTTTCTGCAACCGGGCCTAAGAATATTATTAAATGCTTAAACACTACGATTATTTATCTATACAATATTTATATCACTACACTTATTTATATAGCTACATTTATTTATGTTAACAACTGGTAAACTGTATATTTATATCACCAAGTTCATTGCTCGTTGCTTATATATATCAGACTGTCCCTCCGCTTTCTTTCGGCCGGTGTTTATACAGCTCATATCATTCTAGAACCCTCTGAAGCGACAATGACTTGTATACAAAGGAATTGGGTCACGGCGTAGTTAACCTCTAGCCGGCGCGTCGCGGGGATTTCAACATCTGGGAAATTCCGGGATTACGTCATCGCTCTGGTACATTCTTTCAGTGGCGGGGCTCGTGTACTATTCTCACAGGGGAGCACGTCACATTATTTTAATATTACCTTGTAAAAAATAGCCCTATAAGTAGCATTAGTAGATCGACGGCTATGCCCAGTAGAAACAGTACAGGATCATTTTACCTCGAGGGATCATTTTAAACAATTTTCCCTATTGTTATTGTATCGATATAGCTATATTTAATGAATCGATTTAACAGAAGAGCTTGTAGGAATCAGAACGAAGAAGCAAAAGCAGACTGTTTTGGATAGGAATGTCTGGCGAAGAATGATTATACCACGAATGCATTGTAGTATGATAAAATAAACATAATATTAATACCATCATACCATTAAAGATATTGTGTCTAATGCCTTAGGTGTTTATCAACTCATATATCCTTTATTATATTACTCTGGATCTAGCTAATCATAATCAGTATTCCTCGTGGAACATACATTAATTGTTTACTGCTTCATAGTATCAATTTATAAGTTGCGCAATAATATCTCTATACAGCACAAATGCAAATTACCTTCACTGGCAAATATTTGCAGTCAGGTTCATGTTACAAATACAAGACGGCAATAGAATGTGGCAACCTACATGTATTACGTGATGGGTAATTTGGTAGCGATGTTAGTATCAATAAACGTATTATAAACCAGGTTCAATGAGTAGTTGTAAATGTTGAATGTTCTCGTAAATTGATTCAAATACTAGATTTTACACGAGGTTTTATTAGGTAAAAGTAGTGAGAAAGTGGATATATTTATTGAAAGTAAAATTGAAATAAATTTATACTAATGGGTTTCTGGTTGATTGAATTTGCAATAGCTGGTATATTGTATATACCAATATAACAGGTTTGTTAAAAATGCTGATAACAATATATACCATTTTTATATCAACGTTAAATCGATATAAAAAATTTTCGTAATTCGGAACCAAACTTAAATTTAACATAGTGAGATTTTGCCTGGACTTTATTGTCAAAGCTATTTCAAAAAAACTTGTATAAAAAAATTTCATGTGGCCAGCACAATACCTCCCCCCATTTAATTCACGCATTTAATTTTTTTCGGTTAAATATAAGTATACCTATCTATACATCATTTCACGTAAAAATACAATAGATTGAGAGTCGATCGTGTTTACATGCAAAATAAATAAATTCGTGATATCAAATTTTGTTAATAATAAATACTTTTATCCACAAATGTCAAATAATATACGCATAATTCAACCGATTGTTATCAATTAATGACCTTCGTTACTGTTGCTAATTGAATAATATTAACAGCTCGATGGAATAATATTATTCATTTGTTATGTCAAATTCATATCTTACCTTTCAAAGAGTATAAACAAATTACTTTTAATACGTATTTTTTTCCACAAAAAGCCAAAATCACATTAGTTTTCTCATTTTTCATAGTTTTATTTACTTCTTAAGCTTAAAATGTAGCTGAATAGTCGGATTAAAATTTTCTACTAAATGTCAAATTACTTCATAATTTTGTTTCAACAATTACCTTGCGATTAACGCTAACTATGTTTAAGTTTGTAAACAAACAATTTTCTAAAATTTATTAGGTTATTTATGATTTTATAAATAGTACAGTGTTATTATTTGACAGTTGTGGATGAAGTATAGTATTCTATTCGCATGTAATGGCTATTACTCATTCGAATGATTTACATCACTCGCCTTCCGGCTCGTGATGCAAACTTCATTCTCGTGAGTAATAGCATACATTACATGCTCATTGAATAATATACTATTATCTGTACAAAATTACAATAAAACATGGTTAAATATCACTTAATTCTGTCGAATTTATTTGGTGACAACTGACAGGTGACATTTGTTTTCGTTTTTGTGAACTAGGTTTGCATTCTGACCAACAAAAGGACAGAATTTATATCCCTATCTATAACAACGCTATTTTCTTACGTGAAATAAAACATACATATTAACAAATGCTGGAAACTGCATTATGTTCCTTTGCATATACTATTGTTCTATTTTATAATATATTATCAGTATTTTCTTCGCCAGAATCTTACCTTTATTTTATTTTGTGATAGTGACGTTAATTTCTTTTCAATTACAAACACATGAAAATTAATTTATGATTTAGGTTTTAGGTATTTTATAAATTCACACTTTAATATTTTCACCTCATAATACTACCATTATTAATTTGAAATGATTAAATTACTGACAGTGAAATTTATCTGTCAGTTACATACATTTGAAATATGAACTGTGTAACCAGAGAGATACGTTTAACTGAAGCATAGGCTCTGGGATATATAAAATAAATTATTTTATAAATTTATTCATAAAATATATAGAATAAGTATTAATGCATATCTGTAGAAAAAATGTAATTTAAAAGTATTTGCGAAGAAAAACTGTTTTGAGCTTCAATAAAAGTGCTACTTCCGGTTACCCGACCTGCATCAAAATCTAATGAGATCTTTCCATATGAAAATAGAACAAGAATACATAGAATAATACAACCTTTTTACCTCTCGCTAAGAGAGGTATTGGATTCATGCTAAAAATCGCATATCCAGATTTTATTGAATAAGCACGTTTTAAGGTCCCTACAATCCGATTTTAACATTTTTACGATGATGTCTCTGTGTGTGTGTGTGTGTGTGTGTGTGTGTGTGTGTGTGTGTGGATGTATATGTGTGTGTATGTATGTAGGATGTTGGAAGGACGATTACTCAAAAACTATAAGACTTTAAATTTGTTTAACTACGTATTTCCCAATCGGACATTCATGGGAAGATCTGAAAAGGTTTTGGTAACAATTGAACAACCGGAAGTAGAAGATTCTTGAAAAAAAATCTTCTAAATAATATTTTTTGAAATTTTTTCTTGATAATATTAAAGAAAAATAAATTTTCTTTCTGATACATTTAAATATTTTATAATATATTCTATAGATTTAGAGATAAAAGAAATATAATATGTAAAATAATCTGTTATAATAAATTTTACAGCCGAAAGAATGGCCATGGAAAATAGTTGAAAATTTAATTTTTTTGTAACTGACAGATAAATGTCAGTGTCAGAAATCCGAAGACATTACTGAAGAGTTTTTCTGGGAAGTACATACATTATATTATTTCTTAATGTATTAATAGAATTGGAAACATTTCGAAAAATTAGAAGAGGACAAAATTTCTTCATCAAAAATGAATTTAAAATTAAACAATCTAAATATATATGGAATAGATATATGCGTAAGTAGAATTTTTGGTGTAGAGTATACAAGAAATGTTAAATACAATAGGGAGCGAGCAGTCATATGATTTTGTTGGCCTTGACAAGCAGATATGGAGGCCCATGTCAGAATGATAGCTAGTAATTATGTATAAATTTCTCATTCTAAATTTAGTGATTTTCCAATTCCATGTGGAGCAGAATTAAATGTTAAATATCTAAGGCATACAAGTAAATTTTAAACTCCTGGTGATAAATTGACGTAAATTTAGAAAATCTTAAAATTTTTAATGAAAAATTCTAACATTTGACATCTATGTACATAATTACTAATTATCATTGTGAAACGGGCCCACACATCTGCTTGTGAAGCCCAAAAATGTAACATTACTGTTCGCGCCCTATACTTATGTAACCAAAAAAAGGAAGTGGTGAGAGGTATTGTGCTGGCCACAACAGATTTTTTAGTTTAAATTCTGTATATATTTAAACTAAAAAAGGTTGTATTATTCTTATTGAAATATGAGTTCTGAAAGATTTTTTAATAATTTAAGAATATATAGATTCAAAATTTTATGAATGATAGTATTTGAGTTAGAGCGTAAAGAAGATCCACGCACAGACACAAATACACATCTCGATATTCAATTTTTAACACGATCCCTCTACCTCCCTTTGCCAAGGGTAGCGGGAGGTAAAAAAATACATTAATCTTGAACTTTATTCCGTTTAAATGAAATTCGAAAACATATTTGAAATACAGATAAGTTGTGCATTATCGGCAAAAACACAACACATAAATAACAACTTGTAGCTCTTAATGAAATGCACCCTTATTGCTCATCTGCTTACCCAGCCCTTCTCGGCAATAAATCTCCCTCTCTCGTTGTCTTAAGCGCCGCAGTAATCACGGCAAAGCTATAGTTTTACCTCAAATCCTTTTTTGTATTCACCCATAATCCTCCACGATTCTCCTTTCCTTTATGTTTACGTTTATAGTCTGACTTTCACAATGGCAATGGCCCCACATGAAAACCAACTCGGATGTATCTTTGATTTCTATATGAAGAGAAAATCTGCCAAAAAAAGGAATTGCTACACGGATTTTTAGGTTATGTAAATGCAAAAGTGTTAGTTGAGGTTATGAAGGATTTTATACAAATAATAATAAAATTTTAAGAATGGTATAAAATTGCGAACATGACTGTAAAATTTTCGAAGTGGGGTACTAAAATTATGTGGATAAACCAAACAATAAACATGAGTTTTATTCAGGATACATTTAGAATTTAAATTTTATAAATAAGATTTTACTGTTATCATTCCATTAATATTGTTTGCTATTTGTGAAACAAGCAAGAAGATAAGTGTGAACATAAAGTATAATATATTAGCATAAATAAAATAATTTTATACATACATACATACATACATACATACATACATACATAAAATCACTTAGTGGGTTTGCACAAACCCGATAACAATAAGAACAACATCAACATCATACAAAAAATCCTTACTCTTAAACATACATATTAAAGTGACCGATTTCGGTAGCGAAATTCCTATCTAAGCAGACTTCTTTCGCCTCGGCCACACTCATAATAGCATTCATACATGCTCTTCTTCTCTTCATACTTGGAAACTTTCGCTCTTTAATTACCCTACCAATCACATCCATCCACTTACACACTGGTAGGCCACGCAATCGAAAACCCTAAACTTCACTAAGATATATACACTTAACAAGCCGTTCACTCGCCATTCTCTCCACATGCCCAAACCATCTCAACTGACTCACACCAACTCTCTTAATCACATTGTTCCTAACCATACATTCTTCATACACCAAATTATTCCTCACGCGATCCCGTCTGACATACCCACATACACCACTTAAATACCTCATTTCCACGGCAGTCACTCTCTTTTTATGCTTCCCCGTGTACGTCCAGCATTCGCTTCCATACATCAAAGCAGGCACCTGCACTCCATTATATACACTTAACCGAGCATCCCTTGATACGTTAACGTTTCGTGCAAACGTACCCAGAGCACCCATTACCTTACATCCCGCACTCACTCTCCTTTCTATCTCTCGATCAATTCGACCATCCACCAAGAACAATATGTTTAAGAAAATTCATACGATTGAATTTTAAACCTACAGGCTTGGCTATAGATATTTTTTAAAAAGTCAGGTTTACAAGATAAAACTATGAACTTTTATTTTTTAAATAGCAACATAATTATTTAAACTAAAATATAAATCGCTATTTTTTTTGTCTTTTCAACGATGTGTTAATTTTTATTAATGCATTTGAAAAATTTCGAGAAAAATAAGAAAAATAATTTTTATTCAAATATTCTAGGTGGCTATGAGAAAATAGATAATAAATAAATCGATAAATAAGTTAATAATAAGTAAGTAATAATATGTAACAAACAATTGTATACTTTGTTGATATATATATTTTTTATTTTATTTTGTTTTTCTATACAAGGAGAACAACAACAGTCAGTTGACCAATAAGATGTTCTCATGAACAATACATAAGATTTTTCAAATGAATATCAGTTATACAGAAAAAATAAGGTGATACAACAAAAAACATAAAAAGAGTAACGAAAAAAGAAAAAAATGTGCGTATGCTGTGTTGCTTATGAAATTTCTTGTATAATGGCAGTTTTGAATTTTGAAAAAGAAAGGTTACATATTAACATAAACATAAATATTTACATAAACATTTTATTTTCACTTAGCCACCTATAATATTTGAATAAAAATTATTTCCCATATTTCTCATTTATCTTATTCTTCTAGAATTGTTTCAAATACATTATAAGTTGTCATTTAAAAAATTAAAACTGCTAATATATTCAGCTAATTCAAATTGACAGATGTCAATATCAATGAAAAGTAAATGAATGTGGCAGAGATGAGGATGTTGAAGTAGATGTTGGGAAAGACACGGAAAGATACGGTAAGGAAATAACTCTAGTGTTACAAGTTTCTAAAAAGATACAAGAGAGGAGGATTACATTGCTTTCAACATGTCATGAGGAGAGATGAAGAATATATTGGAAGAAGAATGAATAGTTTAGTAATAGAAGGTTGAAGAAACAGGAGAAGACCAAAGATAAGATGGAAGGACTGTATTGCGGAAGACTCGAGAGCAAAGAACCTGAATAAGGACGATACACAAAACAGAAATGAGTGGAAGAAGAAAATAAAAAATAGCGACCCTAACGAATGGGAAAAGCTAAAGAAGAAGGAGATGTTAGTGTCAAGTGCAATTTGCATAGTTTGTTTATGAAATAATTTGACTGGAAATTTAAAAAAAAATGCAAGAAAATTTATGTATGGAATTTATACATATTACACAGGATTGACGGAAGGTATTGTGCGGGTCATAACAGATTTTTTGTTTTACATTCTGTTAAATTTATGGTCTTGTAAAATGGGAATATAGTAAATAGGGTAGATTAAATTTTGATCTGTACAGTAAAAGAACTATTACCCAATTACCCTATAATTATATTTATAAAATCGGAGATTATTACCATTACTTGTCAAGTAGAGCACTTAAAAATATCTGGAAACCAATAATAAGATAAGTGTATAAATAGGGTACATAATATAATTACAATGTAATAGTGAATAAGGGCACTATTCAAGTTTCTAGATAATTACATAGCCATATTCCTTTTACAACCAATTTGAGCGTATTTTTCCAAGCGAACCAGCGATTTTATTAGTCAACAGGGATAAAACTGCAAATTTTAAAGTCCATATTGCCAACAGGTAGTAAAATTACTAGTAAATTGTCAGTAATTACTTCTAATATGCTGACCTGAATAACAAGTAAGAAATTATTAGTTTCTGGGGGAAGAAACTTTTATAGTTTAAGCAATTTTTAACGGTTAGGTGGGACTTGACATGAAATATAAATATAAGACGGGCTTCGTGTTTCTTACTGCTCTTTTATGATACAATGTAAGTACTAATAAAACGTATAAGGCTTTTGTTAAGGGATAGTTTCTTTAATGAAAGAGCATAAAATGTTATGTTATCTTCATAGAAATTGGATGATACATTGGCCGTAATTGAAACTGTCACGTAAAAATAAATACATCAACACACCTTCAACTTATATGACAATGTTGCTGTTTTAAAGATCTCTTTAGATGATTAAGACGGTGGATTGAATTAAATGAAAATATATACAGTGTGTTAATTAAAAACCTGGCCATAGGCGTTTAACATGGAAAATCAGTTTTTCCTTGCGCAAAAGTTCCCAAACTATTTTAGACAAAAATACTTCAAATAAATGTTGTAGAGAATTAAATGCTGCACTAGAATAAGTAATAAGATTTTATTTTTGACATTTCATAACCGAGAAAATCAATTTTACTTTTTTCTGGAGATAGCTGATTTATAGCGGTAGCCATGGAACTCAAACAAAATTACAAGCAATTGTATGCCATCTTAACTGTCAAAAAAGTTTGTGTTTTGTGGTTTTCGTTCAATAACATATATCTTTGAAAGTATGGAACAGTTTTCTCATGAAGAAAAGCTTCAGATTATAAAATGGTGAACAAATTTTGTATGAGTTGCATGGTATCGGTAGCCAATCACACCACGATGAGACAACAGAATAAACAAGACAAGCAAGAGAACAAGAAACAAGAGAGAGCCAGAGTCAAAACTCTGACTTTATACTCTGTAAGGGTAGAAACCAGTGAATCTCAGACCCATAATACGGCTCATCTCATAGAGAAAACTCGAGACAGTTTCCAGTTTCTTATGAAAACTTATTAGTGTTCACTGGGACACCAAGTAACGGACAAATACTTCCAAGAACTCAACAGCTCTACACAAAAGCTCTACCTTGGAGACTTTTTGTAACATCCGCCCAGAAACATAATTTTACCCTGTCACATAAAAACTTCAAATTAAAGAAAACTCAAAACTGCAAGTTTAACGGAAAAAATCCTAAGAACAAATACGTAATAGTCGCTAGGCCGGACTATTCCAATACTTTTGTTCATTTTTCTGTTCTGGGTGCAATCTGATCACATGACAGATTCATCTACGATTTCCGATCTGTAGCTTAAATATTCGAACGGATAGAGCGTTTAGCTGCCATTTTGACACTTATTAATTTGCGCCAGAATAAAAACAGAAAATAATAAAGAACTGTTAACATGTGTACTGTGTGTGAGTTATGAACGATTTTTTGATGATACTGAATAAGAATGTGGTAATGATTATGGGCAACTTAAAGCTGAAAATTATGTGGAAAAATGTTTCCGAAAATGACTAATTTATACATTTCAAACATTTTTGATTGATATACGAAAACGACAACAACCATTCATAGAATAGACACTGTTTGCATTGCCGGTAACAAACATTTTAAATTTACATTTAAATACGCATGCGCCAGACAACTGCTCAATAAGCTCCATGGTTAGAGAACGAGCGAACAGATCGGGCTCTGTGCGCTCCGTAAGATAATAACCGAACGTAGAGTTGAGCAAAAAGATCGCTCAGATGTAATTACCGAACGGCATCGAGCGCTCAAACCGTTCAGAGCTTAAAACTGAACGCAGATCCTAAATGAGACGAGATCGATATTTTATATTTCTCGTCTCGTCTCATCTCGCGTTCATCACTACTTGAGAATCCTAATAAATGTATTAAAAGGTATGTTTATAACGAAATCTGCAAACAGAAGTAGATTGGCACACCTAATAATAGATTAATAAGCCGAAATGAAATACCCGTAAAAGTTGAATTAAGATATGGATTATATTAAAATACGATATTATAAAATTAGACTCAATTTGCTTTGATAATTGATATGAATAATTTTATTTTTAAAATTGCAACCTTTCTAACAAAAGCATTAAAAACTGCCGCATAGTAGTTTTAGTTTTATTTTAGAATTTTATTTCAAAGTGTGACTCGTTTAAATGCAACTACGAGCATGTAGGTATTTTTGCAGAATGAAACAGTGTTATATTCAGTTTCATATCTCACTATTTTTAGCTTTAAAAAAACTATTCTACGTGTACGTGAATGTATTCCTTTTCATTTGAAGTGAAACAAATTTCCTTCTCATCAATAAAGAAAACAAAAATCACTTAAACACATTGTTTTGATTCCTCAGTGTAACAAAAACCAATTTGTAATCTCGTACTTTGCCTCTGGCGGTAATTTAGGAAATTGTTTTAAAACAAGAGAACATCTCTAACAAGATCCATGGGCGTCGAAACAGGGTTTATTGTGACTTGCTAGGGGCGAGTTGTTACGTTGACAAATATTTGTTTGTCTATTTTCCGAGACAAGCCGGTGGCAGTAGAACGGAGCATAGTCTGACGGATGGATTTCATGTTATTAAATTGTTATTTATGTTATCCTGCGCTCGGGCACGGGTTAAATTCATAAATAATACGCGCGGTTGTAGCGTTTGTTTGTTTACGCACAATTGTATGAACTAACGCTAACTTCATTCTGTTTGCCGTTTAATTTCAATTTATTATTTTAACCATTATTACATTCAAGGTCCTATTCCTTTTCCGTGGAATGAAGGGGTATGAATTTTAGACCTGGTTTAAACTAGGTTTACGTAGACTAGGTTTAAACTATACTGTATTTTAGATAAGAATAGAGTTAGGAATAAGATAGGGCCTACGATTCCAGCTTTCTGATTGGCCTAAACGGAAACCAAGCTTACAATAACGAGAAACTTGGAACCAAAAGGGTTAAGTCAGCTGTCAATTGGAATTGTAACCAGTGCGAACGTTGTAGCAAAATTGTAATCTGTAATATAGTATACTATAATATTTAAGAGTCAAGATGAAAGCGACTAAAGATTGAACGAAGAAATTAAAGACAGAAATATGCAAGGTAGACGAGCAATATCGATATTAAATAGTATTTTGTGAGATCAGACAATATCAAAAGGAAGTAAAACGAGATGTTTTAACTCCATAATAAAAGTATACTGCATATGGAGCTGAAGTTTAGCAGCTCAGCGAAAGATGGCAACGGATTCTAAGCAACCGAAATGGGTTTTTGGAAACGAGGCATAGGAAGATTCAGAAGGGAAAAATAATAAATGATATTGAAACACAACTGAGATGGTTTGGACAGGTGCAAAGAATGGGAGAATAAATATTACCAAAAAGGATATTAAAATTGCATCCACCTGGGAGAAGAAAACGCGGCAGACCGCAGGGAAGTTGGACTAGAGGAATAAACTTGAATATGGAAGAAAGAGGTTTGATGCAAGATCAGTGGAACGACAGAAACCAATATATATATATATATATATATATATATATATATATATATATATATATATATATATATATATATATATACACTCTGTATCTCCGAGTTGATCTTCATTAATTTCTGATGCAAGAATTACTAAACTTTTATCTAGCACCTTTGTCGTACACACATGACATATATGAGACTTTTATTCGCTATCTCATTATCGTAGGTGTTTTGGAGGGGTATACGCTATATCCGTTCAGCCGACAGCACAAATGAAAAAGAAACTGTATTGTAACCGCAGTAATAAATGTAATTTTCAAATATTTGTATTATTTGAATATCCATGTCATTCTGTCAGTCATATGATAAAGATGAATTTTTGATTTTGGCGTCGATAATTTGTGTTTCGTTGTGTGTTGGTAGTTTTGTTAATACTTGGTATTATATTGTGTATGTTGCTATTCCACAGACGGTGTTTCTAAGATTGCCGACAATTATTTCAACATATTGCTTTTCGACAATATATAGAGGTATCTATATTTCATACATTATTCTTATATCGTATTTATTCAATTCGTTTGGCATTGCTAAATAACAATTTATATTTTGAATTTTGATGAATAACAAAACTGACACAATATAGGTTATATTTATTATAATACTGTCAGTTTTGACATTATATCATCATTATTCACTTTATTTGTTATTGCGAAATAAATGTCTTACTTCGAATTTTGATGAATAATAATATTCACAAGGTATAAATTATACTGTATACTGTCAGTTTTTAGTTTTGATTTATATGACTACTACGGAAATCAGACGATTTCGCCCGATAACATGACGTCATCAATTCCCTCCGGTCCCTAGTGATTTGAATGATATGGTTATGGCAAAACAGCATGGTATAAATGTTTGTATGCGTCAGGGGAGGATTAGCAAAATTTGTAACGGCACTTTCTTAAAATCCCTTTAATTAATATACCTACTTGTATTTATAATTTGTGAAAATTAGATGTAATGCCATTCGATTGTTGACTTGTTCAGTTGCTGTTGTGCAAATTCAGACGAAATTACAGACAAAAATGTGGCGACCATGGGACAAAGAAACTTCAGTTTTGTGCAAATTCTATTTATGTGTTGATAACTTTTTTATTTTATATTCTTTGTTCTGCATTTCTTCAAATTCAAGTGAAACATTAAATTTTACACAAATATTTCGTATGCTGGATTTCAAATAATTTGTTACAACCCTGTCATTTTACCCATCAAGCCCATTTAATAAGCCACCCGCTGCGTAAGTCGAAGCAGGTACGTTTGCAAATATCTTGAAACAAACTATACGATTGGTAACATAGGGATCAAGTCGTGGGAACGGAGTATTATTGTTTCTCCATAAATATTTTCTTATTTAATCTTCTGAAAACTATTCGTCTTTACTTATTTCTTTTTATTACAGAAATCAGAAGATTGCAAGATATGTAAGCAAGCAGGTATACTATTTATTCCATTTTAAATTTATAATCTATCTAACAACTTTAAATAACTATATTTACGAAAGAATTAAAAATTATCAAATTTTGACGTTTCGAGCTGTCAAAATGTCATGCACGAAATAAAACTAATTTATAAGTTTTATGTGTGTAAAATAGACTGGCTCCGCAGAGCCATCAAGTCTGTTCTTATCTGAAATACAGTATAGTTTAAACTAGCGGTAACCCTGGTCTATATTTTAGACAAGGTTTGAACTAGGTCTATGAATAAGGAAAAACCTTATAGTACTACTATAGACCTAGTTTAAACCACGTCAGAATTAATATGAATACAGCTGCGAGAGTTTTTTTTTTTATTATAGACGTATGTCATTAACATAGTTACATTTAAAATGATTGACAGCAATGTACAGCGTGTTAAAAAAAAACTCGGAATAGGGTATGAACAAAGAAACGTACGTCAATTTAAAAATATTTAATTAAATGTCAATTTGACACGAGATATTGTCAAAAATATTATCAAAGTTTTTCATCTTGTATCATATTTTTGAAATGGAAATAAATTAGAAAACCGAGAATACTTTCTTTATTATCTTTTTTCCTTAAAATTACATATCCAGATCAATTTGGACAACTTGACTTTTGAATTGACTAATGATCAGACATATGTTTCTCTGTTCATAGCCTATATACTCCATGTTAGGTTTTTCATTGATCACACTATATTAAATCGTTAACGTTTTCGTTCATAAAGGAAAACTTAGAGAATAAATACATAAGAGAGCTGACGTGAGACTTCTTTGAAGTCGGAAACAATAAATTCATTTCCAGTCTCTCTAAATATACTATGTACTTAACCAAATATTCTTGGTGTTTGTTATGCTTTAAACTCTACGGGCGTTTGTACTATTAAACAATATACATAATTTTGAGATTTAATCTAACCCACTTTCCGCAGTTCGGACATGCGATATTTATGTATACATTACAAATTATGAATAATCATCCCTTGCGTAATGAAAAGACCAATAAACACAATCCATCTCCCGTCAACAAAACAATTACACCCGTGGTGTGAATCTGTGAATGCAACGAAACGCCAATTGCTCGGAGCTGAATGCCGCACAGTTGTCACTGTACTATACTTGCTCCAATTATGCTGATTGTGTTTTCACTGCCCGAGTCCGACACATCGTTCAACGTTCAAATCTTCCCCTGCATGTTCATTTTCATAATGGTCATGCAGACACAGTAAATTTGCTATATGAATAAATACCTTATGATCCAGTACAAGTAGTATATGAAGAGGAGTATCAGATGGACAATAAAGAGATGAGGCTTACCTGAAAAAGAAAACTTATGTTAATGTTGTAACTAAAAATTATTTAAATAAGAAAAATAAAATTTATTTCTTATTACAATGTTCTTATTTATAAATTTAATAAAAAAAATTTTGATGTGACCAACACAATACCTCCCGCCATTTACCTATGGGGTCTATGCCGCGTGCTTGATGTCTGGTCGCGAATCTGGGGAATCCGATTCGGTCCCGATCAACGCCAAATAATTCGAATTTTAAATGGCATAAAATTAACCCTTGTAGTAAATGCCCGCACAATACAAATATGTCATCATCATTACCGAAATGTGGTGTACAAAACAGATTAGCACACCAGCAATGGATAATATGCCGTGATAATATATTCATTTAATTCTTTATTTAAATACATATCTGCATATTGCTAGAAATTGTGTATATTAAGTTCCTTGCCATAAAACTATTGTTCTATTTACAATTTTCCTTTTAAAACGTTACTATTATTAATTTGAAATCATTATTTTTTGACAGAGACATTTATCTGTCAGTTATATACATTTGTGCTGAACTATGTAACCGTGGAAATGTGTTTAAAGCATAAGCTCCAAGATATTATTTTTATTACTTTATAAATTTATCCATAAAATATATAGAAAAAAGTATTAAAGCAAACCTGTAGAAAATGGAATAATATTTTTTTTAATAACAAATTGCGAAAAAATTACATTAAAAGTATTTTTTGAAGAAAAACTATCTTGAGCTTCAAATAAATTGCCATTTACGGCCACGAGACCCCATATATATATATATATATATTTCGTTTTTGTGAACTAGGTTTGCATTCTGACCAATCAAAGGGCAGAATTTATACTTTAATTAGTGAACAGATTTTGTCATTAAGATTCAACCTACAAATTGACCTTGGGTAAATTTCGCCATAACAGAGTTTAATAAAAGCTACTGTATATTGTGAGGGGAGAGTAAAACTACATGACACATTTCAGGATGATCGGTTATGTCGGGTCTCATTCTCGTTTCCAGCCTGTCCAAATATTACAAAAGAATTACTGATAGACCTCAAATAAAACCACATTATTTTGGGAAAGGATATTAACTGCGCCTTTGTCAATTTTTTAATAAAAATACTCTCTTTTGTGGCGCAGATAATTTGAATTTATGATATAATAAAAAGCAATGGAAAATTTAACGGAATTTGAGTGAATACAGGAAACATTAAATCAGCTAAAGGTTTACGAGTTTTTGAATATTTTATTAAGTTTAATTAAATTTTTCATGTAGTAATTATACTGTTGTATTTTAATATGCACAAATATTAACATTGACAATAAATGAATTATTTGTTGAAAAAAAAGAACATATATTTTACTAGCACATGTACTTTAATCTATAGTATCTGTGAGTTTGTATGCATGTACACTCTGCATCTCCGAGTTGATCCCCACGACATTAATTTCTAATGCAAGAATTACTAAACTTTTATCTAGCAGCTGTGTCGTACACACATGCCATATATGCGACTGTTATTTGCTATCTCATTATCGTCGATGTATCAGAGGGGTATACGCTATCTTCGTCCAGTCAACGGCAAAAAATGAATTTACAAATATAACTTACAAATACAAGAATGCTGTAAGCTTCAATTGATTAAAAATGCCTCAAATAAATCAACAAATTATATGTTCAACAGTGTAGCACCAAATATTTTGAATTTTAAATGGCACAAAAATGCCGCCTGGTAAAAATACCCGCACGGTACAAATATGTCATCATCATTACCGAAATCTTTGAACAAAGCAGATTGGCAGACCCAACAATTGGTAATATGCCGTGATAATATATTTATTTTATTTATTTTTATATTTACCTATATTCATTGCTGGCGTGGAGAGTGCACCACAGGGGTCAATTTTGTGCCATTTAAAATTATAAACTATTTGGCGTCGGTCGGAATCAAACCCGGTTCCGCAAATTCGCGTGAAGTGTGACGGCTGGTAAACGCCCGCACGGTACAAATATGTCATCATTATTACTGACATCTGTGTACAAAGCAGATTGGCTCACTCAGCAATGGGTAATATGCCGTGATGATATATTATATATTTTTATTATCTTACCTATATTCATACATATTTAATTATGCTAGAAATTGTATTAAGTTCCTTTCCATATAATTATTGTTCCATTTACTATTTTCTTTTTAAATTGTTGCTATTATTATTTGAAATGATTAGTTTGTTGATAGTGACATATACATTCGAGATCTGAACTGTGTAACCATGGAGTTGTGTTTAAAGAGTAGGCTCCGGGATTAAAATTATAGATAATTTCAGAAATTTATCTATAAAATATATACAAAAAGTATTAACGCAAACCTGTAGAAAATTTAAAAAACTTTAATTTTTATAATAACAAATCTCGAAAAAATAAAATAACAAAACTATTTTGATCTTCCAGTAAAGTGCCATTTCCGATTATCTGATTTACTCCAAAATCTAATGGCATCTGTCCATGTAAGGTAGAAATACAAGGTTTCAAAATTTTCTGAACGATAGTATTTGAGTTGAAATGTAAAGAGGATCCACACACACACACACACACACACACACATACACACAGACATCATCGTGAAAATGTTAAAATTGGATTCTAGAGACTTTAAAACGTGATCATTTACCAAAATCTCGATATGCGATTTTTAGCACGATCCCAAATACCTCCCATATCAAGGGTAGCGAGAGGTAAAAATAATCGTGTTATATATTTTCAGTAAGGCTTTGCAAGGTACAATATTATGAGTTACTCTTTCAGTAAAGTCTTCTGAAAAATTACACCTAAAACTTTCCTCCCCTTTAACAAACAAGACATGTAATACCCCTAAAGTAATTATGAAATAAACATATACTTTCGCCTAAATAGCCCTAGGCAACGCATAACCTCGCAAAAACCTCTGTCTGCATGTTACATTGTGTCAGAGTTGCCAACTAAAAATTTCCCCTAAAAGTTGTTCATATTTCATCATTAATCCCTACGGGTCAAGTCACGTGATATTGACGTTGTCTCTGTCTGTTCCACGGTAAAAGGTATACTGTCCTTGTTATGTTTTCGTACGCCGACTGTTCGTGGTTGAAGCGGAAAATTTCTTGCGGTGAGTGTGTGTTGGATTTTAAGCCTAGAAAACAGCTTTAAACGAGCTGGATGTGAGTAAAAACGTTTGTTAATGTTAAATGTTTACGTCAAGAAGAAGTATTGGTATGAGCTTTGTTGTGATGTATGGTTTCATTACTTTTGTATCATAAATACCTACATCAGTCACTACTATGTACAATAGTTCATCTTAAACAGTGGTTCTTAATATTTTTATACTGTTATCTAATAGATAAATAGATAATCCTGATCAATTAAAAAGAAAAATATGGAATTCAAATAATTTCCTTTCAACTATTATTAATTTAAATACAATTATTATTAGTATTACCAGAATACCAGATAATACTAGTCTATTTCCGTTGTTAAAATGAGACTTAACGTTGTGCTAATTGTTTTATTTCAAGCCATAGTCATGGCTCACTATTCTCTTTTCGACTAGGTGTATAAAAAAGTGCCCGCCATTTTACTTTTTAATAAAGTAACATATGGATTATTTCACATAATTGTAAAGCAAATTTGATGTACTTTTCAAATTTTAAAAAAATATAGTATGTTCCATTTGAAATTTCAAAGTTGATATTAATTATTAATAAACCGGAAGTGGTATAATGAATGTAAATCCGTCATCAAGTAGTTTACATGTTGCTGTATAAATCATGTTATATGAAAGAAATTAAGCGAGATATTTGCTGGGTCCATTAAAATATAACACCTGTATATATTATCTTTCTGTTAGATAACTGCCAGTTATAGCTATACGAAGAATAAAACATCATGGAACAACCGAAAAATCTTATTCTCTTATTAAGGCAGTAGAATAAATTTATCTAATAGATAGTAAATTGTTACTAAATAAATAATACTGAACAATCACATTATTTATAAATATAAAATATGTCTATCTTTTGCAGATTTCTATAGAAACGAGTCATTCCAGTTTATTCCATAAAAATGTTCATTTTATCAATCAAAACTTTTAAGTTTAACAACGTTTCCTTCTTTATGAAGACATCACCGTAACATCCTCCTACACAAAGAGGTGTGTGTATGTGTGTCCGTGTGTTGGTGGAATCGTCAGTGGTGGCTAAGAGCAAAGTGGGCGCACACAGCACAACATTACATTAAAAGTTAAACCCAGCAGCATTAGACTCTGTGGCCAAACTGCTCAAGTTAGTTGTACTGCGCTGCTTCGTTCTCTCCCTGGCCTAGTCCAGATATGTCCCTGCTTTACTTGCTCTACTGAATAGCCCAACTCTCATTATATGGATTTAACTCTAGCTCTAGCGTGGCTTAAAATATGCTGTTAGCTAAAATAGGGTTTTTCAATAAGACTGCGACCGCCTTTTTGCATGCCCGTTGGGTGTAACGTATGGCCATCCCCTATCGATACTATATTCAAAAGTAATATATTAATTATTATCAATCAAGTAATAACATGATGTTCCGGATTCGCATGGGATCGGAATTACTTAAAAATTATACCGTGTGTTTGTCTTAAAGGTGTACATAGGAGATTAACATGGGAAATCAGTTTTTTTTTGCAATTCCCTGCTTGTCTAATTATTTTAAGCAAAAACGCGTCAAATATAAGTTTTATGGCATAAACTTCTGCATCTAAATCAATAAACAGAATTACTTTTACATGCTTTGTAAAGCCGAAAATTAAATATGAAAATGACGAAAATAACGTTGAAAATATCAATAGCCATGGAATTGAACAAAAAATACATAAATGCTTGACGTTTTATCTGTCACAACGTAAGTTATGACAATTTGAGTTTGTCTCTGGTTTTATTCTTTGAAATTATTAAAAAATGAATTATTTGTACTAATGAAGAGCGTGTTTTCTTAATAATTTTTTTTTATGGAGGTAATAGTAACCGCAAAGTGCGTGATTTATTTTCTGTTTATGGATCGGCCGATTCCCAGTGGAACCACAATTGCTAAATTGCTGACAAAATTTGAAAAGACTGCTAATGTGTCTTCAAAAAATACATGTGAGCCGCGTCATCAGCATGTAAGAAAGAGTTTTAGAAATGATAAGTGTAGACCCCTTCTGTACTACTAGATATATTGAAAATGAGTTGAGAGTTCATGACAGCATCATACATATTTAAAAAAAAATCGTATTATAAAATGCAGTGTCACCAAGAACTTTTCCTATACGATAAAGAAAGTAGAAGAGTGTTTTGCGAAGATATGCAGAACCGGGCTAATAATAATCCAAAAAAATTATCATCCATTTGTTTCACGGACGAATGCACTTTCACTTTGAACAATGAACCATAGAAAATTCTAGAATTAGTATTTCAACAAGGACACAATATCCTCAAAAAGTTAATATTTGGGCCGGAATTTTAGGTCACCATATAATTGGTCCTGTTGAAATATGTGTTGAAATATGATACCAAAAATTATTTGGAGATGCTACAAAATGAAATTGGTCCTGCAATAGACGATAATTTGCGCCCAGATCGAGAGGTCTGGTTTCAATAGGATGGATGTCCTGCACACTATGGTGGGAACGTTAAAGAATATTTGGATCTGGTATTTCCTGGGCGCTAGATTGGACGAGGGGGTATTATTAACTGGTCTGCTAGATCTCCAGATCTTTTTTTATGGAGTCACTTAAAAAAATGAATCAAATCAAAGAAAAATATGAATGAAAATGAAAATAATGGTTTATAATAAAATATTGTTATTATCAATCAACATTTTATGTATAATTTCCAATATCTTGTTAGAGAAAGTATAGTCTACAACAGGTTTGGAATGGCATAATCCACACTCGCAAACCGTAGTCCTCGCTTTCAGCTCGGGCCACAAACTTTTTGCTCGTGTAGAACATGGGCCATTTCATTACTTGTTGTAGAATATACTATTCCATACCACAAAAGTGTCTCAAAAGTATCTTCAAGCCTGTGAGGGTAAAAATATGTAGCCATTATTAAAATTTGTAAATTAATGGCAGACGAGCCAACAATGAATAAAAAGCCGAGATGGAATATTTATATTTCTTAAATAAAATGATATAAGTATAATGAACTTGTTTCTCCGGCTAATTCTATTTCACGAATTAAGTAGTAAATTAGAAGTGAAAAGTACAGGTTGTGAACTTCCCACAAGAGCACACACAAGTATTAGGGAACTGCAAGTAATTATCACAAACTTTTCCTCCACCTAACCTCGCTTCCTCTTATTTGCCGTCCACGATTGTGGTGTCGCCCGTGGCGCTAAACAGAATTAAAATCAACACCACCGCTGCCAGCGCCATTTGCATTTATGAATGGAGGGGGAAGCAACCGGAAGTGGAAAATAAGCGAGCTCAGGCTTCAAACACCATTCATCTCAGTTGTAAAAGGTGGAGGACATAGGCACGGCTTAAGGAGGCTCCGCTAGGAATTTTGGGATCTAGGGCAGGAATCTAGCGTATAATAAAGGAATTACCTATCTTAGAATACGAATGTAGCAAGGTTCATCAAATTTATTTCAAGGGGTTTCATAGTTTTACAAGAGATGTAAATTTGTGGTATTGTTTGAGACGTGAGACACATTTCAAATTCTAATTTTACTATTGTGTCGACACAAATCCTGCCCCTGTCAACAACTACACTATAAAATGCAATTTTATTTTTAAAAAACCTGTAAAATTATTCTCTTAAAATATTGAGTCACTGAAACATAAACTTTCAGTCCGATATTACAGAAGATAGGTACATTTATTTATCTGTCACCATAGGATAAGTTATACCATATCTCACTTGTCCTAATGAGTGCGATAATGAAATTTCAGTTTGGTAATAATGACATTATTACACTCATTCGAATAAGAAAACTATTATGGGGTCTTGTGGCCGTGTGCCTGAGTGTCTGATCGCGAATCTGGGGACCCGGGTTCGATCCCGACCGACGCCAAAAATTACTTCGAATTTTAATGGCACTAAATTGACCTCTCTGGTACACTCTTCACGACAGCATTGAGTGACCGTGAGGTAAGCGCACGCATGGTATAAATATTTTATCATTACCGATATCTGTGTGCAATGCAATGGGTAATATGCCTTGATGCTATATTTATTTATTTATTTTATATATCTACAATTAGTGCGATATGGTATGTACGAGTAGTGTACAAAAATAATTCATGCATAAACGAATGAAATGCGGATTTTATCCTCTGGCGACGAGGAGTAGGTAACCTTCATGCGCATGCGTGAATTTTTTCCCGCCCGTAGAGCTCATCAGTAACTACCTGTCACCCTGAGAGTGAGTATAATACACGTCTGTCGGTTCTTCAATTGAGCGAAATGATTGAGAAACTTGAGCAGCGGTATTGCATCAAATTCTGCCAAACGCTTGGCGATATTCAAGTGGAAACCATTAAGAAGATTCGGAACGCTTTCGGCGACGATGCCATGAGCATCACACTTAAGAAGTGGCACAACCGAAGGATAGTCGTCCATCGGTGGAGAGCGATCCACGTTTTCTTTGACTACTGCGGGGTGGTCCATCATGAGTACGCACCACAAGGCTAAACCATCAACAGTCCTTCGTCGTTTTCGTGGTGCTATACGACGGAAACGATTCGACCTGTGGGCAACAGGAACTTAGTCGCTTCATCACGACAACGCACCCGCCCATTCATCGCATCTGATTCAGAACTTCCTGGCCAAACGCAAGACTCTTTTAATCCGTTAGCCTCCTTACTGACGACATGGCTCTATGCGATTTTGGCAGTTCCCTAAGCTCAAAACGTAGCTGAAAGGAACCCGATTTCAATCAGGAGAAGACCTTATGCAGAAAACGACGGTGGATCTTGTACGCTATGCTTCAAATAATTCCGTCAATTTATAAATTTTCTTGCAAACTATTATAATATATTTCCATTAAAATTATATTACAAACAAACTATGTAAATTGCACTTGACACTGACACCTTCTCCCACTGTTGTTGTCCTCATTCAGTTTCCTTCGCAATACAGCATTTACATTTTATCTTTGGTCTTCCTCTGTTTCTTCAACCTTCTACTACTAAGCTGTTCATTCTTGTTCCTATATATTATTTATCTCTCCTCATGACATGTTCAAACCAATATAATCGTCTCTCTTGTATCTTTCTAGAAAACTTCTATCACTCGAGCCATTTACTTATCTTCTCATTCCGTATCCTATTTTTCAGAGTCTTCCCGACATCCATCTCAACATTCTCATCTCTCTGGCACATTCATTTTCTTTTCATTCACATTGACATCTGTCAATTAGAATTTTCTTAATATAGTAGCTGTTTCCATGGTTATAGCATAGCTGGCTGATTCATGAAATTTAATATCTTTATAATTCTTTAACTCTATATCCATTGAATATGGAGTATACAATGCAGTTAAATCGTGTAGATAATAGTATATTCTTTGCTGTTTATAGTAATATTAAGTGTCAAAAAAATGATTTAACAGCGTGTTTTTAAACTGTTAAAATCTTCAAATGAGGATACTTCCGGTTGACCAATTATAATCAAATTAAAATCACCTTCTTTTGGATGTAAACTTGAGGAATACGAAAAAAATATAATTTTTAGAAACTTTCGTCACATATACACACATATCATTAACACACATACATACAGACATCATTCACTAATAACTCATCATTGGTTTATTGACCAAAGACAACGCCTAAAGGTGACGGATGGTAATAATATACTAGAAATGAACTACTCAATAGAAAAGAAAAACAAGAAAATTATATTTAAATTCTTACAAAGTTCCTCCCTGCATTCACAACAAAGCGACAAGGCGTCAAGGGAATGACTCCCCAGGGCTCTGTAGCATCCCTGCGGTCGCTCCATGTGAAAAACGATTAAGTTTTTCACTAATTGCTCGTAATTTAAAGGTATGGTCATGTATAAATTGGACCAGTCCGCTACTTGTAATTAAGCTAAAAGGTAATGTAATGTGTCTATAGGCACCCTCAGTGTAGCATCGCACACTGTATACAGCACACTACTTACGACATATTAAACACTAAGAAATTTATGTGTTTTCCTTATAATTTACACACCATGCAGCTAATTAAATGCATACACCTGGGATACGAAATTTTCCCTAGGCAAAAATAGTTTCTTATCCCGAAAAGTGAAAAAATACAAAGAAAATGAGAAAATTGCCTCTGAAAATGCAATATTTAAATTAGCTACCAGTTCTAACTATGCATTTTGACACGAATAAGAATAGTGAATTTTTGACAAACGTTTAGGTAACGACAGATTTTGCGAGTCGTTAAGAAATAACGATATAGTTATCTTTTTTTCGTTATGTAGAATTATATTAGTGTTTACAGAATACCACTTTAACTATTATCATTATAATAACGATATAACAATGCATAATGTCATAACGAACGTTTACAGAATAAGCCTATTAAACGATTTTCGTTATTGTCATAACGATTTTACGTTTTAACGATTCGTTATGTCATAACGATGCTTACAGAATAGTGTGATGGTAATTACTTCGATGAATAATATTGTATTATTGTTTCTTAATAAATATTTATTTTTTACCATAAAAAAACCGCACGAACTCAGTTTCCCACAAAAAAAATATGTCAAAATACAGGAAAATGTAATGGAAAAAATAAGTTTCTTTCATATTTTATAGTGTAAAACAAATTCACGCAACTCTATAAATTTTTAACGTCTGTGTTAGTAATTTAAAATAAAACCAAGCATTTACTTTCACCGTAAATTGTGATTTCCAGTAGATAACTTTAAATTACACCGGTATATTATTAGCTAAATTGAAACAAATGTTCATAGCAACTAATTGTCGCCAACAAAAACTTATCTGATATCAAGACATAAAATGGTATTTCTATGAAAAAATTCTCTGCATTTCACAGTTTTTAAAAGAGTTTGTAATTGCAATAAACGATTAAACCCGGGTTAAGAGCAACTCGGCCTCGTGTTAAGCACCGCGCTGTTTTTAATAGCGATAAAATGCAAATGGGTAACGCCTTGTATAGGAACGAAACAGTGCGTGTGGCACGAACAACCAATATGAAGGTAGATTTGCAGGTGAATCAAAAGAGAAAAAAATACTACAGGTTTTAAACTCTTTAAATTATAGTAATGCACACGTGCCCAACAACAATGAAATTCGTAGTCTAATCCGCGAAATAATTAAGCCCTGTAAATAACATGCGATGAAAAAATAATTACGAGAAACTTGCCAAAGTAGAACCAGAACTTGAAGAAAATTGATTAAATTGTGAAGAATAGGGCTTATTATTATTCATTAGTCTGATTTACATTAGCAGATTTCGCTAATGAAAATATATACAGGTTGGTGGCGGTTAGGGGTTTTACATAGGGATTTTTGTTTTATGCAATTTCCTGCTTTCCTGTTCATTTTACAGCAAAACCTGTAGAGTACGAAGTTTTACAGACTTAAAAGTTGCATAACTGTTTTTAAATGTTTTATTATGTGTTTGATTTATTCCCAATTTTAATAAGAAATTAAAAATAAAAATCTTTCATATCGTTGCAAAAGCCATGACTTATGACATAAAAATACATTCGTAAATAGTAAATTAATAGTATATTACAATATGAGTGCAGAAACTAAGAATTTCGCTCACGCGTAAGTGAGCGAATACATTTCTTCACGAGTGTTGTATAGCGTTTTGTTCAATCCTGCTATTGATATATTAGAAAAAAATTTCAATATGTACTAATAGATTTATACAAGGAGTGCAAATTAACATAGGCGGCAGGGTACGTTGCTATTGTTTGTGTTTATAAACATTTGCAATAGTCAACAAAAAAAAATATTTTGGCTGTCACATTCTGTAAACCTTATATAAAATTTTTGAAAATATGGAAAATAAAGAAGAATATCAGCGATCGATAAGATAAAATTGCAAGAAAAATAGTTAAAACGTGAAGCGGGCGCCAATACCAGTAAGAAAATTCGCGTAGGCATAGGAAGTGGAAGAAACTGAGATAGATAAAACGTCACTTGCAGGCATGTATAGTTTAAGTAAATGCTGTTTTCAATAACTGTGCAGATAATTTTCATGTAAATAAATAATTATGAATTTTAAAGTAGTTTATTCCTATTTTCGGTAACGACAGTCACTACTTTCACCCACTCGTTGCCATAGGAATAAGTTGAGCGGTAAAACAGAAGGTTTCAAGTTCCGTATCCAAGTAAGCAACAACAAGTTTCAATAGCAGGATTGAACAAATATTAATGATTATTCGAATAAAGAACGGGTCTGTATCATAAAGAAATATTATGGAGGATATAGTTATAGAAAAATCTGATGTGGCCAGATACAATACCTTTCGTCAATCCTGTGTATTATGTACAAATTCCATACATAAATTTTCTTGCAAAAGATTCTAAATTTCCAGTAAGATTATTTCATAAACAAACTTACACTTGACAATGACATCTTCTTCTTCTATAGCTTTTCCCATTTGTTAGGGGTCGCTATTTTATTTTATTCTTCCACCCATTTCTGTTTTTCGTGTCGTTCTCATTCAGATCCTTTTGTCTCAAGTCTTCCTCTGTTTCTTCAACCTTCTATTACGAAACTATTCATTCTTCTTCCAATATAATCTTTATCTCTCCTCATGACATTTTCAAACCAATGTAATCGTCTCTCTTGCATCTTTCTAGAAACTTCTAACATTAGAGTTTACCATTATTCTTTCATTCCTTACCGTATCTTACCGTGTCTTCCCCAACATTTATCTCAACATCCTCATCTCTGTCACATTCATTTACTTTTCATTGATACTGACATCTGTCAATTTGAATTATCTGAATATATTAGCAGTTTCTATGGTTAGCATAGCTGGCTGGTTTATGAAATTTAATATCTTTGTAATTCTTTAACTCTATTTATATATTGTAAGTATAAAATGCAATCAAATCGTATAGAAAATAAATATTCTTTTTGCACGATCAGGTTTTTTAAAACTTTACCGATAGGGTTTCCAAGGCAGTAAGTTTTGTTTACAAATTACTGATCAGTAAGTGATGTGATTGACCAGTAAGTGATGTGACTACCTACCGATCTGGAGGCGATGAAAATTACATAAATAAAAAATAAATATATAATTTTTAAAGCTTTAACGATAACAAAACAACGATAATAGCTTACTTAAAAATGACAACTAATTTTTTTAAAATGTCAAAATAATTTCTAAATAATTCTAAACTTTAATTTGTTATTATAGGGACGATCGTGCAAAAAATATAATAAGAATTGCGGGCATTAAGTGCTTCTTACCGGTATCCAAACTAACCCTCAACCGGTAAGGTGCACTTACTGCCCTTAATACTTAAATAACTATTAAGTTATAATAACGTTAAATGTCAATAATTTATTTCTTGGTTAGCAATTTGACATTTAATTTGAAGAATACTAATTTCTATATTTTATATTATAATAAATTAATTCATCATTTCGTAATGCGTTCTTATCAAATTATTTCTTCGAACTAAATCCATCCCTTCTTATATCTCCGGGAAGTCATATTATGTGGTCGTAGTCGTAGATAGACTTTTCGTTTGCATGCGGGATATTTACGGGCGAGTTCACTAAAATGGGATTGAAATTCTGTCAGAACGAGTGAAATAAAATGAAGTTATCGCATCGGGAGCACCGCCTCACATCAGCACATCTCGGCCATAACGTACTCTGTTATTGAACAAGGCCTACTATACGATGTTTGTATTTCATCATCGCACGAGTTGTGAGTTGCGATCATGTTGACGGTGTTGTTTTATTTTATTTTATATTGGGGGCTACAACACAAATAACAGGTGAACATCAAATTCACGCGGGAAAAATTCACAAATAAAACAGGGAAGGTGAGAGCAAAAAAGTGAAATATTTACTCACATTCACGTTCACTTATACGCACTTTCTTTCACACATCTAAAAATAAAAATATAATAATAATTTTTTCGATGAAGGTCATCTGTATCATGAGCGAATTAACAAATTGGCACACATTTATGATATATTTATTTATTTTATTTATATTAAATATGCCAGGAAAGTGATAATTTCTAGAGATAACATTATAAATATTTTGTAAACGTTTTAATACTGGATTTATTGCCGAATTAGTTTTGGCAAAATTTACCTGAAAAAGTTCATGCGATCTAGTTGCATGTGATGGCACACGAAAAGAGAGTTGCATAAATATTTGCGAGCAATCAATTTCCTTATTAATTAATTTAAACAAAAAAGTTAAACCTAGTGAGCAACGTCTATTTTCCAGTGACATTACATACATACATTAAATTCTATTTATATAAGTATATTCCAAACAATAACTGACAATTCTAACTGACTTCTTACAAGAGCAAAATATAGTTTTAGTAGGTTTCAGGTTTATATGAAAATAAATGAATTTAAGTTGTAAGGTTTTATTAAATAAAATGTATAGAATTACAGTCGTAATTTACAGTAAAAACAATGGTAAATTTATATATTTAATATCACCCTTATGCTTAAAGACGGATTTTTTTCAAAATATTTATTTGAATTCAAGCTATGTACTACTTTTTATTGAAAAAATGTTTTTTTCTTCTAACATCATAAAAGTAGCATCTTTTGTGATTTGATTCACAAGGTAGAAATAAAATAAATAAATATCCATAAAAACTATATAGAATCAACGAATAAGAAGTAACTTGTATAAAAGAAACCTGTAATATCGCCCTAAATTTCACTCACACTAGGTAACCTAAGAATAAAGTTACTAAATACCATCAATAGCTGTCAAATTTAAAATAACCTATGAATTGAAATATAAACAGAGTTTACTTTTGAGGAATTAACATATTAAAGAATAGCAGACTTACAGATTACAATTACAGGGACAGTAATGAACATAAGAATACTTAGAATTAAAGTGATAAGAAAAGTTTATATTGTTTTGCAGTGATTCCTGGACATATCTTTCAGCCACACTGTTAGATTTCCATCCAATTGAATAACTTCAGGCGGCGTACATTATAATACTTCAAAATCCGACATAATTGCACACAAGGATATAAAATGCACAGTTTTTATTTAAATGTCAAACCGTGAAAATTTTCACTTGAATGTTTATAACAAAAAGTGAACAAATAAGTATCCATAGATACAGGGCAATTGAAATCGCAAACGTAATTTAAGTAAAATGTAACGTCAGTAGTAGATATATTTTTTTAAATATCAACGTTTGAAGAAAAAATATAATGTATCATTCGGAGTAAAAATGTCTTTGTGTGCCTCGCTTCGCTCGTCGTACAAACTTCCACGCTCGCCACACAAACTATAACTTTTACTCCTAATAACACAATATACTATTAAACACAAGGCTGAATTTAAATATTGAAATGTGGCATTTTCAAAACAAGGTTTGTCGTACCAACCATTTTTACCTCTCGCTAAGAGAGGTATTGGATTCATGCTAAAAATCCAGATTTTATTGAATAAGCACGTTTTAAGGTCCCTACAATCCGATTTTAACATTTTTACGATGATGTCTGTGTGTGTGTGTGTGTGTGTGTGTGGATGTATGTGTGTATGTATGTAGGATGTTGGAAGGACGGTTACTCAAAAACTATAAGACTTAAAATTTGTTTAACAACGTATTTCCCAATCGGACATTCATGGGAAGATCTGAAAAGGTTTTGGTAATAATTGGACAACCGGAAGTAGAAGATTCTTGAAAAAAAATCTTCTAAATAATATTTTTTGAAAATTTTTCGTGGTAATATTAAAGAAAATTAAATTCTCTATCTGATACATTTAAATATTTTATTATATATTCCATAGATTTAGAGATAAAAGAAGTATAATATATAAAATAATCTATTGTAATAAATTTGACAGCCGAAAGAATGCCATGAAAAATAGTTGATAATTTAAATTATTTGTAACTGACAGATAAATGTCAGTGTCAGAAATAATGAGTAATGAATTAAAAATGTACTTGGAGAATCCCTTAGTTCTTGATCTGTGACTATTATGGAGATGACAAGTCTAGGTTGAAGGACTTAAATTTGTTTCAAACATTATGGGACAATGTACACCAGTACTGTAGACTAGAGTAACTTTGAATTGCGAAAAAGCTATCAAATTCTTCTCAAGTAAGTTGTAAATATTGACAAAATCGGAGTGCAATCTATCCGTCACTTTATTAAAGGGAATTAAGGTTATTTAGATATAACAAGTATGAAAAAATAAAATGTAAAAGAAGATATATAAGAATAGATGCACAATCCAGATATATACATTTTAGACCGCCCAAAATTAATGTTTTTACTAGAAGAATATGAAGAGAAAGTAAACAAAGTTGTTCGAATTGAAAATTGCTGTTACCAGCCTAATATTTATATATGGTAAACTCTACTTTGTAATTTATTGTAACATAATTTATGGTAAAATATCTTCATGTTGAGACATGCTATTATTGAATAATAAAGAAGTTTATACGTCATAGATTTATATGAATATATTATTTGTATTTATAAAAATAATCTTTGCTTTATGCATACAGCCAGGTAAAATATACGGCGAGAGGTTATGTGCTGGCCACATCAGATTTTTTATACTGTAAATTACTACTGTATTTCTTTTAGATATTTTATTTAATAAAACCTAACAACACCCTTACGACTTAAATTCGTTAAATTTTTTATCAGTTTTTCTTGAATTGTTGGTGCAACTAAGTATTATTATTTACTATGTGTCATTAGAACGACACAATATCAGTAAAATTAATAAAAATTGGCGATAATTTCTTAATTATTATTTGTATTATAAATAAACTAAATAAAATGAAATTATAGCGGGTGAGCCAACTGATGGGCGGGGCTCGTATATCACAAATTCTGTGTGAAGTGGTATTAATTTTTAGTAAATAGTATTTAAGTACAGAAATAAAAAGCGTATTTATGGTTTAATAATAAAACATTATTTTCAACTTTATAATTATAGTATTACCCCAATTTGTTGTTATAAGGGTTATATTTAAATAAATTTGTCTGAAATACAAATGATAAACAAATTTTAGGTAGATATAAGATAGCCTTATAATAATCGTTCAAACTTAGACTCTGTTTGATAAATTTGAACAAAACTTCGACGTTAGAAACAGAGCTTCATCCCTTTTAATGCTTTATATCAATATTTCTAACTTTGTTGAAAGAAGACTTTTTGTCAATTTTGCACTTACATATTTCCTTTTGGGAAGAACAGAGAATAACTTTAAAAATTTGTTACGTGCAAATTTCGATTATTAACTTTATATTGTTGTACATTTATTTACAACTTAAAATATGGATTTTACTATCGCCTTCGGGGTAGACAATTTCGAAACTTTTTAGTTTAGCTGGTTCACTAAAGACAAATAAATACTTTGTACCTGTATTCTTAATTAATTAATAGAATATGCGAGAATAATCTTTAAGAGATCTTGCCAAATCACTCGTTTACTGACCACTGTGTTGATTTGTTCTATATTCAGTATATTGGAGTTTGATTTTGTGAATTTAGTTATTATAGTTCAAATTTCGATTGCCTCTGTTGAGGGATTAATTATATAGAACATCAAAGGAAATAGTTTATTTTTCACGGAAGAAGTCCGGATTAAATAATACATGGTCAATAAATTTACTACAAGCCGTTTAACATCTTAAGGTAAATATAGATCAATTTAAAGTCCAGTCTAAATTCTATTTGAATGTGTCGCATTTTTATTTTAAAATTTTAAAGATAATTATCCTAGTGAACCAGTGAGAACTAATAAGTTTCTTTCAGGCTTCTTTTTTTTTTTTTCTATTTATGAGATTTTATTTTATCTATTTGCCCCCGGAATCTTGGGAGTAATGATCTTGGAGAGGCATATCATTTGAAGTATTTATGGGAGTAGTACTAGAATTTTTTTTGGAGGTTAAAAGCACGTGCCCTATTGGAAGCGGAAATCACGTCACATTCGTTACCAGAGACGTCATCCCCGCCCACTACGTCACTCGGACGTCATCATCTCGAACAGATAAGCTCGATTCTTCTTTTACTTGTTATCGTTAGTTTTGTTTAACATTAATATGTTTTATTTGCGTTAATGTTTAATGATTGTTTTATTATTACGGTTGCTATTGATTATTTAATATTTGGGACACCAAATTATTTGCAACATTTGTACAGCTCACGCGAGTTTCTTTTTTTGATATTTAATATTTGTTTATGAGAGATCACTCAAGTAGGGATTGTTCGGTAATAGGAGAGTCAGGATTCTTACTCACGTTCTCTCATTATACCTTACGCCCGCACTACCCTGCTTGGTCGACCAACCACCCGTCGTGCGTGATATTCGCGTATGTTTAACATATATAATTATTCTTACTATTATTTAAAGTCCTGGATCATCCACGCATCGCGCATCCCCTGTTTGATGCAGATCATTTTAATTCCATTCACTTACAAATATATTTTTGTTTACCTCGCTTGGGTTATAAGTAATTTCGTCATTTTGTGTATTCACAATAGTGATTATAACAATAACTTTCTGTAAACTTTTATATATACGAGGTGTGTTCAAAAACTATCGCGAATTTTGAATTTTCGCGGGTTACGTATATTCGAATTTCGATCTTTTTGTGGCTTTATGTTGGTACTCATGTCTCTCACTTATGTCGACAAGCTCGGCCATTTTGAATGTTCACTTACTTGTTGACAGCTGCTTTGCTTGCACGTGTTTTGGATCGTCTTCGATTTTTACCTAATGTGCTTATTCGTTAAAAACTGACTATGAATTTTTTGACCAAGACAATATCTTTCTTATCTAAAGGCGACGGAACGTAGAAAAAAATAATTCATTTAAAATTTGTCATTGTCATAAAATGTTTTTATCAAAGAAGTTATTTCATTTCTACTCGTAGAAATGAAATAACTTCTTTGATAAAAACATTTTATGACAATGACAAATTTTAAATGAATTATTTTTTTCTACGTTCCGTCGCCTTTAGATAAGAAAGATATTGTCTTGGTCAAAAAATTCATAGTCAGTTTTTAACGAATAAGCACATTAGGTAAAAATCGAAGACGATCCAAAACACGTGCAAGCAAAGCAGCTGTCAACAAGTAAGTGAACATTCAAAATGGCCGAGCTTGTCGACATAAGTGAGAGACATGAGTACCAACATAAAGCCACAAAAAGATCGAAATTCGAATATACGTAACCCGCGAAAATTCAAAATTCGCGATAGTTTTTGAACACACCTCGTATCTGAATATTTATCATTACTAATTTTTTTTGTATAATATATACATTCAAACTTTTTCAATATAATTCATTTCGTTAAACTTGATATCGAGTATCTTTTTTTTGTAACTCCCTTCTAGTAACTCTCCAAATTCTGGCATTTTCGTGGTTGTATGCTAGGATACTATCTTGTTATAAACAATTACGTGGCGCCCTAGGTATGAATAAGTACTCTTTGTTTATCATTGCAATTTATTATTGTATTTTTCTCTAACCCCCCCCCTTAATCTCAGAGCAATCTCACTAAGCTAGTGGCCGCATACCCGTTCATCTGTGGGTGCGTTATCGTAACAATAGCAGTCCAAAATTTTATTAAATATTAATTTAACTTTTTATTATTTTGGAAATTTAAATGTTACAAATTTCCGTGTAATGTCTTTGGGTAGTGTCCGCTTTTATTAAAGTATTTCATCCAGATAATATATTAAATTTCTATAGAAAGTCGCAAAGAAAGTTTCTCGTACGGTACGGTGTCTCTGATGCATCGCAGACAGAGGAAAAGAATATTGAATAGTCCTTTGTTGATACATCTGCACGTCACCGGCAGATGAACTATGTTCTAGGCTAGGACATTCGCCTACGAGGCGTCGTCGTCACTCTCTATTTATTTCGTCATATTTCGTTTACTCTCCGTCTGTCTTTTCTTGATGTGTTTTATCTTTATTTTGCTCCTTTTCCTCGCAGAGTTTTTGTCTTCTGTTCGTTTTTCGTTTTTATTTTATGTATGAAGTCCCTTTTTCGTTTGTGTTTGACAGGATGATGGTTTGTTTTGTGGACGTTTAATTCGTACTGTTGCGGTATTTTTACGTTCTATTAAACAAAGATAAACCAGACTGACAGCGGTATTTCATTTCATAAAATATTAAATGAAATAAAATTGCTGGCTATGTGGAAAACATTTAGGTCAAATTCATATTTGATTCCTGTTATTATTACAAGAGATGTACATACTTACTTTTAAAGATGCAGTATATTAATCATTTCCTATAGTTTATATTTGATGACAAACTGTTTTTATTTCATACTGTCCGCTATTTATTACTTTAGGTTACTAATTTGAGTCCAGGAAATGATACATTACAATACCCGAGCCGGGAAGTGTTGCTTGGAAACATTCCTAATTGTTTTTTCTCATGATGTTTTCATTTACATTATTTGCGACATTGTATATTTTTCTCTGATTGCAAAATAATTCAAATTCTTTTTCATATCTTCCGGAGGACTTTGTGGGAATCTGTTTCCGTATAGCCTCGGCACTTTTTTTCCAAAATATTGTTCGGAAAGTTTGAGTTATTACTAGAAGGAGCGTTCATTTTTGATGACAAGCAAGCAAACAAAATCAACAAAAAAAATTAAACATACACAGGTAAGTAAGACAAATTCTGATGTGATGTTGACATATTGACATAAATTTAAAAATATTTAAATCACGTAGGCAGTATGAAATAAAATGTTGTATGTCATATGGCCATGAAGTGGTATTACGGTACTTATTTCGAAATTCCGTAAACTTCTCATACGTACGGTAATACCTCACTTCCTGGCCTTATATATTTTAGTGAATAAGCACGTTTTAAGGTTCCAAGAATCCGATTATAACATTTTTACGGTGATATCTGTGTGTGTGTGCGGTTGTGTGTGTGTATGTGTGTGTGTGTGGGGGGGGGGGTTATTGAAGGTACGATTTTTCAAATTCTATAAGACTAAAGACCCATGTAACTACGGATTCCTCAATCTAACATTAATGGGAAGAGTTGAATAGGTTCTGGTAACAATTGGATATCCGGAAGTAATAGTATTTTAACAAAAATCTTCTAAATATTATTTTTTGAAAATTTATGTTATTACAAATATTAAAACACAAAATTCTCTATCCGACACATTTAATTTTTTTATTATACCTTCTATAGATTTAAAGATATAAAAATATAATCTATGAAATAATCTGTTGTAATATATCTCACAGCCTGCTCATAGGCCAAACATCTGTTAACTACTTGAGAAATTTAAATGTGTAATTGACAAATAAATGTCACTAATGTCAGTGTCAAAAATTCAGAGATAGTACTGCAGCCTTTTTCTGGGAACGATATTTAATATTTCTTATTGTATTATTAATTATATATTTAAAATTATAGGTATATTACATGAACCCTTCAGAAATACCGCCAATCCCGTTAATGAATTGGAAAAACCTCGAACATTTAGAAGAAATGGAGAAACTTGCTCATAGAATGAATTTAAAATGGTAGAAAATACGTAAATGTAAAGATTAGGTGTAATTAGAATTTTGTGTGTACAAGAAATGTTAAATACAATTCTTATATATACCACAATGGAAAGGGCGAGAGGTATTATGATGGCCACAACAGATTTTTTTATATACATTTTTAAGTGAATCATTTTTTTTACGTTTAAATTCATCCTTTAATATCATTTTTATTTTTAACGCAGTTACCAGAAATATATCAGCAACGACAGACACTGTCCTTTATCTCAGACGTCAATAAGTCGTTGTTTACGGAAAGTAACTGACATAATTGTTCAAAATTTTTCATAAAGATACATAAAATATCCTGAAACTATTAAAGAAATCAAAACTGTAAAAAATAAGTAGATTTACAATACATAGTATACTACATTTCGTTCAAAAATATTAGATCGCTTACGATTTTGTTCATGAACGAAAACATAGATTAGCATGTTATCTACATAACAGTGTAAATAATATTATTTCTGCTATGATCGAATTTTTAAAAATAATAAAAATATAGTAATTAAATGTTGAAAATATAAAATTGCTTTTGTTAAAAATATAAATTCTTCATAACTATTCATGATTTTATTGGCCCACGGCCCAATTATTATTACTTACTGTATCATAGCAGATGACGTACAATTTCAGATTATAAATGTTCAATGAACATAACTATAATTCACAAACTTTTCTCTTATTGTTGAAAAGTGTACCAATTGTGCAGATGACATATAATACCTATTGTATTGATATTGAAATTTAATTATTGAAAAGTGTTCATTTATTCATATCGGTAATTGTGAAATTATGCCTAAATAATATCTAATAATTAATTATTTCATTTGAGTCAGGTGTTTTGTAAAACTAATACATTTGATTAACATGTATTCCAGTAATATATTTCGTTATGTATTACTGTTCAAATTAATAGGTTGAACGTTATAAATTTAATCTATTTTCATGCGTTATATTCCATTTGTGTTTCGAGTTTCCGCAGTACTAGTGTAATTAATTTTATCTAATGTCATCATGTATTATTATACACAGTAAAATTATTTAAAGATGTCCGATCAAGGTTATTTGTACCATGAACGAATTAACAAATTGGCATACATTTATCTCTCTCCTTTGCAGTCTATAAGCGTGTGCGATAAGGATGGATATAACACGTTTGTCTTTCAAAAATTCATATTGTTTCGACTAAGTGAGGACACTCCACTTTAAAACGATTCTTGTTGTTGATAATACTTTTGCTGTAACGTAAGCTTATATATTAATTCAGATACATTACCTTGATTCATAGCCGTACGAATAACGCTATTTTCTGTCAGTATCACTGACACTGACATTGTGTCAGTATCTTATTTTTCACATATTTGGTTTTACATTTGCTAATAAACTTACCAGTTGATTTATTTTTGAAATTTGAATGCTTTAATTGTAACATATATTTTTATAATAATAAAATAACAGTAGTATCTTATGTACCCTCATAAAAACTAAGCAAACGACACTACTGAATTTGTTAGAATGGGCGGAGCAAAAATCTGAATTCATACAATTCGTAGATTACCTTGATCGGACATCTTTCAAAAATTTTACTGTATGTTATTATTACCATATGTTTTTTTTTATACTCCGGCGTGTAAAGTTGCTACTTTACACACTGCGAACAGTGTGTAAAGTAAACAGTATTTTATTTACTTTACACATTACAGTCGGTGACATGAAAGAAAATCGGTCTGAGGAATATTAAATAGGTACTATATAGTAGAAGTTCTGTAACGCGACACTATCATTTATTACTTGTTATACATGAACCACTTCAGGCAACAACAGGTACGGTATATAGCATATAGCCAGTTTTAAATACATTATGCTTGGCATATTATTCGAGCCCAACCCCAAATGTATTCGTACTGTCTGATAATAAAAAATATTAACAGCAAGAAGAAATATTTTTTTAGATTACAATAGTTAAGACTATATTTGGACATTTTTTTATATTTTATGTATTAATAAAATGTACTGGATTTAAATATAATGTTATTATGTACCTAAATTTATCATTTTAACAATAATCTACGGGAAAATATATGACAACAGACACGTGCTAATTTTTTTAGTTCCAACAGTAAATAATACAATATTTATATTAGTATTATTTATAAAACTAAAGGTAAAGGAAACTGACAATATATTCAATTAAGTACTATATTACTGTCAGATTGAGGAATCCGTAGTTACACAGGTCTTTAGTCTTACAGAATTTGAGAAATCGAACCTCCAACCCCACACACATCCACACACACACACACACATACACACAGACATCATCGTAAAAATGTTATTATCGGATTCTAGGGACCTTAAAACGTGGTTATTCACTAAAATCTGGATATGTAATTTTTAGCATGATTCCAATACCTCTCTTACAGCCTGATTCTCGTGACACTTGTTTAGAAAACGATATTGTAATGAAAACAATTATTGTTTCGTATACAATAAATTGTAATTTTGAACTTCACGTGAACATTGTTTCTGAAACAATATTGTATACAAAACAATAAAATGAATGTCAAAAATTTATCGTAAACTATACAATTTTTGGTATTCAGATAATCAAAGTTGGAAAACAATAATTGTTTTAAAATATTGTATTCTGAACAAGAAACTGAGCTACTTGTTACGGAAACAATAATATTTAAAATACAATCTAAATTGTGAATAATGGTAAACACAATTTTTATAACAATAATTAGTGCTATTATTAACGTCGAAAAGAGGAAATATGATATGTTAGAGTAATACAATAGCCAATGTACTTACATACGTGTAATGTATCTTTATGAATTAAATAATTCAGACATTTTGCTCAATTAAAAAAAAAAACATTTAAGAGTATGAATGATCCTTTATCCTTACAAAAAATAACAAATTTTTACAAAAATTAACTTACAGGTTCATCAATTAAAAATGCTATTGAATAAATTTAAGTATCATCTCTGCTAAGTTATCCAAATCCAGATCGAGATAAAATTTCTATTTTATAACAATAAAACTATGTATCTTATTAGATTGTATATTCTTTATTCATTTATAAATACACATTACATTTATTCAATGAAAGAAGTTATCTACTGACGTTAAATAGTGTTATTTTTTATATCAGTTAGTGGATGCTTATTTTTTGGTAACAAATGTAATCAATAATTACTATATGATTAATTTCAACAAACACAAACGTAAATGAATTTTTCAGGAGATTCAGAAAATGGATATCTTGGTATATATTTGTACTACTAGAATTTTATGATAAATAGAACCTTAATTAATTTGATTAAATTGTAATACGATATAAACTGTTGTTATTTTTATGTTTTTCGCCAGTTCTTTTTGTTAAATAATCCATTTTAACAAGAATCTAAATTAAAAACCATTTCTTGTCATACCTAAAATATTTCCGAATTTAAATTTGGCTTCTTTCTTCTGGTTTTTAAATGTTCTTGTACTTATATCTGTTATTGAGGCTTCTATACTTTTTTCTTCTTCCACAACACTATTAATAACAAATACGATAATGCTTTTGAGTTTAGGAAAAGTCACTTATGTCAAAAAATCAAGTAAATAAATGTCAAATAAGGAAATGAACTAACTTCAAACTTGTATACATTACAATACAATAAATTGTATAGAGACAGTTTACAAGGAGTCACGGGAATACGAATTTCTTACAATATCTTAAACTATATGATTTTCAATATCGTATCCAAAACAATATTGTTTTCAATACAAGTGTCACGAGAATAAGGCTGTTAGCGAGAGGTAAAAATAACTTAAATTATCGTGGAATCCTTGAGACACGAATACCATCTTCTAAGAAAAAGATTTATTTGCAAAAATAAATCGTGCGCAAGATTTAGATAGAATTAGATAAAAATTATTACATAATATATTTTAATAACAGTTATCTACTCGTATCATTATAATTTTTTGAATTACGAGTAAAAAAATCTTATTAATTTTTCCTCCCGTATTAATTCTTTAAAACACTTCTCCACACTTACTTTCAGCTTGTACTTAGTTCACGCCATTAACGCCCTTGGAATATTTAATAAACCGTTTTACCTGTGTTCAGTGACAGGGGATATTATTATGTATGTGGCAGGGAAATTTCATCAGGGCTGTAATTTTGGTTCGAGAGGGGCGGCTAATGAAGCTCACTTTTCTCACACTCACACTAGCACGTAGTATACAGCACCTGCTGGGGTTGCTGTAGAGTGTTTAAAGGGTTAATGCTGGAATATTCGCGTTCATTATAAAATTAAATTGAAGTGTCCATGGCCCTCACGGTATGCGCGAATAATTAATTGAAATAAAACAAACGAATGGCTGGTCCTACGTATGAATTTATAGTAGGTAAACTACCTAAACCAGTGATGTACAAAGAAATTTTAATGAATTAATATATATATATATATATATATATATATATATATATATATATATATATATTTAATTGTACTGTTACTGTGCAAACGAATTTCAATAGAAAAACAAAATAAAAACTTACACATAATAATACAATTTAAAAAAATCATATATTGGGCACTATTGCTATCTCGAGACTATAAGACATATGAAGTTGGTTAAATTAGTAAACAATTTCTATATTATTTGTATAAGACTATTAAAATGCGGCCGTAAAATAAAAGCAGCCGTAAAGTATACTTAGATATCAAATTAAGAGTGATACTTTACGGTTGCCAAAGGATACGTAAAACAACTATTTATGTAACTGTTGAGAATAGTAGAAGAATAGTATATTATGTTATTAGGAGTAGAAAGCGGTCTTTTTATGTTGAATCCAGCTATTGCGGCCGAGGCGCTAGCCGAGGCCAAGCAAGCTGGGTAAAACACAAAAAGGGCGTTCTGCTCCGAATAACATATACTATTTTTTCTTCAAGTGTTTCAAAGAAAACTGGGGATTTTTTTTATATTTTTCTAGAATTTTTTAATTATAGCGTTTGCAATTTCAGCCATAGTTGGCTGTGTACACTACAAAACACAAACGATACAACTGTCAAATAATAATTTTTCAATATGGTCTGTGTTGCTGTGACGACTGCTGCCGCCAGCGGTGAACTAAGAAACTAACATTTTTTTACTAGTACAACAATGTTGTTCATTGTTGTACTAGTAATAAAATGAATATCTTCTATAGTGTGTGTATAGTAGCATAATATGAATATTGTTGTACACTTGAAGAAAAAAGTATTTTTGTTTCATATTTCTTATATAGAGCAATACTAATTATTGAAGTATGTTTAATTTACATAAAAAATATATAAAAAGAAATTAAACTTGACAGCACAAGTAATTAAGGTATTACATGAACATTTCATAGCATTCTTTACATCCAACAAAGAAATGGCGCTAAACAGAAAAATAATTACAACGTGCCAACACAAAACATGGGTTTATTTTTGATGTTACTTTCGCTTTTAATGTTCAGTTTTATACAAAAATAATTAAATTCTTTTTGTCCGCTGTAAGTAGGACGCCTCTGTGCATATAGCATAGCTAATATCGAACTATTTGATGAAGTGTTAAGTACAGGTCGACCTTATAATAAAGATCCGTAATTAGAGCACACGAACAACGCCTTCATTTCGTCCTAGAGAAGCCATTTTATGGAATTATTCCCCTTAACAAAAGACTAATTAGGAAAAATTTTCAGCTGAAGGAACGCGGGTAAAGCAAAGTACTGCCATTCATTGTGAATCACTTCAAACGAGACTGATTCTCTCATTTAAATGAAATACATTTAATCATGTTTTTATTATTTCCAAAAGACGTCGATCTTTTTGTGAGATGGGCGTTTCTTCACGTTTATGTTAAATTAAGTAGCTTTAATGATTCGTATGTTTCAAATTACTTGTTCATTTTTCATTTACAATGTATAAATTAATTTTGTTTGAATTTTTTTAAGGATTCACATTTTCTAATAAGATATCTAAAGACGAAGTCTTTATACAGGGTGTTTCTATAAGTTTGCTCACTATTGGTAACTATTTTATTTGAAGAGATATAGTTTAGTTCAAGTTCATTTATTTGACTTCTATAATCCCTGCACTTTCGACTACAATAACGAAAACCGCTCATGGTGAATTTATAGCAATAGAAAATAGGTTTTACTTACAAGGTCTTTCGGTTCATAATCGCTTACACAACGACTATATAGAGAATTGACCTGAGAAGTATTCATTGTGGAAATTGTCTTAGTAAAAATGTCTTGCAAGAACGATAACTAACAAATTGTTTCACTGGATGCTGTTACTCGTGGGCCGTATTCCATTATTTGCTGATAATTTTCCATGTGATAGATCTAAGAAACAAGTAATCTATTTCATTAGGACTAAGTAACCTGGTAATTGCTTTACAAATGCCGTTAAATAATTTCAATGAACATGGGTCTTCTTATGAATTGTGTTATTGATATTGCAATATTACAAGTACGGCTCTTATAAATATACCTAGAAAAATCGGTTCGAATTATAAATTTTCTAGGTCAATTTTCTATATAATCGTCGTGTAAGCGATTATGAACCGAAAGTACTTGTAAGTAAAACCTATTTTCAATTGCTATAAGTTCACCATAAGCGGTTTTCGATATTGTAGTCCGAATTTCAGGGATTATAGAAGTCAAATAAATGAACTTGAACTAAACTATACGAGGTTAGTTAAATGAGCCATTTTGAGTAAGAAAATTGGCGATATCAGCGGTTCTCAAAATATGGGACAAAATATACACGATGGTGGCGGTTAGGGATGAACAAAGGGATTTTAATTTCATGCAATTTCCTGCTCTCTGTTCATTTTTCGGCAAATACTGTAGAGTACAAAGTTTTACAGAATTTAAAGTTGATGTCAGTTATGTAGAACTGTCGAACTATTTCCAAAAGTGCTGAAATGTGTCCAAGAAATAATAGCTTTTAATTTGAATATTTAAATATGTATATCATCATGGCATATTACCCATTGCTGGGTGTGCTAATCTACTTTGTACACAGATTTCGGTAATGATGACATATTTGCACCGTGTGCGTGTTTACCATGCGTTTCCTCTCCGGCACTCATTGCTGGCGCGGAGACTGCACCACAGGGATCATTTCTGTACCACTTTTAAAATTCGAAATATTTGGCGTCGGTCGAGATCGAACCCAGTTCTTTAGATTCGCGACCAGACACTTAGCACGCGGCCACGAGACCTCATATTAATATATGAATATATACTTTGATTATCTTGTAAATAAAATAAAATAAATATATCATCATGGCATATTACCCATATGCTTTGTACACAGATTTCGGTAATGATGATAATATATTTGTACCGTGTAGGCGTTTACCTGGCTTAACCACACGGGCACACATTGCTTGCGTGGAGAGTGAAACACAGGTGTCACTTTTGTGCCATTTAAAATTTGAAATATTTCTTTTTGGCGTCGATTGGGAAAACCCGTTTCCCCAGAGGCGCGACCAGACACTCAGGCATGCGGCCACAAAACCCCATTTTATTGTTAGTGTAAAATAAGTTAATAGTTTCAAATAAAAACTACATACAGAGGGCTCTAAATGTAAGACCGTCAAAGAAACGAATGGTACAATATGTATGAAATAATGGGTCAATTATGTTTACATCTGTCAGTCTTACAGACCTGTAAATTTGTAAATAATCAACAAAATCGCAACGAAAGCTGCCACTCTTATGCCTAATTTTATATTAATCAACAAGAATAGATGTGATTTGGCACCTTTTTACAGATTTACAGATCTGTTAGATTTACAGATGTGAATAGAATAGATTCATTAAATAGGTGAGCTTTTTAACGTGACATAGACCGGAAACTAGTTTACATTACATTTTTATAATAATATGTTTATCTATTATATTTGTTTAGCTTTACTGTTTAGTGAAACGAATAACTAGAACAATATTATCAATAATTCATAATTTAATAACAACAGAGTTTAAATGTTTAAAACATCAATATAACCGCTCCAGATTTGATTTTCTAATTTTATTTATATTCCAAACAGACTCACTGACCCGGAATTATAATTTCCCGTGAACTCATCGAAGCAATGAAATCAGAGAAATTTCTGATTTAATTAGAAACATAATATTTTGTAACTCATCTTACAAGAGAAATTGCTTACTGTATATTAACATCGGCATCAGCTTGCCATCTATTAAGAGAGCTCTTCACATTTCCTGCTGTGGACGAGTCATTTTGCAATCAAATTATAGATACTTTTATAAATGCTTCCTCATACGTTAACTATCTAATGGTTATGAAGAATCGATCGCATAAGAGCATTGATACTCGTACATCGCATGTTACCGGAGGTATAACTAGTTTTGAATTTATAAAGAATTTGATTTAGTTCGAACTCGAACACATGCTTTAAATTTGTGTAGTGCTAAATAAATAGAGATAATCCGGTTATGTGTGAAACAATTCACTACGTGCGTAAAAGACCAATGCAAATTAAATGGGACTTTAATTATTAAACGATTTCTGTTGCCAAATGACAAACTTCATCTATGACACAAGGGTCGCGTTAAGAATTCTTAGTGCTAAAAGCGAAACAGTGTCTTACCATTGTACCAATCTATAAAAATCTGTTGTGGCCATCACAATACCTTTCGCCATTTTCATTTTATGTTGCATAGAGCGCGAGCAGTTATGTTACTTTGTTGACCTTGGCAAGCAGATATTGGGGCCTGTGTCAAAATGACAGCTAGTAATAATGTACATAGGTGTCAAGTTTTCATTCAGAACATTATGTTTTTCCAAAACCATGTGGATTATTTTTCTCGACAAGTATATTCCATATTTTTGATGACATAAACAACATGATATCAGAATATCTTGAAATTTTTAATAAAAAATTATGACATTTGCGACATCTATGTAAGTAACTACTAGTTGTCATTCTGATACGGACCCACAAATATGCTTGCCAAGGCCGACAAAGTCACATATCTGCTCGTGCCCTATAAGTAACGAATTTAACATTTCTTGTACACACAAATAATTGAAATTGTTTCTCTTCTTTGTATACAGATTTCGTTTACGTTTTCGTTATAAAAATTTCGGTTTATTTTGTTATTTCGTTTTCGTTCTCATTTCGTTTTTAGTCCTTGAAATTTTCACATCAGTGACTTTTTGACTTTTTTCTATTGTTAATAAATAAAATTATTTATTAGTACGAATAAATAAATAAATAACTTATATTCCTCATTTACATATGTTTAGCTCTTTGATATTTTTTTTTCTAAACATTTGGTGACTAGTTTTTATATTGCATATTATGATCATTTGTACTGTATCTAATTGTAACGCTTGAGTTTCTCTTTAATTGGAAAATTTTCCTGTTAAGAAGCCAAACACTTATAAATAAATAAATAAATAAATTATTGTTATTATTAAATCAATATTGTTAATATAATGGGAATTATAAACTAAGCACTTTTTTGTTCTATCAAAATAAATTTTAATTTAAATTCCTTTTGTACAGCTACTAACTTTATAATAAATACGTGGAAATAAAATAGAAAGGATTTATCTTGCAGTAAACTGGATTTAGATTTAAAATAAATAGCTGTAGTTCGAACATCGAACACGATTTCAAATAAAATAAAAATGTTATATAGATAAAGAGAAAGATATATAAATTTATCTAAATAGGAATAATAAAATAAACTTCAACTTTTACATTTTACAGTGCAAATAAAAAGCACAGTTTCATTTCATTACGCCGAGACAAAACGAGCAAAAATATGAAGTTAGCTTTTTGTTATCCGATACGTCACCAACTTGGATCAAGTGTCAGAACAAGTAAAGTTAGTTTAAGTTATTCTTATTCACGATGACATTTACTTTTTCAACTACCTTATTTTTAAACTTTACTTTTCAGAACAGTTGATTTTTAAAAGTGGAGCGATAGTACAGCAGAAAGACTGTCGCAGAGAATTTATTTGCGAAATATATATGATCTTATCATATTTCTGCTTTCTTGACAAGAAACAAAACATGTATGAGAACAACAGATGAAAGACATACATAGTTTTGAAAATATCTTCCCACTTTTCACTATGTCATTCAATATATTCCTGCTTTAAATAAATTTAAACAAGTATATTTATATTGGGTTGCATGGCTGTGCACGTTAGGCATATTTGATTCCGACAGACGTGAAACTTGAAAATTATTTTCAATTTTCAAATAGCACAAAAATGAGCCTGATGGTGCTCTCTCCGTGGAAGCCACTGTGGAAGCATTGAGAGTCAGTGACATGACGCCTGGTACACACCCTCAATGGTACAGATATGTAACGATGGTAGCCGTTACACAATATGTAAAATAAACTTTGGGATAATTAAATTGTATGACGAATTGTATATATTTTATTAAGATAATTTATTAATGACGTTTACAAAATTAATTACAAAATATGAATGAATGTTTGTTTTCCTTTTGTCGCCAAGTAGCCTCGGGAAAAAAGAGTAATAATAGCCTAAGACGATTAGGATAATTTGATGTCGCTACATTAGTGGACTTTTGACAGAGGGATTAGTTATTTTGGAACGTTTCTTGTGACTGGAGAAATATTTGCATTCGGGGCTACATTTCTTGGCGGCAGAACCAAAATTGTGATGGTACCAGCAGATGGAGTTGTCATGCTCTTGTAGTTGAAGTGGAGGTGTCGCATATAATATAAACCGGGGCGGAGACGTTGTTGATGGAGTTCGTATAATTTTACGTGAATAAACAGGATCTTCGGCCCAAAATTCTGGTAAATTACTTCAAGTAAGTGCTGAAATATTAGCTTGATCTTGTTCAATGCTGTTTGTCGTGGTAACCTTGGGAAAAAAGAGTAATAATAGCCTAAGGCGATTAGGATCATTTGATGTCGCTACAGATATGTTGTGAATACTCGTAAAAGCAGATTAGAGCAACCAGTAATTGATAATAATATATATTATACATTTATACTATTTTAATACATTTTAATAAAAAATCTTATATGGGTGAAGTGTAAAATAAGAGAAATAATATTAATTAAAAGAATACGTTATACATTTATTTATGTTTACAACTTGTAGACTGTTTATTTATATCACCAACTTTGTTGCTCGTTGCTTCTATATATCAGACTATATCTTCGCTGTCGTTCGGACGGTATTTATACAGCACAGCGTCCTTCTGGAACCCTCCGGCGCCACAGTGATACCGAGCACAATAGATTTAGGTCATCGGTGTAATGAACACGTCTCATTGCGTATGGGTTATTCCGTCGCCGGGATTACGTCATCGTTCGGGAACATTCCACGCACGTTACAGCATCAATCAGAATATATCTATCATTTCAATTCTGTGAGCGCCTTTTAAAAAATCTGATGTGGCCAGCACATAACCTCTCGCCGTATATTTTACCTGGCTGTATGCATAAAGCAAAGATTATTTTTATAAATACAAATAATATATTCATATAAATCTATGACGTATAAACTTCTTTATTATTCAATAATAGCATGTCTCAACATGAAGATATTTTACAATAAATTATGTTACAATAAATTACAAAGTAGAGTTTACCATATATAAATATTAGGCTGGTAACTGTAATTTTCAATTCGAACAACGTTGTTTACTTTCTCTTCATATTCTTCTAGTAAAAACATTAATTTTGGGCGGTCTAAAATGTATATATGGATTGTGCATCTATTCTTACATATCTTCTTTTACATTTTATTTTTTCATACATGTTATATCTAAATAACACTAATTCCCTTTAATAAAGTGACGGATAGATTGCACTCCGATTATTCTTATATCGATGTGTAATTTTGTCAATATTTACAACTTACTTGAGAAGAATTTGATAGCTTTTTCGCAATTCAAAGTTACTCTAGTCTATAGTACTGGTGTACATTGTCCCATAATGTTTGAAACAAATTTAAGTCCTTCAACCTAGACTTGTCATCTCCATAATAGTCACAGATCAAGAACTAAGGGATTCTCCAAGTACATTTTTCTTTCATTACTCATTATTTCTGACACTGACATTTATCTGTCAGTTACAAATAATTTAAATTATCAACTATTTTTCATGGCATTCTTTCGGCTGTCAAATTTATTACAACAGATTATTTTATATATTATACTTCTTTTATCTCTAAATCTATGGAATATATAATAAAATATTTAAATGTATCAGATAGAGAATTTAATTTTCTTTAATATTACCACGAAAAATTTTCAAAAAATAATATTTAGAAGATTTTTTTTCAAGAATCTTCTACTTCCGGTTGTCCAATTATTACCAAAACCTTTTCAGATCTTCCCATGAATGTCCGATTGGGAAACACGTTGTTAAACAAATTTTAAGTCTTATAGTTTTTGAGTAACCGTCCTTCCAACATCCCACACACACACATCCACACACACACACACACACACACACACACACACACACACACACACACACACAGACATCATCGTAAAAATGTTAAAATCGGATTGTAGGGACCTTAAAACGTGCTTATTCAATAAAATCTGGATATGCGATTTTTAGCATGAATCCAATACCTCTCTTAGCGAGAGGTAAAAATAGGAATAGAATAAAATGCTCTTCCTTCACGTTTATTTATTGAAAAGTAAATTTAAAATCAGAGTCTTAAAGAACGTCCATCACAAAACAATTAATGGATCAACATAAGAAGGAGTCAAGAGTCAAGAACGGACTAAACTTGCAAAATTGAAAATAAAGTTATTTGTAGGACAGAAGCAGTTGCAGTAGTGTTGGTAAGATTTTGTTGCTATTTTCGTTGAGAGATGTCCCTGCATATTCTAATTTTAAAATTTCAATTTGATCAAGATAATTAATATTTGTGCCTTTGTTTAAAATATGAAGAATTTCGAAATTATTTTTGTCAAACGAATGCGAAGTATTTAAAATGCGTTCAACAAAACTGGAAAAACGGTTGATGTCAATAAATTTAATGCAGGTAAGATGTTCTTGGAATCGTTTTTTAAAAGTTCTGCTAGTTTGGCCTACATAAGATTTGCCACAATCACATTGTAATTTATAAAAACCTGATTTATCTAAGATATCGATTTTGTTTATTTTCTGACAAATTTCTAGTTTCATATTACTTAAAGGTTTCAAAGAAATATATTTTTTTTATTGTCTATCACCGATATTTTTAATTTTATAGTTAATATCTCCAATATAAGGCAAGTTGACATATTTAGCATGTTGATCTTCATAAGAGGAAACCGCAGCAGACCTGTAAGCTTCATTAATCCTAATTTTGTATTTCTTTTTGTTATAAATTTTGTGTATGACACATGTGTTGTAACCATAATTTATAGCTAATTGTTTGAGTATACTAATTTCTTTTTTAACTGCCTCGTCATCAGGTGTCAGAATTAATAATTTGTGAATATAAAATTAAAAGCCGTCATTTTATGTTGAAAGCAATGATTCGATGACTGATGTATCAAATCATCCGTTATTAAGGGTTGTCACTCGAGTGTACCTATTCAAAAACTTGTTCTATGTTCAAAAAAAAAAATTAAGCTAATGCAGTTTATATTTGCAATAACTTATATTTTTTAACATTATATTATATACACAAATTGCATTAAAATAGTTAAAAGCTAATATCAAACACTGTAAAAGATGAATTTTCTTTATTTTTCTGTAGAAAAGTTTTTTTTTTGAACTGTACCACTTGCACTAATACATATACAAGTGTCGTATTTCAATATACTCACACTAAAATATGAATGTTGAAGAATAACTGTGGCAACGTCGCACCTAGACATTTATTGGTACATTCGGGTATAAAAGTAATAAGATATTTTGAGATATAATACTAATTCTAAACTACAAATGGAAACTGAAAAACAAATTAATATATTTCTTTCTTAAAATTACAAAAGTAGTATTATACTGTTTAAACTTTTTATGCTTTCCACCTAAAATACCCATTTAAAAAATATTTCCTGCGAATGTACCTTTGAAATTCATTTAACCAAAGATCACCTCTTATTCGCTAACACCAAAGCGAGCGTTGTTAACTGATACTCTATCTGGAACGCTTGTACATGGTTGTCAAGTATAACTCTACCTATTTATCGTATTTTCAGATTATAATTTTCTAGAGGCAATAAAATTAAATCTGGGTGGAAAATATTTTTCAAATTTTTACATAAAATCCGTTAATTAATTTTCTACATACTGGTTTTTCGATTAAATGTCGGTATGGAGATAAAAGTTATAATTTAAAATATTGTATTTATATTGCCATTTCTTATTCTTCACGTATTAAAAAGGCCAAATTTAATTGCAAATATCTCAGGTACTGCGTGGTCAATTGTTTTAAAACTTGGAGATTATACTTCAGTTGAGATGTACTTAAAATTTCAATTAATTAATATGATTTCACGATATATCTACCTTAATTTATTCTTGGAACGCTAATAATTCTTCCTTAGTTCCTGTCCACAAAAAAAATATCGTCTACATAACGATAACGATACCAGAAAATAATATTAATAAAACATAAAATTTTACAAATGTTTTGAATTTAAGAGGTGAGGCACCGCCATGATTACACTTATCAAAATATTTGAGTAAAAGGAAACATAGTGTCTGTGCCTCTTGACAATAATCATCACCTGTTCAATTCAGTTTGAAATGCATACATATTTATTCAAACCATATTCGTTGTAGGAGTGAGGAATATTCTTTAGCGCGTTTATCAAGACGGAGAAGGCTTGAGGGTGGCGTTCGGGTACGCACTTAGCTAACCCCGGCATTATACAGCAGATAGCTAACGATATTTTTCCATTACGCATTTAAGGCTCCGATGATGTATCCCGTTCAGCTTTCAGGTAAAATGGAAAAATGTTTCTCGTTTGAAAATAACACGTCAGTCAACATGACGGGTCGACAATCGCTTCAATCACAGCGGAATTAGCATACGATATGCACACTTCGATACAGTTATTTATTTATGAATCACATATTCATGTTACGTTACGTTACGTTGTGTTTCAGCTCTACTCAGTATCAAATTACTCACTGCTGACGACGTTTTTATTATGATGGAAAGTAAATTGAGAACTTATATCATATATTTTTGCTTTTAAGATTCTTTGTACACCGTTTTACTTTATAAGTATAATGTGAGGCATATATTTCGCAATTCAAATTTAATATCTGATGTAAAGTGGTTCTTATCCACTTATACATTAGCCCAGTTTGACTCTGGTTTTATATTAACAATAACTTTTTATTAATATTTCCAATTATCCTCCATTAAACTGGTATGTGATTTTAAAAAAGGTGGGATCATTATTGATCGACGCCATATCCTAGGAATATTTTTACGATGATGTATGTGCGTGTGTGCGTGTTTTGTTCTTGCTAGTATTAAAGAAGAGTAAATTCTCTGACACATAAATATTTTATTATATAAATATAAATAAATAAATATTTCATCACGGCATATTACCCATTGCTGAGTGTGCCAATCTGCTTTGTACAGATATCGGTATTGATGGTATATTTGTACCGTACGGGCGCTTACCAGGCGTCACCTCACGGGCAGCCATACCTGGCGTGGAGAGTGCACCACAGGGATCAATTTTGTGCCATTAAAATGCGATGTAATTTTTTGGCGTCGGTCGGGATCGAATCCGGGTCCCCAGATTCGCGACCAGACACTCAGGCACACGGCCACGAGACCCCATATAGATTTAGAGATAAAGAAATATAAGGTATATAATATTGTGTTGTAAAATTTCACAGTCCAAATAATGACAAAACCAATTGAAAAATTAAATTGTTTGTAAATGAACAGATAACTGCCAATGTCAAAATTCCAGAGACATTACTGAAGTACTTTTTCTGGGAAGTACATACATTATATTATTTCTTATTGTATTAACAGTTAAATATTTAAAATTATAGGTATATTACATATACCCTTCAAAAATACTGTTAATCCCGACAATCAATTGGAAACATTTCGAAAAATTAGAAGAGTAGGACAAAATTTCGTCATAGAATGAATTTAAAATTAATAAATCTAAATATAAAGAATAGATATAAGTAAAAAATTTGGTGTAGAGTGTAGATATACAAGAAATGTTAAATACAATGGAACGCGAGCAGTCATGTAACTTTGTTGGCCTTGATACGCAGATATGGGGGCCCGTGTCAGAATGATAGCTAGATGTAGATGTCAAATGTCATAATTTTTCAGTTTAGTGATTTTTCCAAATCTACGTGGTTTATTTTCCTCAACAAGTAAATTCCATACTCCTGGTGACAAATTAACTATTTACGTGAATTTAGAAAATGAATTAATAGTTTCAAAGTGTCAAATTATTTCCTGAACCGTTTATATCAATAAAAAAGAATGAGTGTGTTACTAATGTAATAAACCAGGTTTGTTTAAGTATTTCGTTTTATCAAAATTATTTGCAATTTACTTTAATCCAATATTATAATACATATCATCACAGCATATTACCCAATGCTGGATGTGCCAATCTGCTTTGTATGCAGATTTCGGTAATGATGAAAACATAATTGTACCGTGCGGGCGTTTGCCAGGCTTCACCTCTATATATTTTTGTTTATTATTTAACATATTTTTGTTAATAAATATTATATTTAATTTTATTTAATATTGTGTTTAACTATGACCCCAAATCGAATCCACCATTGAGGGATTAGTTATAGTAAGATGCACCGATATTTATGTGCGCATGAACAATTCATTACAATCCAGCCAGAATTTAAAATATATCTGACAATAAAGCTGTATGCAACAAAGTAGCCACGACATGAACTATTTTAAAAGTTATGGCTGCTCTTCTGTATCAGTGTGTGGCGTACGTGCCCAGGAAAAATTCTATTATAAATGCAGATGAATTTCTATATTTTCGGCTATCGGTTTTGCAATAAAATTTTACAGCGTATGCAGTCCCGCGGTGAAATATAGAGGACACGTTTACAATGGCTTGTCAAAAAAGTCCGCAGCGAATATCAAAAATGACTAAAATAAAATAGATGAAAAGCGCGAAACAAAAAGACGAGTGGAATTGACGTGGTGGCAATTTGACGTCGCCGATTCATGCTCGCCAGCTCGTATGCCTGATAATTAATTTCCTATTTATAAATATTTTTAATTTTTACTTTTCAGCTCTTTATTTTTAGATATTTTACATTTTACAAACAAGTCTATATATGTATGCATAAAAGAGTCCATCGAATGAAGAGTACAGAGAAAAACCTATGTCTTCAAATTATTGTTTTTATTATTCATTTGTACATTAGGAGACCCATCTTTTGGGACTTTAAGAGGAATGGCTACCCTTGCCTACTATATATCAAGCGAAAATTCAAATAAATTGTTCCTGTCCCAAAACTATTAACATTTAAAAAAAATCAACATTAGACGAACAATATAATTCTGATTGGAACCTGCATTTTAAAAAAAGTATTATTGAAATCATTAGTATTTGACATTGATTTCAATAATACTTTGGTTTTGTTCCGGGTTCAAGTATTGCGTTCAGGGTCGGTTCGACCTAATGAAAATTGAATTAATGTTTTTTGAATAACAAATCTTTATACAGGCTGTAACAGAAATAAGTAAAAATGCAAAAAAATGAGATTTCGAAAAAAAGTTATTAAGAAATATTGTTGCTTTCGACGAGTTCTATCACTGGTTAAATTTAATGTACTTATTAGTATAGAAATATTTCAAATGCGAACCGGAATTTATAATGTAACGTAAGACAAGAACACCCACGAACACAATTTTCACAAACAATCAACACAGGCAGAAACACAGATTCCGAAGACGTCGACTATCGGCGGTATTACGATTACGCTTACGTTTCAAACTGAAAATGAACCTGAACCGGAGCTGAACCCTGAACCCGAATTTTAATACCCGGTTCGGTTCAGACTTGGGTTCAACTGAAAAATATATCTGAGATTTAGTTCTGGGTTTGTGTTCGCTAAAATGTTACGGTTTGGTTCCGGTTTTGGTTCGGTTCAGGTTGGATGCCCTGGTTTTTTGTTAAATAAAAGTAATAATAGTAAAAGAAAAAAATAGTTAGTAGTGCATCAATCAAGTAAACATAAAACCATTTACAAAATTAATATTTCATTCTATAAACATTATTTTGCTGTTAAGTATAAATATTTTTATAATTAAATAATATATATTAAATATTTTTTAATTTTTATCTTTACAGTTCTGTCATTGACTAGTATTTCTTGGACGTCACAGGCAGACTAATTTGGCGCCAATTCAAACATAGTATACTTTTAAATTGTTACTGTGTTTAATACATACAGAAATTTGAACAAAAAATAAATAAAAAAATAAGTAAATATATCATCACGGCATATAACCCATTACTGAGTGTGTCAATCTGCTTCGTACACAGATATCGGTAATGATGAAATATTTGTACCGTGTGGGCGCTTACCAGGCGTCACCTCACGGGCACTCAATGCTGGTGTGGAGAGTAAACCACAGGAGTCAATTATGTGCCATTAATATTCGATGTAATTTTTGGCGTCGTTCGGAATCGATCCCGGGTCCCCAGATTCGCGATCAGACACTCAGGCACACGGCCACGAGACCCCATATTTATTAATAATATAGAAGGTACTTATTCGAATTTCAAAATAAAAAATCTGTTGTGGCCAGCACAATACCTCTCGCCACTTCCTTTTTTTGGTTACATAAGTATAGGGCGCGAACGGTAATGTTACATTTTTGGGCTTGACAAGCAAATGTGTGGGCCCGTTTCAGAATGATAATTAGTAATTATGTACATAGATGTCAAATGTTAGAATTTTTCATTAAAAATTTCAAGATTTTCTAAATTTACGTAGTTAATTTATCACCAGGAGTTTAAAGTTTACTTGTATGCCTTAGATATTTAACATTTAATTCTGCTCCACATGGAATTGGAAAATCACTAAATTTAGAATGAGAAATTATGATATTTGACATCTATATACATAATTACTAGCTATCATTCTGACATGGGCCCCCATATCTGCTTGTCAAGGCCAACAAAATCATATGACTGCTCGCTCCCTATTGTATTTAACATTTCTTGTATACCTACACTCTACACCAAAAATTCTACTTACGCATATATCTATTCCATATATATTTAGATTGTTTAATTTTAAATTCATTTTTGATGAAGAAATTTTGTCCTCTTCTAATTTTTCGAAATGTTTCCAATTCTATTAATACATTAAGAAATAATATAATGTATGTACTTCCCAGAAAAAGTCTTCAGTAATGTCTTCGGATTTCTGACACTGACATTATCTGTCAGTTACAAACAAATTAAATTTTCAACTATTTTCCATGGCCATTCTTTCGGCTGTAAAATTTATTATAACAGATTATTTTACATACTATATTTCTTCTATCTCTAAATCTATAGAATATATTGTAAAATATTTAAATGTATCAGAAAGAGAATTTATTTTTCTTTAATATTATCAAGAAAAAATTTCAAAAAATATTATTTAAAAGATTTTTTTTCAAGAATCTTCTACTTCCGGTTGTTCAATTGTTACCAAAACCTTTTCAGATCTTCCCATGAATGTCCGATTGGGAAATACGTAGTTAAAAAAATTTAAAGTCTTATAGTTTTTGAGTAACCGTCCTTCCAACATCCCACACACACACACACACATACACACACACATCCACACACACACACACACACACACACACACAGACATCATCGTAAAAATGATAAAATCGGATTGTAGGGACCTTAAAACGTGCTTATTCAATAAAATCTGGATATGCGATTTTTAGCATGAATGCAATACCTCTCTTAGCGAGAGGTAAAAATCTGTTGTGGCCAGCACAATACTTCTCGCCACTTCCTTTTTTTGGTTACATAAGTATAGGGCGCGAACAGTCATGTTACATTGTTGGCCTTGACAAGCAAATGTGGGGGCCTGTTTCAGGATGATAATTAGTAATTATGTACATGGATGTCAATTGTTAATTTTTCATTTAGAATTTCAAGATTTTCTGAATACACGTAGTTAATATGTCACCAGGAGTGTGGAATTTACTTGTCGAGGAAAATAAACCACATGGAATTGGAAAATCACTAAATTTAGAATGAGAAATTATGATACTTGACATCTATATACATAATTACTAGCTATCATTCTGACATGGGCCCCCATATTTCATGTATACCTACACTATACCAAAAATTCTACTTACATATATCTATTCCTTATATTTAGATTGTTTAATTTTAAATTCATTTTATCAAGAAATTTTGTCCTCTTCTAATTTTTCGAAATGTTTCCAATTCATTGTCAGGATTGACAGTATTTTTGAAGGATATATGTAATATACCTATAATTTTAAATATTTAGCTATTAATACATTAAGAAATAATATAATGTATGTACTTCCCAGAAAAAGTGTTCAGTAATAAATATCTCCGGATTTCTGACACTGACATTTATCTGTCAGTTACAAACAATTTAAATTTTCAACTATTTTCCATGGCCATTCTTTCGGCTGTAAAATTTATTATAACAGATTATTTTATATATTATATTTCTTTTACCTCTAAATCTATAGAATATATAATAAAGTAATTAAATATATCAGGTAGAGAATTTAATTTTATTTAATATTACCAAGAAAAAAATTCAATAAAAATATTATTTAGAAGATTTTTTTTCAAGAATCTTCTACTTCCGATTGTCCAATTGTTACCAAAACCATTTCAGATCTTCCCATGAATGTCCGATTGGGAAATACGTAGTTAAAAAAAATTAAAGTCTTATAGTTTTTGAGTAATCGTCCTTCCAATATCCTACATACATACACACACACAGACACACACACACACACACACACATACATCCACACACACACACACACACACACACACACACACAGACATCATCGTAAAAATGTTAAAATCGGATTGTAGGGACCTTAAAACGTGCTTATTCAATAAAATCTGGATATGCGATTTTTAGCATGAATCCAATACCTCTCTTAGCGAGAGGTAAAAAGATGTTAAATTTTTTTATAACACCTCATTGTCAAAATACTTTTAAATCGACATACGTTGCTTTGTTCATAGCCTACTCTGAGTTAGGTTTTTTTTAACACACTGTATATCATTCTTTATAGTTGTAAAACAAAATCAATTTTATTAATGACTTTGGCAGAGGAGATGCTCTCACTCCCGCATCCAATCACAAGCGATTCTTTTTCATAAAAAAATAATTAGCTTAAAAGCCCTTTCATGTGCCTGATAGCAAATCATGCAACCCTTTCTAAAATATAGCCAACTTTGTTAAACGTTTATAAAAAATGTATAGACCCTCCTAAACTGACTGCACTAACTTTTAAGAATAACATTCCACATCATCCCAGGAAAGTTATGTAATTACATAGGACAACACACCATTTTTGTTGTTTTTCTGTTCAATTTAAAAAAAAAATTATATAAAACTTCATGACTAAATTTCTGCTAAATCCCAATTGTTAGGTTGAAAAGAAACCTACTCCATTATTTGTGAAGTCACTTCAATTTACTATATTTCAAAACATAATGTGTCATATTTTAAAAATTTCAATTTACTTTTAAGTCAACACCAGAACTCTTAGAATATTTCAATCTATAATAAATTCGCATTTGTAGGTAAAAGATTCATTGATAAGCATATTTGAACCTAGTACTATTTGACGCTTATATAAAATTGCATGTTAAGCACAGACATTCCGCTGTTTCTATTTTACTACAATATTTCGAAGCCAATATACTTTGATGAGACATGTACATGGTGCAAGGTTTTACTTCAAAACGAAAAATTTATATTTGTATATTGTTGAAATTTGCTGTTCCGATTCCCTTAGCCTCGAGTTGTACGTTGTAAGTGTAAGAAATATAAGTAATTTTAATTATGATAAATATAAAACATAGTAATAACCAGAGCTGGGACCAGTACTTAACAAATATTTAAGTACTAAATACTTGCAAGAAAAGTATTTAAATACAAAGTAAAGTAATACTTTAAGTACATTTTTTAACCTACTTATAGTACCAGTATTTTTTTATGAAATTAGTTAAAATATGATAAAAAATATCGAATTTAGATATACCACGTCAAATTATTAATATTTATTCTGACACTGACGTAATAAAACGTTACGCTTTTGTTTATCTCTTGTTTCTAAATCCATGGCTGATACTATTAAAATGTAATTCCGTGAATTTTCAAATTTTATTTTTATAGTTATGAAGTAGCCGAAATGAATGTAGAAATTTTTGCTTTACAACATCCATTTGAAACTTTTTGTCTAAAATAATTACGGGAACAATGCGCACGGAAAAACTGATTTCCCATGTTAAACGCCTATGTTTCATTTTCTTTGTAGCTCTTAGGCTTGATTTACATTAGCGGTACAATGACGGTACGATGACGGTACAATAACGGTACAATGACGGTATGTCAATTACAAAAGGCATTTACATTAGACGGTACCACGACGGTACGCACATAATAAAATACCATGTATACCATTTTATATTTTATGTATTATGAGGGTTTGTTGTGCATATGTCATGTGTCTATCAATAGTAGAAAATATCATGCAATGTTTAAAAAATTATCAAATATCGACTTGTCTATAATTGCCCTTACTCTTGACGAAGAAGGAGAAAATGAAGAAAATCCAGAAAATTTTACAAAACAATACTGTTTTGTACTTACTGTGATAATCTATGATGTATATTTTACGTTTATGTCATAAGCAGAGAACTTTTGTTCAATAATATATGCAATAATATCTCATGTCTAGCTCATTTTGAATACATTTTGGTTTAACTAAAATACAAATATCAAAAAGTCTAAAACATGTCAGATGTCAATCACGTATTAGCATGTGTTTACTTCCACTCAGCTGATTTTGGTATGTACATCACCGTGATGTGCACGTACTCTTCAAACGCAACCTTCTACTCCCTGTTGCATGCAAATACTACGCAGTCACTATGATACAATATTTTTTCCTTGATTTTTGCAATAGAAACAAAACTATACTGTACCGTAGTCGTATCGCTAATGTAAATCAGTCAATATCAATGTGCCGTCATCGTACCGTCAGCGTACTGTCATCGTACCGAGAACGTAGATGTAAATGGGTCCATTAAAATACATTAAAGCAAGAAGTACCGTACCAATATTGTACCGTCAAGCCGTCAACATCTACGTTCTCGGTACGATGACAGTACGATGACGGTACGATGACGGCACATTGATATGCACTGATTAACATTAGCGATACGACCACGGTACTATATAGTTTTGTTTCTATTGAAAAAATCGAGGAAAAATATTGTATCATATTTGCATTCAACGGGGAGTGGAAGGTTGCGTTTGAAGAGTACGTGCACATCATGTGACTTTTTGATATTTGTCTTTTAGTTAAACCAAAATTTAGTCAAAATGAGCTAGACATGAGAAATTATTGCATACATACAAAAGTTCTCTGCTTATGACATAAACATAAAATATACTTCATAGATTATAACAGTAAGTACAAAACAGTATCGTTTTAAGAGTAAGGACAATTATACCCAAGTCGGTATTTGATAATTTTTTAAACATTGGACGATATTTTCTACTTTTGATAGACACACATGACAATGCACAACAAACCGTCATAATACATAAAAGACAAAATTATATTTTCATGATATTTTATTATGTTCGTACCGTCGTGGTATCGTCTAATGTAAATGCCTCTTGTAATTGACACACCGTCATTATACCGTTATTGTACCGTCATCATACTGTCATTGTACCGCTAATGTAAATCAAGCCTTATAGTTCTCGAGATAATAATGGTGGCCCATTTAAAATGAACAGCCTGTATACAGAAATTTAAACAGAAAATCATATTTACTAATACTATAGAAGGTCCGTATTCGAATTTTAAAATTAAAAACTCTGTGCACTTGTGATAACAGGAGTTGGATATTTCGAAAAGTTACGTCAAATCAATTGCAGATATCTGCGTACGTGTGATACTCCCTTCATTGTTACGAGTATTTTACATATTGCGAAATGTCAGTGCTTGGGTATTTTTTTACTACACAACTCTACAATTTACGAGTTTATACATGAAAGAGAATAATAAAACCATATAAATGAAAACTGCACACTAGCAAAAACAAGCTTTAATTTGGAAAAATCAGTAAAAATCCCCATATAATACCTAGCTTTACTGTATACTAGTGCGATGGAGGGAATAATAACACTTCTGAAAAACATGCCTTTAGTGTGAACAGAGCTTTAGAAGGAACACACAAGGGATTCAACACACATAACACATCGTTGCCAATTCGAGCTTCAATTAATTTCAGCGAAATTACAAATATGGCGTCTTCGTTTCAAATCAGTGTCATTAATTATACAAAAGATTCGGTTACACACTCAGTATTAATTTCTGATTTATGCGGATGAGAGTTTCTATCAGTGAAATTAAAATTACTCTGGGGAATTTAATGTTTTGGAATTAATTTATTGATGATCGTACACGTCATTAAGTTTGACGAATGACTAACATAATGAATGTAGCATACGTGGATTACTTCTGGTTGTACGAACAAATATAGGTTAAATTTTAAATAACGGCTAAAGAAATATTATGTCAACAAAGGATTATATATATATATATATATATATATATATATATATATATATATATATATATATATATATATATTATGTATTTAGCGGAAAGGGTTATTTAACTGGACGAACTAAGCTACTAACAAGAAAAAATATTGAAATGAAATGCCTAGGTTAAATTTAGATAACTTCGTTTGGTTCATGAACGCTCACAGCGGTAAAAAAATAAATTATGCTGCTGGCTGGCTTTTTAAAAAAATTAATCCAAAAGTAGTTTTTATTAGGTATTAATGTGTTTTTAATCTTTTATTGACTTTTAATAAAATATAAAAATTACCGTCAGGTGCGAACGTAGGGATTTCCTGCTCTCCTGTTCATTTTACGGCAAAGTTATACAGAATTAAAAGTTATACAACACTGTTCTTACATTTTCACCTTTCGCTAAGAGAGGTAATGGATTCATGGTAGAAATCGCATATCCAGATTTTAATGATTAAGCACGTTTTAAGGTGCCTACAATTCGATTTTAATATTTTTACAATGATGGCTGTGTGTGTGTGTGCGTGTGTGTGGGTACTTAATATCTGTTTAACTACGTATTTCTCTATCGGACATTACTGGGAAGAGTTGAAAAGGTTTCGGTAATAATTGGACAACCGAAAGTAGTAGATTCTTAAAAAAAATCTTCTAAATATTATTTTTTGAATTTTTTTGTTCTTGCTTGTATTAAAGAAGAGTATATTCTCTATCTGATACATATAAATATTTTATTATATCTTTTATAGATTTAGAGATAAAGAATTATAAGTTACATAATAATCTGTTGTAATAAAACTCACAGCCCAAATAATGACAGATAAATGTCAGTGTCGAAAATCCAGAGACAATACTGAAGATTTTTTCTGGGAAGTACATACATTATATTATTTGTTATTGTATCAATAGTTAACTATTTAAAATTATAGGTATATTATATATACCCTTCAAAAATACTGTCAATCCCGACAATGAATTGGAAACATTCCAAAAAATTGAAGAGGATAAAATTTCCTCATAGAATGAATTTAAAATTTTAAAAATCTAAATATAAAGAATAGTTGTAAGTAGAATTTTTGGTGTACGGTCTAGGTATACAAGAAATGTTAAATACAATAGGCCGCGAATAGTCATGTGACTTTGTTGGCATTGACAAGCAGATATAGGGGCCCGTGTCAGAATGATAGCTAGTAATTATGTACATAGACGTCAAATATCATAATTTTTCATTCTAAATATAGTGATTTTCCAATTCCATGTAGTTTATTTTCCTCGACAAGTAAATTCCATATACCTGGTGACAAATTAAGTACGTGAATTTAGAAAATCTTGAAATTTTTAATGAAAAATTCAACATCTATGTACATAATTACTAATTGTCATTCTGACACGGGGTCCCATATCTGCTTGTCAAAGACAATAATGTCACATGACTGCTCGCGCCCTATATTTAGGTAACCAAAAACGGAAACGGTGAGAGGTATTGTGCTGGCCACAACAGATTTTTTGGAATGTAATCCATAGAATTAGTATCCTCCAATATGTACACAAAATTTCAACTTAACATCTTACACTAAGGAGATACTATTCACAATTAAATGATTTCACATGTTAATCTCCTATCTGTCGGTCGGCTTAAGACACCGGTATGTATAAGTTATAGTAATCTATCATGAAACTATAAATAAATATTGATATTTATCGCTAATTATCACATAGCCACATATGATTAATTACTCTAAGTCCCAAACTCTTGCTCCACATACTATGAGCTCATTAAGGAACTACCTAATTACCAATATGAAAACCGGGAGTATAGTATTCTGCTGTTACAAGTTCCTCAACTATATCCCCGATGCCGTTTCAGAGTAGCGTGCAAGCTCTTGTTGAACTATCTCGCGAGAGCCTTGTCGATCGAAATCAAAAAGTTAGGAAGTTTGTAAGCGCCTGTCTGCAGCTCAAAAATAACAAGCTACGATGTGTGGTGTGGCTGTACGGGGATATGGATGGGAAAACATTCCCAGCGGTTATTACTGCGTTGTTCCATCTGCTCTGGACGAGAATTGCTCTGAGGATGTCATCCAACTAGAATAACACTGCAACAGCTACGTAACTATACAGGATGTTCATTTTTAAGTGGCTACTGTTGCGATCTGGAGAACTATAAGAGATACGAAGTTGGTTAAATTAGCAAAGAATCTTTATTTTAAATGGGTATTTCAATGATACACTGAAAACAAATTTCAACCAGTGGTTCTCAAAATATGGATATTTATTTTAAATCGAAACATAGTTTTTATTTTCTCGTTCAATAGAGCTCTTTATTCTGAATCTAACGATATACAATTTTCATAGCCTTATATAACAAAATTTTCGAATTTTTTAATTCCCCAAAATATGATATATAGGATGAGTCTAGGAAGACGCCCCCCCCTTAACTCTTTTACCTCCCGCTACCCTTGGTAAGGGAGGTATAGGGATCGTGATAAAAATCGCATATCGAGATTTTGGTAAATGACCACGTTTTAAGATCCTTAGAATCCATTTTTAACAATTTAACGATGTTGTGTGTGTGTGTGTGTGTGTGTGTGTGTGTGTGTGTGTGTGTGTGTGTGTGTGTGTGTGTGTGTGTGTGTGTGTGTGTGTGTGTGTGTGTGTGTGTGTGTGTGTGTGTGTGTGTGTGTGTGTGTGTGTGTGTGTGTGTGTGTGTGTGTGTGTGTGTGTGTGTGTGTGTGTGTGTGTGTGTGTGTGTGTGTGTGTGTGTGTGTGTGTGTGTGTGTGTGTGTGTGTGTGTGTGTGTGTGTGTGTGTGTGTGTGTGTGTGTGTGTGTGTGTGTGTGTGTGTGTGTGTGTGTGTGTGTGTGTGTGTGTGTGTGTGTGTGTGTGTGTGTGTGTGTGTGTGTGTGTGTGTGTGTGTGTGTGTGTGTGTGTGTGTGTGTGTGTGTGTGTGTGTGTGTGTGTGTGTGTGTGTGTGTGTGTGTGTGTGTGTGTGTGTGTGTGTGTGTGTGTGTGTGTGTGTGTGTGTGTGTGTGTGTGTGTGTGTGTGTGTGTGTGTGTGTGTGTGTGTGTGTGTGTGTGTGTGTGTGTGTGTGTGTGTGTGTGTGTGTGTGTGGCTCCTCTTTACGCTCTAACTCAAATACTATCGTTCAGAAAATCTTGAAACCTTGTATTTCTACCTTACTCTTATATGGAAAGATGCCATTAGATTTTCGAAGCTCAAAATAGTTTTTCTTCGAAAAATACCTTTAAATGTTATTTTTTGAAATTTATGTTATATAAAAATTAAAGATTATTAAATTTTCTATAGGTTTGCATTAATACTTGGTTACACAATTCAGATCTCAAATGTTTGTAACTGACAGATATATGTCACTGTCAACGAATTAATCATTTCAAATAATAATATTAACGTTTTATAAAGAAAATAGTAAATGGAACAATAATTATATGGAAAGGAACTATAGTTTCCAGCATAAGTAAATATGTAAAACTATAGGTAAGATAATAAAAACATATAATATCATCACGGCATATTACCCGTTGATGGGTGAGCCAATCTGCTTTGTACGCAGATGTCGGTAATAATGATTACATATTTGTTCCGTGCAGGCGTTTACCAGACGTCACTTCACGCGAATCTTGGGAACGGGTTCGATTCCGACCGACGCCAAATATTGTATAATTTGAAATGGCACAAAATTTACCCCTATGGTGCACTCTCCACGCCAGCAATGAATATAGGGAAGTATATAAATAAATAAAATAAATATATCATCACGGCATATTACCCATTGCTGGGTCTGCTAATCTGCTTTGTACGCAGATTTCCGTAACGATGATGATATATTTGTACCGTGCGGGCGTTTACCAGGTGTCACCTCACGAGCACTTATTGATGGCGTGGAGAGTGCACCACAGGGGTCATTTTTGTGCCATTTAAAATTTGAAATATTTGGCGTCGGTCGGGATCGAACCCGGTATTTATATTTAATTTAATTTTAAGTATTTACATGAATAAAAATTAAATTAAACGGGAGGTATTGTGTTGGCCACATCAAATTTTTATTGTTATATTTTTTTTAACCTGAAATAGGGGTCTGGTAGGGCCCGGGGCGGACTGTCCCTGTCGACCCCCGGCCTTATTCCGTCACTCGCCGTTTTAAACAGAATCAAATTCGATTTTTTATAATTATTTTCGAGATATGACAAACGTATGATTTTTTATATGGAAATCTATGTTGTAAATAGTAAATTTTTGCTTATTTTATGAGGTGTTCAATGATATTCATAATGTAATTGATGATAATGAAATCTTGTACAATGTTAATCTCTTTGTACCTAGAATTAATGATAGATGTCATCCTACTTTATACATAAAGTTCTTTAATTCTAATTTTTACCTTAATGTGCCGTGTAATAGATTATGTGTGACATTTAATAACCTTGATCTTAATGTAGATATTTTTCTGACAATTTTAATTTATTATTTCAGAAAAATATTGTTGAATATTTCACAATTAATTAAATTGCGCACAATGTAAACAATTGTTATCTTGTCAGTATCAAAAGTTTATATATATATATATATATATATATATATATATATATATATATATAAACACATTCTTTTGTTTTAAACATGTAAGACATGGATTATTAATTTTACGGGGTCAAAACATTGAAAATGTTTAAGAAATAAATGAAAAAATCTGTTACATATCATCATGCCTGTATCTGGTCGAGAATCTGAGGAATCGGGTCCGATTCCGATTGACGCAAAAGAAATATATCATATTTCAAATTTTAAATGGCACAAAAGTAATCCCTGTGGAACACTTTCGACACCAGCAATAAGTGCCCGTGAAATGACTTCTGGTAAACGCACACACAGTACTATTATATCATCATTACCAAAGTCTGTGTACAAAGCAGATTGGCACACCCAGCAATGCGCGTAATATGAATGAATGTATCGATATATCAGTGTATTGAATTACTATACTATAAAAGGTAGAATTTTGAATAAATATTTGATTTAAATATTAGATTATGTATATTTTACACGAATATAAAATGTTGAAAACTGTAACAAAAGAACTGTAGAAATGTAGAAAACAAATATATTTTCATATTCTCTCTGTGCTATGACTGAAGTTTTTACGTTGAATTCTGGTGATTTCAGCTGAAATTCATTTTCATCAAAGTGACAGGTCTTACCTCAAGGTACCTCTTTCAAATTATATTTTTGTGATGTCAGCTTGAATATTTTTTTATTACTGCACGGATATCCAGCTCTCGATAGCGTCGATATTTTTACGACAAAATGCATTTGTGAGTAAGCAATTTTTTTATCAAGAATAAAATTCTTTGTCAGATCGGTAATAAAAACGTTTACCATATGGTGCTGGATTGAAAATAGGCTCTCGCTCTTCACCGTTTCAACTCTGCCATTTAATTCATAAGGAGTTAATACATAACGAAACCTTTCAAAACGATTCTTTTTCGTAATATAATATAGATGAATTTCATAACGTAATTATAAGAACTCAATTTTAATTTACATTTTATGATTTTGCATCTGTTTTAATAAATAAATTAACAGTAACTATACGTATTTATAAGTAAAGTACCTGTTACGCAAAATGTGAACCAATCAACTTGAACACTCTTTTGAATATTTCCATCTATGCCACAACAGCGTGAATATAATATACAAACATCTCCATAGCCACCTAATTGGCTTATGTTACACAACTAATTGGAGCAACTATGCATCAAAACTTCATAATGTTCTCATAAATTAATCGTGCGATTGTGCGAATGTTTGCCTTCAAGCAGGAGGCCATCAATTTGAACACATTTTGTCACAACAGATGTGACAAATATCTTATTTTTTAATATTATTAGTTTTTAATAAAGTTTAGATGGTAAAAAAAAAATATCCAATTTATCTGACGAATATATGAGTTTTTTAATGTTTTTTTTTAAATTTTGACGACCAGTGAATGTAATTTATGTTATGCTATTTATTTTTTGTTATACAGGGTGTAACACCAAAACCGACCACCGCCATTATTTTCTTTATTATTATATATACAAAAAAATATTATAGAACAAAGTTGTAGGAGACCAAGGGGGACATCCCATTAGAGAATGAAACATTTTTTTAAATTAGTGGTTCTCAATTTATAACATAAAGTTATATTTTTTCAAATGGGATTATACATATTTTGTATGCCTATTCGATTATTTCTATCTGAATTCAACCATGAGATTATTTTATATCCTTACATAACAAAAATATTGAGAGAAAGTCAATTGAAATTTAAATAAATTTAATTTTTTTAATTCTTTTTCAGTAGGCTATGAATGAAAAACAATTTAGCTTAAATTAAAATGAAACAAATATTTGTTAAAACCGTTATAAACAGTGTTCTATTAGATTTCTATCCTAAATAATTCAAATAAATAAGTAATAATAATAGCAGGTTTTGTGTTTCATGCATAGCTTATTGAAATATGACTATAAAAATCGAATTTATTTAAATTTCAATCGCATATTTTCAATATTTTTATTATGTAAAGATATAAAACTAATATATGATTGAATTCAGAAAAAAAGATGCAGTCAAATAGGCATAAAAAACATGTATAATCCGATTTGAAAAAATATAACATTGTGTTGCAACTTGACAACCACTGGTTTAAAAAACTATTTTATTCTTTAATGGGATGTCCCCCTTGGTCTCCTATATCTTTGTTCTGTAATATTTTTTTGTGACTATAATAATAAAGAAAATAATGACGGTGGTCGGTTTTGGTGTTATACCTGTATATCAATGTTAATTAAATTCTAATGTTTCACGTAAGTTTTAAACATATGTCTTTCAACCTTTTAAAAAAATTGTAATACCTATTGTAGCTACGGAAGAAGACACATGAGGTGTCGAAACCGATTGAGGCGGAAAATAATTATAATTGACTGATATCCAGTAATTTCTTCTTCCCAATTATGATAATGCTAAAGTAATATACATTTTGTTATTATGTTATACAATCCTATCGAAATGACAATTTGTATACAATTCTATTTAAATTTCTAGTATCTTCTCTAAGAGGAAAAGAGTTCAGAGTGAAAGTTATTTCAGTTTGACTTGTATGCACCTGTTACTATAGTAACGGTATGTAGCGTATGTTTACAACGGATATACAACGCTCACTTTTATCTACCGGCGGTCAGCCGTGAAGAAAGTCGTTCACTCATAAATATATACTAGTTTGTTTACATAGCATATCGCACCACTCTCACATGAACGATGATGTAGCCATCTTTTTACATTTCGAAAAAAAAAAATTGCCCATACCAGTAAAATATTCTCAAATTTAATTCTGAAATATATGATGATCATTTTTTACAGATACCTATCTATCTACAAACTTTATCTATAAAAGAAATTCAATCCAGATATTTCATGATGATAAGTATAGATGGAAAATATAGCTTAAATCAGTTGAACTGGAATTACTGTGATGAATAGTTAGGTAGATTAAGTAAAAGAATATATGTATTATACATTTATAAAATAAATATAATATTAATCAGTTAACACACATTACTAACAATATACTAAAACAATAATTAGTAACAAAAAAAATGACTTACAATGTCTGCATCTTCATCAAAGGTTGTTATTGCACATTGTTACTACCACTAACAATGAACGTTACAATACTATTTACACTTAACACACACTAGCCACACTAATAATAAAATAGAAATAGATAATAACATTTAGACACAATGCAAATGTTGTTTACACAGATACCGATAAACTAAAACTAAACACGTTTCTATGTTACAACAATACACAAACAGACCTGTTAGAACAAAAACTAGCGCCTAGTGCAAGCATATTCAATGAATTACATTTGAAAGAAATAAATTTAGTTTTTACCTTCCGTCACCTTTAGTCAAAAATTTCGATAGTGAGTTTCTAATGAATAAGTACGTTTTGGATTTAGTATTTTTAAGAATATGTCTGTATGTGTGTGTGTGTGTATGTGCGTCTTTGTGTGTGTGTGTGTGTGTGTGTGTGTGTGTGTGTGTGTGTGTTATGTGACGATCGTTTCGGATCGCATAACTCCAATATCACGGTTCCAAAAATTATATTTTTTTCGTATTCCTCGAATTTATGAACTATATTCCTCAGTTTTAGTGGCAGTTCTCTCCATATAGACTCTGGAACATTGTCTAAAAGTTAAAAATATTTCATTATTACATATTTTACTTGTTTTCCCACTCTCATTGATATGTGTTAATATTCAAAATATTCTTTTCCTCTTCCTTTTCACTTATATATTTTGTCTCCAATTACAGTTTTCTTCAACCGTCTTTTTATTCTTCTTTTTCAAGGTCCGTGGTCCGCATCCATACAACATAATACTCCATATAAAGCATTTTGCAAATATTTTTTGTAGTTCTTACTGGATGTCTCCAGAATAGAGGCCCAGTTCCTTTTCAAACCAAAAGTTTAACTTCGCTCCCAAATTTGAAATATAAACTATAGATATATAGTTAAAAAGAAAATTGCCATTTGTCACTATTATTTCAATTTCCGTGTACATTATCGGTATTGGTAATATATCGTGCATGACTGTTGAAATAGTATTACATTAATTCACTAATAAAATAGTATAAAACAATTAGCAAAGAAATAGAATTGTAAAAATGAAAACAAATAAATTACTTTTATATTTTTGTATTTAAAAAATAATTGTAAAAATTACACAAAGAAATAATTAATTTAAAATTGTTGCGAAGTAAAAGGTAGATTACTTTTAAATTAATATAGTTTTTAGTACATTATCGTACGTTGTAACATTTAATTATATTTTATACAATTGTTTGACACTAATATTAAAAATAACAGTATTTATCTACTGTTTCTATTTTTTGTTCCCGAAAACTTACGCAACACAGAATTACAGGGAGTGTTTTTCATAGCGTGACTTAATCCCGATTACAGTCTAATGTTTAGTCAAGTGTTTGAGTTCTCGTGCACCTAGTTATTTTTGTTTTCTTTTGTTTAGTAAATTTTTAATGACAGTTGCATCCATTTATTTTACATATCAGTAAACGTGATCAACTGTTTGTTCTCATGTATTTATTTTATCATTAGCCGACTTGGATGCTTCTTCCGGTTTCTTTGATTACTCAACAAACTGAACGTAATAATAGGTTGTTGCAAAGGAAAGATTTCTTACTTTCAGACTGACAAATATTGCTTCAGCTGAAACTCTCAATAGTTAAGGATCGTAATTATTTATAATGCATTTTGACATGCAGAGAAATATGGTGGTATATATGTTATATGGGGTCTCGTGGCCGTGTGCCTGAGTGTCTGGTCGCGAATCTGGGGACCCGGGTTCGATCCCGACCGACGCCAAAAATTACAACGCATTTTAATGGCACAAAATTGACCCCTGTGGCGCACTCCCCACGCCAGCAATGAGTGCCCGTGAGGTGACGCCTGGTAAGCGCCCACACGATACAAATATTCCATCATTACCGATATCTGTGTATACGCAGCAGATTGGCATACCCAGCAATGGGTAATATGCCGTGATGAAATATTTATTTATTAATTTATCTATATAGGTTATATTTATTATAAGGATCTTGGGATTATATTTGACACAAAACTAACATTTATGTACACTGAGACTACCGTAAGATCATCCTACAAAAATCTTGGATTTGTAATTAGAAATTATTGGTCGTTCTGTAAAACAACTACACTCAAAAGCTTGTATTATGCATTTGTCCGCTCTAAGCTAGAATATTGTCTACACGTCTGGAATCCAATATATCATAAATATATATCTAAGATTGAGTCTGTCCAGCATAAATTCATCAAATATTGTTATTTTAAAATACATGGACAATATTCTATCTTTACCCATGATTATACTGTTTTATTGCCTGAAGTGAACTTGGTGCCATTAAGTAGCAAAAGAAATTTACAATTATCTCTCTACTTATACAAATTAATTAATAATTGTATTGACGACCCATGTAGTCTTGAGATAATAGCATTTCACGTTCCACGCGTCACTTCAAGAAATAAAGAACCATTTCATTGTAAAACAGCTAGGACGAATTATGAATTGAAATCTCCAATAAGACAACTCTGTGTAGCATATGACAGTGTATCATGTACTCTTATCTAAATTTAAGAATATGTTAACAAAATATTTTTTGTAATAGTCACTTGTTAAATTTCTTATATGTACTTACTGTTCAACTCATTCGTTTCTGTATTTGTATGTCATATAATCGTCCTGTAATTGGGATCTTGAATCCTGTTGGATCGATTAATTAATAAATAAATAAATAAATAAACAAATAAATAATACTGTCAGTTTGACATTACATCATAATTATTCAATTGATTTATTATTACGAAATAAATGTTTTACTTTGAATTTTGATGAATAATATTCCGGTATAAGTTATAACTGTATACTGTCAGTTTTCAGTTTTGATTTATATGAATACGGCAGAAATCAGACGATTTTTCCCGATTTCACCCAACAAAATGACGTCATCAATTCCCTCCCTTGACGATTTGAATCATATGGTTACAATTGATGACATGGGGATCAAGTCGTGGAAACGGAATTTATGTATATTAATTACATTAAATTTGTTGACGGGTAATTAATTGCCTGATTTTAGGTGGTCGATAAATTTAGCAACATGCAAATGTTAGAAAATGTTTCTGTATCTTCCTGCTCATCATATGGTACGCTTTGAAATATACTATTAATAATCATATGATTAGACAAATTATTTCATTAATTAAATATTATAATTATCATCGATGCCGTAGCAAATGAGTGCACTTAAACGATGCATAGTATAATGTTATTTGCAATTAAATTTTAATTAATTACATGTAATTAAGAAGAGTGTAATTAGCTCCATTTTCTTTGTGCGTGTTGGTGTCGGGTTTAAAACTAGCATTGTTTATCAGAGCCGGCATGGATGCGATAACAAAGGAAAAAATGAACGTCGAGGCGTCCAAGTGAGACTGGCACGCAACGCTTGTGGTTAGGGTAGTTCACGAACGTGTCTATTCAAATCCAAAACGATTATTCAAATCACAAATGCACTTTGTCAAGAATTGCAATTATTTAGTGGACAAGTAATTTAAAAATTATTTTATAAAAGGGTAAAGTTAGTAATTTCTAGATTGTTATCCGAATATTAAATTTGTATTTTTTTTCTAGAATTATGCTGGCTTATGATGGTAATGAAATAACAAATATACTGTCGGGATATTAAGGATTTTTTATTACTAAAACATAATGTATATTATGTATGTACATCTAAAACATCACAAAATTTCTGTAGGTAAAAAACTTTATACAAATGTGAGAAAAACATTTTACGTATCGAAATATTACAAACTGAGAAGATGAAACTATACACAAATTGGGGAAGATAAGCGATAGAATAGAATACCCCGACTAAGGTAACAAAAAAAATCATACGTTAAATTTTTATGTTACAACAGGTTACACAAACCAAAAATGTTAGGACATTTATAGGATGCAGTCGACCAGGAACTTCTTTACAATTGACGGAACAAGAAAACGCATAAAGATGATAAAGTGATGTAGGCTTAAATGAAATCACAATAAATGTGCAAAATGACCACCGTTATTGTCAATACAATACTGACGGCGTCGATGAAATGATGTAACTGTTGTTTCAATATCCTCTAAATTGTCATATGTGACACTATGTGTTGTAGTGCTATTCTTGGAGTACTAGACCCTGGTTGAGTCCAAAACATCCTCTGCGATCAGGGCGTATTCTACCACGATCTTGGACAGCAGGCTTAAAGGACTCATGATCTCGGAGTTTTATTTATTTTATTTACATACATGTACAAAAGTGCGAACGTTTAAAAAATGACGATTCCGAAAACGTTCCAAATAAATTTGTCGACCTTTGGCAGCGTTTCCTTAAGCTTCGCCATAGGCCAGAGGTATTTTTACTGATTATAACATTTATAATAATTAGTAATCGATTTATTTGTCAAAATTTATTTGAAAAAGTTGACAACTCACATTCGTCAAAAACATATGTTTCATTGTTATTGCTACTGGATCATATTATTATGACAAAACCTAAACGACTCATTAATTTATGGGGTGGGGGGCTAAAAATGCTAAAAAAAGAAAATTCGAAAAAAAGTTATTAAGAAATTTTGTTGCTCTGGACGAGTTCTATCACTGGTTAAATTTAATGTAGGTATATAATTTATTCATAAAAAAGCGTAGAAAAGTCTAAACATCCACCAAACTCAATATAAACATTTAAAAGGTTTGCTGCATATTTGTTGGTCTACCAGGATGGAGGTTCCAACCACGTGTACGCGCCCTATTATAATTTTAGCATTCGCATTATAATTCTGCCTGAAAAGGAAATTAAGCTGTTTATCAATTCCTTCACATTCATGGTACAAATTATCATAATTTTGAGCAGTTGGTAACTTTGCTCGTATCGTTTGTAGTTACAACCGTTGTAGAACTTTTTAATTACCAATTCATCTGACGATAAAGCAACGAATCGACTTAAAATAAAAGCAGCAAGCACGTACTCTACCTGACCTGAGGGAAAGTATCTATATTACATTTTCAATGCTCGCTGAATTGAGTTGAGAGTCGGCGCATTGTTAGTTTAATTAAAGCGAATATAATGAATAAATAATCTTAGCATGCCTATAGTCTCGTGAACGATAGCCACTTTATAAGGTAGCTACCAAGCGGAGGATATAATTATACATAGTATCGTTTTAGCTTGATTCCTAGAATGGAATCGTTTGTACTAATGGAAACAAGAATAGATTCTTTTCATTTCAAATGAAACTATTTAGTTTATTTTTAATTACTTAAAGTGGAAAATTCTATTCGTTAACCTTAATGTTTTATTACGAACTAAAGATAAAGCTTATACACTTAAACGCAATAAATATTATTTACAGTATAATTACGACTAATTAAAATAATATTAATAAATGGTTTTAACTAAGTATATATTATGAATAAAATAAAATTATCTATCGATATTTCCCGGGTTCGATCCCGACCGACGAATTTTAATGGCACTAAAATGACCCCTGTGGTGCACTCTCCACACATATACCTACATTTTAAAATAAAAATAGTGCACCCACAGTCAAAATTAAAAGTTAACGCTTCTAGCAAAAACATATTTTGTCAACGAAACTTTATTAATAAGTAAAATGGATAATGGGGTAGTTTCACCTTTTTTGATGTTTTTTTATTAGATGCGAGTATTTTTAAATTTAAATTTTCCACATTTTTTTTTTTTTATTTTGCAAGTTTTTGCCACTGTGAATTACTTTTGCCGCTTTCGTTTCAACTTAGTTCCGAAGTGCTGCTAGAAGTACGACACATATTTTGCGACGTACGTCTTGCGGGGTAAGGGGAACTTGTTTGTTAGATTAGATTGCTGTCAATTTACCACGTATTTTTACTTATTTATTTTATTTTAAAGACAATCCATAATCATGTATATTTTTTTACTTACGAGAAAGAATAAATGCCTAAGAAACAAATAGAAACAAGGTTATGTCTATGACGTTAGTATCACCATCAACTGTCACCTTGACATGTCACATCCCATCGCTTTAAAACAGCGACACTAGCGACATTTGCGGTTTTAAGTATGTAAGCGTGACGTCACAGAGATGAGGTCGATATGAATCATGTAATATTTTAAATAACTATTTTGAAATATTTACATAATAAATGCCGAATTTTATTACAGTATATATCTTAATATGAGTCATATATTGTAAACAAATAAGAATTTCATTAAATTTTAACATATGGTAATACCCCGTTGGAATAAATACTGTTACATATTTTTGCTATTTATTAATCAAAATACTGTAAAACGCTCTTAATAATAGAGGATGCCTTCGGTATTTAAATTTGTCGAGCACTCTGAGCAATCTGATCACGTGACAGGTTCATCTGCGATTTCCGTTCTGTAGCTTGAATAACCACACGGATAAAGCGTTTAGCTGCCATTTTGACACTTATTAATTTGCGCCAGAATAAAAACGGAAAATAATAAAGAACTGTTAACATGTGTACTGTGCACGAGTTATGAACGTTTTTTTGATGATTCTGATTAAGAATGTGGAAATGATTATGGACAACTTAAAGCTGAAAATTATGTAGAAAAATGTTTCCTAAAATGACTAATTTATACATTTCAAACATTTTTAATTGATATACGAAAACGACAACATTCATTCATAGAATAGACACTGCATTGCCGGCGACAAACATTTTAAATTTGCCCTTAAATACGCATGCGCCAGACAACTGCTCAAAATGCTCCATAGTTAGAGAACGAGCAAACTGATCGGGCTCTGTGCGCTCCGTGAGCTAATAACCGAATGTACAGCTAAGCAAAAATATCGCTCAGAAGTAATTACCGAACGGCATCGACCGCTCACACCGCTCAGAGCGTAAATCCGAACGCAGCAAAATAATTATGGGCTGTTATAGTTATAAATTACAACCAATGAAAAATGTATGATTTATACAAAATTTGACCCTACAACTTGTTAATTTAAATATATTTAATGCCCCATGTGTACCATTTAATGATAATTTATATAATTCTAATGCATTATTAAATGCGTAAGTAGTTTAGGTAATAATTGGCAATAAATAATTACTAATCGACACTCTAAACAATATATATATATATATATATATATATATATATATATATATATATATTTACCAATGACAAATTTGGAAATAATCGTCTCTTTATAATAATAATAATATTCAGGCAAACTATAACATTCGAGCGAATTCAAAATCCAATAAATTCGGATTGTACTCATCATTTCAAAGAGAATTAAAATTGCATCAAAATATCAGGGTTGATTGTTATTAAAATTAAAGCGATCTGGTTTCAAACGCGAGTTCTGTGTTATTACAAATGCTTTTACATCATGGGCTGCATTGGTCCAATGTGTGAAAGCAGATTAAAATCGATCGTATGTGTGATACAATCAAAAATTGTGAACAATAAATATTATATATACCTATATATAAATCACAATCACAACAAAATCAAATATAACCACAGATCAGTACATTATTAATTTGTGCTCTGTGATATAACATAAAAATTATTATAATCCTATAAACGTTCATAAAGTATGATTTTATGAATAATTTCCAAAATACATAAATTAGAATAAATGTAGTAATATTTCTGTCAAAAGAAAATTGTGACATGTATTGCTGGTGTCTCAAATTCACAGTCACGCAAATAAAAACTTAAAATCATGTCACTTACCAGTCTTTATTTGTATGAACTTTGTGTATATATGTTAACAATTACTCGAAAGTTCAGTTAAACAGCATTTATTCTTACTATACCAACGTTTCGGTGCACCCTTGTACCTTCTTCAGGGCTACAACAATTGTACAACAAAAATGTAATACATTCAAAATAACATCGACATTATTACACATCGTACAAAAAAATTTAAAGAGCATACACACATCCATTCTGGTGTCATCATTGATACGGACTCCTATTGGTCGTCTGTACATTAATGTAGCAAGTTGTAGGAATTTAAATAAAATGTAAGGAAATTAATGGAACTCAGTTCGGCCTGAAATTTGCCTTTTCCTTTTTGAACTTTTCCAATACAATAAAATATACGCTGTTAAGTCCTTTAATGTTCAGCCAGAGCACATTCCAATACACTAAAACTCTCTTTTGATCTGGATAATTTTAATATTTTTGAGGAAAAGCAGAATTAATCCAAACGTATGTTTCTTGAAATGTTACATATCAGGGATGATTGCAATAATATCAATGCAAGAACTGATATTCAAGGACTCAACAGCGTATATTTTGGTGTATTGGAAAAGTTTAAAAAGGAAAAGGCAAATTTCAGGCCAAACTGAGTTTCATTAATTTCCTTACATTTTATTTAAATTCCTACAACTTACTACATAATTATTGGTGTCCGTATCAATGATGTCACCAGAATCCTTACACAAAATATGTCCGGCTATTTTCCGTATTATTCGGTTGTCGTTTAGAGCAAATCGATGTGCGTATGCTCTTTGTTGTACGAATATATTTTGTGTACATGAATTGTAACAATTTGTAAGATCGTACTGTAAGTGTGATAATGTCCATGTTATTTTATATGTAATACATTTTTGCTGTATAATTGTTGTAGACCCTGAAGAAGGTGCAATGGTGCACCGAAACGTTGGTATAGTAATTGTTAACAACTACTCCACATCACAGTCGAGAAATTACCCACAATTTGTGTATATGTGTTAAAAAACATGGACAAATGTAAAACTCACTCTAATTTTCACAATAAAAACACAAGAAACAAGGATAAATTTTATAAACCTTTAGTAAGATATGATTGCACTAGAAAATATTCGGATCTCATGGGTGTGGATGTTTATAACAAACTTCCTAACGATATAAAAGCAAGTACTACTATATTTAATTTTAAAACCATATTAAAGACATATCTGCTTAATCATACATTTTACAATGTAAATGAATACTTATAATATTGTATATTTTTATCTTTATTTGACGTTTTGTACATGTATTTTGAACATCTGGTAAATAATAACTAAATAAATAAATATATCATCACGGCATACTACCCATTGCTGCGTGTGCCAATCTGCTTTGTATAAAGATTTCGTTAATGATGATTTGTTCGCCCATAAAAGCAATGGTTGTTTTTAGGGAAACACCCTTCTTTTTGTTAGAATAAATTTATTTATAAAGTAATAAATTCAAATTTTAATAACCGTTGGTTGATATAAAAACGAATGCCGAAAAACAAACCAATTATAAATTCAAAGTATGTAAAAGGACATTCCATTTGTTAATAAACCGCCTCTCCTTCGGGAAAACTGAAGGAATTAGGTTAAGGGCCGTCCAGGTTCGCATTCCTGAACACTGTGGGTGTAGTCACCTGAAGCCTGAAGGGTTGAAGGGGCAGTAATTGCCACGGAGGATGTTAGAAAACTTTAGATTTATCACATTAGAATGACTTATTACAGTAAATAGCCTATATACGTATTTATGTTGAGTATAAGTATTACAGTTTACATTAGAAATGCTTTTATAAAACGGTCTAATACTAATAAGGAATTTCCGAATTTCAATCAACACTTAAATCTGTAAGTATTTAAAACTGTCACAAGAAGAAAATTTGGAGAGATTATGTGACTCTGATGATAATTTATTTACTATTTAAAGTCGAAAAGATGGTGGAACTAAACCCCATAATTATACGCTCGTACACCAACAATTTATTGTCCCATTACAATTCAAGTAAAGTTTACTTTCCATTTGAATGTAAAAATGAAGAAAAATAAACTTAAACAGATAAGAACTGATGGACATGGTTTAAACGGAACATGAGTTTTGGAAATCTGTAGGTATTTTACAATTTAATAATATAATAAATAAATATGTAGTTTATGATTATTACCGAAATCTACATACATACATACATACATAAAATCACGCGTGTCCCACTTAGTGGGTTCGCACAAACCCGAAAACAATAAGAACAACATCAACATCATACAACAAATCCTTACTCTTAAACATATTAAAGTGACCGATTTCGGTAGCGAAATACCGCATCCGAATCACAATAATAGTTAGGAAACAATCATCCTTCGCCACACATTCCTATCTAAGCAAACTTCTTTCACCTCGGCCACACTCATAATCTAGGAATAAAAAAATAGAATGACAAAATTCAAAGAGCAAATAGATGTGTGTGTATGAATGTTTAGTACGAATGTATTTTGTGTACATGAATTGTAACAATCTGTAAGATCTTACTACCCTGAAGAAGGTGGAAGGGTACAACGAAACGTTAGTAGTAAAAATAAATGCTGTTTGACTGAATTTTCGAGTAATTGTTAACACCTATGTTTATTATGTTATAAACAACAAAATAATAAAACAAATATCTTATATTTTATGTGAAATATATTTTTTCTTCAAACGTCATAAAAGTAACATCTTTTGTGACTTGATTCACAAGATAGAAGTTTAATTTCTTTGGCGCCGGAGTATAAGTAGCTAATTTATATGCCGGAGGCGTAGAACTAAAATATATAAATATCCACAGAAACTATACAGAATAAACGAATAAGAAGTAACTAGTACAAAAGAAACCTATTATATCGCCCTAAATGTCACTATAACACATTAGGTAACCTAAGAATATAGTTACTAAATACCATTAATAGCTGTCAAATTTAAAAAAATAACCTATTAATTGAAATATAAACAGAATTTACTTTTGAGGAAATAACATATTAAAGAATAGCAGACTTACAGATTACAATTACAGGGACGGTAGTGAACATAAGAATACTTAGAATTAAATTGATAAGAATAGTTCATATTGTTTTGCAGTGATTTCTGGACATATCTTTCACCCACACTGTTAGATTTCCAATTGAACAACTTGAGTTGGCGTCCATTATAATACTTCAAATTCCGACATAATTGAAAACGAGGAGGATATAAAATTGCACATTTCTATTTAAACGTCACAACGTGAAAATTTCCACTTCAACGTTTATAACAAAAAGTGAACAAATTAGTATCCATAGGAACAGGGCAATTGAAATCGCAAATGTACTTTATGTAAAATGTTTTTAATTATTCTAACGTCAAGTAGTAGATATTTTTCTTTAAATATCTACGTTGGAAGAAAAAATATAATGTGCCATTCGGAGTAAAAGTGTCTTTGTGTGGTATCACTTTTACTCCTAATAACACAATATACTATTATAATTTGGCAAAACAAATATGAAATTATTTTTACATAAAGTTAAGTTTTTAATGCCGAATATTTTTTTTTTGAAGCACTTTAAAATAATATACAAATAGTTTTTATTAAATGTACAATAGGTTTGTTCCTACAGCAGTACAAAACTGTCCGTGACAGTCCGGAGTCTGCGCAGTTTGATTTTAAGTGTTCCAGCAGCGGTTGTCAAAAGTCCCTGACTAAAAAGTTTTCTGTTCCAACAGTCCACAAACCAGTTTGCTGACAGTCAGAAAAGTTTGCTGACTATCCACAAATTCTAAATCCCCGCATGCGCATTGTGTTAAGAATAGGTTGTTGACAGTTATCAAAAAGTTTGCAATAGTAAAGTTTGATTTTTTCATAAGTAATTATAATTTACAATTAAAAAAATTGTACCTACCTTCCATATTATTTTACAATTATGTTGACAAAAATTAAATTATAGGTTAAATCTGAATTTTATACAAACGCCGAAAACCACGTTATTCTTCTGACTGTTGATCATGTGTTCCAGTAAATAATCACTGACTAGTTTCAAACCAGTCATTGCTCGTACATGCGTACAACAAATTAGTACGAAACTGTCAGCAACAGGTCAGGGATTTTCTGTAGGAACAAACCTTATGTGATTTGATTCTCTGGAGATCCTTGCGTTGAGCAATTGTTTGTTAAATTTGAAAATATGTTCTTACTAACAGAATTTTGCAAAATAATTGCTAATACATCAAGTAAAAAGACGAAAAAGAAACTGAACACTCTTAAACGATACAACATAAACGTAAACAACCAAAACGACTTTGTTATAGGTTGACAGTTAGGCGCTACCTGGAGTGGGGGAAATGGCTTCACTTGCTCCCTCCTTATTTATTCGTACCCCCATACCCTGTATAATAACATCGTGAAATGAAAAGGACATAATGTGAATTAGTACAGATCATTTCCGCATCAGAAATTTTTTAGTGCTTGATGGGACGCACAGCAGAAGAGCTAAAGGAAATATTTCCATTTGATTTTATTCAAATGTATTTCAAGATGAACAAAGTGTCAAATGGAAACGCCTACGAAATAGGTAAAATCTATTTTAACGTTGTTTTCTTCCATAATTTGTTTGATAAAGGGCTAGTGAATCCCCTTTCTTAATTAGGAGCAACTTGTAAATTTAAGAATGACGCTGATTGTAGCGGTATAATTATTTTTGTAAAAATTATTCGCGAGGATTAAAAATGAAGGCTATTAAAATTTAATGAAGGCCTCGGCGTGTATTTAATCAAGGAACTGTTTTGTAATGTCATGAAATTTTTATAAAAAAGATCTCTTTTAATTTTAAGAATTTTTAATGAAATACAGACCAATGTCGCTAAGAAATATATACATATATTAATACATTTGTAGGAAGGAAATTATTACAATATATTTAATGGAAAGTTATATTTTTTGCTGCATTGTTATTCAACCGCAAATCCATATGGGGTTATTTGAATATTTGTGGAAAATACCACGCTCGTTTTTCAGTAGCTTGTTTGCTCATTAGAATGTATGACATTTTGGATAAATACTAATTCTATTTCAGCCACGAGGTATTATTTGTGTTTCCTACTGAGAGTAATAAATTTTAATCCACACAAATTTGTAAATAACCTTCATTCATAATTTACTGTAATTTATATGTAGTATGATAATAAACAATTATTAATTTATAAGGGTGTCGACAACACACAAAGGATAATTGGAATTCAAAATGACGCCCTCATATTACATTACATAAAATCATCTGCGGAAAAATGTGATTGGACATTCTCCTAATTAATTTAGGTAACAAAGAGAAATATCTTTTTTTCTACAGTACATAAAAACATTGCGGATTTACAACATTATTCCATTGATCATAATATTAAACATTATTTTTTTGATATTTTTAATTTATACATGTCTGCGTATGGTTATACGCAGATTATATATTTTCTGTCAATAAATCTCAATGTTTTCATACATGAGGTGTCTAAAAAGTCAAAATTTAGATTTTTAATTAAAAACTGTGCAAATGGAGAGCATGTTATAATTTGCCCAGAATATCCACACACACACACACACACACACACACGCACATATATATATATATATATATATATATATATATATATATATATATATATATATATATATACCCACAGACATCATCCTGAAAATGTTAAAATTGGATTGTAGGGACCTTAAAACGTAGTCATTTACCAAAATCTCGATATGCGATTTTTAGCACGATCCCTATACCTCCATTACCAAGGGTATCGGGAGGTAATATATAGGTTGTCCCATTTGAAATATGAAAGTTAATGTCATTTCCGGTTAAACCGCAACTGCCTAATATTGTGTCAAATACCATGATTTGTGAGCCTGTAAGCCTAGTTTAAAAATATTTAAAAATAATTATAAATAAAAAAAAAACATTTTTTCTTCAAACGTCACAAAAGTAGCATTTTTTATGACTTGATTCACAAGGTAGAAGTTTAATTTCTACGCCGCCGGAGTAAAAGTAGCTAATTTCTACGCCGCCGGCGTAGAAATAAAATAAATAAATATCCATAGCAACTATACATAATCAACGAATAAGAAGTAACATTAATAAAAGAAACCTGTAATATCGCCCTAAATGTCACTATAACACGCTAGGTAACCTAAGAATAAAGTTACTAAAATACCATCAATAGCTGTCAAATTAAAAATAACCTATGAATTGAAATATAAACAGAGTTTATTTTTAAGAATTAACATATTAAAGAATAGCAGACTTACCGAATACAATTACAGGGACGGTAATGAACATAAGAATACTTAGAATTAAAGTGATAAGAAAAGTTTATATTGTTTGCAGTGATTCCTGGCCATATTTTTCCGCCACACTGTTAGATTTCCATCCAATTGAACAACTTCAGGGGGCGTACATTATAATACTTCAAATTCCGACATAATTGCACCCAAGGAGGATATAAAATTGCACAGTATTTATTTAAACGTCAAAACGTGAAAATTTTCACTTCAATGTTTATAACAAATAAGTATCCATAGCTACAGGGCAATTGAAATCGCAAACGTTATTTACGTAAATGTAACGTCAGTAGTAGATATTTTTCTTTAAATATCTACGTTTGAAGAAAAAATATAATGTGTCATTCGGAGTAAAAGTGTCTTTGTGTGCCTCACGTGCAATTGTCCGACTCGCTTCGCTCGTCGTTCAGTTTTCCATGCTCGCCACACAAAGTATCACTTTTACTCCTAATAACACAATATACTATTGAGTGATTCGTTTTTCAGTGTCACCCTATGTAAAAATATATAAAATATGTTCTCATTGAAACATATTCTAATCATAATAAAGTAAGAGAATTACATTATGGTAACGGCACATTATGATGACACACCTTAAAGTTAATTATAACAAAATTATACCGTAGACCGTAGCGGCACAACAAAGAACTAAAATATTATATCTGCAAAATACTTTCATTAGATACTCTTTCAACGTAATGAAATATCTGATTATTTCTATCCGGTTATTAATATATCAAAACTAGCACCAGCTCACCAGCATTATCTTTAACACCAAATTTCTCGCTCATTTCAAATATTAATACCCTACAAAACGTAATATATCAGAATTTAAATTTTACTTAATGTTTTACTGTTCGAAAATTAATCTTCCCGATGCAAAGTATAAATGAGATAAACAGTGTTTATAAATATTTTAACGTCTTGTTTGTTTGTAAAAAGGCCTTAAAATTCCTGGAAGTAAACAAAAATATTTGTTGGAGTAAATGACTTTTGTTTGAAGCAAACAAAGAGCGAAAATATTAAGTACCAGATTTAACGAGTAATTTCAGCAATAACTGTTTCGCAAACAACGGAATTATTGTTTGTTGAAATTTGATTACAACAATAAATTACAATCTATAACTTACTTTAAAGCGTGAAATGTATCCATTGTCATAAAGCATACCTGCAACAAAGAGAAGAAAATGAATTACAAAAATTGAGCAAGTTTTTGTACAAAGAACATAAATTATGTATCAAAAATTATTATTCATACATCACATACGCATGAATATTCAACCCGCATTTAATTTGCATTACAATAGCAATAAATTTTACCCTTTTTTAATAAAATGCATACAGTATCATTCAACAAGTACACAAACAAAAATACGATAAAAAAAAACTTGTATGACAATATTATTGCTTTAGTCGTGACATAATTATTACCTATGCATATTAAAAAAATCTGTTGTGGCCAGCACAATACATCTCGCTACTTTCTTTTTTGGTTACATAAGTATAGGGCGCGAACAGTCATGTCACATTGTTGGCCTTGACATGCAGATGTGGGGGCCCTTTTCAGAATGATAATTAGTAATTATGTACATGGATGTCAAATGTCAATTTTTCATTCAGAATTTCAAGATTTTCTAAATTCACGTAGTTAATTTGTCACCAGGAGTATGGAAAATCACTAAATTTAGAATGAGAAATTATGATATTTGACATCTATATACATAATTACTAGCTATCATTCTGACATGGGCCTCCATATCTGCTTGTCAAGGCCAAAAAAGTCACATGACTGCTCGCGCCCTAATGTATTTAACATTTCTTGTATACCTACACTCTACACCAAAAATTCTATTTATATCTATTCCTTATATTTAGATTTTTTAAATTTAAACTCATTCTATGAAGAAATTTTGTCCTACTCTTCTAATTTTTCGAGATGTTTCCAATTCATTGTCGGGAGTAACAGTATTTCTGAAGGGTATGTGCGTATGTGTAATAGAGTAATATACCTATAATATTAAACATTTAACTATTAATACATTAAGAAATAATATAATGTATGTTCTTGCCAGAAAAAAGTCTTTAGTAATGTCTTCGGATTTCTGACACTGACATTTATCTGTCAGTTACAAATAATTTAAATTTTCAACTATTTTCCATTGCATTCTTTCGGCTGTAAAATTTATTATAACAGATTATTTTATATATTATATTTCTTTTATATCTAATTCTATAGAATGTATAATAAAATATTTAAATGCATCAAATGCACAGAGAATTTAATTTTCTTTGATATTACCAAGAAAAAATTTCAAAAAATAATATTTAGAAGAATCTTCTATTTCCGGTTGTCCAATTGTTACCAAAACCTTTTCATATCTTCCCATGAATGTCCGATTGGGAAATACGTAGCTAAACGAATATAAAGTTTTTGAGTAATCGTCCTTTCAACATCCCACATACACACATACATACACACACACACATACATCCACACACGCACATAGCCATCATCGTAAAAATATTAAAATCGGATTGTAGGGACCTTGAAACGTGCTTATTAAATAAAATCTGGATATGCGATTTTTAGCATGAATCCAATACCTCTCTTGGCGAGAGGTAAAAATATTTTCAAGTTCGTCTTCCGTCAAATATGAATTATAAGCGGTCACTTAACGCATTCAGCTATATGTTCCATGTAGATAGTACAGTTATTTCAAAATGTATTACATTCAATCCATAAAACATTTAGCTTATTGTATATGCGCAGCAGTACATGCGGAATAATTTTGAGCTGATTTTCCAGTGTTCTAATCTGTATTTGTATTCTATTGATTTAACAAACAAAATCACTAACTGATTCTATCCGGAACATTGGTATCAGCCACAACAGTTCTGCCTTGCTTTGGTATCCAATAATCAAACTCACTGGCACGAACCCGTCCGTGAGTTCGTGGTTGAGCGGCGCGCCGTTCATCCTCGCCGTTATATCCTGTGGATGTCGATGGGTAACCCACTTACGCCCCGGACTGTATTATTTCCCGTTTACAACGTTCCTGATGCGAGAGGAGATGCATTTACAGTGAAAAATTACTATAGAACCAACTCAGGAAGAGATGGAAATCAATGGTATGGAAATTGCTAATTCCTCCAGAACAAATAGCTTGTTTTTGTGATGGTTTATACAGCTAGAGGATCATAACTCTCGATAAATGATTGAGGGGGTTATTTGGATATGCGATGACCTCATTTTGAATCAGGTTACAATTTACATAAATTTGTTTCCTATTAACTGTTGTAGATGGTTGGAAAAAAGGAAACATCAATTATTTATACAAAATGAAAGTCTAAGTGCATTCGCTAGAGTTATAAGCACATCACAGCTGGCGTAGAGTTTTTATTAATAAAGTGTTGCAAAAAAATTAACATATTTTTCATCTCTTGCTAAGAGAGGTATTGGATTCATGTTAAAAATCGCATATTTAGGTTTTAATGATTAAGCGCGTTTTAAGGTTCCTACAAACCGATTTTAATATTTTTACGATGTGCGTGTGTGTGTGTATGTGCAGATATATATGTGTGTGTGTGGGTAGGTTGGAAGGACGATTTCTCTAAAACTATAATACTTAATATCTGTTTAACTATGTATAACTCAATCGGACATTACTGGGAAGAGCTGACAAGATTTTGGTAATAATTGGACAATCGAAAGTAGCAGATTCTTAAAAAAATTCTATATATTATTTTTTGAAAATTTTTGTTCTTGCTTTTATAGATTTAGAAATAAAGAAATATAAGGTGTAAAATAATGTCAGTGGTGCACTCTCCACGCTAGCATTGAGTGCCCGTGAGTTGACGCCTGGTAAGCGCCCGCACGGTACAAATATTTCATCATTACCGGTATCTATACAAAGCAGATTGGCACACTCAGCAATGGATAATATGCCGTGATGAAATATTTATTTATTTTATTTAAATAATGTCAGTGTCAAAAATCCAGAGACATTACTGAAGATTTTTTCTGGGAAGCACATACATTAATATTATTTCTTATTGTATTACTAGTTAAATATTTAAAATTATAGGTATATGACATGTACCCTTCAAAAATACTGTCAATCCCGACAATGAATTGGAAACATTTCAATAAATTGGAAGAGTAGGACAAAATTTCTTCATAGAATGAATTTAAAATTGAAAAATCTAAACATAAAGAATAGATATAAATAGAATTTTTGGTGTAGAGTGTAGGTATACAAAAAATGTTAACTACAATAGGGTGCGAGCAGCCATGTGACTTTGTTGGCATCGACAAGAAGATATAGGGGTTCGTGTCAGAATGATAGCTAGTAATTATGTACATGGATGCCAAATATCATAATTTTTCTTTCTAAATTTACTGACTTTCCAATTCCATGCAGTTTATTTTCCTCGAGAAGTAAATTACACACTCCTTGTGACAAATTTACTACGTGAATTTATAAAATCTTGACATTTGTCATCAATGTACATAATTACTAATTTTTATTCTGACACGGGTCCCCATATCTGTTTGTCAAGGCCAACAATGTCACATGAGTGCTCGCGCCCTATACTTATGTAACCAAAACCTTTTCATCTCTTCCCAGTAATGTCCGATTGAGAAATACGTAGTTAAACAGATATTAAGTATTTTAGTTTTTGAGAAATCGTCCTTCCAAGATTCCCACACACACATATACGCACACACATACATCCACACACACACACACACACATGCGCGCGCACGCGGTAATCATCGTAGAAATATTAAAATCGGATTGTAGGGACCTTAAAAGGAGCTTAATCATTAAAATCTGGATATGCGATTTTTAGCATAAATCCAATACATCTCAGCAAGACGTAAAAAGTGAGTAAGAGTGACAAATAGTGACCAAGCTTCAAAAAAGTGACTTTTAGTTAAATGATGCAATGATCTCTCACTTACTACGCGACAGCATCAACAACTCCACCATTACCGCCAACAGTATATTTATATAATGAACAATAATTAGATTAAACATTTGTTGTGTTGCACAATACACATTAATCAGTTAAGTGTAGCAAAATCATCAGTCTTCCAATTACCACTTTCCTCCTTTTCTCTCTTTCTGCAATAATCGAATCGTGTTGGCACGTGTATGGGGATTTGTTGGCTTTCGGTTGGGGAATTTCGTTTCCCCAACGCACAACAGCCCTGGGACAGCACTGGGCCGAGAACAAGCGAACATTGGAATACTTCTCTCGGACTCCAGACGTGTGACGATGTTACCACCACAGAGATTACTAAATGGAGTTTTTGCGTCAGGGCTTGGATAGGCTTTCTTATTGGTTTTGAAGGATACTAGGAAAAAGGATATTTTAAATTGTGTGGTTATGAGGATGAGGATTCGATAATCTTTACAAAATACAAAAAAATACAGTATAACTTTTGAAAGATGTCCAATCAAGGTCATGTACGAATTGTATGAATTAAGATTTTAGCTCCGCCCATTCTGATAAATGCAGTAGTGGCGTTTACTTAGTTTTTATGAGGGTACAGTTATTTTATTACCTATTATAAAAATATATGTTACAATAAAAGCATTCAAAATTCAAAACTAAGTCAATGGTAAGTTTATTAGCAAATGTAAAGTCAAATATGTGAAAAATAAGATACTAACACAGTGTCAGTGTTAGTTAGACTGACAGAAAATAACGTTATTCGTATGGCTATGAATCAAGGTAATATATCTGAATTAATAAATAAACTTACGTTACCGGAAAGTATTGTCAACAACGAATATCCTTTTAAAATTGAATATCCTAACTTACAAAATGAATTTTTGAAAGACAACCATGTTATATCCATCCTTATAGCATAAACTTGTAGTCATACCACATGAGAGAGATAAATGTATGCCAATTTGTTAATTTGTTCATGATACAGATGACCTTGATTGGACATCTTTAAAAAAAATACTGTAAATTTTTCCAAGCGAGTCAAAAACTTTGATACAAACCAAGAGAATTAGGTGGCTAAACTTCATACACTGGTTGATAAAACTACGGTATGTTAACTTGGATAAAAATTATTATTCTTTCTGACTAGAAAAAATTAAAGAAACGTGTACAAATTCCAACACAAACATACTACGTCCATTACACTTGACACTGACGCCTTTCAATAAGAATTTTCTTAATATAGTAGCTGTTTCCATGGTTGTAGCATAGCTGCCTGCTTTAAGAGATTTAATTTCTTTATAATATTTTAACTCTATATCCTTTGAATATGAAGCATAAAATGTAATCAATTCGTATAGAGAACAAAATATTCTTTAATATTTATAACGACATGAAATGTGAACTATTTAGCAGCGTTTTTTAAGGAAAACTGTTAACCTTCAAATGAGGGTACTTCCAATTGTACATATAGATGTAAGGAAGAGAAATACGTAAAAATTGTAATTTTTAGAATTCTAGTATTGGAGTTATTGTGGCTGAAATTATAGTCAAACGCACCCACACACACACGCACACACACACACACATACACAAAGACATCATAGTAAAAATAGTAAAATCGTTTTGTAGGGATACTAAAACGAGCTTATTCATTGAAAACTCATTACCGAATTTTTTGACCCAACTCAAAACATTCTTTACTTGGTGACGGAAGTTAAATAGTTATTTATGTATCAAAGCAATGAAGTTCTATTTTTTATTACGAACCAAATGAGTGATAAAAACGAACTTCAGTGTCGAGGTGCATATTAAATTTTATTTTAAATTGATAAATGGAAATGCAAGGTATATTTATAGGTTATGGTTACATTATATCTGTTAGTCTCAAAATTATGTTTTATTTCAAATTTCTACATCGGAATTATTTAGTTTGTTCTTCTTGAACATATTATTTATCATTTTATGTACAAATTGACTATTATATATCGTGCATCTGCCCAAATTATCTTACATGTGAATTAATTATCATAAGGTTGGTAACACTAGATTTGTACGAAATCGTCCTAAAATGGATTACTTTAGTGCCGATTTCTGAATTTTTAATGACAATTTTTGTGCACTTTAAGTGACGATTTCAAATAAAAAGGAATTTAGTTAAATATTTCAAGCATTATGAAGTGGTAATCGATTGCTTATTGGGCAGTTACTATAGACATTGTTAGTAACCGATTTTGAATCGAGTAGTCCGGGTCGACCTATACACAAACCATCTCAAACATGTCGCCTATCTGAGCCGTATTCTTTCGCTGGGTTGGATCAGATTCATTTGATCGTATGGATTAGATCAGATCAGGTCACGTGGACGCAGATGAATTTATTTGAAAGAACACACATATCTGTCAAAATCAGTCGGAAAAATAAATTTCAATTTTCTATATTTACCATTGTTTATTCTTGTTTAAATTTCTTTTAGAACTATTAAAAAAATCTTTCAGAACTCATTACTCGATTAAAATGATACAACCTTTTTACTTTCAGTTCTGTTTATTGTTATAAAAACCGACTTTTCGGCAGCATGAACTGCTGCCTTCTTCAGGGAACCTTAAATGTAACCTTTTGTCCTTATTGACTTATAAAATATCACAGATTCTTCCGCCGCTTTCGCCATTTTTGAATCTTAGGTGATATGATCTTTCTAATCCCAGTTTTTGTTGGAGTAGATGGCACTGATCTGGATTACTTGGTCTTGGGGTGGGGATACTGATCAGAATTCGAAAGAACATGCAATTTACTGATCCATGTAATATGGATCTGATTCAACGCAGCGAAAGAATACGGCTATAGTATTTAAAACTAGAAAACTTGAATATTCGGTTTGCAGCAGAGAAATTATATGTTAAATGACGTTTTAAACGTGAATAAAATGTTAATAAATTTGCTAACATCGCTTAGTCAGATATCTATGATCGCTCAAAGGGATTTAACTCTGAACGAATTCTCATATACTTGTCATTGTAGAAATTGCTTGAATTATTTTTAGGGAATATCGTGAAATTTAATTAGATGGGAAGGTATTCGTAAATTGAATCCCGATAAAAGCAAAAGAAGGCCGGTGAATTCCATCCGAGTATTAAGTAATTACTTTCTTATCCATGTTTTTCCTTGAGCAGCTCTTTGTAGTTGGCTGTTGGGTAGGGGTCACATGCAGGTCTGGCGTACGAAAGAGTGGAGAATATAATTAATGTCCTCGTATCTGTCGGTGACAAATGTCTGCATTAGACGGTAAATTTCTCCAGCGATGAATTTCTGATTGGGTCGGGTCGGGCTGGGGTGGGTTTCCATTTCAGGCCGCGTGATTATCTTCTCTCGGCTCCGCAATCGCGCAGCCAATTTTCTCAGGCAAATTTTTATTATTCCGTTGGTGGAATAATTGAACACGACCGCGACCCGCGACCCGCGACCGCAACCACTCGGCACTTGGATTGGGAAGATTGGAGATCGAGACTCCGACTCGGGTGGAACTGAATGCATCATGGAATGTGGAACACGTCCAGTGCTTCTTGCATTATTGTTTTTTACTACTAGCGCCAATCGTGGATTTTTTGTGTCTTAATGGAAAAAGGTTCGCAGAGTTGGTTTTACTAATGAACTAATTCCAACGTTCATTTGAAATCGTGATGAAATTGGTTTTAGATTTTCCTGGAAGAAGAATATGCAAAAGAAACAAAAACAACTAGACAAGATAATACACTTTCTTTTTCTTTATTCTTATTTTTCATTATCTAGGTACACGGTATAGTTGCAATATAATAGTATAAGTACTATTGAAGTAGCGTATAATACTGAAAAAATCTGATGTGGCCAACACAATACCTTCCGACAATTCTGTGTATTATGTACATATTCCATACATAAATTTTCTTGCAAAAGATTCTAAATTTCCAGTAAAATTATTTCATAAACAAACTATGCAAATTGCACTTGACACTGACATCTTCTTATTCTTTAGCTTTTCTCATTCATTACGGGTCGCTATTTTTTATTTTCTTTTTCCATTCATTTCTGTTTTGCGGGTTAAATACAATACTTACATATACCACAATGGAAAGGGCGCGAGAGGTATTATGATGGCCACAACAGATCTTTTACATGCATATAGGGTGAACACGAGAATCCGTGACACATTCGTGGGAAACCAATTTTTTTTTCAATATTATTTGTCCGTTACAACTTGATGTAGTGCTTTATTAATATTGAAAAAAATCTGTTGTGGCCAGCACAATACCTTCCGTCAATCCTGTGTATAATGTATAAATTCCATATATGTATAAATTTTCTTGCAAAATATTCTAGATTTCCAGTAAAATTATTTCATAAACAAACTATGCAAATTGCACTTGACACTGACATCTTATTCTTTAGCTTTTCTCAATCGTTAGGGGTCGCTATTTTTTATTTTCTTCTTCCACTCATTTCTGTTTTGCGTGTAGTTCTCATTCAGTTCCTTTTCTCTCAAGTCTTCCGCAATACTGTCCTTCCATCTTATCTTTGGTCTTCCTCTGTTTCTTTCACCTTCTATTACTAAGCTACTCATTCTTTTTCCAGTATATTCTTTATCTCTCCTCATCACAAGTTTAAATCAATGTAATCGTCTCTCTTGTATCTTTCTAGAGACTTTTAATACTCGAATTATTTCCCTTATTTTTTCATTCCTTACCGTATATTTCCATGTCTTCCTAAACGTCTATCTCAACATCCTTATCTCTGCCATAATTTTTTTTCCCATTGACACTGACATATGTCAGAATTTTCTTAATATAGTAGCTGTTTCCATGGTTATAGCATAGCTGGCTGATTTATAAAATATAATTTCTTCATAATTCTTTAACTTTATATCCAATGAATATGGAAAATAAAATGCAATCAATTCTTATAGATAATAGAATATTCTTTAATATTTATAGTAACATTAAATGTGTAAATAATATTTAACAGTGTTTTTTCAAGAAAAACTCTTAAAATCTTCTAATGAGGGTACTTTCGGTTGACCAATTATAACCAAAATCTAATCAAGTCTGCATATGGATGTAAGGAAGAGGAATACGTAATAATTGTAATTTTTGGAATTCTAATATTGGAGATATCGCGGCCGAAACCGCGGTCACACACACACGTACACACGCATACACACACACACACGCACACACTCACACACATGCAGACATCATTGTAAAAATAGTAAAATCGTATTGATGAGACCCTAAAACGTGCTTATTTTCTTTACCTAGAGGTGACGGAAGGTAAAAACGTGCAACAGCTCATTATGAAATCTATTACCTTTTATAATTTTCTCATAAATAAATAAAATAGGTTAAACTAGATTGCAAGCAACGTATTATGATATGAAATACTCATATTAAGTGCAATTTTAAATATTCAACACATAATGACAGAGTGCACATGCTGCAATATATATTTAATATATCTTTCAATATTCAGACAACTATATCATTTGAGAGATGCCATATCAATAGCATATCCCATGAATAATAAACAATGTTACGGAATATGATATACACAGCTGTAAAATGTAACTTAATACGTCCAAATAGAAACATTGTAGTGTAAAATATGAGTGCGCTCACAAACGCAGTTATCTGAAATTACAAGGCGAAAATACCGTCGTATAAAACCACCACAATTCTCTTCTCAGGCTTCACTTTACTACAACTTTCACGTGGCGTTAAAACAAACAGTATGCAGGACAAGACGGAGTATACTATACTGCAAGAAATACTAACCAGGTACATCGTTTTTCAGTGCACCCTGCACCAGCCCGCCATTTGTAATAAAAATGATGCAGAGGCCGTTTAGCGCGATACAACACACAATAGTAAATACAACATAAATTGAGAAGAACATTTAAGTAGACGATGTATAAGGGTTCCCTTTAGTATCAATGGAAGTAGTAATGGAGTAGGAATTAAATAATTATTTGATTTTATAATGCAAATTACGCGTTTTCAACGAAAAAATAGGGTTTATATATAACAGACGGCTCGTCTGTTATAAGATTACTTGCAGATAACTTCACTGCATTTCGTATGCACAGGCAAATGAAATATTTATGGATACATTTTAAATGAAAAAAAAAAAAAACTCTTGTGGCCAGTACAATACATCTCACCACTTCCGTTATTGGTTATTTTGATTACATAAGTGTAGGGAGCGAGCAATCATGTGACATTTTTGGCCTTGACAAGCAGATATGGGAGCCCGTGTCAGAATTTTCCATTAAAAATTTCAAGATTTTCTAAAGTCACCAGCAGTGTGAAATACACCTGACGAGGAAAATAAACCACATGAAATTGAAAAATTATTAAATTTAGGATGAAAAATAGTGATATTTGTCATCTATGTACCTACATAATTACTAGCTATCATTCTGACACTGGCCCCCATATCTGCTTGTCAAGGCCATCAATGTCTGTATATATTTAACATTTCGTGTATATCTACAATCTACACCAAAATTTTTACTTACATCTATTCTTTATATTTAATTTTTTTAATTTTAAATTCATTCTATAAGATATTTTGTCCTACTCTTCTATTTTTTCGAAAATTTTCCAATTCATTGTCGCGATTGATAGTATTTTTGAAGGGTATATATAATATACCTATAATTTTAAATATTTAACTATTAATACAATAAGAAATAATATAATGTATGTACTTCCCAGAAAATATCTTCACTAATATCTCTGGATTTTTGACATTGTCAGTTACAAACAGTTTAATTTTCCATTTGGCTTCCATGACATTATTCGGGCTGTGAGATTTATTACAACAGATTATTATATATCTTATATTTATAAAAGATTTCATAAAAATATTTATATGTATCAAATAGAGAATTTACTCTACTTTAATACTAATAAGAACAAAATTTTTAAATAAATATTTAGAATTTTTTTTAATAATCTGCTACTTCTGGTTGTCTACTTATTACCAAAACCTTTTCAGCTCTTCCCAGTAATGTCCGATTGAGGAATACGTAGTTTAACAGATACTAAGTATTATAGTTTTTGAGAAATCGTCCTTCAACACACAGACAGACATACACACAGACATCATTGTAATAATGTTAAAGTCGGATTGTAGGGACCGTGCTTAATCATTACCTACAAATTTACTATTATACATCGTACACCTACCCAAATTATCTTATATGTAAAATAATTATCATAACGTTAGCAACACTGCATATGTATGAAATTGTCATATAATGGATTATTTCAGTGTCGATTTATGAACTTTTAATGACGATTTTCGTGCACTTGAGTGACGATTTCAAATAAACAGTATTAAGGAATTTTTTTAATAAACATTACTCGATGTCTTCATCTACATCTGTGCCAACAATTTTTTTTGAAGATGATGCTAATTTAAAAGATAGATAAAATTATAAAACTTAGTATATTTACTAAATCGTATATGAGCATTATTTTGTAAATTTTGGATTCCAGCGTGCTGATGCATGGAAGCAGAATGAATCTGTTTTGTAACGAGTAACAAAATTCATGAATTATACTCGTAGATACTAAAACCACAGGATCATAATGTTATACGGAATCAATACATATATAGAAACGAAGATATTTGAAATATTGTGTTATCTATTTTATCATTTCAATTTTAAAATCAAACATTTAAGAACTAATAACACAATTTTATATCTGGAAATGTCTATAAATCTGTTTATTTGCTGAATATTCAATCTCTTTCCGTTTACTGTAAAAAAACTTCTTTTTGACTTTACATCAATCTTATCAACATTTCTAAAGCATTAATTCTTTCAAAAAAGTTTTATATGTTTGAATTTCTGGGAAATGTTTTTCCAATAAGCACCGTTTCATATCTCTTCATATATTCGTCGGAGATTCACTTTTATTCGATCAATTTTACAACCTGAACCTATTATTTTGCCAATTTTAGAATCAATCTTCACGTCTTACAACAAACTTTACATTGTGTCGTATTGCTGTATAAACTTTTATACACAATAGAAGTGATAGATAAAATTTTAAACGTTTCTTGGTATTTGGTAATAACGATTTACTACAATACAAATGGTTTCATTTGTAGTTTACAAGGAAAACAAAATAAATGGTTACATCTTCGGAATAACACTCTAAAATAGAAGTTAAGAATAAAATTATTGCCTTTTTATTTATAAAGCATTATAAAGTATGATTTGTGTTATACTTGTATTAATATTTTTTAAACATTGAAAGATATATTACCGTAAGTTATAGTTTAACTGGAAAACGATACAATTTTAAAAGCATTTTGGCTGTTTTATAACGTTTCTCTACAATCAGTACAAACACATATTTGATCAATAAAAGTAATATATAGATACAAGTTGGCATAAAAGTAATCACTTGATTACCTACAGCAATAACTTTGTTAGAAAATTAAAAAAATGGTTATGTTTGTTGAATATGTTTACTTAAACGTTTAAATTTTACTTTTCGCTAAGAGAGGTATTGGATTCATGCTAAAAATCGCATATCCAGATTTTAATGATTAAACACGTTTTAAGGTCCCTTCTATCCGTTTTTTATTTTTTTACGATGTATGTGTGTGTGTGTGTGTGTGTGTGTGTGTTTGTGTGTGTGTGTTTGTGTGTCTATGTGTGTGGATGTGTGGATGTGTGTGTGTATATGTGTACAGTAAAATTTTTGAAAGATGTCCGATCAAGGTTGTCTACGAATTGTATGAATTCAGATTTTTGCTCCGCCCATCATGACAAATTCAATAGTGTCGTTTGGTTAGTTTTTATGAGGGCACGTAAGATACTACTGTTATTTTATTATTATAAAAATATATATTACAATAAAAGCATTCAAAATTCAAAAATAAGTCAACTGGTAAGTTTATAAGCAAATGTAAAACCAAATATGTTAAAAATAAGATACTGACACAATGTCAGTGTCAGTGACTCTGACAGAATATAACGTTATACGTACGGCTATGAATCCAGGTAATGTATCTGTATTAATAAATAAACTTACGTTACAGCGAAAGTATTATCAACAACGAGCATCGTTTATAAATGGAATGTCCTAACTTTGTCGAAACAATAAGAATTTTTGAAAGACAAGCGTGTTATATCCATCCTTATCACACACTCTTACAGCCTTTGCAAAAGAAAGAGATAAATTTATGCCTATTTGTTAATTCGTTCGTGATACAGGTACCTTTGATCGGACATCTTTCAAAAATTTTACTGTATGTGTGTATTTGAGCCGGTTGGAAGGACGATTTCTCAAAAACTATAATACTTAATATCTTTTTAACTACATATTTTTCAATCGGACATTACTGGAAAGAGCTGAAAAGGTTTTGGTAACTGCTACTTCCGGTTGTCCAAACCGGAAGTAGCAGATTCTTAAAAACATTCTTATATTATTTTTTGAAAAAAATTGTTCTAGCTTGTATTAAAGAAGAGTAAATTCTCTATCTGATACATATCAATATTTTATTATATCTTGTATAGATGTATTGGGAGATCTCGACTTCGTCTCCATATCCAAAATCATCCTCAACTGGTAGGAAGCACTTACTGACCTTAATACTTAAATAACTACATTTTTTATAGCAGGGTCTCAAAATATTATTGCATCTGAGGCCTCAAATTTATTCTGTATACTTACTTTTAAATTCATTTTCAATAATGAATATTTATTATTTTTATTGTTATATTTTTAAAGTGTTTAAGCGGTAATATAATGGGGATGAGATAGTTTTTTTTTATAACTTTCTGTAACTATACATGTTTTACTCGAGGCTGATGAAGGTAAAATAATGAAAGACAAGCAAACACACCCAACAACCATTCTTTATCCATGGTTCGAACTCAGGACCCTTGGGCCATGAAGCGCTAACATTACTTCCATGTAAACAGTGTCGGCAGCAAATGATATTTAGAAAATTAATATTTTGCCGTTGGACATCTTTAAATTAAATATTTGGCTAAACTAAACTCTTCTATTTTGTTTCTCTTATAAAAATGTTTGACGTAGAACTTATGTCTAGCGTGAAAAATTTATAAGGAGCTAAGATAAACAAGCAAAAGGTTTGAACAAGTTGTCTCAAATATCCTTTCGCATTTCGCGCGAGTTGGTAAACTATCCTTTCCTTTGACACGAGGCGGAATTAGCAAGTTCCTGAGGAAGCTCTACCTGCTTGCTGAGAGCCACGCACGACCTGCACAAAAGCTAATGAAGCCTGTAGCAACATAATGAAACCTTGCTTCGCTAATAAATGCTATAATATACACCCTACACAACAAAAATCTAATTGTTTTATTCACTTCACGCCAACAAAGATATATGACAAAAAAACTTTTTTAATAAGAACGTAAGTGAGGTGCAAGGTGGAGAAAAAAAGATAAATTAGTTTTTAAGCTGCGAGGAAGATTTTGAAGTTTGTTCTATCAATGTTTACTATCTTCAAGGTCAAGAATTGTAAAATAAACGAATACTTACTTTTGTTTAAGTTATTTAATTAATTTAACATTATCTCATGTACAATGTAACAACTTTATACAAAGTAATTGAAAAAAGTCTTAACAAATAAGCAACTTTTTACCTCTCGCTAAGAGAGGTATTGGATTCATGCTAAAAATCGCGTAGCCTCGTGTGTGTGTGGGGATGTGTGTGTGTGTGTATGTGTGTATGTGGGATGTTGGAAGGACGATTACTCAAAAACTATAAGACTTTATATTTGTGTAACTACGTATTACCCAATCGGACATTCATGGGAAGATCTGAAAAGGTTTTGGTAACAATGGGACAACCGTAAGTGGTAGTTTCTTAAAAAATCTTCTAAATATTAATTTTTTAAAATTTATGTTAATACAATAATAAAGATCTTTAAATTCTCATCAGTAGTACAAAATTAAGCGGAGTAGCTAAGATTACTCAACATGTAAACCATGCCAGAGGTCCTAACAACTCTCTGGCATGGTTTACATGTTGAGTAATCTTAGCTACTCCGTTTAAATTTGTACTACTGATGATGAGATCTCTCTTCTTTGCAAAGGGTATAAGCGTGTGCGATAAGGATGGATATAACACGCTTGTCTTTCAAAAATTCATATTGTTTCGACTAAGTTAGGACATTCCACTTTAAAACGATGCTCGTTGTTGATAATACTTTCGCTGTAACGTAAGTTTATTTATTGATTCAGATACATTACCTTGATTCATATCCGTACGAATAACGTTTTTTTTTCAGTGTCAGTGACACTAACATTGTGTCAGTATCTTATTTTTCACATATTTGGTTTTACATTTGTTAATAAACTTACAGTTGACTTATTGTTGATTTTTGAATGCTTTTATTGTAACAAATATTTTCATGATAATAAAATAACAATAGTATCTTATGTACCCTCATAAAAACATAGCAAACAACACTACTGAATTTGTCAGAATGGGCGGAGCAAAATCTAAATTCATACAATTCGTAGATGACCTTGATCGGACATCTTTCAATTTTTTTTACTGCATATAGCTTATTTTATAATTTTAAGGTTAGGGGGTAATTGTATAAGTTTGTTATAATTTAACCTTAGACTCCTCCTATTATTAATTTATAATTCCTTGTCGGTCAACACATAGTTATTTAAGCATAAATGTTAATATGTTAACATTAAAATATGCGCGGAGCAAAATGTCACATTATGTATTCAGAATTTATAAATAGTTCTTTTACTTACACAAATTACTGTAGAATTACTACAGAATGTTTACTAAATTGCAACAAAGTAACAATATTTAACATTTCTTGAAAATTCACATTTCATAATCACGCACAAAATATTCAACAGCACATTAACTCACGGCAGTTTTTCCTTTTCTTTGGCTTTTACAATCTTTGTATCTTGCATACATTTACTTCATTTTAAACTGCAACACTTTACATACCAATCGACTGTAGACAATCCATTTGCTTATAATGGCTACATTAACTCAGCGGCATTAATGTATAAAATCTTTAATCTTAACTATTCGTGGAACCTTGCTCCTGTACCTGTCTTTGAGTCACAGAACGAGGCGAACGACACGGGCTGAAGAGACAAGGAAAATGCACTCACTTCAGGAACAAAAGAACTAGTGAAGTATGCACTTGTCTTTTTGTTTCGCTCTACACTTGCGCTAGAATTTGCTCAGAACATCTGATGGCTCGTAGCTAAAATTTGAAATTGTAATAGAGGGTGGTAACTTGCGTGTTTTGCATATTTTAAAGAGCAGGAATTTTAATAACTTATTAAATGCTGATGGGCGTTTTAACCAGAATATATTGTACTTCAGGAATGTGTGGCTTTTTATACAAAAATCTTGAAGATTTAAAAGAAGCTCACATAACTATATTTATACTGAATATTTCAGAATACAAATATGTTTTTACCTCCCGCTACCCTTAGTAAGAGAGGTATAGGGATCATGCTAAAATCGCATATCGAGATTTTGATAAATGACCACGTTTCAAGGTCCATAGAATACGATTTTAGCATTTTCACAATGATGTCTGTGGGTGTGTGTGTATTAAGATGTTGTAGGTACGATTTCTCAAATTTTATACAACTAAAGACCTGTTTAACTACGAATTCCTTAATCTGACATTAATGGAAAGAATTGTATTTCGACTTTATTGTAATATCGCACTTTACTAGAAGCTCCAATAGTTTTTCTTCCAAAAATACCTTCAAAAGTCATTTTTTCGCGATTATGTTATTATAAAAACTAAAGATTATTGAATTTTGTGCATTAATAATTATTCTATGTATTTTATAAATAAATTAATACAATAATCAATTTTATAAATAGCGGAGTTTATGTTTTAAACATAAATACAATTTCTTAGTTACACAGTTCATATATCAAATGTATGTAACTGGCAGATAAATACTGTCAAAAAATAATCATTTAAAATTAATAATAGTAACGTTTTAAAAAGAAAATTGTAAATAGAATAATAGTTATATGGAAAGGTACTTAATATACATAGTATCCAGCATTAGTAACTACACAGCTATATATATATATATATATATATATATATATATATATATATATATATATATATATATATATATATAATGTATCATCACGGCATATTACACATTGCTAGGTGTGCTAATCGGCTTTGTACACAGATGTCGGTAAAGATGAAGACTATTTGTATCGTACGGTCGTTTACCAACCGTCGACTCACGGGCACTCATTTCTGGCGTGGAGAGTGCACCACAGAGGTCATTTTTGCGCCATTTAAAGTTTGAAATATTTGGTGTTAGTAGGGATTGAATCCGGTTCACGGTTCAGTAAACATATATTAGTTTCATTACCATAGTTACAAAATGAAAGCAGTATTGAAGCGTTTATTTTGTGAGTAAACATAGGGAATAGGTGTCAGACTCGTCAAACTGTCTCATTTTTATACAATTGAAGAAAAAGGACAGATTATAATATGGTATAATTCAAATAATCAAAGTTTCAGTTGTATTTGCTGCTACATTTAATAATCGACCCAGACCCTGCTCAGCAACAATTCAAAAAATCTATAATAATTATAGCTTACACCAAACGATTTTTTGGTGACACAAAAATGTATACAATGGTGACAGAATGAACAATTAACAATTAAAAGACAGAATTAGTGCAGCTTCACAAAATATTACTCCCCAGCGAATGCTACTAATTCTTTTTATGTCATACTGGTTTCTAATGCAACGCTTTTGAACGATTTATAAAACAAAAAGTGAAACATTAAAGTCCTAGAACTTTAAAATATCATTTTACAGTTCTAGGACTTACTCCATACTGAATCCTTCTTAGCCTCAGTAGCTTCATCTAAAATATCTCGAGGAATATATTTTTCATCAATTATAGCGAATAAGAATGTCAATGAAACTAGAAAAAAAAAATTCAATCTGTCAAAATTTTGCTAGGATTTTGGAACAATTGCGACTTAGCCTACTTATACAAAATTCATATTGCTACAAATTGCTGCATGTTTCTTTTAATAATTTAATAACTAGAAACCCATACGACATAAAATTATGTATGTACCTCAGACGAAAAGTGTCTTTAAGGTATTCACAAGTAATTACTCATACCTTAAAGATTCAGTTTTCGTCCTAGATACATAAAATACTGTAACGTATATTTATAACCCCCCTGTCCATTGCTGGTTGCTTCTATATAACAGATGATGCCCTCGAATTTTATTATTATTATTATAGATACTATACCCTACTATACCCTACAGGAATTTTCCGAAGAATTCAGGCCAAAGGTGTAATTAACACGTCTAGACGTATGGGTTTTCCCCCGCCGGGGATTACGTCATCGATTGGGAATATTCTACCAGTGGCTGCGCTCGCATACTCTTAAGTCAGGGGCGTATGTTACAATACTATTATGTTCTCAATATAATTGATATTGTAACACCAAAAATATTATATACTTGTATTGTTTTTAAAATATCGGGCATAAAAAATAGGTAATAAATCTAATTTTAATTTTTTATTTGTTAGAACCTTTAAAGTAGCAATCTCTTGTAACTTATAGGAGTTATGTTGAATTAATAACATCATAGGTAAAATACAATTTTTACAAAAAATAACGCTTCAAACGAAATTACAAATTGTGCTTAGAACATGAATATGTATTATTTATTCGTAAATAATGAACATATAGAACACAAAAGAATTCAATTAGTAGTAAAGATAATAGCGTATGTTATTAGTATTACAATAACAATATGAAATTGTATCTAATTTCATAATTTACAGCCATCATTTACTTGCAACTCTATTACTTCTCAATTATTTATAACATGAATTAAAATTCAATTTAAACTCATTTCATGTATAAAATTTTCATATCCAGAACATTGTATCTCGTTAGTAATAAATTATTAGTTTATTGATGTGAAACAAAGGGAAATATATTCAAGTATGTAAAGAAAATACTATGAGGAAATTTAGATGAAATATTCAGGATGTCAATTCAAGTGCAGCAGGAGTCGCGGAAGCCGGAAGTGATACTACACATCCGCTACGTCGCTCATGCAGGGAATGAAGTCACGGGCATTATTTACACATCACATAAAAATTTCAAATCGGGCGAACATTTCAAATTTATTTTGGTGAATTAGAGATGAAGTTTGACAATGTGGTTTTATGGCTAATTTACCCAATGTACGTATATACGAGTAAATTATGTTTGGAAAATATGTACAAAATATTTTTTGATTAATACAAATATTGTGCTAATATGTTTTTGTTAAACATAACTGAAATACAGTGTGTTAAAAAAAATCTAATTCGAAGTAGGCTATTAATAGGGTACTATATATCTGATCATTATGCATTGAATGTGCGTTCGGTATTTAAATCTGTCGAGCACTTTGAGCAATCTGATCACGTGACAGATTCATCTGCGATATCTGATCAGTAGCTTGAATAACCGAACGGATAGAGCGTTTAGCTGCCATTTTGACACATTAATTTGCGCCAGAATAAAAACCGGAAAATAATGTGTACTGTGCGCGAGTTATAATACTGATTAAAAATGTGGAAATGATTATGCTTAAAGCTGAAAATTATGTAGAAAAATGTTTCCTAAAATGACTAATTTATAAATTTCAAACATTTTTGATTGATATACAAAAACGATAAGATTTATTCATAGAATAGACACTGTTTGCATTGCTAGCGACAAACATTTTAAATTTGCGCTTAAATACGTATGCACCAGACAACTGCTCAATATGTTCCATGGTTAGAGAACGAGCGAACAGATCGGGCTCTGTGCGCTCCGTGAGCTAATAACCGAACGTAGAATTGAGCAAAAAGATCGCTCATATGTAATTAACGAACGACATCGAGCGCTCAGATCGCTCAGAGCTGTCAAAATTGATCTTCAAATGTAATTTTAAGAAGAAAAGATATTAAAGAAGGATACAGTTTATTGCCATTCGCCGTGGGTGGATTGAAAAGTTACCGGAATTACAGAGAAGGCCTTGGATTTTGGAAAGCAATCATATCTTCTTTAATTTAACTCTTCATATGAACTGTCAAGAAATTTCAATACAATCTGTCAATCGGTCTAATCATGATAAGCGTCTGTGTCGATCTACCTAGCGTTAAATCGCTAATGGATAAAAACGAAGTTCGTGCGGTGATCAAGATTTTTTATTTGGAAGTAAAGACGGCAACGGAGAGGTTGGATGCTGTCCTTAGGAATGCTTCACCTTCCTTTTCCATTGTGAATTTCTGGGTTTCAGAATTTAAGAGTTGCTGGACACACCTGTGTTCAGGTCGACCAAAAACGCCTACCACACCGGAAATTGTGTATAAAGACCACGATTGGTTCTGGAAGATCGCCAAATGAAAGTGTGTGAGATTAAGGAAGCCACAGGGATCTCTTATAAAAGTGTACTTTATATTTTACATAATGAACTGGGCATGAGAAAACTGTGTGCCAGGTGGTGCCGCAATTGCTCAGTTCGGAGCAAAAGCGCATTCGAGCCCGAACTTCAACTAAAAATTTGGAGTCGTTTAAAAAAAATCGGTTAATTTCAAAAGACGTTTCATAATCATGGATGGAGTATGTGTACACCATTACACTCCAGAGGCGAAAATTCAGTCGAAAGCGTGGATTGGACATGGTGAGTTGGCCCCGAAGAAAGCGAAGTTAATTCAGTTGGCAGGAAAGGTCTATTGGGACGTCAAAGGAATTTTGCTAATTGATTATCGTGGTAAAAGAAAAACTGTGACTGGACATTATTACGCCATACTTTTAGACCAGCTGAAAGCAGTATTTCAAGAAAAACGCTCATACATGGCAATCCATAAGATCTTGTTTCACCACGACAATGCGCCAGCTTATTCAAGTCGAATTGCTCAACAACAATTGAACGAACTGAGGTTTGAAATCATCTCCTATCTATAAGATACCCTAGTATCTGGGGGAATGTCAGTTGTTGGTACTATGAAAATTACTAGATGATATGTCAGAAATTGCCAAAAATCAGTGTTTATTTTGTAGTCAAAAGACGTAACACTATCCACCGTACTCGACCGATTTGGCTCCCTCTGATTTCCATCTTTTCCCAAAACTCTCAACGTTCAACGCTGGAACGATATTACGATTCAACGAAGAAACCATGGATGCAGTAAATGCTTTTTTGTGAACCTCAAAGAAATTCATTTTCGGGAGGGAATTGAAAAGTTGGAAAACACTTGGATAAGTTTGTTGACATCAAAGGGGACTATGTAGAAAAATAAAATTTGAATTGAATAATGCTCAGACATACGTTTCTCTGTTCATAGCCTACTTCGAATTAGGTTTTTTTTTGGACACAGTGTATACCATCACGGCATATTACCCATTGCTGGGTGTGTCAATCTGCTTTGTATAAAGATTTCGGTACTGGTGATGACATATTTGTACCGTGCGGTCGTTTACTAGGCATCAACTCACGGGCATTCATTGCTCATTCGAAGAAAACGTACTTATTTACTAATACGTTGATATAGGATTTTTCCCTATACCTCCCTTATTTAATTAATGGGGACAAAATTTAAATAGTGCATGTAAGCATCTCTGGGAGCGCTGAGAGCGGTCAGTGACATTCTAGCTGTTGTAACATGATCAATAAACGATCCGTAAATCTGCTGAAATTTATGGAAAAAAGAAGTCATCCTAAATGTCTCGGGGCATCAAGTGTTCTTGACCTCCGCTGACCCTAACTTAGTGGTGCGTGTCAGAACGTCCCGTCAAGCACCATAAACCCCACTATCACAGCCATAACCCCGCGCTGTCACGACCGGAACCGAAATTAAGACATAATAAAAAACAAAACAAACGCAATGCAGTGTCACACCGCGTGAAAACTATTTCAGCACAACAATGCGGCGCTGTCATCTGAAACAAAATCATAAAACATGGCCAGTGGCGCTCCTGCCGGACGAAATGTGCGTTAAAGCGTCGCCTGTTCTCTGTCACACACAGTGACAGGATAAAGCCCCATTCACACCGCACTGGGTCATTATACGCAAACCACATGACCACATTTGTGGAAGAAGGGAATTGATGTTTTTAGCTGTTCTATTTACAACGACGAAATAAGTATTTCGATCTACAGAGTTGAAGGAAAAAGTTATGACAGATTGCATTTTTGGTGGAGGTGCAAATAGTCATGTTTTTAAAATGATAAATTATAAATTTGTGTATTGCAGGGGTATGCATTATGTTAAATATTTTGCATGACAACGTTTTACAGTTTCTTGTATGTATTGTAGTTTGACATTTTATTATAAATACATAAATTTAATTAATTCTTCCTTTAATAATAAGGCTGGCAAAAGACAATAGTGGGTAGTACGACCCATTCTTGCAGTACAAATATTGCTATAAATCGATGTTTAAACGGGTTTGTAATGCATAGTGTACCTGATATTCGTCATCTTATTTGATAATAACACCCAGTTATATTTCGAGTAGTACTTCCGGGAATAATCAAGGCTACAGTGATGTTTTGAATAATGTAATCATCTTCATCTGAAGTTTCTGTTCAGGTTGTATTTTCCGATTGAATTGTAACAAATTTATTCACATACAGTATTATAAGTACTAACAGTGCAATATACTACACACCAAGAGTCATCAACCAACAATAACTGAAGAATTTATAGTTATGATTGAATTTTAAAAACATAATTTTGCACAGATTTAGTTTTTTTTATTTTTCTTAATAAATAAAATGTTTTCTTCATTTGTTTTATTTTCTAATCTTACTTTACAGGCCAATGGTTCATATTTTAACATAAAAATGACAAATAAACCCATATTTCATTTGTTATAAGTCGTTAAAAATAGTATATTGTGTTATTAGGAGTAGAAGTGAGACTTTGTGTGACGAGCGTGGAAGTTTAAACGACGAGCGAAGCGAGTCGGATAAATGCACGCGAGGCACACAAAGACACTTTTACTCCGAATGACACATTATATTTTTTCTTCAAACGTAGATATTTAAAGAAAAATATCTACTACTGACGTTACATTTTACGTAAATTAAGTTTGCGATTTCAATTGCCCTGTAGCTATGGATACTTATTTGTTCCCTTTGGGTTATAAACATTGAAATGAAAATTTTCACGTTTTGATGTTTAAATAAAAACTGTGCAATTTTATATCCTCCTTGTGTGCAATTATGTCGGAATTTGAAGGATTATAATGTACGCCCCCTGAAGTTGTTCGATTGGATCGAAATCTAATAGTGTGGCTGAAAGATATGTCCAGAAATCTCTGCAAAACAATATATTCTTTTCTTATCACTTTATTTCTAAGTATACTTATGCTCATTACCGTCCCTGTAATTGTAATCTGTAAGTCTGCTATTCTTTAATAATGTTATTTCCTCAAAAGTAAACTCTGTTTATATTTCAATTCACAGGTTATATATTTAAATTTGACAGCTATGGATCGTATTTAGTAACTTTATTCTTAGGTTACCTAGCGTGTTATAGTAACATTTAGGGCGATATTACAGGTTTCTTTAATTAAGGCTATTTCTTATTCGTTGATTTTGTATAGTTTCTATGGATATTTATTTATTTTATTTCTACGCCGGCGGCGTAGAAATTAGCTATTTCTACTTCGGCGGTGTAGAAATTAAACTTCTACCTTGTGAATCAAGTCACAAAAGAGGCTACTTTTATGACGTTTGAAGAAAAAATATTTTTTTTGTTGTCGATTTTTTTTTGCTTGGATTGTATATTAAATTTATTTTTTGTTACAGGTATGTACATGTTTCCTTCAACCGTAAATCTGCTAGTCTAAAACATGTAAGTTGTTTCATATTTTCATAAATCCTCCTCTACTGAATTTCTAACAATCTTCATCAAACTTTCTCGATGTTTTTCTGATGAGAAAAACTAACCACGTAACCATCCTTGTGGTCTGCGTTAATCACCCCTTGTTCCACCACATTGCACCACTTCAGATAGCCTGATTCGACCACACAAACGCGGTTACATTTTGACATGGTTATCCGACCCCATTAGCTTTCTTATCACACAGTTGGTAAAGTTAGGATTGTGATAATTTTGCTTACATAAGATTGGGGGAGTTCGTTACTAAAGGCTAGTAAAGGTAATGAGATTATAATTGGAAAGAGTTTGGTTTGTTGATGACAAAAAAATTGAGTGGACTAATTTCAGGGCTAATGTATAAATGTATTCGTTGGATATTGTTGCCAGTATAATTATGTTATTAATTTTTTTTCTCATGCACAATGTTTTGAATGATAATGACAAAAGTATAGTAACGTTCTGGCTAATCATGGTTTAAATTAAAAACTAGCCCATTATTATTACTAAAAAATCTAATGTGGCCAGCACAATCCGTCAATCCTGTGTATTATGTACAAATTCCATACATAAATTTTCTTGAACAAGATTCTAAATTTTTTATATTATGTGATTCCTCTTCTCGGCAACTGAATTCCATACTCTTGATAACAAACAAACCATATGAAATAAGAAAATTATGAAATTTTGAATGAAAAATTATAACACTTGTCAGTTATGGACATAATTAATTGCTGGCATTTTGACACGGGTCCCCATATCTGCTTGCTAAAGTCAGCAAAGTTATGTCACTGCACGCGCCCTGTACATAAATTTTCTTGCAAAAGATCCTATATTTCCAGTAAAGTTATTTCGTAAACAAACTATGCAAATTGCACTTGACAGTGACATCTTCTTCTTCTTCTTTAGTTTTTTCCATTCGTTAGAGGGTCGCTATTTTTTATTTTCTTCTTCCACTCATTTTTGTTTTGCGTGTCGTCCTCATTCAGTTTCTTTTCTCTCAAGTCTTCTGCAATAAAGTCTTTTCATCTTATATTTGGTCTTCCTACGTTTCTTCCACCTTCTATTAATATATTCATCTCTCCTCATGACATGTTCAAACCAATGTAATCGTCTCTTTTATATCTAGAAACTTCTAACACTAGAGTTACTTCCCTTATTCTTTCATTGATTTAAATTTATTGACATCTGTCAATTTGAATTACCTGAATATATTAGCGGTTTCCATAGCATAGCTGGCTGAATTATGAAATTTATGTGAAATTTATTATTTGTATATCTGTTGAATATCAAATATAAAATGCAATCAAATCGTATAGACAATAATATATTCTTTAAGTTATAATAACATTTAACTGAATTTTTCAAGAAAACTTTAAATTAGGGTACTTCCGGTTGACCAATTATAACCAAAATCTAATCAAGTCTGCATATGGTTGTAAGGAAGAGGAATACGCAAGAATTGCAATTTTTGGAATTCTAGTATTGGAGATATCGTTGACGAAACCGCGGTCACACACACACACACACACACACACACACACACACACACACACACATACACACACACGCCCACACGAACACACACACACACACACACACACACACATACAGACATCATCGTAAAAATAGTAAAATCGTATTTTAAAGACCCTAAAACGTGCTTATTCAATGAAAACTCACCACCGAATTTTTTGACCAAAGACAATACCTTCCTTACCTATAGGTTTCGGAAGGTAAAAATAATACGCATATGGGGAAAATATTAGAGATATGCACAGTGCTGGAGAAGAGTCGAGCTAAGAAAAAGAAATGCGTATTTCGAAATATTCCATAGGCGTCGTTAAATATAATTATTATAGTAATTTTGCTCCTAAACTTATTTGAGGACGCTCATGATCCAAGTAATAAACAATATTAACTGTCATTACATAAGTAAGTACATAACGGCTGCGTACCACGGTGTATAAATATAGAAGGTGCGACAACTCATCAATTTTTGTAAACATATTGGCTAGTACCACAAGCCTTGTTTTAACTAAAACGATGTTTTAAGAAATGTCAAATTTCATTATATATTATTAATAATGAATAATATTAAATTTATCAAAATATGATTTTAAAGCAGAACATAGTTTATATTCAAACAAATATTTTTTAAAAATTCGTTCTTTAAACGTAAGGGTGAAATTATATATTGAAATTTGAATTTGACATTTCTTAAAACAGCGTTTTAGTTAAAACCAAGCTTGTGGTACCAGCCATTGACTTTTGTTCATTTCTCTGTTTCAGTAACTTTTCTTAATACATAAAGCGTTTCCTAAATGTTTTTTATTTTCTAATTTTACTTTACAGGTCAGTCATAATTTAACAGAAAAATAACAAATAAACCCATATTTTGTTTGAAGATGATAAAAACTTTTTGTTAAGTGTCCAGTTTTTTTTGGACACGTGTGTATATTTTGTAATTTCTGTGAAGATATTTGAATATATAGGGTATCTTTGAGATAGGGGAACATGCCTTAACCATAGATTCCTAGACCCAAAATAAAATGATTTAACTAAACTTACTTTATCTTTTAAAATGATATTTGTTATTGTTAGTAAACCACTAGTGTATTAAACTTGGGTGTCACGACAATGATTAGACCATAATTTTTTAATGGCAACGTCCATAAAGTAAAATTTTTGTTATTCAGAAAGATACATTCAGTATCTGTAACGGTTTAGAAAATATTTTACTTGCATAAAACTGTTAATAAGAATGTGTACAAAAAATAATCATAGTTACATATTTAGTCACGGGGACTGGAGAAATCAGATACGTACCTACCTATTTGAATTAATTTTATTTATTTTCTTTTAATTAAATATAAAACCCCGGAAAAAGACTTATTAGTTTAATCTATGTAAATATAGCTCCATATTTTACCATAGATAGCATCTACACAACTTAACTTTGGTCAACGTAACGCGAGCCCCTTATACAAAATTTTAGAACTGAACGTTTATATCTCGACCCGGAGTTTTTCGCTCAGTCATTAATCATTTATTCGTTTCACTTTTAACGGGGTGAATATTTTCTCAGCAAAGGGTAACCGGAGCAGTCATCTGTCGTGTTAATTAGTTTACTTCGCTGAATAATGAAATCTGATACTCCTATTCCAAATACTTTCACTTCTAAGAAGATGAAGATTGAAATATGCAGGAGTCGATTGAAAAATTATCATAAAAACGCGTTTTAAAATACATATTTTGAGTAACTTAAAAAATATATATCATCACGACATATTACCCATTGCTGGGTGTGCCAATCTGCTTTGTACTCAGATTTCAGTAATGATGATGGCATATTTGTACCGTACGGATGTTTACTAGGAGTCACCCCACGGGCACTCATTCGCATTTCGAGGTTTTAGTAAATGACCACATTTTAAGGTCCCTAGAATCCAATTTTAACATTTTCACGATGATGACTGTGTGTGTGTGTGTGTGTATGTGGATCCTCTTTGCGCTCTAACTCAAATACTATCGTTAAGAAATTTTTGAAACCTTGTAATTCTACCTTTTTCTAATATGTAAAGAAATCATTAGATTGTGATGTAAATCAGATAACCGAAAATGATACTTTACTGGAAGCTTAAAATAGTTTTTCTTCGAAAAATATCTTTAAATGTTATTTTTTCGAGATTTGTTATTATAAAAATTAAAGATTATTAAATTTTCTACAGGTTTGCATTAATATTTTTTCTATATATTTTATGGATAAATTTACAAAACTATCTATAATTTTAATCCCGAAGCCTACGCTTTAAACACAACACCATGCTTACAAAGTTTAGATCTCAAATGCATGTAACGTTTTAACAATAAAATAGTAAATAGATCAATAATTATATGGAAAGGAACTTAATACAGTTACCAGCATAAGTAAAAATGTAGGAATATAGGTAAGTATATAAATAAATAAAATATATCGTCACGGCATATTACCCATTGATTGCTGGGTGTGCCAATCTGTTTTGTATACAGATTTCCGTAACGATGATGACATATTTGTACCGTGCGAGCGTTTACTAGGCGAACCCGGTATTTAAATTAAATTTAATTTAAAGTATTTACAAGAATAAAAATTAAATTAAACGATAAGTGGGCGTATGCCATTTCAATAGTTACATTTAAAATGACTGACAGCAATGTAATATTCCGTTTCTTTTCAAACTGGACTTGGGAGTTGTCAAAGTCAAAAAACAGTGATCTTTCAAAATGATGTACTTACACAATTCAATTGTGTAAGTACATCATTTTTCTTCAAGAAAATACAAATTACAACATGGGTAAGTCCAATATGAGACCAAGACAAGTTTTCGATTTATTTGCTGCAACTTTTAATAAGCGACCTAGTCCAATAACTATTAGAAAAGTCAAAGTCATCGAACTATTATTTGTCAATTTCAGAAATTCTTTTTATCGAAAGGGTGTTGTTATTTTCATTTAACTGTATAATTTAATGTTTCTTATTATAGGAAATGGAAATGATTGGGCAGAGGACTCACGTCATCAACCTGAAAAAAACCTTATAAAAATAAATATAACTTATAGTAATTATTAGTTATTTATTTTTTAAAAAAGAAGAAAAAATATAGTAGTATTAAAGAAACGTATATATTAATGATTTTACAATTATTTCTAAGTCAATCCTTATTCCTTTTACGGAATATAAAATTATTTGACACAATATGGTCATTCTCAGTAGTGCCAGCGTATGGTACGAAAATAAACTACAATTACTTCAAATAATTTTAAATTCCGTAAAAGGAATAACGATTGACTTGGAAATAATTGTAAATATCATTAATATATACATTACTTAATATTAGTACTTTTTTCTTCTTCTTTTAAAAATAAATAACACCCAATAATTTCCACAAGTTATATTTCATTTTATAAGGTTTTTTTCAGGTCGATGACGTGAGTCCTCTTCTTATTCATTTTCTTTTAATGCTGTCCATTGATCTATTCTGTGGTCCTAAAATTATTATAGATTTTTCTAATAGATTTTGGACTGGGTCACTTACTAATATTGTACATATACCATGTTACGATTGTACTTTTTCTTTAATTGTATATTGTATACATTGCTGTCAATAATTTTAAATGTAACTATAGTTACTATAGTAATAACACGCCCATGTTCACTGATAAAAAAACTCTCAGTATAAAATTAAGACAGAATTCAATATGTCAAACCGTTTTCAACATTAAATTTCCACCCCGCTGTCTTCTTAATTATCCCGTTACCAATTCCCATTCAACGTCCTAATATTCCCTTTATTATATCAGTTTACTGCTCAATCAATCAGTACCGCAATAGCATAAAATCTTGTCCGTCCAACTATTCCGATCACAGATAATACATTTCCATCGACATCGGATATTACTAAAATCGAACACAATCTGATAGGGATGAATCTATAGCGTTTATAAACAAATCAACTCTCACGCAACGGAGTTTAAACACAACAGAGCCAGGGGTTGCTTCAAACGAGCAAATAATAAGTGTCTAGAGATGGTGAGAAAACACGCCATCGATTCTTTGTGGGTTAGGGTAGGTTTCTACAAAACACGCAAGCAACGACAATAGCAGTTTTGGGTTAGTGGATTAAAGGCTACAAATATGCAGCGGAAATTTATGTGGAAGTAAAATTGTGAAATAGTTTATAATAAATTTCACACAGAAAGACCACTAATTTGAATTCGTACCAGTCTTTTTGTAATTCCGATAAAAGTTTTTGAGTAGTTAAAGCTCTTTTTATAGCTAAAACTATTATATTTTGTGAATTATATGAAAAAGCTAGAGCAAAATTCATTTTAGATGCGAAGTTGTACTACCTCATTTATATAAAATATATCGAATTCAATTTGGTGCAGTTAAATGTGTTTAAAAAACAGTAAATTATTAATTATACGTGTGAATGAGATCATAATTGTATGTCAAAACAAAATAAATTTTCAAAAAACTTATATTAAATGAAACTTTGCTAGTTTATAAAATTAGATGTCTCCACACTGTATGCAAATAAATCATAAGATATTCATACATAATACAAGACGATTGAAAATTCTCGATTATACGAAACGTGTTGCCAGGAAACACTACGAGACCGAAGGTCGAGTGGTATTTCCAATAGGCAACTCGTTGAATCGTTTATAACATGAATAAAAAATTAATTTGTTTTTAAATATAGCATGAAATGCATTGAAAGGCTCGTATTCGGAGCTGTTAATGTAATTTCAGATGTCTACTTAAAACACATAAAACATGATTTTTTTGCTTAAGGTCAAACTACAGATTCATTTAAACACTCGATTACCGATTGTTCGAAGGAAAAAGATCGTACTCTATACAATCCGTAAATAGAATTCAAAATGACAGTTCTGAGTACATAGAACGAAATAACCAAATGCACCTAAGTGGATAGACGAATATTGGTATATTTGAATATACCAAGGTTTGTCTATTCGTTCACCATAGTTACTTAATAATAACCGCTGTAATATGTGGTAACTAAGGAAAATTACATATTATTATTGGTGAAAGCCTACGTGTAGTGTTTATATTTTGATATGGATGACACATAATACTTCACCCTGCACCCCTCATAGATAATCCTCTCGCGAAGATAACGCTTTGAATTTAGGGAGTCTGGTTTTTACTCTCCACGAGTAAACATGTAGAGTTTTAGTATTAACTCGCATTCTGGCCTAAGGATGCAACGGCATCTTTAGGATATAGTTATGTTTCATTTAGTTATTGATAATAAGTTAGTTTAAATGTAAATATATATGTATAAATAAAAGAAGTTAGTTTAAAATCAAAACAATGTCTGAGTCTATAGTAAAGTGAGCATCAAGACCACCCTACGAAGAGTTGATAAGATTTTGGCTATAATTGATAAACCAGAAATACCCTTATTTGAAGTTCTTAATACTTTTTTTATCGAAAAAAACGCAATTAAATATATTTTTTTTGACATTTTACGTTCATAATTATTAAAGAATATTTTATTCTCTTCCCGATTGTTTTTACCTTCCGTCACTTCTAGGTAAGGAAGGTATTGTCTTTGGTCAAAAAATTCGGTGGTGAGTTTTCATTGAATAAGCACTTTTTAGGTTCTTTACAATACGATTTTACTATTTTTACGATGATGTCTGTATGTGTGTATGTGGGTTCGTGTGTGCGTGTGTGTGTGTGTGTGTGTGTGTATGTGACCGCGGTTTCGTCAACGACATCTCCAAAAATAAAATTCCAAAAATTATAATTCTTCCTTACAAGCATATGCAGACTTGATTAGATTTTGGTTATAATTGGTCAACCGGAAGTGTCCTCATTTGAAAATTTTAACAGTTTTTCTTGAAAAACTCAGTTAAATATTATTATAACTTAAAGAATATATTTTTCTCTATACGATTTGACTGCATTTTATATTTCATATTCAACAGATATAGAGTTAAAGACTTACAAAGATAATAAATTTCATAATTCAGCCAGCTATGCTAACTTAACCATGGTAACTGCTAATATATTCAGATAATTCAAATTGAATGAATAAGAGAAATAACTCTAGTGTTCGGCGTTTCTAGAAAGATATAAGAGAGACGATTACATTGGTTTGAATATATCATGAGGAGAGATGAGTATTGGAAGAATGAATAGCTTATAACAGAAGGTGAAAGAAACATAGAAAGACCAAATATAACATGAAAAGAGAAAAAAGGAACTGAATGAGGACGACACACAAAACAAAAATTAGTGGAAGAAGAAAATAAAAAATAGCGATCCCCTAACGAATGGGAAAAACTAAAGAAGAAGAAGATGTTAGTGTCAAGTGCAATTTGCATAGTTTGTTTATGAAATAATTTTACTGGAAATCTAGAATATTTTGCAAGAAAAGTTATACATATATGGAATTTATACATTATACACAGGATTGACGGAAGGTATTGTGCTGGCCACAACAGATTTTTTTTTAATATTAATAAAGCACTACATCAAGTTGTAATGGACAAATAATATTGAAAAAAAAATTGGTTTCCCACGAATGTGTCACGGATTCTCGTGTTCACCCTATATGCATGTAAAAAAATCTGTTGTGGCCATCACAATACCTCTCGCGCCCTTTCCATTGTGGTATATGTAAGTATTGTATTTAACCCGCAAAACAGAAATGAATGGAAGAAGAAAATAAAAAATGGCGATCCCTTAACGAATGGGAAAAACTAAAGAAGAAGAAGATGTTAGTGTCAAGTGCAATTAGCATAGTTTGTTTATGAAATAATTTAACTGGAAATATGATATTTTGCAAAAAAAATATGTGTAGGGCGCGTGCAGTGACGTGACTTTGCTGACTTTGGCAAGCAGATATGTGGGTAATATGCCGTGATGAAATATTTATTTTTATTTAATATTATTATAAATACAGCAATACCTCCATTGTTCGTATATCCACTTATCCGCATTTTCCAGTAGACTGAATTGACTTTACGACTTTACTAACGCAATGTGTACCTTATAATTCAAAGTTTCTGTAATCCGAATTTTAATGACGCATTAAATTCGTAACGTGTCTTATATGTGCAATAACATAAAACATATATAAAATATGAAACTTTTAATAATATTAGGTACGTGAAATTTATGAGATAATGAATGCTGTAATAAAGATCGTACCTACATCACCAAAACAAAATATTTTTATTTTGTGTTTGGCAAAAAGTATATTAAGAGATATAACACAATTCTTCCAATCTTTTAAGCCAAGTGTGCAGAATAATATAAATCTAACAGTAATGTCGTTATATTACAAACAGTTAGCCAAATTATGCGGCCTCGAATCAAGTAATTCCAACAAAATAAGGCTGAAGGTCTTGGAAAATCTCGGCCATAAATCGCTGTTTGGTCCGTAAGTATATTTAATTCTTCTCTAAATTATTTTGTTTCAAAGTTGAGGCAGATTTATGTTGCGGAAGTAATGGCAGTTAGAACACACGCACACTGACGCACCACAGGCATAATTCAGACATCGCGAAAGTTCAACTTCACCTACGGCCAGTGGCGGACACAAAAATATTAAATTTTGGGGTCGAGGAATAAAATATATTATGGTGTTCTATATACAGTTTATTATTCCCATCCTCGAAATTAGGAAACTGCCTGCGATACATGGCTTGTTTAACCCACTTGCAACATGTCAAGTGTCATGTTCAATCAGACATGTGTCGATATTTTTCATATCATTAAAATAATATCGAAAAAATTATTTTTGTTGTAATATTTGTATGTGGTTTAATCTGGATTAGTAATGGCAATATTTTTACAATCAAATGCTAACGTTAGAATAGAAAATTTATTTTATGTCATACTGGTTTCTAAAGCAACGTCTTTTGAACGATTTATAAAACAAAAAGTGAAACAGTCCTAGAAATTTAAAATAATATTTTAAAGTTACAGGATTTTACCTTCATACTGAATCCTTTATTTATGCGATATTAAATTGTTCTTCACCTCAGCAGATTCATTCAGAATATCTAGAGGAATGTATTTTTTCATCGAATATAGAAAATAATAATGTTAACGAAACCAGAAAATTCAATTTGAATCTGTCAATCAAATATATTTTTATTGCTGTTGAAACTTTTCCGGCAACTGCAGTTTTTTCTTTTATTTCTTCCAATTTTACATCTTCAGAGACTAAGGATCATAGGTATTTGAAGTTTTTTAGTTGTTCTAGTTGTTTATCTCCTGTTTTTAACTTGATGTGTTTTTCTTGTTTTGGATGTTCAGTTATTGTAGGAAACCCCAATTATTTTTAATTGCGTAGAGATAAACTTTGCTAGCATATTAGCCTTCGCAGAATTTTTTTAATGTACCAGCAACATAGTAGGTACATACCTATGTATCTATAATTTTGATTTTAATAAATGAATACTCACACTTTAAATACACTACTTTGTTGTAATTTCCTAATTCCCCTTAAAGCGAATTAATACATACTGAATAAAAAATAGAAAGAATTTTTTTTTTGCAGATACGCCTATGTTCACGTCTATGAAAGCATAACAATATATCTTTTCTTTCGACAGAGGATGTCAGAGAAAAGCGATTTAGTTCTGAAGTATCTGGCAACTACACGCAAAATTATTTTTATAGAAGGTCTTTATATGAAAATGTTAAATGTTCAGTTGAAACTCTCAGACATAACTAATTAGAATAAAGTTATAATTTTAATACTTAGTGCTAATGCACAAGGTTAAGAAAAATATAACATTTCCTGTAACAAAATTTAATTGATAGTTGACCCCTGAATTTATACACATTACCTGTCAGAGTTTATCAAGGATTACCGAAGCGTATTATCTTATTTAATTTTATTGCAGCATATTGTAGTACAGGATACAGCTATTTGTTTTCTTCGACATTGAAGATTTATACATATATTCAGCTGTTACTAATTTACTTAATGCATAATGCGTAATAAATAAAAATCTGTTGTGGCCAGAACAATACCTCTCGCCACTTCCTTTTTTTGGTTACATAAGTATAGACTGCGAATAGTCATGTTACATTGTTGGCCTTGACAAGTAGATGTGGGGCCCGTTTCAGAATGATAATTAGTAATGTAACCTGCCGCTCAGTTACACGGATCTGGGTCCCGTGGCAGTTGGTAAAAGAATACGCCACAATCAGTTACAAATATGATATAATTTAATATGAACACAACACTTACTTTACAATGATGTTACACAAAAAATATTGTTACAATCAAAGTTACAAATGCAATTTGGTTTGTGTGGCAAGGTAGCAAACCAACAAAAGATGGCCACCAGTCAATCACCTCCACGAGGCGTTTTCTTCCAGGCTCGCCCAAGAAGCTGGACTCCTTCAAATGGAAATCTTCGTTCTTCAGCACCAATATAGTGGACTTTGTAATTCGGCCCACCCTTGGTTGTTGGCTGGGGTTACTTTCCTCGAAACTTCTAGGACGTACTTGGGCAGTCAAATTTCGACCTTTCTTCCTCAACCGTCCGCTTCTCTCTCTGCCTACCATTCGGATCCCCTTCCCGTCAACCCTTGCGGCTCGTCGTTTGCGCCCTCTCTCGGTAGCCCACTACCTTGCCGACACATTGACATACAATTTCTACTTTTATACATAACTACTAGAGGGACCTGGTACATTACCCCCCTAAATAAATGACTTTGGGGGAGAAGGGAGCACAGACATTTATTTATCATTTAAAACCGTACTTCCGGAGTGACTGGTGTTTTGAAATGTTTCTTTACTTTTTAACTGATTACTAATAGTTCTACAAAACTTATCGGCCATTTGTTCCTGCTTAATATTCTTGAAACATTTGATTAAACTTTTAGTTTGAGTAGACAATTTAACAATAGCTATTTCAATTTGCTCATTATTTGGAATTTCTAACAGTTTTGTACCGTTTTCTACTGGATATCTGGATAATGTATCAGCAATGCTATTTTCCGACCCTCTACAATATTCAAAGGACAAATTATATTCTTGTAAATACATAACCCACCGGGTTATTCTTGCGTTTAATAACCGACAAGACTGAATAAAAAGAAGAGCTTTATGATCGCTTATAACCGTTATCTCCCGACCTAATAGTATTACTCGCCACTGTTGTAAGCTATAGACTATAGCCAACGCTTCCTTTTCAGTCACGGTATATTTTAATTCAGCCGTATTCATCGTTCTACTGACATACGCTATTACATTTTTGTTATTAGACTGATCTAATTGGTACAATATTCCTCCCACACCATAAGCTGATGCATCTGTCTGCACGTAAAACCTTTTACTTAAATCAGGGTGACTTAACATGGTAGTTTCAATAAAAACATGTTTTATTTTTTTAAACACAACATCATAATTGTCATCCCACTGCCACTTAACTCCTTTCCTTAAGAGCGGTAACAGAGGTGCAATTAAATCCGTAAAATGATGGTGAAAACGCCGGTCATAATTTACTAAGCCTAAGAAAGACCGTAGGGCCTTAATATTTCGCGGCCTTGGAAACTTCCTAATAGCCTCGATCTTATTTTCATCCATAACAATACCCTTGGGTGTTATTACATGACCTAAAAATGGCACCTGTTGCCTAATAAATTTGCATTTGCGCAATTTAACGGTAATTCCCGCCTTTTCAAACTTTTGAAATAATATTTCTAAATGCTCCAAATGTAACTCAAAATTTTCCGAAAATATTAATATATCGTCGACATAAGGTAACACAAAATTATTAACATCTTCACCTAAAATATTATTCAACCCTCTAATAAAACTAGCTACTGACGTTGTTAATCCAAATGGAAGAACTTTAAACACGTATGTATGGCCCTCATATGAAAACCCGACATATTTTTGATCCTCCTCTACTATTTGTACTTGCCAGTATGAAGCTGTCAAGTCCAAAGTACTTAATACTTGAAATTTAGTAAAATTTACCATAAAATCAGTAGGATTCGGAGGTGTTACATGGTCTTTCACCATCCTTTTGTTTAAATGTCGCGCATCCAGACACACCCTAGCACCGCCATCTTTTTTCTTTACCACAACTAATGGAGACACATACTCAGTTTGTCTTTTTTCAATGACCCCCCAGTCTTCCATTTCGCGAATTTGTGCTTTTACTTCTTCTCTATATAAATACGGAATAGGATATGATCTAATATGAAACAGTGTTTTATCATGTAACTCGATTTTATGCTTATACCCTGTCATTACCCCGGGTTGATCAGAAAAAATATTCTTATATTTTGAAAGTAATTTATACAATCTCTCTTTTTGAGATTCATCTTCCACCTTCGCTTCACCTGCCACCGCTTTAATTTCTTCCTGTGTATACTTTGTACGACTTATTTTACTTCTGCCCAATTCCTCATCTAAACCCCCCACATCCGACTCTATCCTTATGTGCATAATGTGGTTTTCAATATTACCAAATTTTAATTCTTTAATTTCGCCTCCAAATTTACCTTTAATTAATTTCAAACCAAAATCTATCGTAACGTTAAAATCGGTCATCCATTCACAACCAAAAATTACATCATGAATTAGATCAGGTACCACCACAAATACAAAGTCAAATTCAACCTTTCCTATTTTTACTGTAAGAAAAGTTTGTTCGCGGATATGTTTCTTACTTTTGCCAGTTGCAACAATAATAGATTTACAAGTTGTTGGAACCCGTGGTAAATTTTTATTAGATTTTAATAATTTACTGAAGAAATTCTCTGATAAACATGTAATCTGGCTACCAGAATCAATCAATGCATCAGTTTTAACATTCTCGATTTGAACTTCTAATTTTGGCATTAGAACTGTGGGTTTTAGAATATCATTTTGATTATCATCTAGATCTAAAGGTTGATTAAATACCGTATTTACACTTCTATTACTTTCTTCCTTATTATTATGTTCCGAATTTTCTCTTCTCGCTTCATTTATAGGTCTAGAATTTGGACGCGAATTATTATAGTTATTTCTGTTATTTCGCCAATCCTTATTTGCATTTACTCCTTTATTCTCGCACACTACTTCCGGAAATTTATCTAACTCCCGTAAATATTCTTCTACATCTTCTACTGTTTTGAACCCTTGCATTATAATTCCCCTTCGAATCTCACTTGAAAAGTGTTGCATAAGCATTCCAATGATTTCCTTTTCCGAAAAAGTATGTGTTAAATAGCTAGCTTCTTTTAATTGTTTTAAAAAGTAATCGGCCATTGACCCTCTTTCGTGCCTACCAAACCTTAACTCATTAATTGTTTTACGTTCGTTTTCGATACCCCAATATCTTTTAAGAAAACTACTTTTAAAGTCGTCGAAAGAAACCAGATAATTTTCTTGTAATAAACCCCAATCAGCGGCTGATCCACGTAAACAACTTAACGCCATTTTAACACGTTTTGCTTGCGGCACACCCGCATCGTCAAGCAGTTCCGAAATCTTTTTTATAAATGCAACCGGATGAAGATTTCCCCCGGGTATAAATCCTACATTTTGACCTCCCAAATCTCTCCAATTAGAAATGTAAGCCCTGTTATAGCTATTTTCCCCGTTTTCCTCTACATTTTTACCAAAATTCTTCTTACCTGAGCTTTCCTTATCTTCCTCCCTCTTTTCCTCCTTAGTCAACTCTAAAATACCTTTTTGCACACCTTCCATAACACCATTCATCTCCGAAAGTTTGGTATCTAAATTTGTATTTAGATTTTTAATGCTTTGGGCCAAATCAGCTAGAACTGCGCTTAAATTTGGTGAAGATTCTCCTTCTTTCGCCTCATCCATTGTCTCCCGCTTCCTTCTCCCTCTCATCTTTGATCATATGTGTCCCTACTGCACGTGTATCATCTAGAAAACTGTCTTTTACCAACTTCACGGCCTCTTAGTTGGGCGCCAATTTGTAACCTGCCGCTCAGTTACACGGATCTGGGTCCCGTGGCAGTTGGTAAAAGAATACGCCACAATCAGTTACAAATATGATATAATTTAATATGAACACAACACTTACTTTACAATGATGTTACACAAAAAATATTGTTACAATCAAAGTTACAAATGCAATTTGGTTTGTGTGGCAAGGTAGCAAACCAACAAAAGATGGCCACCAGTCAATCACCTCCACGAGGCGTTTTCTTCCAGGCTCGCCCAAGAAGCTGGACTCCTTCAAATGGAAATCTTCGTTCTTCAGCACCAATATAGTGGACTTTGTAATTCGGCCCACCCTTGGTTGTTGGCTGGGGTTACTTTCCTCGAAACTTCTAGGACGTACTTGGGCAGTCAAATTTCGACCTTTCTTCCTCAACCGTCCGCTTCTCTCTCTGCCTACCATTCGGATCCCCTTCCCGTCAACCCTTGCGGCTCGTCGTTTGCGCCCTCTCTCGGTAGCCCACTACCTTGCCGACACATTGACATACAATTTCTACTTTTATACATAACTACTAGAGGGACCTGGTACAGTAATTATGTACATAGATGTCAAATGTCAGAATTTTTCATTAAAAATTTCAAGATTTTCTAAATTCACGTAGTTAATTTGTCACCTGGATTGTGGAATTTACTTGTCGAGGAAAATAAACCACATGGAATTGGAAAATCACTAAATTTAGAATGAGAAATTATGATATTTCACATATATACATTATTACTAGTTATCAATTTGACATGGGCCCCCATACCTGCTTGTCAAGGCCCACAAAGTCACATGACTGCTCGCGCTCTAATGTATTTAACTTTTCTAATACCTACACTCTACACCAAAAATTCTACTTATATCTATTCCTTATATTTAGATTTTTTAAATTCATTCCATGAAGAAATTTTGTCAAATTTTTCGAGATGTTTCCAATTCATTTTCGGGAGTAACAGTATTTCTGAAGGGTATGTGTAATATACCTATAATATTAAATATTTAACTATTAATACATTAAGAAATAATATAATGTATGTACTTCCCAGAAAAAGCCTTCAGTAATGTCTCCGGATTTCTGACACTGACAATTATCTGTCAGTTACAAACAATTTAAATTTTCAACTATTTCCATGACATTCTTTCGGCTGTAAAATTTATTACAACAGATTATTTTATATATTATATTTCTTTTATCTCTAAATCTATAGAATATATAATAAAATATTTAAATGTATCAGATAGAGAATTTAATTTCCTTTAATATTACCAAGAAAATTTTTCAAAAAATAATATTTAGAAGATTTTTATTCAAGAATCTTCTACTTCCGGTTGTCCAATTGTTACCAAAACCTTTTCAGATCTTCCCATGAATGTCCCATTGGGAAATACGTAGTTAAACAAATATAAAGTCTTATAGTTTTTGAGTAATCGTCCTTCCAACATCCCACATACACACAATATATACAAAAAAAATGTTAAAATCTGATTGTAGGGACCTTAAAACGTGCTTATTCAATAAAATCTGGATATGCGATTTTTAACATGAATCCAATACCTCTCTTAGCGAGAGGTTAAAAAGGCAATTTCGGGAGATAATCGTTCACTTGCGGTATGTTGCGTTCACACATTCTGGCGCTATTATCTACTACCCAGCGATGACAGTTGAACGAGTCTGAGAGCTGGATCACCTCTCCGTTCACTAGTTGTATCTCTTTTTATTATATTGTCGTCCTTTTCTTTTGAAACACCTAAATATGAACAATTTTATTTTACTAAATAATATATATAAATCTCTATTATTTAACACTAGAGTATTTCATTTCATCCTCCAGTACAATATATAAACACAATTTGATTTTTTTATTTACGCGCATATTTACTGTGAAAGAAACTGCTGTGACAGTTTTAATATGTCATAACCAGTCATAAGACGTTTATAAAACCGACCCTCGATCTATTTTAACTGCAAAATATATATTCCAAAGAAATAAAAGCATAAAACTAACAAATTATTTTTCATGAACTAAGTAAAATACGTATTGTTTTTTGTTCAGCAATTATTGTTCGCGATGCTATGTTTACATTTATACATGTAAATGGAAATACAAATAATAGGAATGTTTATTTTAAACCTACTAAAAATGCGTAACAATAATTTGTTAGGAAAATACTAATTTCACATTCATTTGTAATCAACATGAAAAATAAGCTGCATTATTACCGAGGAATAAATATAAAATGTGTGTTTCAAAATTTTGTTTGCTACCCAGCACATATTAGTTTATCATTCCAGGTATTATCCTTTCAGTTTTTTTTTTATTTGTTATGAGATAATTGAATACAAAATTGCTTTGAACAGCAAATTTTGCAAAGATTTTTTAACATAATAAAGTTATGAATTTAGTTTTAAGTAATATGATATTTTACTACCCTGGTACACTCTCCACGCCAGCAATGAGTGCCCTAGTACTAAAAACCTAGAAGATTTATTGATCAGAAATTTAGTGTTTCGGACGAGACAAGACATTCTCGAATCTCGTCTCGTCTCGTCTCGAAATTTCTCGTCTCGCCGAGACGTGAAAGCTTTTTGAATTCACGAGACGAGACGAGACTTATAAGTCGAGATTCTCGACAATTATTCCGAGATTTCTCGACTTTTTTTTATTTTTAAAAATACATTTTTTTTAAAAAATTGGTTGGACATTTTGTAATTTTTTTATATTTTTGTAATTATAAATCTAAACAGAATCGGTAAAATTTCTTTAAATTCAACTACCTCCTACTTTCTTGACGTCACAGTATTCTAGTTCACTTACCGACAAAGTGTTACACCCAGTAATGATATATTTATTTTATTTTAATAATTTATAGGGATTCTTTTTAATAAATAATGTTTAAATAAGCAAAAGATATACTTACAAAATTGACATTATATGAAACAAAGATGCATGAATATGAATATTAGAAAGAGATAAAACATAAAACATGGACTAAATATAATTTTGCCATGTGCAATTTATACAATTTGTTTATTGAACACTTTTGATTTGCAAAACAAGCTTATTTATTTGTTTTATACGCTCTACTTTAATTTTCCTTATTTTGAATTTTCGCGCTAATGAAACTTCCCAGCTCAACCGTATCTGTTTGTATTCTAGGTATAAAATTGATAATGTATAATATAGTTGTTTGACTCAAACTTTTTAATCGTTATTTGTGTTTTAGTTATATATCAATTTAAATCGCATATTGCATTTATTGAAAAAAAAAAATCGAGAAATCTCGTCGAGATTCTCGGTCGAGACGAGATTCTATTTTTCTAGACGAGAAAAAATCGAGACGAGACTTAATTTCTTCTCTTCCAGACGAGACGAGACGAGACAACGTAGTTTCTCGTCTCGATCGTCTCGTCAGAAACACTACAGAAATTGAAATTAATATGCAATGCATCAAATCTTGGCCTACTTTAATATTGACAATTGCTTCCAAATTGCCAAAAACAAAGGACTGTTTTCAATGTTTTCATAATGTGTTGCAAAATTAATGAAATAAAAATGACTAATTTCATAAATTTGTAAAATTTCTAAAAGTAGTAGATGAAATTAATAAATATGATGTTTACAATTTAGTAATAAATAATAGTGGTACAGTAAAATTTTTGAAAGATGTCCGATCAAGGTTGTCTACGAATTGTATGAATTCAGATTTTTGCTCCGCCCATCATGACAAATTCAGTAGTGTCGTTTGCTTAGTTTTTATGAGGGTACGTAAGATACTGTTATTTTATTATTATAAAAATATATATTACAGGAAAAACATTCAAAATTCAAAAATAAGCTAACTAGTAAGTTTATAAGCAAATGTAAAACCAAATATGTTAAAAATAAGATAATGACACAATGTCAGTGTCAGTGACTCTGACAGAATATAACATTATACGTACGGCTATGAATCCAGGTAATGTATCTGAATTAATAAATAAACTTACGTTACAGCGAAAGTATTATCAACAACGAGCATCGTTTATAAATGGAATGTCCTAACTTAGTCGAAACAAAATGATTTTTTTAAAGACAAGCGTGTTATATCCATCCTTATCACACACTCTTACAGCTTTTGCAAAAGAAAGAGATAAATGTATGCCTATTTGTTAATTCGTTCGTGATACAGGTGCCCTTGATCGGACATCATTAATTTTTTTTACTGTACATATACAACGTTTTATTTCATTTTGATTCTCAAAAATCAAAGATTCACTAGGTACCTATAGGTACGAAATTGTATATTATTATATTTAAACATTTTACCGACTATTTGTATTTATACATAGGTACATATAAATATATTATGTATATTATTGTATGACAAGGGTTATCAGATGCCACCTTATAGGCACTCACAGCTATAGTGGAGAAAACACTACAATAATTATTTTAAAAACATATAAAACATCATTTTTATGTTATATTTATTATATTTACACATTCTGCGAGCATAGTAGTATAATTTTTTATTGCTTGGTGGCAGCACCAACGTGTTGAAATTCGCTATTTTTATTAATAAATTCAATAAAATGAAATATTAATAAAATCGTGAAATTATGCTTCTCAGCGTGCGTTAACATTAAAGTGTAGCAGACTTGCATAAACCAAAGTTCTATTTTTAGATTGTTACTTGTTAACTTCTGTTTGAAATTGAAATATATAGAACTACTTTTTATAGCTTAGAAAATATATTTAATTAATATGTACAAAAATTACTACGCGAAGCAGAAAGATTTGGTACTATTTTCTATAAATTTTTATGAATGAAATATATATAAGTTAATTCAGAAATAAACACAAGATGGTACTAGAAGTTTCGATTTTATTTTACATAAAAATTAATTAAATTATTCATTTAAAAATTACGAAATAGGGATATTGGTTGTTTTTTTATTAAACCACATTAATTTAAAATTATTTTGTGATAATAATACATATTAATTTCTTTCGTACGAGAAAGAATATGAAAATTTTTTCGAGTGGCGGTGTTCAAAAAAGGAATTCATTATGTCGTCTGACATTTATCCATAAACCACAATTTTGACTTGTCAACTGTTTCATGGCAACTTTATAGGCCCTCGGGCCATAAAAGCCAAATTGCGCCTGCTTTTGAATGCAAATAAACAAGTGTATGATTCCAAAATAAAATAAAAGCTTTAAGGTTAACAAAAAAGTCCGTATCAAAATTTTGACAGTAATATTTAACAACTCATTTGACATTTCTTTTCGATTTAACAAAAAACATAAACAATACGACTGCTTCAATAATGGCTGCGTTCGGTTTTACGCTCTGAGCGGTCTGAGCGCTCGATGCCGTTCGGTAATTACATCTGAGCGATATTTTTGCTTAGCTCTACGTTCGGTTATTAGCTCACGGAGCGCACAGAGTCTGATGTGTTCGCTCGTTCTCTAACCATGGAGCATGTTGATCAGTTATCTGGCGCATGCGTATTTACCACATTTTCCACATAATTTTCAATTTTAAGTTGTCCATAATCATTTCCACAGTTTTAATCAGTATCATCAAAAACACGTTCATAACTCGCGCACAGTACACATGTTAACAGATCTTTATTATTATCCGTTTTTATTCTGGCGCAAATTAATAAGTGTCAAAATGGCAGCTAAACGCTCAATCCGTTCGGTTATTCAAGCTACAGATCGGAAATCGCAGATGAATCTGTCACGTGATCAGATTGCTCGATAGATTTAAATACCGAACGCACCCAGTATGTTTCGTTTTCCGTGGCACCCTTTAGGTCCATATCATGACAAGAACGTATCATTTATTCTAAAATACAGTCAAAACTACAAACATGTACATACTGGTATATCCTATATGGTTAATAAAAAAAAATCTGTTTTGGCCAGCACAATATATCTCACCATTTTCATTTTATGAAGCATAGAGCGAGAGCAGTCATGTGACTTTGTTGGCCTTGGCAAGCAGATATGGGGGCCTGTGTCAGAATGTCAGCTAGTAATAATGTCATAGGTGTCAAGTATCCTAATTTTTTATTCAAAACATCATGATTTTCTATCCATCAAATATTTTGAAATTTTGAATAAAAAATTATGACATATAACAATTGTGATATCTATGTAAATAACTACTAGCCGTCATTCTGACACGGATTCTCATATCTGCTTGTCAAGGCCAACAAAGTCACATGACTGGTCGTGTCCTATAAGTAACGAATTTAACATTTCTTGTACACACAAATAATTCTTTCGTTCCTTGAGGAATTTTGTCCTACTCTTTTAATATGTTCAAAATTCTTCAAATTCACTGACGGTATTAGCAGTATTTATACTACTACTATATATATTAAAGGATATATGTTATTATACAGGTAAATTCTGTTAATAAACTTATGCTGTATTTCTAACGACAAGGGAGATATCGAAGACGGCGATTTCGGTGACTCACCCTGTATAATATAATAAGATATATTAAATGTATTCGTACCTCCCAGAAAAATCTTCCAGTAATGTTAGTAAAACTACTGACACTGCTATTATGCATTTATCTGTCAATTACAAACATTTAAATATCTCAACTGGTTTCCATGGAGCTGTTTGGGCAACGAGATTTATTAGAACAGATTATTCTGTATTATTATATACTATATCTCTAAACCTATAGGAGATATAATAAAATTTTATATGTATCAGATTGAGAATTGAATTATCTTTATTATTTGTTGTACTATAACTTTACAAAAAAAAAAAATTGAATTTATTTTTAGAAACTACCACTTCCGGTTACCATTTGTTACCAGGATCTATTTAACTCTTCCCATTACTGTTAGATTGAGGAATCCGTTGCTACACAGGTCTTAAGTCTTATAGAATTTGAAAAATCGTATCTACTTCCTAACACACACACAGACAAACTTCATCGTAAAAATGTTATAATCAGATTCTAGGGACCTTAAAACGTGCTTATTTACTAAAATCTGGATATGCGAATTTTAGCATGAATCCAATACCTCTCTTAGCGAGAGGTAAAAAGTAGGTAATAGACGAAACTGTTTTAAAAAACTGTTTGCTTAACGAGAGAAATAAGGACTAATTATTAAAATGAATCCTGAAAACTTTTGGGGAAACTAACTACTCGATTTTTCAGGAATTCTATACTTTTACTTTCCATTGTGGCCTGCAAAGAGTTCATTGTGAAGTTGAAGTAAATAAGAGAAGACGTTGATTGGTGTTAGTTTTAAATTAGACTTGTAAAGGCGGTTTTACACGCGGTGATTTTATTCATGAATTTGATGAGGCGTTCCGGTACGCACGAGTCGAGTTATTTTCATTTGCGGCCCGTGGACGGTTCAGTTCAGCGTTCAGGGTTGACAGAAGGAAATTAATTCAAATGCACTTTGATGAATTTTGTTTGAAAATAGAACCGTTGGCTAAGTTTTGCCTCTCATTTGAATATTTTCGTTTATGAAATTGGCGGTGTTAAATTGAGGGAAGTTTTGTAATAAGTGGATCTTATTTTATGTTCTGGGTTTTACTAAGTGTCTCATTTGAATAGGACTACCAGACTCGACTACTGCTGTTAAAAATTACGAGGATCTTTACAGCCCTTAACTTATTCTCTCGTGTTCTACCCTTCCATCCTAAACTCGTACATTAGAACCTAGAGATAAATGAATACGTATTACCGACATCAATACGCACTGAACTTTAACATTTAACATAATAAATTATACAGTCAAACATGTCTAAAGCCGTATAATTTCGCTGCGTTGGATAGCTCCAAGTTACATGGATTAGTAAATTGCATGTTCTTTCGAATTCTGATCAGTATTCCCACCTCAAGACCAAGTAATCCAGATCAGTGGCATCTTCTCCAACAAAAACTTGGATCAGAAAGATCATATTACTTAAGATTAAAAAATGGCGGAAGCGGCGGAAGAGTCTGTCATATTTTATAAGTCAAAAAGGACAAGAGGTTCCTTGAAGAAGGAAAAATCGGTTTTTATAACAATAAACAGAACTAAAATTAAAAAGGTTATATCATTTTAATCGAGTAACGAATTCTGAAAGATTTTTTTAATAGTTCTAAAAGAAATTTAAACAAGAATAAATAATGGTAAATGTAGAAAATTGAAATTCATTTTTCCGATTGATTTTAACGTACTTGTGTTCTTTCGAATAAATTCATCTGCGTCCACGTGACCTGATTTGATCTAATCCATACGATCAGTTGGATCTGATCCAACCCAGCGAAAGAATACGGCTTAAGTTAGACTCTCAACAAGATAGAAACGGCGAAATGATTGCCACCCAACGACGAAATGTAATTAGACAAAACATTCCTTATCCCTCCTCACTGAATGGTTTGATTTCGGTTGGCCAGAAAGAGACAACTAGAGATATATAGATATATTTAGTCTCGTTCGAGCATTTCTCACTAGATGTCATCTAGTGCTAAAGTCAAAATTTAAGCGACAATACGATGAAAAATAGGTTTATCGTTATAAAAATAAAAAAAATTCAACGTAAAATATTTATTAATTATGTATTATAATCACAAAATACAAAATTATTGACTTTACCGAACAATAAATATGTACGAAAACAAACTAACCTCACAACCGACAAATCAGTTATTCGTATACGAGCCCAACCCCAAATGTATTCGTACCCTCTGAAAAAAATATATTAACAGCAAGAAGAAATAAATTTTTAGATTACATTAGTTACGACTATATTTGGACAATTTTTTATTTTATGTATTAATAAAGTGTACTGGATTTAAATATAATGTTATTACCTAAATTTATCATTTAAACAATAATCTAAGGGCAAATATATGACAACAGACACGTGCTATTTTTTTTTTAGTTCCAACAGTAAATAATACAATCTTTATGTTAGTATTATTTATAAAACTGAAGGTAAACGAAACTGACAATATATTCAATTTTATTTTTTTAGTAAAATTATTTGCAAAGTGATATATATTTATTAAAGTACCACCTACAATTATATTAAAAACAAGAATAAATAAACTTCTGAATGTTATGATTATTACTCCAATTCAACAAATTTTGATATAGTTTATTTATGGAGTGTATAGAACTTGAATACATTTGCTTACAATAAAATTTCTTAGGTTTAATAATAATTTATTTGCAAATAAACCATTGTCTGCACGTTGCAAATGTTTTCGACTTTCGCAAATAATTTTATTAAAGTAATAAAATTTAAGATGGCAATTAATTGAGTATATTATAAGTTACCTTTACCCTCAGTTTTATGGATAATACTAACATAAATATTGTATTATTTAATGTGGGAACGAAAAATTTTGGGACTAGTCTTTTGTCATATATTTGCCCGTAGATTATTGTTTAAATTGGAAATTTAGTTAATAACATTGTATTTAAATTGAGTACACTTTATTAGTACATAAAATAAAACAATGCCCAAATATAGTCATTGTAACCTAAAAATTTATTTTTTATTGCTGTTAATATATTTATTTCAGAGGGTACGAATACATTTGGGGTTGGGCTCGTAAAGTTAAACTAAATTTCTTTTTTCTTTCACATAGTATTCTAAATAGTCGAAAACCCTTTTCAGACCTATTCTTGCAACAAGAAGGAATATTTAAATACATTTTATAAGTGACGAGACATCACTAGCAGTTCGCCATTTGGTTAAATATTGAAAGGCAGAAATTTGCTACAAGATGTTTTACCACCTTTGCAGGATTATATACTTGATCAAGACCCTCTGAACAATCACGGAACACAATTATTAAATTTAATTTTAGATATTTATTTTAAAATTAGAATACACCACGATACAAAAGTTATTGTAAACAATGTAACAAGAATAAGAAGTTTTTTTTATTTGGATATATTATTTACTAAGGGAAATAGGAATTGAATTAATCGACTTAAAATATGTTGGATTATAATTCGTTTGTTGGTTTTAATCATAATTTAGTAGTTTTATTATTTATTTCCAAAGCATATATAATTAAGAACACTTGCGCCTCCAGTGAGCAATGCTCAAATGAGACTAAACATATCTCTATCTCTAGTTGTCTCTGTCTGGCCAGCCGAAATCAAAACAAACCAAATGAAGTTTTATCTACTCGTAGTTATATTTCGTCGTTGATTGCTACCTTTATTTTGAATAGAATTTTTTTAGCATAACAATTTTTAAATTTTCCTTCACTTTCATTTTTCACTTTCCTAAAATTCATATTTGGCTTACCGGACACGGTAGTGTGAACTGGCGCCCAGCGACCGTCAATGTGAATATATGCATATGAATTCTGGTAGGAAAAAGAGGCGCGTTTAACATTATATATGAACACTACGTGCGGAAAAGAGATAAAATTCTGGTAATACCAGACAATAAATTCAAACTTTAGCCCCATGTGACATGATATCACAGCACGGTAGCAGAAGCAGAGTATCTGTGAGTTTGCGAACAGGAAACGGATGCGCGAATGACGTATGATGGTGTGATGGGGACGAATGAAAATGAGACTTGAGGTTTGTCCCACTTTTATTGCTCCTGTGAATCGGGGATTTTATCATCACATCTAAGGGGACAAGTTTTCGGAATAATGCAATAAAATATAAACAGTTTTACAAAATATGAATAATTTTAAGTTGCGCCGATTTTTTCTCACTTGAGCTTCAACGTCATTGGTTTCTGAACCGCAAAATAATAAGTAAATGTATATTTATCTCTGTCTTACTTATGGTTTCCCACATTCAATCTTCGATACGTACGTGTAATAACTTCATATTTGTCTTACTAACGCATTTAGAGAAAGATAGTTAATGTAATTCGAATGTGAAATTTGGAAGCAGGGACATTTTTGCTTGCTCGTTCGCAACCCAAATTCAGGCGAAATTAATGAAGTCACCATATGGCTCACTCTACGTTAAGTGGCGCGAAATTCGAAAAGTATGAATTTCATTTTGGATAAAAATGTGTGAAATATCTCAAGTTTAAATTTTTTTATCTCCAAATACATTGAATATGAAGAAAAAAAAAAATGTTGTGGCCAGCACAATACCTCTCGCCACTTCTGTTTTTGGTTACATAAGTATAGAGTGCGCGCAATCATGTGACATTGTTGGCCTTGATAAGCAGATATGGGACCCCGTGTCAGAATGCAGAAGTGTGGAATCTAATTGTCGAGGAAAATAAACCACATAGAATAGGAAAATCACGAAATTTAGAATGAAAAATTATATTTGGCATGTATGTACGTAATTACTAGCTATCATTCTGACACGGACTCCCATATCTGCTTGTCAAGGCGAAGGCACATGACTGCTCGCGCCTTATTTTATTTAACAATTCTTGTATACCTACACCCTACACAAAAAATCTACTCACATCTATTCTTTATATTTAGATTTTTTAAATTTAAATTCATTCTATGAAGAAATTTTGTCCTGTCTAAATTTTCAAAATGTTTCCAATTCATTTTCGGAATTGACAATATTTTTGAAAGGCATATGTAATATACCTATAATTTTAAATATTTAACTATTAATACAATAAGAAATAATATTATGTATGCACAGGAAAAAATCTTCATGAGAGAATATGAAAGAATTTATCGAATGAGATTTTTTTTGCGACACACACATATATACATACATACATACATACATACATACATACATACATACATACATACATACATACATACATACATACATACATACATACATACATACATACATACATACATACATACAGACATCATCGCAAAAATAGTCAAATCGGATTCTAAGAACCCTAAAACGTGTTCATTCATTAAAAACTCACCTTCCGTTACCTTTAGCTTACGAGATGAAGTTAATATGAGTACATATTAGCAAATTGAATTTGTCTATAGATTAACCTTTTCTATTTGTAAATATGAATGCCCAGGTGCGAGTTTATACTTGTACATATTTACATTGTTGGCTAAATTATTAAACCTACACTACACTAAAGTTTGCTATATTTAAGATATTTTTACTGTTAAATTAAGTAAACTATAAATCTAGTGAGCCAAAGTGTATTTTAATCATATTTACATATTGTTATTTAGCAAGCCAGTATATGTTTTATACAAATTATTAAATTATAAAAGTATTACAATAGAACTTACACAATTCCAAGAAGACAGACTATGATTTCTAGTAGGTACATACCTGAAACAAATAAAAATGTAACAATAAAATATATTACAAATTACTATTGAATACATAATTCTTATTTATACCAATGAGAGAGACTGTAAAAAACGAATTATTAACGTTTAATTGGATAAAACGTTCTATAGCTAATCACACAGTTAATTACATACATATTAATATCATGGTTACATCAAAGTTAACAAGACTGATTATTGTTAATTATTTAGCTGGGCCTTGATGAATCGCATATTAATTAAACATATAATATAATCTCTTGAACAAACATTTATATAGATAGATAATTATATATTAAGTACAGAATAATTGTATAAATTATATGTTCGGATTTCACATTTCCAAATTACAAACTATTTAGGTGAATAACCAATAATGGTATAATACTAGTGACATCAGCACTAGAGCTATGTATGACGTGATTAAGCCATTGACAAATCAATTACATGGGCTAATGGCTAGTCAGCATACTGCTTTATTTAATAATTCTCCGCTCAGACTTGTCATATGTAACGTACGGATTTAGCTGGAGGTCGTGAACATGCGACATGACTTGTTGGGTGTTAATGCGGGATTATTTGTAGTTAGCAGTCCTTCCAAACTAGAGATGAGAGCATTATTTTATATCGTCCTTTATAACTACGCATACAGTATTACTGTATGAATTGTATTAAAAATAGATTAAATTATTCCAGAGCATGCCCTGGAAGAATTCCACCGTATAAAATTCGAAGAAACAAAAATACTGGCGAGACCAACAAATCTAAACAACAAGTTAATTAGAGAAGTCATTGAGATTTTCAAAACCAAGAGTAATACTCTCAATCATTGTGACGGTCTAGATATTAGTCGTGCATGGCTTCCTATATTAAATATGTTGTAATTGTCACCTAAATATGTTGTAATTGTCACCTTGGTTACATGCTGCTAATGTTTTTTGTTATTATTTATTTATATATTTGTTGATTTGTTGTTCATTCCCTGAATAAGGCAGTAGTTAATACTGCCGAAACGTCGGTATTTAAATAAATAAACAGAAATAAAACTAAAAAGGTTGTATCATTTTTATTAAAAATAGAATAGTTATAAATTAAAATTTTCTAAATGACACACACATGTATTTTAAAAAGTATGAACACTCTTCCATATTTATGTTGGTAATTTTACATCTATACCAAATAACAAATGATGATATAACACCGAAATAAAGCCACCCAAATAAAGATTGATTATCATTTATCGAGGTGTTAAATATCGCTCAGTCTTTAGTTTTATTAAATATGGGTGTTTAATTCATGTTCACTGCAGATCAAGATCAAAAAATCTGTTGTGACTATCACAATACCTTTCGCGCCTTTTCCATTGTGGTATATACCTATAAGTATTGTATTTAACATTTCTTGTACACACAGAAAGTTCTTTTTACGCCTAATCTTTATATTTACGTGTTTTCTATAATTTTACATTCATTCTATGAGCAAGTTTTCTTCATTTCTTCTAAATGTTCGAGATTTTCCAATTCATTAACGGGATTGGCGGTATTTCTGAAGGGTTCATGTAATATACCTATAATTTTAAATATATAATTAATAATACAACACAATACTATAATATTAAATATCGTTCCCAGAAAAAGCCTGCAGTACTATCTCTGAATTTTTATCATTTTATCTGTCAATTAAAGACATTTAAATTTCTCAATTAGTTACCATGAAGATGTTGGGCTGTGAGCAGGCTGTGAGATTTATTACAACAGATTATTTCATAGATTATATTTCTATATCTTTAAATCTATAGAAGGTATAACAAAAAAAAAAAATTTGCCGAATAGAGAATTTTGTTTTTTAATATTTGTAACATAATATAATAATACAATAAGAAATATTAAATATCGTTCCCAGAAAAAGCCTGCAGTATCCCTGAATTTTTGACAATGACATTAGTGACATTTATCTGTCAACATTTTACTGCAAAAAACTGAATTTTAACTCTATGTAAAAAAATCTGTTGTGGCCATCACAATACCTCGCGCCCTTTCCATTGTGGTATATATAAGTATTGTATTTAACATTTCTTGTATTCACAAAAAATTCTAATTACACCTAATCTTTATATTTACGTATTTCTATAATTTTAAATTCATTCTATGAGCAAGTTTTGTCCATTTCTTCTAAATGTTCGATTTCCAATTCATTAATGGGATTGGCGGGATTTCTGAAGGGTTCATGTAATATACCTATAATTTTAAATATATAATTATTAATACAGTAAGGAATATTAAATATCGTTCCCAGAAAAAGCCAGCAGTACTAGTAAATTTTTATCATTTTATCTGACAATTACAGACATTTAAATTTCTCAAGTAGTTACCATGGAGATGTTGGGCTGTGAGCAGGCTGTGAGATTTACTACACCAGCTTATTTTATAGTTTACATTTCTATATCTTTAAATCTGTAGAAGATATAATAAAACAATTAAATGTGTCGGATAGAGAATTTTGTTTTTTAATATTTTTGTAATAACATAAATTTTCAAAAAATAATATTTAGAAGATTTTTGTTAAAATACTACTACTTCCGGTTATCTAATTTTTACCAGGATCTATTCAACTCTGCTCGTTACTGTTAGATTGAGGAATCCGTAGTTACACAGGTCTTTAATTTTATAGAATTTGAGAAATTGTGTCTCCAATTCATATAATCTATCCACAACTTTATAACAAAACTATTTTGTAATACACTGTACTTATCCTGCATTTAATAATTGGATTCATACATGCGGAAACAAATTGGGTTTAAAGCAAATAAGTAATAAAATTTTATTCGTATGAAACATCTTTTGATTACAGTCTTATTCTGCAGAAGTACGTACATGGTTTTATATTCCGTGTTGGAATACGAAGTCCTTAACCTCAACTGAGGGTGCAACCCGCGTTTTACATATTCCATCCCCGTGGTTTGCTGGGCCGGAGAAGATCCCGGATTAAGTATGTAGATTCCCGCCAATTCGAATACAAAGTTGCGTTACTTAATTCGCGAATCCGCCAAGATTAAAACGGAAAATTAAATTATCCCTCCTTGTGATTTATTTTATTGTTGTCACTGCCGAGCCCTAAATTATATCAGGGTTAATAATAGTACACTAGGGTCGAATACGTCGGCAGGTGAACACTAATTTCATTTAATCTTCCAACGAAGAGAAATGTCACGAATTGAAGAATTGCACCGTGTCATTTTTATTTTTATCGTGATTATTTTCCGACTCAAAAGATTATGAACTGTCCAGATGAACAGTTACTAATTTCATAGAAACTTGGTGTGTGTGTGTGTGTGTGTGTGTGTGTGTGTGTGTGTGTGTGTGTGTGTGTGTGTGTGTGTGTGTGTGTGTGTGTGTGTGTGTGTGTGTGTGTGTGTGTGTGTGTGTGTGTGTGTGTGTGTGTGTGTGTGTGTGTGTGTGTGTGTGTGTGTGTGTGTGTGTGTGTGTGTGTGTGTGTGTGTGTGTGTGTGTGTGTGTGTGTGTGTGTGTGTGTGTGTGTGTGTGTGTGTGTGTGTGTGTGTGTGTGTGTGTGTGTGTGTGTGTGTGTGTGTGTGTGTGTGTGTGTGTGTGTGTGTGTGTGTGTGTGTGTGTGTGTGTGTGTGTGTGTGTGTGTGTGTGTGTGTGTGTGTGTGTGTGTGTGTGTGTGTGTGTGTGTGTGTGTGTGTGTGTGTGTGTGTGTGTGTGTGTGTGTGTGTGTGTGTGTGTGTGTGTGTGTGTGTGTGTGTGTGTGTGTGTGTGTGTGTGTGTGTGTGTGTGTGTGTGTGTGTGTGTGTGTGTGTGTGTGTGTGTGTGTGTGTGTGTGTGTGTGTGTGTGTGTGTGTGTGTGTGTGTGTGTGTGTGTGTGTGTGTGTGTGTGTGTGTGTGTGTGTGTGTGTGTGTGTGTGTGTGTGTGTGTGTGTGTGTGTGTGTGTGTGTGTGTGTGTTGTTGGAGGTACGATTCCTATATAAGACTAAAGACCTATGTAACTACGGATTCCTCAATCTAACAGTAATGGGAAGTGTTGAATAGGTTCTGGTAACAATTGGATAACCGAAAGTAATAGTATTTTAACAAAAATCTTCTAAATATTATTTTTTGAAGATTTATGTTATTACAAATATTAAAAAACAAAATTCTCTATTCGGCACATTTATTTTTTTTATTATACCTTCTATAGATTTGAAGATATAGAAATATATTCTATAAAATAATCTGATGTAATAAATCTCACAGCCTGCTCACAGCCCAACATCTCCATGGTAACTACTTGAGAAATTTAAATGTCTGTAATTGTCAGATAAAATGATAAAAATTTACTAGTACTGCTGGCTTTTTCTGGGAACGATATTTAATATTTCTTACTGTATTAATAATTATATATTTAAAATTATAGGTATATTACATGAACCCTTCAGAAATACCGCCAATCCCATTAATGAATTGGAAATCGAACATTTAGAAGAAATGGACAAAACTTGCTCATAGAATGAATTTAAAATTATAGAAATACGTAAATATAAAGATTAGGTGTAATTAGAATTTTTTGTGTGTACAAGAAATGTTAAATACAATACTTATATATACCACAATGGAAAGGGCGCCAGGTATTGTGATGGCCACAACAGATTTTTTTACATAGAGTTAAAATTCAGTTTTTTGCAGTAAAATGTGTTTTGGTCAATTGTGTTTGTTAAGTTAAAAGGTAAATGTTTAGTTGTTGACAATAGACAGAGTGAACTTAAAATCTGAATTACACAAACAGATACAATGTCAATATCAGTTTGACAAAGCAAACATTTTTTATTCCCCTTGTGTAGTATAGGTAGTGTGGACCAATATAAACAGAATTTAACATGAGATAGACGAATCGATATTTATGAAAAACATTTTAACCTTTCAAAACCAGAATATTTCGAAGTAGGTATAATAATCCATGATATAAAACAAACCAGACAAGCACGTTACTAAAAACATATGTGACTTCTCTATTTATACTCTGCAATCACGTGATCAAATTAGAATGCCATTCGAAGAAAAAAATCTGATGTGGCCAGCACAATACCTTTCCCCACTTCCTTTTTTGGTTACATAAGTATAGGGCGCGAACAGTTATGTTACATTGTTGGCCTTGACAAGCAGATATGGGAGCCCGTTTCAGAATGATAATTAATAATTATGTACGTAAATGTCAAATGTTAGAATGTTTCATTAAAAATTTCAAGATTTTCTAAATTCGCGTACTTAATTTGTTACCAGGAGTGTGGAATTTACTTGTCGAGGAAAATAAACCATTTGGAATTGGAAAATCACTAAATTTAGAATGAGAAATTATTATATTTGACATCTATATACATAATTACTAGCTATCATTCTGACATGGGCCCCCATGTCACATGACTGCTCGCGCCCTAATGTATTTAACATTTCTTGTATACCTACTCAATACCAAAAATTCTACTTATATCTATTCCTTATATTTAGATTTTTTAAATTTAAATACATTGCATAAAGAAATTTTGTCTTCTAATTTTTCGAGATGTTTCCAATTCATTGTCGGAAGTAACAGTATTTCTGAAGGGTATGTGTAATATACCTATAATATTAAATATTTAACTATTAATACATTAGGAAGTAATATATTGTATGTACTTCCCAGAAAAAGTCTTCAACAATTAAAATTTTCAACTATTTTCCATGGCATTCTTTCGGCTGTAAAATTTATTACAACCTATTATTTTATATATTATATTTCTTTTATCTCTAAATCTGTACAATATATAATAAATTATTTAAATGTATCAGATAGAGAATTTAATTTTCTTTAATATTACCAAGAAAAAATTTCAAAAAATAATATTTAGAAGATTTGTTTTCAAGAATATTCTACTTCCGGTTGCCCAATTGTTACCAATAGTTATAGTTTTTGAGTAATCGTCCTTCCAACATCCCACATACACACATACACACACACACACACACACACACACACACACACACACACACACACACACAGAAATCATCGTAAAAATGTTAAAATCGGATTGTAGGGACCTTAAAACGTGCATATTCATATATTATACAACAAGACGATTGAAAATTCTCGATTATACGAAACGTGTTGCCTGGAAACATCACGAGACCGAAGGTCGAGTGATATTTCCAATAGGCAACTCGTTGAGTATTTCGAGAATTTTCTATTGTCGAGTTGTATACAAGTAGACTATATCATGAATAAAAAATAAATTAAAAAGTAAATAATAAATTTAACGTAGACCTGTGGTCTATTTTATTTTGACAGAAATGTCAAACTGTATGCTACATAACCTATCTTTTTGAATATAGTTGTAATAGTATGTAATATTACATTGAATTGCTCGTATTTTAAAATAAATGCTTGTATTTCAAATAAACTAGCAACAGTGCAGTTTCTAGATTTGTGATCCAAATAATTATTTGTTTACTTGTCAAATTTTTACTTCAATAATGCCTTGCTGTCAAATAATAGATGCGTTCAATTATTTGTTTCGGTGCACTTGGAGCTGTCAGTGTGATTTTAAATGTCTACTTAAAGCATACATCGCACGATTTTCCTCCTCAAAGTCAAACTACAGATTCATTTATACACTCGATACTGTGTTCGAAGGAAAAAGATCATGTCCGTAAATATAACTAAAAATGGCATTGCCAGTTCTGAGTACATAGAACAAAATAACCAAACGCACCTATAAGTGAATATACGAAGGTAGGTATATTCGAATATACAAAGGTTCGTATATTCGTTCACCATGGTTACTTAATAATAACCGCTGAAATACGTGGTAACTAAGGAAAACCACGCATTCTTATTGGTTTATAACTTAACGAATGATATAGTCAATAAAATATGGTTATGCGATTTTTAGCATGAATCCAATACCTCTCTTAGCGAGAGGTAAAAATGACTATACCACTGAAACATTTTAGTTATGCAATAAACTACCCTCTGCCACTATTCGTCTTCCTAGCTAAGTGAGCATGCATCCCCTAACCTGCTCAATAATCCATCCCTTATTTACTCCCCCTTTATTCCTGCTGGTGTGACCACTAGCACTAGCAGGGTTCGTGCGATGCAACAATGCGCTGAAGTTGGTGGGCATCACCGCAACTAACACGTCCTAGACCGCAGCAGCGGCAGGACCGGTATAGGGGATGAATACTGCATCACGCTGCAGGAATAGTGGCCAGCGGTGAATCTGTGCGACGTGTGAAGGTGCTTCATGTATAAGGAGATGAATTATAAAGAGATTTAGCTACTAAACAATAAAGTAACTCACTAATTTGTATTTTGTAATTATAACTATACTTTTTTGCATTTAGGCAAACTTCTTCTACCCTGAAGAAGGTGTAAGGGTGCACCGAAACGTTGATATAGTAAGAATAAATGTTGCATGATTGAAATTTCGAGTAATTGTTAACACCTAACTTCAGTAGAGTTTAGAATATTTTTTATGTAACCTATATTTATCCCTACTAAAATAATAACGACATATGATTTTATTGATAATTTACGTTTAGGGATTATCCTAAAATTTGCATATTGATATTTTTACAAATATCTTTTACAGTTCAGAAATGTACATCTTTACGAAATATTATGAACATAATAGTTATTTACGGTATAAGTACAGTAATACTAATTCACGGCCGTATCATTTTTTACCTCCCGCTGCCCTTGGTAAGGGAGATATAGAAATCGTATTAACAATCGAATATCGGTGTTGCAAAAAAATAAACATATCTTTTTTATTCTCATATTCGAATTAGTATCATCTTTCTATAGTATTAGTAAATATGATTTTCTGTTTAAATTTCTGTATATATTAAACATAATAGCAATTTAAAAGTATACTATGTTTTAATTGGCGCCAAATTAAACTGCCTGCGACGTGCAAGAAATACTAGTCAATGGCAGAACTGGTAAGATACCTTAGAGTCAAATTGTATGCAATGGTACTTAAGTAAAACTCAAAAATTTTCTCCGCAGGGAACGTGTATAATAACACTTTTAAGATGTCCGATCAAGGTCATCTTCAAATTGTATGAGATACTACTGTTATTTTATTATTATAAAAATGTATGTTACAGTAAAACCATTCAAAATTTAAAAATAAGTTAACTCGTATGTTTACTAGCAAATGTAGAACCAAATATATGAAAAGTAAGATATTGGTACGTCAGTGTGACACTGACAGAAAATAACGTTATTCATACGGCTATAAATCAAGGTAATATATCTAAATTTGTTAACTTAGTAGAAACAATATGAATTTTTGAAAGACAAGCGTTTATGTCCATCCTTATCGCACACGTTTGTAGTCCTTGCAAATAAGAGAGATGAATGTATGCCAATTTGTTAATTCGTTCATAATACAGATGACCTTCACCGGGAAACTTTTAAAAAATTTACTATACAAAGTAATTACAACAAAAGAATATACAGGGTGTATCACGGAAAGTGAAATATACGCGTCTAACATGGGAAATCAATTTTTTCCGTGCGCATTGCTCTCCTAATTGTTTTAGATGAAAAATTTCAAATGAATGTTGTAAGGCAAAAAATTCTACATTCGAATTAATAAAAAAAAATCATTTTGGCTATTTCATTTACGTTGGTAAATATTAATTTTCTAAATAGAAATTTAATAATAATAACACGCTTTTGTTCGTCTCTTGTTTCTAATTCTATGGCTAATACTATTAAATTGTAATTCCGTGAATTTTTAAATTTTATTTCTGCAGTTTTGAAGTAGCCAAAATGATTTTTTTTTATTGATTCGGATGTAGAAATTTTTGCTTTACAACATCCATTTGAAACTTTTTGCCTAAAATAATTAGGGGAGTAATGCGCACGGAACAACTGATATGTCATGTTACGCCTATGTTTCACTTTCCGTGATACACTGTTCACAAACAATATTAATTGAAATTGTCTGGATATAATGTAATGCTTACATCAGATTTATATTTTGCAGGCATTCACAGATGATTAACTTACTTAGTTTTTAAATTCTTTATTACTTCTTAAGAGCAAATTAAATTTAAACCCTCATCTTTGAAAATTCTATCTAATCCTCCCCTGGATTTCATTTATGTCTCACAATCGTTTTACAGTGTATCAACTACGTGACAACATTCTTTTCAATTACAAAATATCTCGTACATTGCGCCATATTTGCCGCTATGAGTTTCTTGCTACAGAAACAAAACAAGCAGGATCTTTGTGAAATAACCCGAGTCCAATCCTGGGCAGTGGCAGTGGTGAATCTTACGATCGGGACGTGCACCGTATCGGAAACGTGACTCCGCTATGTGGCATGGCCAACACTGGTATACCATTGCGAGTAAATACCGATCTATAGATGGTATATTATTGGCAAAATTTGTTCTTCTAGGGCTTAACTATTTACTGCTGCTGGCTGCTCTCCAATTAGTTCTCTGCCTAAGCCTCAAGGTCCTACGCCAGGGATTATGCAAGAGAAATGAGGCACTGATTGCGGTTTTCATTATTTTTTAACTGGCTCTGATTTGAAAGTAATTACAGCAACTTTGAAACAACAAATGGGGATGTAATAGTGTTATATATAAAGTTTTGCATAATAATGTTATGTAATTCATGATATTATAGTTAACAAGTTGAGATACTTGTCTACAAACTATAGAGAAATGTTTTTAATAAATTTCTAGAAAGTTTCAAGCGGAACATTGTACATTAACATGTAAAATCATATTTTATAATTTCCTCCTCCCCTAATTATTTTAGGGGAAAAAGCTTCAAATAAAAGTTGCAGAACCTAAAATTCTGCATCGGAATCAATAAAAATAATAATTTGACATGCTTTGTAACGGTACAAATTAGATATAAAAATGTCGATAATCATCCCAAAGATAGCGATAGTCACAGATTTGAAACATGTTTGACGTTTTACCTGTCAAGTTAAGTTAAAATAATATTTTAATCCTGCTCTGAAAATACAATTTTCTGGTTTGTATTTCATGTTGAAAGCGACTTTGTAGCACGCTTCGGTATCCTAGCAACGAATTTTACTAGTGTGGTGTGTGCGTGTGTGTATGACTATAATTTCGACCGCGATATCTCCAATAATAGAAGTCCAAAAATTATAATTTTTATGTATTCCTCTTCCTTACATCCATATGCAGACTTGATTAGATTTTGGTTATAATCGGTCAACAGGAAGTACCCTCATTTGAAGATTTTAACAGTTTTTCTTGAAAAAACGCTGTTAAATATAATTTTTTGATATTTAATGTTATTATAAATTTTAAAGAATATTCTTATCTATAGGAATAGATTGCATTTTATATTTCATATTCAATGGATATACAGTTAAAAAATTATAAAGAAATTAAATTAGCCAGCTATGCTATTACCATGGAAACAGCCTCCATATTAAGAAAATTCTAACTGAGAGATGTAAGTGTCAATGAAAAGAAAATGAATGTGGCAGAGATGAGGATATTGAGATAGATGTTGGGGAAGACACGGAAAGACAGGTAAGTAATTAAAGGATAAAGGAATTGCCTCGAGTGATAGAAGTTTCTAGATAGATACAAGAGAGATGATTCCATTGGTTTGAACATGTCATGAGGAGAGATCAATAATATATTTGAAGAAGAATAAATAGCTTATGGTAGTAGAAGGTAAAAAAAAACCGGAAGACCAAAGATAAGATGGAAGGTCTGTATTGTGGAAGACTTGAGCGAAAAGGAGCTGAATGAAAAAGAACTCCTAACGAATGGGAAAAGCTAAAGAAAAAGATGTCAGTGTCAAGTGCAATTTGTATAGTTTGTTTATGAAATAATTTTACTAGAAATATAGGATCTTTTGCAAAAAAAATTATGTATAGGGCGCAAGCAGTCAGGTGACTTTTCTGACCTTGGCATGCAGATCTGGGGGCACGTGTCAAAATGACAGCTGTTTTTCATTCAAAATTTCATGATTTTCTTATTTCATGTGATTTATTTGTTATCAGGAGTGTGGAATTCGGTTGCTGAGAAAAGGAATCTAATACCAAAAAATGAAAATTTGAATGAAAAATTATTACATTTGTCAGTTATGGACATAATAGCTATCATTTTCATATACGCCCCCCCCCCCCATCCGATTACCAAGGTCAGCAAAGTCACATAACTGCTAGCGCTCTATGGAATTTGTACATAATACACAGGATTGAAGGAAGGTACTGTGCTGGCAACATCTTTTTTTATTAGGTATTTTGTATAATAACATTAAATATCAAAAATGATATTTACCCAATAGCGTTTTTTCAAGCAAAACTTAAAATCTTCAAATGAGGGTATTTCCGGTTAACCAATTATAACCGAAATCTATAATCAAGTCTGCATATGGATGTAAGCAAGAGGAATACGTAAAAATTGTAATTTATGGATTTTTAGTATTGGAGTTATCGTGGCCGAAATGATCATCGTACACACACGCACACACACACACAGACATCATACCTTTCTTACCTAAAGGTGACGGAAGGTAAAAAATCTCTAACTGGGCCTTGGACGTAAACATTTTTTTATACAATCGTTATTGATCATTTTTCCATTCATTTCTGGACTTGAAAGAAGCAAGAATTAGTGTGTTATGTTAAATATTACTGCATTATTAATTTAGGAGTGTTATGTCCAAGTACATATTAAAAGAAATACATTTAACATATATCTAACATGATTTTTCATGTTGATGTAACACCCACTTACAACTGAAATTGCCTATAGTGTACAATGTTACAAGCTTGTCTCCTCTGCAATTCTATTGGTATAGTACAAAGCCATATAACAGCATACGGTATTGAGTGGATTGAATGTTCGCACTAGTTGCCGTATGAATCGAATCGGAAGATGTCGCAATGCAATGCACAAATTGATTGGCTGCGGCCGCTTGTGAAATTGCATTAACCGTTTATTTGTGTCGTAGTGCCCGTGAGTTGTGGTTACAGAATAGGAAGTATGATTATTGAATGTCGATGAGATATTGATTGGAATGTGTTTGATGTATTATGGGTTGACTCTTCTTTACCTATATGATATGAGAATGCAAATTGGATATTGTCCTTAACGCCTATCAAATTCAACATTTACATATATCCATTGACTTTATATTGCTATTTATCACATTTATATTAAAATGGGGAATATATAATGAAACTAAAAAATTGGTAGTTATGTTGAACAACATATGTGGTACTTACAACAATAGTGAGAAAGATCACGAAAAAATTAGTATATTAAATACACGACAAAATTGGAAAAGCTCTCGACCAGATTAGTATATAAGATCCGATAAAATACTCGTAGGTTTGTGAGTTAAGTTAATTCTGTGCGTTAAGCCTTAAGCCGTTTCCACGTACTCCGGTGCCGTTTCTGGCACACCGGCATTTACGGTTAAAAATCTGTTGTGGAAAGCACAATACCTTGCGTCATTTTTATATATTTTATATAAATTCCACACAGAAAGTTTCTTGTATTTTCATTAGTGATGGGATCCGGATAGTTTCAGTTTCCGATCTAAAAATATGTGGATAATTGAATGTTAAAGTTTTCGGATCTCGGATCCAAATCTCAGTATTGGATTTTGAATCCGGATCTGAGTATCTGATTTTGGATCCGGATCTGAGTGTTGGATTTTGGGTCCGAATCTGAGTATAGGATCTTGAATCAGGATACGAATATCGAATCTTGAAAACGGATTTTAGTATCGGATCTTAGATTTGAATATGAGTATGTCATATTAATTATGAATGTGTTATTTTATATGTGTAATAATACAAATTTGTATTTTTTTATTCATCATTTACTAAATAGGACTCTGTGAAAGTATAAATTCTTTTTCTTTACATTTGCACAAACTACCAGGCTATTTTAGAGGCCTTCTCATTCAAAATGAAGAATCGGACGCAGAATTAAAATTTGAATCCGGATCGTTAATAAAACATTCAATCCGGATCCAAGTCCAGATCCAGATCCAAATTAGAATCCGGATCCAAATCCGAAATAAATTTACGGATATCCGCTTCAATATCCGAACAGCGGATATCCGAGAAACCGGATCTTTTGAATTCCGGGTACTCGGATCCAAGTTTTGTCGGTTCCTCCTCACAGCACTATTTTTCAGTAAAATTATTTCACATATTATGTAGATTGTACATCTATCAATTAGGTAATATTGAATTTTTAAAACTATTACCATGGTATTGCAACAAGATTTATAAAAAAATATTTATACGATAAAATGTCAAAAATTGACATTTAACTCTGTTTTTTTTAAGAAAAACAGGTAAGAGCTTCAAATTAAGGTACTTCCAGTTTTTCAATTGCAATCAAAATCTCATCAAGTATTCATTTGGATATAAGATTAAAGAATTTCGGAAAATTTGTAATTTTGGAATTGTAGTATAAGAGTTATCGCGGCCGAAACGATCGTAACATACAAACACGAACGCGTACACACACACGCAAACACAAACACACACACACACACACACACACATACACACACACACAAACACAACCATCATCATAAAAATAGTAAAATTAACTATTGAATTTTTTGACCAAAAACAATTACCTTCCTTGTCGGAAGGTAAAAATAGTTCTCCGGTGTCCGATTTGTCGAGTTCAACACCGACTAGATTTCCGGACCCGTTTACCGAATCGGGCTATGTGTGAAAATGCTCATTTGAATACACTGGGTTAAATATTTACAAATAACTATTTATTGATACTTCGAATTTTAATAAATAACAAAATTGATACAATTCGGGTTTTATTACACTTCTGTCAACTGTTAGTTATAATTTAAATGAATACGAATGAATAGGAAATCAAACGATTTCATTTGACAACCCCCCCCCCCCCCCCTGGCGATTTGAACCATATGCTTACGATTGATGACTTGGGGATCAAGTCGTGGAAACGTACTTTATATTAATAATACATAATTTGCTATTATAACAATATATGCTACAATTTCATGCCCATGATTCCTTAATAATGATAAACGTCTTTCCAGATAAAATAGTTACACATTTGATGAGTTTATTGTAGCATAATACCTATTAAAGGGCCTAATGTACCGCAAAATAGAGTGATTTGTAAGAAGGGAAAGAAATAATAGATTCTAATGACCAAATTCATCAGAATTCACGTCATGTATTTGAAACTCATGTACCAATTCCCATGTAACCCTCATCTTAGGGGAATGAACTAAGGGTTCTCAGTATTTACAAATAAATTGTTTACTACTGACGCAGTACTTTGCAAAAACACTTCCCACGATGACTTGCAGAAGGGAATTCCAATAAAAGCTTCGACAACTGGAACAATGGAATAACTTTGGGAAAAAACATTGTAATAATGGTAAACAATAGGGCCGTTTACGCAATTATTAATAAATATCATTGAAAATGAGTAATACAAATACCCATCCGAGTGTTCGAGTAACTGGTCGCGAATCTGGTGACCCGGGTTCATTTGTGACCGACGCCAAAGTTATATCCAATTTTAATTGGTATAAAAGTGACCCCTGTTGAGCATTCTCCACACCAGCAATGAGTGCCCTTGTGGTGACGTCTGGCCTGAACGATACGGAAAATTCTCATATGCATTTCTTCGAACGAATTTGAAACAGTGAAACAACAACAGACATTGTGACATCAAATATTTACACCAATTGTGGGTAATCTCTCAACTGTGATATGGATTAGTTGTTAACAATTACTCGAAAGTTCAGTTAAACACCATTTATCCTTACTATACCAACGTGTCGGTACACCCCTGCACCTTCTTCAGGGTCTACAACAATTATACAACAAAAATGTAATACATACACAATAAGATGGACATTATCACACTGACAGTAAGATCTTACAAATTGTTACAATTCATGTACACAAAATACATTCGTACAAAACATTCATTTAATTTTTTAAACATCGTACAAAAAAATCAAAGAGCATACACACATCTATTTGCTCTAAAAAAGACAACCGAAAGATACGCAAAATAGCCGGAAATACACTGTGTAAGGATTCTGGTGACATCATTGATACGGATAATGAAACATTTTTTTTTATTTACAGAGTTATTTGACGTTTTTTAAAATCGCGATTTTTTTTAATAACTTTCAGTTCGAAATATCCAATTTTTCTCAGCGGAATCAGAATTAGCACTCAAAACTGTACAAAATTTAATCGACGTCGTAGCTCTAATAGTTTCCGAAATCTCAATGCTATACTACTTAATTTGGGGCACCCTGTACATGAGACAATAAAAAGTATAAGAATCAAGTTTTTGATTACCTAATACATTTCCTTTATTCATAATAATGACCAATACAAATGACGATTTCTGGTTATTTTAGGGAAGATTTTAGAAATGTTTTTACTTTTTATACATACTTTTTACTCGAAAATTCATTAAAAAATAAAAAAAATTGGTATAGCATGCCATAACAGCAAAACGAATTGTTTCAACTTTGATTTGAGATTAGTAGAGCAATAAACACATTGCATGTTATTTCCCAAAAGATACACGATCAATATTGTATAATTACCCAGATGTGTTTGTCATTGTCGACTTCGTTATGAAAATATCATGCATCGCTAAATTAAAATACACCATACGACCTAGTACAAATACGCGCTAGTAAATTTGTATTTCAAACACACAATTCATGTAGTAACGAGCAAATTTTCCGCAAAATAACATAATATAAAAAAAAACTGAAAATCATTCAAAAAATAATCAGGGTATGGAACAAAATATAAATTGCTTGTATTAAATTTTTGTTTTTCTATATAACTTCTTTCTGCATCATTTAGACCCTATATTCTCCAACTCTTTAATATTTTATACATAAAATTACTTTAGTTACTATTACGATAACTGACACACCTGCGAGTCCTAACCTAATCTAACTGAAAACGTGCTTATTCATTGAAAATTTACCACCGGATTTTTTGACCAAAGAACCTTCCTTACCAAAAGGTGATGAAAGGTAAAAACCATACATACATACATACATACATACATAAAATCACGCGTGTCCCACTTAGTGGGTTCGCACAAACCCGATCACAATAAGAACAACATCAACATCATACAACAAATCCTCACTCTTAAACATATTAACGTGACCGATTTTCGGTAGCGAAATACCGCATCCGGATCACAATAATAGGAAACAACCATCCTTCGCCACACATTCCTATCTAAGCAGACTTCTTTCGCCTCGGCCACACTCATAATCGCATTCATACATGCTCTTCTTCTCTGCATACTTGGAAACTCTCTCTCTTTAAGTACCCTACCAACCATCCAATTATCAACTGGTCGGCTACGCAATTGAAAACCCCCAACTTCACCAAGATATATACGCTTAACAAGCCTTTCACTCGCCATTCTCTCCACATGCCCAAACCATCTCAACTGACTCACACCAACTGTCTTAATCACATTGTTCCTAACCATACATTCTTCATACACCAAATTATTCCTCACGCGATCCCGTCTGACATACCCATATACACCACGTAAATACCTCATTTCCACGGCAGTCACTCTCTTTTTATGCTTCCCCGTCCATGCCCAGCATTCGCTTCCATACATCAAAGCAGGCACTATAACGATATTTTTACATAATAAACCTATAAGACTAGTTTAAAAGTCAGGCGTATGATCTGCCACAATTGTTATTTCGAACTCATTTCCTACGCTCCCGTTATTTTTACAGGTAGCTACCGCTTTTGTCTGACAAAGGTAGGTAATTTATCATTTCCTTTTTTCACAACTTACCAATAATTTAGCTACATTATTTTATATTATCAATTTTAGTTAAACCTTTCTTATCAGTTAATTTTAATTGACGAATCCGAAGTATTAAAAATATTATTAGAGTACAAATAATTCTTTCAAAAATTCTACTATACCCGCTATATTTGAATACAGATAATTATGATACTTATCTATATGTAGGTAATAATTAATTAAATTTTCCGATTATGATTAATATATGTATATAAATAATATATTAAAAATGACAATACGTATGATTTATTACAATCAATGATTCCGTAAAAGTTTGGCAAACACCATATTAATTTCAATATGATAATAATGACATACATTATTATAATATTTCAAATATGACAATTAATTAATAACCATAGTAATTTGATGGTAATAAATTAGTTTTAGATATGATCTGTGCAGCCCTGTACAATATTTCATGACACACAATGACTTTTTCTCCTGGTCAATTTGCATTTTTTATGCAAATTACATAGGGAATTACATTACGCGGATGTATGATTACATTTTTGATTACGAACGATGTTTTGGGGACTATGTTACATTGTAGCGATATTTATTTATGGATGTAATTTTGTTTTACATAGATTTGTTAATGAGAGTACTAATTGTCGATTTTAAAGGTTAAGTGTACCTTAAGCCACATAAATCCAAAGCTTACAGTAAATGTTCCAAGTATGACTTAGCATACGGTGCAATACATTTTTAAAATTTAAGTTCCACTTAATGTTAAGTTATACTTAAGTAGATGCGGTAGACTCTGTACAAGTTAAGATCAAGCCGGCTATCAAGGGCATCTGTATCACGAACGAATTAACAAATAGGCATACATTTATCTCTTTCTTTTGCAAAGACTATAAGAGTGTGCGATAAGGATGGATATAACACGCTTGTCTTTCAAAAATTCATATTGTTTCGACTAAGTTAGGACATTCCACTTAAAAAAGATGCTCGTTGTTGATAATACTATCGCTGTAACGTAAGTTTATTTATTAATTCAGATATATTACCTTGATTCATAGCCGTACGAATAACGTTATTTTCTGTCAGAGTGACTGACACTAACATTGTGTCATTATCTTATTTTTAACATATTTGGTTTTACACTTGTTTATAAACTTACCAGTTGACTTATTTTTGAATTTTGAATGCTTTTGCTGTAATACATATTTTTATAATAATAAAATAACACTAGTATCTTACGTACCCTCATAAAAACTAAGCAAACGACACTACTGAATTTGTCATAATGGGCGGAGAAAAAATCTGAATTCATACAATTCGTATACGACCTTGATCGGACATCTTTCAAAATTTTTACCGTACTATAAAATGAATGAAACATTGTTAGATGCGTGAATGATACTATATACACGAGTAGTTATAACATTTCAAGATCGGAACGAAACAATATACTGCTACACTTTCAATACATTCAGCCACCAGATTCGATCTGAGATTTGAGTGAGAAAATTTAATATGTAATGTTCCTGAACATTATTACCTTTTTAACCTCTTTCGCGAAATATGTCTCCGTTCTATTCCAAGCTGTAAAATTTGAAAGCTATTTCATATTCAACCCTTATTACGTATATTGAAATAAGAAAAATACATTTTACGATAAATTCTTTTTCAATTTTCGCGCGGTGTGCACGGAAACGGAAACACGTTGACCGGGTATGAAACGTGGACGGAAGACTCTGACGGAAGTTAGAGTGGGAGGTGAGAACAGGACAGAAAAACATGCGAAAAGGATATTTGTACTTCCTCTCTACCCGCTAGAATTAATGATACTTTGTTCGTTTTATTCAATTTATCTTAAAACTTTGCTGCACAGATCCGGGTTAAGATTTTTTGAAAAACAAACACTATAAATATAATACACGTATACAATGTCGTTACAAAATCCAGACTTTACATTTTTGCGCAGTTGAATTGTTTTGGGTGAAATAAATGAAATACGAAATTGCGCAAATAATTGATTATATGAATGTGTGACGACGAATGATGAATGTGTAAATGTTTACTTGTTAAAAGTATATTATACGACAAACTATAATCAGTCACGTTCATTGAACAAAAAAGGTTTGGAAAAAGTAAATTAACAATGACTAATTTGAGTACAATTTATTGCTCAGGACATTTCGCCAGCTATTAACAACGACAATTTAAGTAAGTCTTTTTATTTCTCGTTTAGAGAAGTATTGGATTCATGTTAAAAATCGCATATCCAGATTTTAATGATTAGGCACGGTTTAAGGTCCCTACAAACCGATTTTAATATTTTTACGATTGTCAAATTCATTAAACCGTCATCTTTGTAAATGATGTACTTACCACATTTGAATAAAAATTACAAATCAAAACATGGTATAAATCAATATGAGTCATAAAACTGTCATCTGTCAATTTCAGATATTCTTTTTATCGAAAGGGTGTTGCCATTTTAATTTAATTGTATAATTTAATGTTTCTTATTATTAATTACCTTATTTGTTTTGATTTTCGTTTAATGCTGTCCATTGATCCATCCTGTGGTCAAAAATTATTATAGATTTTTCTTATAGATATGTTGGGCTGGGTCGCTTACTAAAAGTAGCAGCAAAAATCGGAAATTTGGCTTAGACTCATATTGTACTTATACCATGTTATGATTGTACTTTTTCTTTAATTTTATAAACACACCATTTTGAAAGATGACGGTTAATGATCGCTATGTCCAGTATTTTTAAACAATATCTGTTGTGGCTAGCACAATACCTCTCGCCACTTTTGGGTGCGAGCAGTCATGTGACATTGTTGAACTTGACAAGCAGATATGCGGGCCCGTGTCAGAATGACAATTAGTACTTATGTACATAGATGTCACATGTCAGAATTTTCTATTAAAATTTCAAGATTTTCTAAATTCACGAGGTTAATTTGTCACCAGGAGTGTAGAATTTACTTGTCGAGGAAAATAAATTTAGAATTAAAAATTATGATATTGACATCTATGTACATAATTCTGATATGGGCCCCCAAATCTGCTTGTCAAGGCCAACAAAGTGACATTTTAATATTTCTTGTATACCTACACTCTACACCAAAAATTTTACTTATATCTACTTCTTGTATTTAGATTTTTTAATTTTAAATTCATTCTATAAAGGAATTTAGTCCTATTCTTCTATTTTTTCGAAACGATTCCGATTCATTGTACGGATTGACAGTATATTTGAAGGGTATATGTAATATACCTATAATTTTAAATATTTAACAATAAGAAATAATATAATGTGTGTACCTCCCAGAAAAAATCTTCAGTAATGTCTCTGGATTTTTGACACTGACATTTATCTGTCAGTTACAAACATTTTAATATTTCAATTGGTTTTCATGACATTATTTAGAAGATTTTTTTTAAAGAATCTGCTACTTGCAATTGTCCAATTATACCAAAACCTTTTCAGCTCTTCCTAGTAATGTCCGATTGAGAAATACGTTAAACAGATATGAAGTATTATAGTTTTTGAGAAATCGTCCTTCCACCATCCCCACACACACACATACACACACACATACACAAATACATCCACACACACACACACATAACTTAAACGTCCTTAATCATTAAAATCTGGATATGCGATATTTAGCGAGAGGTATAAACTATCGGTATGTTTCTAAGACAGAAGAAATTATTTTTTAACATCTACTAATCAGACCTTCTAGTTCATGGTACAAGCGCGAATAAGAAGAAGAAGCTAAGAGAATTCATACCTTCGAAAAGAGTTGCAACATTTAGGATAAAAGTTGTTACAACATATTTATTTTTTTTGGTCAAACAAAAAAAAAAATTCGGAATCTCTTGAGTACGGGCTGGTCCTATCTCCATTTTCTCATTTGTGTACATAAATATATTTTGCGCGATGCAAATTCGTAGCACTTGTAATTTTAAAAACTCTAACAATGAGACAGGCTGGTATTTGAGCATGCTCGTCGTTTTGGGAGCTATTAATCATCCTCGTCTTCTTCACCGCTTCAGAATAAATCATGCGCCTTCCAAATTATGAAAGATAGATACCTACCCCATTCCCCTGCAGGTTGACAAAAACTCCTATTATCTGGACAGTAAATTTAAATGATAAAATCACTTGGTTCGCCTTGGAAGTTTTTTTATTGTGAGAGAGAAAGTTCATAGTCAGATAACGTTATTCTTCCCGTGTTGCTCTTGCTCTCTGTACCTTTATTTTTATTCTCCGGTAAGATAAGTACCATCAACAATGCCTCATGTACGGAAACACCTTATCGTTCCAGGAATATATTTATTTTTAAATGGATTTTTTTAATAAATGTGTCCTGGATGGCTCGTAAATTGTGGATGAAAAACTGGCGAGGACAATTGAATATTACATTTGTGGAGGACTTTTTTTTTACTAAAGCGGTGTATATGCAAAAGGAGGTATCTTTCAAAAATATAAATCATGATTATTTTGACACTGCATTTATTACTAGTACTGGTCTGGCCATTTTTTCGAAAATATTGAACTCCCATCCCACATCAAATGGCCCAGCCGCTTGAATTTCATTTTATTTAGCTAATTTATGATACAAATAATAACTAATATAAATTATTGCCAATTTTTACCTTCCGGCACCTTTAGGTAAGGAAGGTAATGTCTTTGGTCAAAAACTTCAATGATGAGTTTTTAGTGAATAAGCATGTTTTAGGGTCCCTATAATACGATTTTACCATTTTTACAATGATGTCTGTATGTATTTATGTGTGTGTGTGTGTGTGTGTGTGTGTGTGTGTGTGCGTGTGTGTGTCTGTGTGTGCGTGACGAATGTTTCGGATCGCATAACTTCAATACCACAATTCCAAAAATTATATTTTTTTCGTATTCCTCCAGTTTACATCCAAAAGAACAACTGATTAGATTTTGGTTATAATTGGTGAACCGGAAGTAGCCTCATTTGAAGATTTAACAGTTAAATTTGATTTATTGACATTTAACGTTATTATAACTTAAAGAATATATTATTGTCTATACGATTTGATTGCATTTTATACTTCATATTCAATAGATATAGAGTTAAAGAATTTTAAAGAAATTAATTTTTATAAATCAGCCAGCTATGCTAAACATGGAAACTACTAATATATTCATATAATTCAAATTGACAGAAGTCAGTATAAATAAAGAGTAAATTAATGTGGCAGAAATAAGGATGTTGAAGTTGTAGATGTTGGGCAAGACTCGGAAAGATACGGTAAGGAAATAACTCTAGTGTTACAAGTTTCTAGAAAGATACAAGAGAGATGATTACATTGGTTTGAAAATGTCATGAGGAGAAATGAAGAATATATTGAATAGCTTAGTAATAGAAGGTTGAATTAACAGAGATATATACGCTTATAAGCAATTTATTAGTAATTAATATCAACTTTGAAATTTCAAATGGAACATATTATATTTTTTTACAAATTTGAAAAGTACATCAAATTTGCTTTACATTCATGTAAAATAATCCATATGTTATATGATTAAAAAGTAAAATGGCGGGCACTTTTTTATACGAAAAGAGAATAGTGAGCCATGACTATGGCTTGAAACAAAACAATTGTAACACGGTAAAAATATTATTTCGTTTAATAATAATAGTTACAATTGTTTTACTTCATTGTTTTATTTCAAGCCACAGTCATGGCTCACTATTCTCTTTTCGACTAGGTGTATAAAAAGTGCCCGCCATTTTACTTTTTAATAATGTAACATATGAATTATTTTACATGAATGTAAAGAAAATTTGATGTACTTTCCAAATTTGTAAAAAAATATAGTATGTTCCATTTGAAATTTCAAAGTTGATATTAATTACTAATAAACCGGAAGTGGTATCATGAATGTACATCCGTCATCAAGTAGCTTACATGTTGCTGTATAAATCATGTTATATGAAAGAAATTACTAACTTAATAAATAAGCGAGATATTTGCTGGGTCCACTAAAATATAACACCCCTGTATAGGAAGAGTAATGACATCTTCACAGAATTTAAATACATGCATGTGGTCTGTCCCACGTTAAAAAATTCACCCTACATAGATTTCCATTTGAAAAGTTGGGGAGTCTACTGGACGTTAAACAATTTTTGATGTATTATGTTTGTGTTTGTTGACTAGTGTGCTCTTCTCTAGTTCGCATCGTGTGCTGAGCACCGGCTGTTGGTGTGTGTGTCCAAAAAACCTCTGGTTGGGTAGGCCTGACGTATCCATGGTTCAGTACTACGGGATAGTCGCTCGATCAAAGTGTCAAATCAACTCTGTGTGCGTCCGTCCGTTACGTAGGCATAATGTTAAATTTGGGCAGTAATATTCCAAAATAATAAATGCGTAAATCATCGATGATACACATGAAGTACTCATTGAATAAATGTAGATAATTTACATTAGTTTTAATTAATTCTTGAATTAAAACTGTATGTTGATTTTATATATGTATTCACCTGCTATTTATTTTATGCATAATTTCAAAATTTGTTGACAAAATACGCGAATACATATAGTTTTAATTGAAAATTACCATTTCATTTATGCCACAAACGTATAACGCATCCAGACTCAATCAATGTTTTAATCGCTTATTTTTCCATATCTGGTTTAATGATTCTACATAAAATATAAAAATGTCAGTAAATTGAGCATGTATTATTTGAGCGAAAAATGACTATAACATAAATTTGTAATTAAAATTAACCACAAAGTTGTATCCTCTGGCGTGAATGGAAATTTTCATAATAACAGGACTATGTTGTTTATACGCAAATGGCAATAATAAAAAGTTCGATATGTCATTATGTTGCGGGCTAATTAATGATATTTTATAATTCATGAAAATAATTTGCACTTGTAATTTTAATATTCAAGTGCCGGATAATCCGCAATATTTTTAATAATTTATATTCACTGAATTATTTACTATATTTATTCACAATGGAATAATAGAAATATTCTTTTGTGATGTTCATTGTACCAGTGACAGCTCGTGCCTTTTAGGAATGTGGAGGCAAAGTTTGTACTAAAACTATAAACACTTAGTCAAAAAACCATGAAAAATACTAGTTTTTTTTAAAAAAACTAAACATTTTAAGTTTTAGTTATTTACTAGTTTAAAATTTAAACATAAGATCAGCTACCCGAAGTAATACGTGGATATAATTTCATCAAACGATTTTGAAAAAATCTGTTGTGACCAGCACAATATCTCTGGCCACTTCTGTTTTTTGTTACATAAGTATAGGCCGCGAGCAGTCATGTGACATTGTTGGCCTTGACAAGCAGATATGGAAGCCCGTGTCAGAATGACAAATTTCAAGATTTTATAAATTCACGTAGTTAATATGTCACCAGGGGTGTGAAATTTACTTGTCGAGGAAAACAAACTACATGGAATTGAAAAATTACTAAATTTAGCAAGAAAAATTATGATATTTAACATCTATGTACATAATTACTAGCTATCATTGACACGGGCCCCCATATCTGCTTGTCAAGGCCAACAAAGTCACAATACTGTTGTCGTTCTGTTGTATTTAACTTTTCTTGTTTACCTACACTCTACACCAAAAATTCTACTTACATATTCTTTATATTTAGATTTTTAATTTTAAATGCATTCTATGAAGAAATTTCTAATTTTTCGAAATATTTCCAATTCATTGTCGGAATTGACACTATTTTTGAATGGTACATGTAATATACCTATAATTTTAAATATTTAACTATTAATAAAATAAGAAATAATATAATGTATGTACTTACTAGAAAAAATCTTTAGTAATGTCTCTGGATTTTTGACACTGACATTTATCTCTCAGTTACAATTTTCAATTGGTTTCTTTGACATTATTTGGGCTGTGAGATTTATTACAAAAGATTATTATATACCTCATATTTCTTTATCTCTAAATCTATAAAACATATAATAAAATATTTATATGTATCAGATAGAGAATTTACTCTTCTGTAATACTACAAGCATGAACAATTTTTTTTTTAAATAAATATTTATTATCAAAACATTTTCAGCTCTTCCCAGTAATGTCCGATTGAGAAATACTTAGTCAAACAGATATTAAGTATCAGTGTTTTTGAGAAATCATCCTTCCAACCACCCCACATACATACACACATGTTTTTTAAACAATTCTCAAAAATTGTAACAAATTTTGGTTTTACTGGCCTATTTCTCAAAAACTCATAGAGATAATTCAATTCTATTTCAAATTTGAAATCCTTGAATATTTCTGCATGTGACACATAAAAATTAATTAATTTTAACTAGTGGTTAAATTTTTACCAAGCCTTAGTTACAAAATGGTCAAAAAAAATCTGTTGCTAATATAAAAAATATCAAAGTTATCAAGAGTTACTTTCAACATGAAAAACAAACCAGAAAATTGTATTTTCAGAGCAGGAGTAGAAAAATATATTTATTTCATTAATTTGATGACTATAAATGTTTATAATTTATATTTAGCAATAATATTAGTAAATAAAAACTTTTTTGATGTTAAATTTTGAAATTTCTTTTTGAAAATTGGGGAAAAGTTCCAAAAAACCCCTATTTTGTATTGGTAGCGACATCTCTTGAACTTTTGGCCAAAATACGAAACAACATTATGATTTTTAAATAAATTATAAAAAATATACAAAAATCAATTTCGATATCTGTACTGACATCTGTAGTCATCAAATGTGTACTACATACGTTAAAATATTATAAAATATTTATAATTATTTTTATGTATCATGCGATATTAAAAATCATTGAATTATGATATAATTTATAACAGTTTTTAATAAAATAATTTTTGTCTAAAAAATATAGTCAAAATATGTTTAGTTGAGCTAGGAAAAGGATTTTCTCAAAATTCTTAATACCAATTTAATACTACTACTGTAATCTATGGTGAAAATTGTGAACTATTTTTTTAATGTGAAACTGATTGCATTTCATACTTGTCGATACAATTTTTTTACCATGGGAATATTGTTTATATGAGCATTTAAATGCATATTAAAATCAAACCCCTTACAGAAAACGCCTGCACTGGAAAAAATTGAACAATTACGTGTGCTTTGTATGTGTATTTAAATTTATTTTATTGTTTATTGTAAATGAACGATTTGAATTATGTATTGTTTTGAACATTTATTTTCATAAATATTGTTTTACTAATTTATTCGTAGCTACTAGACCAGTAGAGTAAATATTTTGAAAATTATTTGATAATCACATTTTAAGTTTGTCTCATTGAATAATATTAATTTCTCCTTTTAAACAACGCATATAATGACACAAAAACATGACTACTAATATCTTTAGCCCCTTATTTTTGATCCTTTTTTGTATATAACATTTTTCGCTAAAGTCAGTAGATCGCCCAAAAAAGCGCTGGTTCTTTTAAAGGAAACAGCCTGTCCATGATCACATTGATAGGCAGGTAGGTCTTACATGCCAAAGCATTGATATAAATCTATCCTTTCTTTCAATTCATAATGATGGCCCTTGTGAAATAATTTCTGAAATTTTATCAACAAAACGTCAGGCGATTTGTCTGTCACCCTTAATGTGATAAAGGATTTCATTTTATATTACGATCAGATATTGAAATGGCAATTTACCGAAATGTCCCGTATCAAATGAAAATAATTCCAGGGGAAAATTTCACGCTTAATATGATTTGGACGTAAGGGTTTGTTTAAAAACTCAGCTGACAGTTGAAAGCACAGTAAATAAAGATTTTCATTTATTTTCACGATGGAAAAGGATTTTTTCAGTTCTATAATGGCCACTTTTTGCAATATAAATGCAATTTTTTAGCAGTATAATGTCGAGAAATATAATCTAGTTAGCTAATTAAAAATTTCTACTTTTAACGAATTTTCATAATTTCAGCTAGCTGGAATTGTGACGGTTTGAATTATATCAAAATTAGGTTTGGCATTTGTCACAGGAATAATGGGCAACTGGAAAAGGTAACAAAATATTGTACGAAATGCACACGTTTCACAGATAAATTCATTACAAAAATGTAATACAAAAATTAAAAACAAAACCGCGTTATTTTTATGGCAAAAATTAAGATTTTTTTATTTAAATCACGTGGACAAGTACGTACGTACGAAGCCTTGTCGAAAATGATTTGGAGCCAATAATTTTTTGCAGGAAATTAATTTTTGAAAATTAGACTTTGTGAATACAAATTACTTATAGAAAAACATAAAGGGTGTATCACGGATAGTGAAACAGGCCTTTAACATGGGAAATCAGTTTTTCCGTGCGCATTGCTCCCTTAATTATTTTGGATGTTGTAAAGCAAAAATTTCTACATCCGAATCAATAAATAATTCATTTTGGCTACTTCATAACTGCAGAAATAAAATTTGAAAATTCACGGAATTACAATTTAATAGTATTAGCCATGGAATGAGAAACAAGAGACGAACAAAAGCATAACGTTTTATTACGAATAATGAATGTCAAAATAAATACTAATAATTTGACGTATAAAACGATACACATAAATGAAGACTTGATTAGATTTCGGTTAAATTGATTAACCGATTAGTTAAATGTTATTTTTTTGACATTTTGTTATTATAAATATTAAAGAATAGTTTATTCTCTATACGGTTTCATTACATTTTTTTATTCATATTCAATAATTATAGAGTTAAAGAATTATAAACATATTAAATTTCATAAATCAGCCAGCTATGCTAACCATGGAAACTGCTAATATATTCAAATAATTTTAATTGACAGATGTTACTGTCAATGAAAAGATAATGAATGTGGCAGAGATTAGGATGTTGTGATGGATGTTGAGTAAGATACGGAGAAATAGGATAAGGAAATGATTTGAGTGTCGAGTGATAGAAGTTCGTAGACACATAATTATATTGGTTTGGACATGTCATGAGGAGATGAATAATATATTGGAATAAGAATGTACAACTTAGTAATAGAAGGTAGAAGAAACAGAGGAAGACCAATGAAAAGATGGAAGGACTGTATTGCGGTAGCCTTGAGAGAAAAGGAACTAAATTAGACGATTCGAAAATAGAAATGAGTGGAAGAAGAAAATCAAGAATAGCGATTTTGAACGAATGTGAAAAGCTAAAGAAGAAGATGTTAGTGTCAAGTGCAATTCACTTAGTTTGTTTATGAAATAATTTTACTAGAAATGTAGGATTTTTTGCAAGGAAATTTATGTGTAGAATTTGTACATAATGCACAGAACTGACGAAAATTAATGTGATCAGATTTTTTAATAACGAGCCGCAACACAATTTTTAACCATTCCTTTTTGGTATTTGGTGTAGTTTGATATGCTTTATACCCCAATAATATTAAAATACAGTATTCTAATTTATATGAATTCAGGAAAATATTTATACTTTAAAACGTAAATAATTAAAAAAGCTGAAATGGTACTTAGAATTTTTTTGCAATAAACCCTCCAATTATAAAAAATAAAAAATATGTTGTGGCCAGCACAATACCTTCCGTCATTCTCGTGTATAATGTATAAATTCCATAATTTTTCTTACAAAAGATTCTAAATTTCCAGTAAAATTATTTCATAAACAAACTATTCAAATTGCACTTGATACTCGCACCTTCTTCTTCTTTAGCTTTTCCCATTCGTTAGTGGGTCGCTATTTTTGCATGACGTTCTCATTCAGTTCCGTTTCTCTCAAATCTTCCGCAATACAGTCCTTCCATCTTATCTTTGGTCTACCTCTGTTTCTTTAACTAAACTATTCATTTTTGTTCCTTTAATTCTTCATTTCTCCTCATGACATGTTCAAACCAATGTAATCGTCTTTCTTGTATCTTTCTAAAAACTTGTAACACTAGAGTTATTTTCTTACCGTATCTTTCCCTGTATTCCCCAATATCTACTTCAACACCCTCATATCTGCCACATGAATTTACTTTTTATTGATACTGACATCTGTCAATTTGAATTATATGAATATATTACTAGATCCCAAGTTTGGCATAGCTGGCTGAATTACAAAATTTAATTTCTTTAAAATTCTTTAACTCTGTATCTATTAAATATGAAGTATAAATTGTAATCAAATCGTATAGAGAATAATATATTCTTTAAGTTGTAATAACGTTAAATGTCAATAAATCAAATTTAACTGTTAAATCTTCAAATGAGACTATTTCCAGTTGACCAATTATAACCAAAATCTAATCAGTTGTTCTTCTGGATGTAAACTTGAGGAATACGAAAAAATTATAATTTTTGGAATCGTGGTATTGAAGTTATTGGATCCGGAAATTTTGTTACACACACACAGACACACAGACACACATACATACAGACATCATCGTGAAAATGGTAAAATCGTATTATATGGACCCTAAAACGTGCTTATTCAGTAAAAACTCATCATTGAATTTTTTGACCAAAGACAATACCTTCCTTACCTAAAGGTGACGGAAGGTAAAAATATAAAGATATTATGTCAGGCGCATTTCCATTTCACCGGAACTCTAACGCAGAGTTAAATGTTTATATCTTGATCAAAACTGTAATACGTATTTTTTTGTTAAAATATATTATTGAGTTTGCATTAAGAAACCAATTAAAACTTATTGTTGACAAGCCAATGTACTCGTAATACAATTGTTAAAAATGTAAGCTTTCATCCATCACTTACGAGTCACCTAATTTTCACCTACATTTCAAATATAAAATTAAAACAAGCGTAAGGGGTAACGTGGATTCAGTGAGCATTTCGGTGAACCGTTCAGCACCTTCCGAATCCCAAGTCCCAAGTAATGAATTCGGACCCCGGTGGAATAGAGAAAAGCTGACGGACGGGTAGGGTTAGAATCTTGAGAGGCGAAGGTTTACGTGGAGTGCTAACACTATCATCGGATAATGTCGTTCACTAGTTTTAGTCGATAACAAAGTCAGGGAAATTGTTGCTAAATTTTGTTTAGTGGATAGTACTTTTCAGCACAATATCCCATCACAAAACTTTATTTAGTAGAATACCGTAATTTATTTTGGGATCGCATACATGAGCGATTGTTCAGGAAATAAGTTTTTTTTTATAAACAAGGCATTCATGGTCTGAGGGGGGGGGGGTTTCTGAGGGTTTGGCCCAGCCATCCCCATTTTCTTTTACAAATTTGATTTTCGATGGGTTCATGTTTGGATCTTACCCAGAGTTCTGTGTTTGATATCTGATCCGGCCAGAATATCCTAAGTATCTTGCGCAAAAATTTGTTGACAAAGACCTGCAGTTGACTGGTTATGCTTTTTGTCACTTTCCACGTTTCACAGCCATATAGGAGAATGGATTTAACGTTGGTATTGAATATTCTTACTTTTGTGTTGCTTGAGTACGCTCTGGACGCCCAGATATTGATGAGGAGGCAGAAAGCTCTTTTTGCTTTCTGGATTCTAATTTTTACGTCTTTATTGGTGCCGCCTTCTTCATCAATAATACTGCCTAGGTACGTAAATTCTTGCACAGTTTCAATGCTTTCGCCGATTATTGAGAGAATTTCGTTGCTTCTAGAGTTAATTTTGAGGTGTTTTGTTTTGTTTATATTTATTTTACGATGACAGAGATGACATCTGAAGGGAAGTGCTAGACTGGAACCCGCAAGGATCGCGTAAGAGAGGACGGCCAAAAATCACCTGAAAACGAACCATCATCGAGGAGGCAAAACGTCTTAACAAATCATGGGGAGAAATGATGGGATGTTATATATATTCATGGTCTGACAGACTATAAATTTAATCGACATACGAAATTTCATATAAAGAATTATTATGTTATTTAACTGTAGTTTATATGAGGGTAAAGTTGTTTTAGTTTGTAACCTTTTGTAAGTTAAATAATAAAGTTATAAATTTTGTGCAGATTTTTCGTTAACATACCCTTAGTTCTGACCAAATTTTGCGAACAATGCCCGAATTCGAGTGTAAACTTAAGAGTTTGGTCGTGTGCCTAAATGTCTAGTCAAAAATCTGGGTTTCGATCAAATTTTAGGAAACGTCTGAATTTTGCAGTGGATTCGCACATAATTAAAACAGTAGTTTAGCTCCCTTTTTAGCTAGCTCATCTTCTTTTTCATTGCCTAGAACTCCCACAGAGTAACGTTCCATTTGCCTCCAAACAGTTGTCAAAAAAAGATGTATTAGAGCGTAGCTATTGTTTTCTCCATCTGTAGGATGGCACAAAATAACGGAAATTTTTGAAATGCGTTGTAGCAGCTATGAGCAGGTGGCAGCACTGCGGGACAGTGACCTTGAACAAGTAAACAGTTTGCCATTTTAGTAGCCATGGATCAGTGGAACGGGCAACAGCGTGCGTTAGCCATAAAAATGTTTTATAAAAACAGTGATAGTTTGGAAGCTGCGCAGAGGGAGTTCCGACGTTTTTACAACTTAGGACGTCATGGTGCCGTCCCATCAAAACACGCGATAAAAAGTTGGATTAATAACTTTGAAGAGACTGGATCTGCCCTACAGAGAATTCAGGATGAATTTTACAGTATCCTAGCTGAGATGTTGCACCGGTCAATGTGGAATCTCAACAGCAGATTTCAAGAATGCATTCGTACAGGAGGACGGCATCTAAAGGACGTAATTTTTAAAAAATAATAAATTCCATTAATGTTTCTTAAATGGCAAATTTTAAGGTTTCAATTACTGTGAATAAAATATTTTTCTTCCATCACTCTTGGTTTTATTGGATTGTTTTTTGTGTCACCCTGTACTTTCCTAGCGGCTGCGAAGTCAAGAGAAGCAATCGCAAAGAACAATACGTTTGCGCAAATTTTTGTTTTCTTCTTGGGAAGCACCAGTAACTATAGGAATGCTAAAGAAGTCATCAATGAGAATGCAGTAAGCGAGTGAGCCGTCCCACGGTTTTTAAATGGTTTTCGCACTTTAGAGAAGATGAAATGAGCACTGAAGACAAACCTCGTTCTGGGCGCCCTTCATCAAGTCCCACGGTAGCAAACATTGAAAAAAATCGCCAAAAAATGAACGAAGACCTTCGGATAACTATTGTCGAGTTGTCTGAAAATACCAATAATAGATGGATGCCAGCGAATTTTGATAAGGGGCGATATTTTGATGACTTGGAGGCAGTGAAAGCAGCTTCGTAGAGTGCATTAAACGGCATTGAACTGGAAGAGTTCCAGGGGTGTTATGGCAAATGGGAGGAACGTGCATTCTTCTAATGGAGAGTACTTTGTAGGAGATTCATCCAATTTTTGTATTAGTGTAAATAAATATGTTTTTTGAGCACAGTCTCAAGACTTTTGGGTCCCCTCGTATACCAACAGTAAACGGCGACGAAAACAGCACGCTTAAAGTGTAATGTCTGGTAAAGGATTATTTTTGCATGAATGAATTAAGGTTTCATATCAAATCGTTTTATGGATATTGATATAGTTTAACTGTGTACGTTTCCTTATTTGAAGTATTTTAATATTACTCGTAAATCGTATCAACTACGTCGTCAATATGACTGGCCATTGATAGACTGATGCCGCTATAATAAAAGCATATGTGGGTCGTTGAAATTCAAAGCTTTGGCGTAGATTCTGCGACGCGACGGGACTCCCGGAGCACGTTTTCTATTCCTGCGCCGTTCGTCAGGCGGACGCCGCGTGCTGTCACGTTTTATTTTCAGATGCCACGCCAAATCGTTAGAATTTTTACCGTACCTACCACAGCTACAGAAACTGCTTGTTATTACTGGGATATCTACTTCAAAGAATGATACAACAAATAATATTTTGATTCATGGTAACAAACTTTCTCTGAATTGAAGAGGGACAATAAAATTAAGGTACTTATCGTAAAATACATACAAAGAGCAAAGGACAGGAATTGTCTCCATTTCTACATAAAGTATGTTTTAATATACAGAGTGTAACAGAAATAAATACATTAAGAGGCCTATTCTGTAAAATATTCACTTACGAATCGTTATCATAACAAAATCGTTATTATGAAAATCGTTATTTCTACTTAACGATAATCGTTATCTTCGTATCCGTATTCTGTAACACATTTTGAAAAATAACCTTGGGATCAAGTTAAAAACTTTATTTCCCAAATTATAATTTTAAATGAAATATATAAAATAATTCAATATAATTTACAAAACTTCTAGGTTAGATTAGTTTTGGTGGGAGTCAGCTGTCAACCTGTCAGCTGTCCGAGCCTTTCTTTTTCTTGTTGTAGGCTATGCTAGGAGCTACGAATAAAAACTTACTAAACTATTTAAATAATACCTTGCAGAAAACTGTAATATCACTGGTTTTTGAGATCACGATTCAACATAATAGCAATTTTATTTCAACATGAATAAAAATACTGACTTATTGACGTTTAAACGTATATGTGACGAATGAATTTTCTAATCGTTAAAAAATAACTATATCGTTATCCTTTTTTCGTTATGTAGAATTAAATTATTATTTACAGAATACCACTTTAACGATTATCGTTATAATAACGATATAACAATGCATAATGTCATAACGATCGTTTACAGAATAAGCTTATTAAACGATTTTCGTTATTACCGTGACTATATAACGTTTTAACGATTCGTTATGTTATAACGATCCTTACAGAATAGCCCTATAAATTTAACCAGTGGTAGAACTCGTCGAGAGCAACAATATTTGTTAATAATTTTTTTTCGAAATCATTTTTTTAAGCATTTTTATCCCCCCCCCCATAAATTAAGTCGTTTAGGTATCTTTTACAATAACATGATCCAGTAGCAATAATAATGTAACAATTGTTTTTAAAAAATGTGAGTTGTCAACTTTCAAATAAATTTTGACAAATAAATCGATTAATAATTATTACAAAAGTTATAAACAGTAAAAATGCCTACCTTTACGGACAGCGAGTATACAGACATTGTGCTGACCTATGGTGAAGCTTAGGGAAACGCTGCCCGAGTTGACAAATTTACTTGGAACGTTTTCCGAATCGTTATCTTCTAAACGTTTGCGCTTTTGTACATGTATGTGAATAAAATAAACAAAATCTTCGAGATCATGAGTCCCTTAAGCCAGCTGCTCAAGATCGTGGTAGAACTCGCCCTGATGACAGAGAATATTGTAGACGATATTTTGGACTCAACCAGGGTCTAAAACAGTTACATCATTTCATCGATGTCTTCGGTATTGTATTGACAATGACGGTGACCATTTTGAACATTTATTGTGATTTCATTTAAGTTTGCATCACTTTTCATCATCTTTATGTGTTTTCTTGTTCCGTCAATTGTAGAGTTGTTCTTGGTCTACTGCATCCTATAAATCTTACCTTTTTTGGATTGTCTAATCTGTTGTAACATAAAAATTTGACGTAATTTTTTGGTTACCTTAGTCGAGGTATTCTATCTCTTATCTTTCCCGATTTGTGTATAGTTTCATCTTCTGGTATATCTATCAATCTATTCACCAATTTCTAATCATTCTTTTATTACATTCTGCAGCTGTTATTTTATTTAACCATAAGCGGGTAATGAAATTTGTGACAAAACTTTGAAGAATTTTAACTCAATATCTAGAAGGTTTACAAGGAAAAGTTATTAAGAAATATTGTTGCACTCGACGAGTTTTATAACTGGTTAAATTTAATTGATTTCTGTTACACCCTGTATAAACAACGAAAATCGTATTGTAGAAAATTGTTACATAAATCAAAGCAAAATAAGTTTACATGGTAGCCACATAGAGAAGAAGTTAAATGGGAATAAAATTCAGAGTCTGTGAAGTATATAAGCTAATGCAGCGTGTTTACTTTCAATGATTTTTGAATCCTTTCTCTTGTTCCAAGTCCATTTGGATTAGGAATTACAATGGGAGGATAGGAAGCTGACTGGACCACAAAACCAGCGCTTTGCTCGTTTCACGTTCACGTATTCCTGCCACCTCGTTTTCTCACGTTGTGTACTCTTGTGTGTGGCTTTTGTTTGTTGTATTGTATTACTGCCATTGTCAGTCACGCTGTGCTTTTGTTATCTTATGAGAAATTTTAAATAATTAAACAAGGTAATATATTTCAATAAAAAATAATTCTCGCGTGACGATCGTAAATGATATCTATATAAATATACTTTTTCTACTTTTGGTCTGAAAATACAATTTTCTGGTATGTTTTTACCTTCCGTCACTTTTAGGCAAGGGAGGTATTGTCTTTGGTCAAAAATTCAATGATGATTATTTAGTGAATAAGCACGTTTTAGTGCCCATAATACGATTTTACTAATTTTACGATGATGCCTGTATGTATGTATGTATGTCTGTGTGAGTGTGTGTGTGTTTGTGTGTGTGTGTGTGTGTACGTTTGTGTGTGTGGCACGAAAGTTTCGGATTGCATAACTTCAATACCACGATTCCAAAAATTATTTTTTTCGTATTCCTCAAGTTTACATCCAGAAGAAGAGGTGATTAGATTTTGAGTATAATTGGTCAACCGAAAGTACTCTCATTTGAAGTACAGTTTTTCTTTATAAAACGCAGTTAAATATCATTTAACATTTCTATCAATAAAAGGTTAAAGAAACAAGACGACCAAAAATAAGATGGAACGACTTTATTGCAGAAGATTTGAGAGAAAAGGAACTGAATGAGAAGGACACTCAAAGCAGAAATGAGAGGACGAAGAAAATAAAAAATGGCAACCCCTAACGAATGGCAAAAGCTAAGGAAGAAGAAGATATCAGTGTCAAGTGCAATTTACATAGTTTGTTTATGAAACTGACTCATATCAACTCTCTTAATCACATTGTTCCTAACCATACATTCTTCATATACACTAAATTATTCCTCACGCGATCCCGTCTGACATACCCACATACACCACGTAAATATCTCATTTCCACGGCAGTCACTCTCTTTTTATGCTTCCCCGTCCATGCGAAACATTCGCTTCCATACATCAAAGCAGGCACTAGCACTCCATAGTTGTTATATAACGATATTTTTACATAATAAACCTATAAGACTAGTTTAAAAGTGATGATGATCTGCCACAATTGTTATTTCGAACTCATTTCCTACGCACCCGAAGGTGATTCGCCCCACTGTCCTATCTAAGCAGGCTCCTTTCGCCTCGGCCACACTCTTAATCACATTCATACATGCTCTTCCACCTTTCAATTCCATGGCTATAGCTATTTTTAGGGTGATTTTCGACATTTTCATATCTAATTTCTGCCGTTAAAGGCACACAAAATTAATTATGTTTGTTGATTCAGATGCAGAATTTTATACCATACAACATTTATTTGAAGCTTTTTTACCTAAAATAATTAGGGAAGCAGGAAATTAGGAAAGTCTGATTTTACATATAAAGTATAAACGATTAAATACAATTAAGATTTTTCGAATTAACCAACTAACTACCCTTGAAGTACTATACATTAAGAAGTATTGATGATCCAGTATTGTAATAAATTAAAAGGAATAATTATCTGTAAAATGGAAAAAGCAGGATTAAACTGAACAAATAAAAAACCTCACATTTAACTTCCTCAGTTTGAAATGGTAACTATGTCATAAATGACGGGGTGATTACACCTGCAATATTTATGGACGAGCTGGCAAAAAACCCATTTTAAATTTAACTTGGGCAACGAACATAATTCCACGAGCAGTTCATGTAAATCTCAGCTTGGCCGTAAATGTTGTTCCGGTGAAATATTTATGCTTAAATCAACATTAACCTTTTCTACAAGCTGCAAAAATTGTTGCCAAAATTTTCATGTTAGGCAGATATACTTTTCGTGTAAATATTTGATATTTTATGAGAAACATAAATGTTTGTGTTGGAAGAAATGAAGCATTTTTTGCATCGATTTATTTTTCATCCCCTATTAATGTATTTCTGAGAATTGTTTGCGTTGGGAAATGAAAAATATCTGTGATAGATGTTTGAAAGGGATTACCCGGGGTAAATATGATTGCTCTATTTTTTTCATCAACAAATAATATTTATCACATTGGTTTTGTTAAAGGTTCATATTTTTGTTGCGAGATTTCACATGATATAAAACTCATAGGAAATTAAATATACAATAGGTAGATAGAAAATAGTTTCAGTGTAATTTTAATTAAAATATTTCACACTATATTCCAGTGTATGAAATTATTTCAAATTATAACGGATGCATGAAAATAGGAAGATGTTAAACATTTTTTTTGTCAGTTCTACTATGGGTTAAGCGTTGTACACTTACATAACGTATGTAACAAAAGTTTTTGGAATTTTTTTTGGTGATATTTAAAAATATAGAAATCATGTATTCAAATAATTTATTTAGCAACTTTTTTTAGAATAAATGATTAACAGAATGTATAATTTAAATAATACTTAAAGGTCCATTGTTTTCAATAGCACGCAATTTTTGATTAACATGACGCATCATGTGCTGGATCGTTACCTTACTACTTAATATTGACCAAAATTCTTCAATGGGCCTTGCCTGGGGAACATTGGGGGATTGTCATTTTTAGGCACAAATGGGATGTTGTGAGCATCTAACCAATCTCTGGTTATTCTAGCGTAATGGCAAGATGCTATATCCGGCCAAAATATAATATTATCATTAGGATGATGTGTATTAATAAAATCAACCAGTTTCGGGAAGCATCTCTCGGTATAAATGTTAGCATCAACCGCCTTACCCCTCACATGTCCAACATAAGGACATGAAATACCTGCCGCGCATGTGGCGCACCAGACCAAAATCGTGTCTCCAAATTTCTTTTTTGTTTTATATTTCACATTATTTGGACAATTTTCTATATTATCCGTATAAAATCCACCATTACCTTTAATTTCCGAATTAGAAAACGTGAAAAATATTTTTCATCATCCATGATCAAAACTCTGTTAGCTGTAAAGTGATATCTTCTTAATGCACGGCAACATATCGGAATTCTACCTAACTGATCTTCTGTATATTTTGGATACTTCTTCCTCTTCCGATGTTTAAGTCCATTTCTGCTGAAGTCTCGGCTGATTGCCATGTGTGAAACCCGAAGTCGGCGAGCCAATTTTCGAGTCAAAGTTCCCAACCGGTCTTTTGCACTTTCCACCAACCTATTTGAATGAGCATTAGTCAAAGCTTTAGGCCGTCCCATTTTTGGAAGGTTTACACATGGTATGCCTTCCTCACATTCACTTATAGTTTTATAAATGGTCGAAATAGCAATATTTTTTCTTCTAAATATATTTACTATTTCAGATTTTGACACCCGTCCAACCAAATTATATTAAAATTGAAATAATATTGAACTTTTTTTTTCAATGACAACTAGATGCTAAGTTTTTTTGGATTAATTTATAGACAACGAAATATTTCCGAAGACTTTTGTTATATACTTTAATACCCTGTATATGACGATTTTCTCTATTACTCCAAATAATAATATTTTTTATGTAATAAAAGATAAGAAGAGATAATACCGCCAAAATATTTTCTAACAACTTGACAACTTTCCATTACTCTGAAATACTAAATTAATATCTCGTAACAATCGGAAATGAAGTAAGTTCGCGAAAAATCTGAGCCCCGTAGATCAGATAAAAACCCTCGCAAGATCTTAGCAGCGGAAGGACTTTGAAAACTTGGGAAAAGTGCGTGGCGCGTCCTTACAGGACCTACTTTCCTTCTTTCTCTTTTCTTCCTTTTCCGAGTTAACAATGTGGCGACTATTAGCGAACGTATCACATTATTTTATCTGTATATGTTCCAAAGGGGAATCCTTTTTCTTAAATATATAAAGAGATAAATACTAACCAGAATCATGATTAAATGTGTAAATTAGTATTTTATAAATAAATATATTTTTATGCAGTAAAATATTAACTACTATTACAATTATTACGTGGAAATTAAATTTAACCAACCTTTTTACCTTCCGTCTCCTTTAAGTAAGGAAAGTATTGTCTTTGGTCAAAAAATTCAATAAGTTTTTAGTGTATAAGCACGTTTTAGGGTCCATATGTGTGTGTGTGTGTGTCTGTCTGTGTGTGTGTGACGAAAGTTTCGGATCGCATAACTTTAATACCACGTTTCCAAAAATTTTTTTTTTTTCGTATTCTTTACATCCAAAAGAAGAGGTGATTAGATTATCGTTAAAATTGTTCAACCGGAAGTACTCTCATTGAAGATTTTACGAGTTTTTCTTGAAAACACTCAGTTAAATATCATTTATTGACATTTAACGTTATTATAACTTAAAGAATATAAGTATTATTCTCTATACGATTTGATTGCTTTTTATACTTCATATTCAACGGATATAAAGAATTATAAAGATATTAAATTTTATTAATCAACCAGCTATGCTAACCATGGAAACAGCTAATATTCAGATAATTCAAATTGAGAGATGTCAGTATCAATGAAAATTAAATGAATGTGGTAGAGATGAGGATGTTGAGATAAATGCTGGAGAAGACACAGACAGATACGGAAGGAATGAAAGAATAAAGGAAATAACTGTAGTGTTAGAAGTTTCTAGAAAGATACAAGATAGACGATTACATTGGTTTGAACATGTCATGAGAACAGATGAAGAATATACTGGAAGAAGAATAAATAGTTTAGTAATAGACGGTTGAAGAAACAGAAGAACTCCTTTCGGGCCTTCATAACTGATTGACAAGGTCAGCAAAGGCACGTGACTGCTAGCGCCGTATGGAATTTGTACATAATACATAGGATTGACGGAAGATAATGTGCTGGCCACATCCGATTTTTTTTTGTTTATTATCAATTATTCTGTTATAAATTTTAGATTTTTGATATATCCTATGCTTCATAGTGAATGTTTTAAAATAACTGGTACGTATACTTTTGATTAGAATATTGAAAATTGGATGTTGTGAATTATTAAAATGTAAATATATGAACAACAAAAAATATTCAAATTTTATAACAATATGTTTCAAACTGGAAACAATAGATTGATTTTTAAAAATATTTGTATGAGTTTCATTGAAAAGTATAAATACGTAATATATCTATATTTTTTAAATATACTCTGGCAAAAGTTTAAAATATTTACAGGTGTATTTTATTTATTATAAAAATTGATATTACCTATTTATTCGAATTTTGCACAATAACAGTCCCTAGAATTTTTAATCTACTGGGATTTTATTTTATCAGTATATAGGTATATGATACCAATATTATTACCATAGTTACAGTATAAAATGATTGACAGCTATATATTAAAGAGTTTATTTTATAAGTAAACATAGGGTTAATGAACATAGCTAAAATAAATATTAAATTATGAATTAAATAAATGAGAAATTATGTTTATACACTTAAGAACTACATTAAACTAGCGAGGAATTTTTATTTTAACTTATCAAATACTCAAAATTAGCACCATTAACTTTTAAACAATATTCTAAACGATTACAAAAAGGATTAGTACGAGTAGAAATCGTTATTTTCTGTGAAGTAATATTTTGTGAAATTGTACTAATTCAGTTTTTTAATTGTTCAATGTTCATACTCTCACCATTGTACATATTTTTTAATTGTCCCCAAAGAAAAAAATCATTTGGTGTAAACTATAATTATGATAGATTTTTCGAATTGTTGCTGGGTCTATTATTAAATAAAGCAACAAATACATCTGGTACTTGGTTATTTAAATTATACCATGTTATAATCTGCACTTTTTCTTCAACTGTATAATAAACCATTTTGAAATTTGACATTTTGACGAGTCTGACAACTATTCCCTATGGTTACTTATAAAATAAACGCTTCAACATATTGCTGTCATTTTGTAACTATGGTAATGAAAAAAATGTGTATAAAATTCTATAATTTATACAAATTCACCAAGAACACTTGAAATATAATTTCAGGCAACTGTTAAATAAATAGTTGTTTTACGTATCCGTTGGCAATCGTAAAGTACCATTTTTATTTTGACATCTGTCAAAAACAACTTTATGGCCGCTTTTACTTTACGGCCGTATTTGCTTTACGAACTGAACAGTCAAACGTTTGTTTAAATAGCAAATAAATTTAGTGTTCTATTCCACGCAGCTTCATAAATTTTAAGTGGGTGTATTGGGCTCAATTTCTTGCTCAACAAATTAATTAGGTAGGTATTGCAGTTATTTTATTTTAATTTTTAGGTTGTAATACGAGTATATTATGACAATAAGCAAATTGTTTTCCGTGTTAACAACACGGCACTCTACCTACAAGTGACAAGAATCAATCAGATATAAAATATATATATTTATTTTAAATAAAAAATTATAACTCTGTAATAGTCGCTTAAAAAATGTGTGTGCACCTCGCTTGCAAACTTCATATTCGATCAAAAAAGATCACTTGATACACAAATAACTATTTTTTTTAAAATTTAACATTAATTGTTACTTTTTGTCTGCCTACCAAATGTTGTTAAATAAATATACAAAAAATAATAATTCACTATAATTTTTGTTTAGTCTATAATCGGTTTTGTTTAGAAAACTATGTGATTTAATAATTATATAAACAATTACTTATGCAACAATAATAAAAGTTGAATATTATTATGTATTACGAATTCTACGAAATGAAATAATTTGCTTGTAACTGAGTAACACATAATATTTTCGGAAGACTAGAAACTACGAGTATATTACGCATAAAACTTTCTCATTTTAAATTTTGCCATTTGATTATAAAATTCACCAAAGTTAAAAATTATTTGTAAACATGTCAAAACAGACAAGAGATTAAAAAATTAAACTCAATGGATTTTGTTTGGATTTTATTGCCTAGTAAATATCACTTTCTTACGTCGGTGGATATAACATTTAAAATAAGTTAAGTTAAGAATGAGTTTTATTTGTATGATGTTCATGATTGTTATCGGGTTTGTGTTAACCCACCGTGTTACTATTATTATTATTATTAGAATAGATTCCAGTCCAATTATTTTTCGTATGTATATCTTAACAAATATTAAACAATGCATTTATTTATACAGAAAAACGGAAAATGTCCAACAAGGTTGCATGGCGCGCTGATATCACGTTTCATCAAATGACCACCGTCAAATTACTCTGTCGTAATGGTATAATAAAAAGTAACATATGCAAATTTCATTCGACATTATTCATTTTTATCCCAGATCAAGCTGGATCAACGTCAACCAGCACCAGCCATAAAAGTATCATATTTTAAAAACGTGATCAATAAAATTTAACAATCAATACGGTACCAGGATGTCACTACGTGATATCGTTATACGTTCCCAACAGATATCCCTGTGAAGCCAAATTTTATGAGAGCCGTTTTTTGTACGGTCATTTAAGGGAAATTTGTCACTTTCAACAAAAGCATAAATAAAAGAGCATCATATTCAGCACACGGTTTATCTCCATATGGTGTATATATATAAATCATACCACAATTATATTTCAACTACAAAATTGTTGGTTACTATAGCCGTGTTCCTCTGGGCTGTGATTGTGATTTTGTGAATCCTGATTAGTTTAATCATGATCCTTTTGAATCATAATTTAAAAATTATGTCAAAAAAACAACTTGAATAATATAAATACCATCTAGCGTCAAATACCATACCAATGCAAACTAATTTATTTTATTTTATAAATTATCTACTGTCGGGTGTTATAGTCAGCACATTAAAAATGAATCATATAGAAGTAAAAAAAATGTTCTTGGTAACATATGAAGTATGTTTACTTAAAACAAATCTTTTATGTAACATATTTTCTTTGTTTTTAAAAGTATGGTGGGTCATTACATGCTTTCGTAGGAAAATCATATTTCCTTTGATGCGACAAACCCCACATTGATAAATTTATACGCTCGAAAACCTATTGTCGTTAGCCATTTTTAAATTTGCTCTGAAATGAATCCGTGTGATCACTCAAAAAGGATGATTCACAAGGGAAAGGGGAAGGTTGTCTAGTGATCACAAAATGAGAAAGTGGGGACGAGTAAGAAACGGAAAAACATACTTCTTCTTAATCATGCTCACTTTGATGACTTAGATTGTGAATCACAGCCCGAAGGAACACGGCTTATGATATTTACTTAAGTTTGTACTCTTTTGTTTTTAATCTCCGTAAATAACCAATTATTGTTTATTTATAAATATGAAAACAATAAATAAATGTTGGTGTGAAACAGGGCTGTGGTATGTATCCGTGGTTGATTAATTTGTATATGGATGTGTTGTTGCGGAGAGCGTTGATTGAAATGGATGGTGTTCATATTGGTGAAAGTATTATGCCTGCATTAGCGTATGCGGATGATGTAGTTGTTTTAAGTGAAAATGAAGAGCAACTCAGGAAAGATGAAGGGAATAAATGTAGTTGGAAGAAATATGAATCTGGTGTTGAATGTAAAATCCAAGGTGGATGGAGTGAAACTGGATCAGATGAATGAGTTTGTATATTTGGGTAACATGATGTCGAGGGATGGTCAAACTGATCGAGAAATTGAAAGGAGAGTGAGTGCGGGATGTAAGGTAATGGTACTCTGGGTACGTTTACACGAAACGTTAACGTATCTAGAAATGCTCGGTTAAGTGTATATAATAGAGTGCTAGTGCTAGCTTTGATGTATGGAAGTGAATGTTGGGCATGGACGGGAAACGATAAAAGAAGAGTCACTGTCGTGGAAATGAGGTATTTACGAGCTGTATGTGGGTACGTAAGACGGGATCGCGTGAGGAATAAATTGGTATATGAAGAATGTATAGTTAGAAACAATGTTGTTAAGAGAGTTGGTGTGGTGTAAGTAAGTTGAGATGGTTTGGTCATGTGGAGGGAATGGTGAATGAAACCGTATATATCTTGGTGAAGTTAAGGGTGTTCGATTGCGTGGCCGACCAGTGTGTAAGCGGATGGATGGTAAAAGAGAGGAATTTTCTAACTGGGAAGAGAAGAAGAGTATGGTATGGATGTGATTATGAGTGTGGCCGTGGGAAAGAAGTGTGCTTAGACAGAAACATGTGGCGAAGGATGATTGTTTCGTAACTATTATTGTGATTCGGATGTGGTCTTCCGCTACCGAAAATCGATCACTTTAATATGTTAAGAGGTAGAAATTGTTGCATGATGTTGATGTTGTTTTGTTGTTATTATTGTTTTCGTGTAGGGTATATTTAACGCCGCAGAAAATATTGTATGTATTGCTTAGAAATAGTTCGCCGAAAATTAGTGATTCTGAATCAAATGCATATTTCGGTATTTATATAGAGTTTCAAAACAACGTTTTCCGCATGTGCTGCAACAATATTTTTTCCAAAATCATCCAAAAATAATAAAAATTACAAAATGTATTCAAAATTTTTGACATAAATACATTATCTACTTTCTATTTAAGCGGCAATGCATGGTATTTTTAAGAGATGGTATAAATTTCGTTCTTGACGACAAAACAAAATCTTATGTTTTATTTATTTCCTGCACTTGTGCGAGTACGAGAACATTATTTCACGCACGATTATGGTAAACAATGCATATAGTACACTTCTTTAATAAATAACTAATATTGCAATGACATCATTATATAATTATAAATAAATAATAAATATATGTAAACAGTTTGCATTTTCCTGTTTTAATTCAGCGATATCTCTGTTTACAAAAATTGTGAAGAATCTACATGGAGCTTGGGAATTTGTACAATTCGGAAATTTCGGAACCAGCTAATAAAAACGAATAACTGGATTTGATCATGAATTATTTGATTCAGCACCTTTCCATTTTTTGATAGCAAACTGCGTGTGTAAATTAGGACAGAATAATTAATGTTTGGAGAATTTGGGCCATAATATTTTTATAGCCTCTGCAATAAAGATACGAGGGTGTTGAATTTATTCATGATTTTTTTCCACGATTTGATATATTTGAAAAATTATTGCTTGAATTTATAAAGTGCTTAATTATAACCTGAGAAGGGAAATTTATAGCCATGAATTTCAAATACTTTCCACCGCAAAGTTTATGAGAATGTACGAAAATACCTGCTTTTATTATGATTCATTTTATTGACCAAATTTCCTCACCCATAACGAATTTGACTAATGATGTATTTAAATAATAGGCAACATTTTTTTTGTAAAATATATATATCAATGTTTTTATTGACAATACAGGTACATTTTAAAATGCGTTCTTCATGATTACGATCTATTTTATGTAACCACATATCACATATTACCCCAATGCAATACAGTATCCCCCTATGTACATTTTTGAAACCATGATTTAGCACCTAATGAGGTGAGAGTGTGATAAGCTGTAATGAGATAAAAAAAATTATGTACATATTTTCGATTCTGATATCTGGTTAAAGCAGAACACTACAATTATTACTAATGGGCAAAAGCCATAAAACCTGTTGCATAATTTAGGTATATATTTTTCATCTACGCTATTCATATAAATAAAAGTAGGTTATAATTTCTGTATGTACTCTGACGTGACTTTCAGAATATTACACAAATTTCAACAATTAATTGTAAAATATTTCACAGATATTTCGGGATGTTTTCAAATTTGTGGCTCTTTACAGAACAATGGCCGTCAGTAGAAAGTGTTAAAAAAAACCATGTATTTTTTCCGTATCCTAATATAAATAGAAGCCATTCGATTTTGGTGTCAATCGGATAACAGGAAATGACACTTTACTTTTCTTCAAGAAATACCGTTAAATGTTATTTTTTCGCAATTTGTTTTTATAAAAATTAAAGATTATTCAATTTCCTACATGTTTCCATTAATAGTTTTTCTATATAATTTATGGATAAATTTATAAAATAATATAAAAATTATATCCCGGAACTTATGTTTTAAACATAACTCCATAGTTATAAAGTTCAGCTCAAATGTATGTAAGCATTATGTAACTGACAGATAAATGTCACTAATAATTTCAAATTAATAATAGTAACGTTTTAATAAGAAAATTTTAAATAGAACAATAGTTATATGGAAAGGAACTAAATATACATAATTTTTGGCATTAGTAAATATTCCATCATTACCGATATCTGTGTACGAAGCAGATTGGCACACCCAGCAATGGGTAATATGCCGTGATGAAATATTTATTTTATTTATTTTAGTAAATATGCAGGTATGTATTTAAATAATAAATAAATAAATATATCATCACGGTATATTACCCATTGCTGGGTGTGCTAATCTACTTTGTACACAGATTTCGGTAATGATCATAGCATTTACCAAGCGTCACCCACGGTCAATTTTGTGCTATTCAAAATTCGAAATAATTGATAATTGATCGGGATCTAATCCGGTTTCCCAGATTCGCGACAAGACAGCCAGACACGCGGCCACGAGACCCCATAGGCATGTATTTAAATTAATAAAAATTAAATGGCGGGAGGTATTATGTTTTTTTCTTTTATCTCATAATATAAGTGACCACAGGCACCTTCAAAGAAAAACTTAGTCGAACCTGTCCCGTCTCATCGTCATGGCTCGTACCTTACGTCTAGTAGTCTCATGACAGCATCATTTGTGCATGTGTCACGACTATACAAACGTTATAGTTTCGGTCTCTGTAGCATAAACACTAAGCTGTTTACCGAACAACTAGCAAATGGTAACTGGAAACTATTATATCTAGCTATATATAGGAAGATTACTACTAACTTGGGTTAGGTGCTCATATATATCTAGGAGTACATAATATGCTAAGAGACTGACCTGTGGTTCAGTGATGAGGGAGTCCTGGTAGAAGTCGTTGGCCGTGAGAGACCTCTTGTGCACGTGCTGGTGCTTGAACAGGAAGTAGCCCTTCAGGCTGCCCACCTGAAACAGAAAACAAATGATAGAGATATTATAAGCAGAAATAGAAATAAAATATAAGTTTTATACGACCTTAGACTACTACTGATAAAACCTTTTTATATTATTTTTTAAGATAAATAAAGGACAATATAATTTAATAATATATACATACCAAGTGAATACTCTAAACCCGAACGTAGCTCGTTAACACGGGAATTTTTTTTTTGCAGACTGTTGCTCCCCGTTTTAAAAGACAACAATGGTTGTGATATTAATAGAAAGATAAAAAAATTCTGCAGCAAATGACACCAAATACATATAAATTATGTAATATTTTAGGCCCTTAAATTAATAATTAAATTTAATTCATTTTCTTATTAATACCGATAGACATGACATTTGAACACTTTTTTGACATTTTATCTGTCAGAATTCGGTAGCTACGATATGAGGTATGATCGTGCTAAAAACCGCATATCGAGATTTTGGTAAATGATCACGTTTTAAGGTCCCTAGGATCCAATTTTAACATTTTCACGATGATGTCTGTATATATATATATATATATATATATATATATATATATATATATATATATATATATATATATGTGTGTGTGTGTGTGTGTGAAAATTTTGAAATATTGTATTTCTACCTTACTCTTGTATGGACAGAAGCCATTAGATTTTGGTGTAAATCAGATAACCGGAAATAGCACTTTACTAGAAGCGCAAAATAGTTTTTCTTCACAAAATTCCTTTAAATGTTATTTATTCTAGATTTGTTAAAATAAAAATTGAAAGTTTTTTAAATTTAGTACAGGTTTGTATTAATACTTTTTGTATATTTTATGGATAAATTTATAAAATTATCTATAATTTTAATCCCGAAGCCTACGCGTTAAACACAACTTCATGGTGACACAGTTCAGATCTCAAATGTTTTTAACTGACAGATATACATATGTCACTGTAAAAAAACTAATCATTTCAAGTAACAATAGTAATGTTTTAAAAAGAAAATAGTAAATGGAACAATAATTATATGGAAAGGAACTTAATACAGTTTCCAGCATAAGTAAATATATAGGAATATAGGTAAAATAATAAAATATATAATATACCATCACGGCATATTACCCATTGCTGGGTGAGCCAATATGCTTTGTAGACAGATGTCGGTAATAATGACATATTTGTACCGTGCGGGAGTTTGCCAGGCGTCACCTCACGCGAATCTGGGGAACCAGATTCGATTCCGACCGATGCCAAATATTTTAAAATTGCCCCCGGGGTGCACTCTCCACGCCAGAAATAAATATAGGTAAGTATATAAATAAATTAAATAAATATATCATCACTGCATATTACCCATTCCTGGGTGTGCCAATCTGCTTTGTACACAGATTTCGGTAACGATGATGACATATTTGTACCGTGCGGGCGTTTACCAGGTGTCACCTCACAAGCACTTATTGCTGGTGCAGAGAGTGCACCACAAGGAACATTTATGTACCATTTAAAATTCGAAATATTTGGCGTCGGTCGGGATCGAACCCGGTATTTAAATAAAATATAATTTTAAGTATTTACATGAGTAAAAATTAAATGAAACGGGAGGTATTGTGTTGGCTACATCAGATTTTTTTAAATTATTTTAGTAATTGCTTGAAAAAATTAATAAAATATTAGAGGTGACAAGGACGAAGAAAATGGGTAGTATACAAGATTATTTATTCCCTTTTAAAAATAACGGTTTAGTTTAGATACAGTAAAATTTTTGAAAGATGTCCGATCAAGGTTGTCTACGAATTGTATGAATTCAGATTTTTGCTCCGCCCATCATGACAAATTCAGTAGTGTCGTTTGCATGGTTTTTATGAGGGTACGTAAGATACTGTTATTTAATTATTATAAATATATATATTACAGGAAAAACATTCAAAATTCAAAAATAAGTCAACTAGTAAGTTTATAAGCAAATGTAGAACCAAATATGTTAAAAATAAGATACTGACACAATGTCAGTGTCAGTGACTCTGACAGAATATAACGTTATACGTACGGCTATGAATCCAGGTAATGTATCTGTATTAATAAATAAACTTACGTTACAGCGAAAGTATTATCAACAAGGAGCATCGTTTATAAATGGAATGTCCTAACTTAGTAGAAACAATATGAATTTTTGAAAGACAAGCGTGTTATATCCATCCTTATCACACACTCTTACAGCCTTTGCAAAAGAAAGAGATATATACCTATTTGTTAATTCGTTCGTGATACAGGTGCCCTTGATCGGACATCTTTCAAAAATTTTACTGTATGTGCTATTTGGTGATAATCTTCTTCGTAAAAAGAAAGAGCCTAAAACTTGCACAAGTTATAGGTTATAACGAATTCTGAATACCATCATGGTATATACATTATCAGAACATTTAAATTTCACTTAGTGATATTCCTCAATTTAAATTAAAAAGTAATTTACTTAAAAGAGTAAAAATCAGATGCAGTACGACAGCTGTCATAGACATATTTAGACTAATTACACGATTACGTATTTAGAAATGAGTCGTTCTCACCCATAAAATTTTGTAGATCACATACGATTCTTCGTGTTCACTGCATCAAACCTGTTGGCCATACATATATATTCTGTTTCAGTTTTATAGCATATCAAAGTAATATGATGAAGTTTTTGCTGTATAATAACAGATTGTATTATTTTACACACGTGTACACAAAGTCTCTAAATCAGGTAGAACTTTTACCTTCTGCTTTGCATAAGAGAAAGAAAAAGTTTAAAAAGTTCTACTTCAAAACAACCTCTAAACAAGTCCTATATTCCGTATGCAAACTCTCCTTATTGAATAAGGATAACTACACAAATCTAGTAAAACTCCGTTGCTATAGAAACACGATTTGTATTAGCGTTTCAAAGAACGACAACGCTGCCAAAAAACTAACTCCAGTGAAACAGTAAGATCAAAGTAGGCATGGGGACGGATTTTTTTAGCATTCCCTGCATTGGAAACACATCACTACGCACTACGGAAGCGGAAATATTGCTGATATTCGGCATCGGTAGGGAAATATAGGCGAAGTTGCAAGAAAACGCGCGGGATTTCGATATTGCTTTGAGTTACTGACAATTGGGAAAAAAGTTGAAATTTTCTTGCAATATCAAGAGAAGTTATATTTGAACTTTGTAAAAGTACAAGCAAAAATGAATGGTCCGCAGGTATTAATAATATTATATAGATTTACTATGGCACGGTCAACTATTTCATACACACAAACAAAACACAAGCAGATAAATAATGAACTAAATTGGTATCAGTAATATATATTCTACAGAAAAAAGAATAGTTCTTTATGTATGGAGGATCGAAAGAAAAGATTTACGCCCCCGGACAATATTGATGAAGATGAAGAAAATTCTAGAGGGATTTCATGAGAGTTAAACTTGTTAATTAGCAAATCGTTCATCGGCAAAAATTGTGTAAATATTAGGTATTTAATATTTAGTCTAATAGGTTTTGTTACGTGTTTTCTATAATTTTAAATTCATTCTATGAGCAAGTTTTCTCCTACTCAAATATTCGAGGTTCTTCCAATTCATTGACGGGATCGACGGTATTTCTGAAGGGTTCATATAATATACCTATAATTTAAAAAATATAATTAATAGTACAATAAGAAATATTAAATATCGTTCCCAGAAAATGCCTTCAGTACTATCTCTGAATTTTTGACACTGACTTTAGTGACATTTATCTGTCAATTACAGACTTTTCTCAACTGGTTACCATGGGAATGTTTGGGCTGTGAGATTTATTACAACAGATTATTTTATAGATTATATTTCTATATCTTTAAATATATAGAAGATATAATAAAGAATTTACATGTGTCGGATAAACAATTTTATGTTTTTGGATATATGTAATAACAAATTTTCATAAAATAATATTTAGAAGATTTTTGTTAAAATACTACTACTTCCGGTTGTCCAATACTTCCCATTATTGCTAGATTGATGAATTCGTAGTTACACAAGTCTTTAGTCTTATAGAATTTGAGAAATCGTACCTCCAGCATCCTCACACACACACACACACACACACACACACACACACACACACACACACACACACACGCACACACGCACACACACACACATTATCGTAAAAATGTTATAATCGGATTCTAGGGACCTTGAAACATGCTTATTCACTAAAATCTGGATATGTAATTTTTAGCATGATTCCCAATACCTCTCCCTAAGAGAGGTAAAAATATACATTGTCATAACATTAAAATAATTATCGGTTATTTTTAAATTATTTTTGTCGACGCATTCCTATAAATTCATTCATCACCCGATTAAATATATGATAACGCAGCTTGAAAATTTGAATTCAGCATGATATTCTCAGCCATGCCATGTATTTACTACACGATCTTTAATTAGAAAAGCGATTCTCTAGATACTAACAACAAACTTATATGAAATTCCTCTAAAATTTTAAACAGTGCAACTTGACTTAGAATTAATTTTTTCATCTGAAATTTCGACACGTTTAAAGATAAACAATATTACGTATTTGATACGTGACGAAATTTCAGATGAAAAAATATGCTTTAAACCGATAGTAACTCATAAATCACTCATCGAATCAAAAATCGTGTAATATATGGCATGAAAGAGAATTTCATGCAGAATTCAAATTTTTAAACTGCGTTATCATATCTTTAACAGTGTCCGAGTGGTGGATGATTTTGTAAGAAATCGTTGAAAAAATTATTTAAAAATCATCGATAATTTACTTCTTTCAAAGCCATGACAAATGTAAACTATTATAAATAGCAAAACCTATTAGACTAATGTCCGATTGCAAAAACGTTCATCAACGCTTTATTTAATTAACGGATCATAAAAACGAACAAATGCAACGCGATTTTTTTGACAGCAATGATTTAAATGTCATAAGAACAAGGAAACTGATTTGAATTTGTTTATTTTGATTGTCCGTTAATTAAACAAAGCGTTGATGAACGTTTCTGCAACCGAGCATTAAATACCTAATATTGTTTATTTTTTGAGTAATTTAAATTTCTTTCATAAATTGTTTTTCGTTTTAACTATTTTTACTTCCCGCTACCCTTGGTAAGGGAGGTACAGGGACCGTGCTAAAAGTCGCATTTCAAGATTTTGGTAAATGATCACGTTTTAAGGTCCCTATAATCCAATTTTGACATTTTCACGATGATGTCTGTGGGTATGTATGCATGTGTGTGTGTGTGTGTGTGTGTGTGTGTGTGTGTGTGTGTGTGTGTGTGTGTGTGTGTGTGTGTGTGTGTGTGTGTGTGTGTGTGTGTAGATCTTCTGGGCACTCTAACTTAAATACCATCATTCAGAAACTTTTGAAACCATGTATTTCTACCTTATTAAATTTTGGTGTCAATCGGATAACTCGAAATGGCAGTTTACTTGAAGCTCAAAATAGTTTTTCTTCAAAAAATACCTTTAAATGTTATTTTTTCACAATTTGTTATTATAAAAATTTAAGATTATTCCATTTTCTACTGGTTTGCATTAATACATTTTCTATATATTTTATGGATAAATTTATAAAGAAAGTACTATAAAAATTATATATGCGTTAATCGGGATCGAATCGGGTTCCCCAGATTTGCAACCAGACATCAGGCACGCGACAACGAGACCCCATAGGTATGTATTTAAATTAATAAAAATTAAATCGCGGGAGGTATTGTGTTAGTCACATCAGATTTTTTAATATCTCTTTGAGAGGTCATCCTAGATAAAAATGTAAGAACCCTTTTTGAAAATGGCTAAAAACACTTTTTCTGCACCTTTAATCAAATATAGCGGCTCGCGCCGACTCTCCCCACAATCGAAAAAATGAATTTTACATCCAAAACCCCATATAATAAAAACAGAACTCCCCCACCTTTTGTAAGGCAAAGGTCTTTTTTGCTCTCCATTGACTGGACTAAAATGGATTCAATTCTAACTTTTGGTCGTACTCGAAAAAACTTATAATAAATTTATTGTAAAAGAAAGGAGAAATATGTTAGTCGTCTACACTAACCTAGATTTGTTAAGGAACTTAGGCAAGTCCTGTATCCGAAAGTTTGAGTCGTAAACTCGAACACTCCTACGCGTCCTATGCGTGCACATGCGAGAAATTCAATATTTATTATCTGATTTTTTCCTGCGAGCCCTTCCGAAAAAAAGCTAATTTCCCCAAAGAAATTCTTGAGATTTGTAGAAAATTTCGTGTTTACTTGCAGTTCAAATGATTGGGATTTCGGATGCAGAGTGAGATTTGGGAAATTTTGAAGGTACACTCTGAGTTGTAGCGAGGAATAATCAAACAGCTCCCGCGGAGAAAAATGCTGATTTGAATCTGTTTTATTTCAGTCACGACTGAGTTTTCCATTTTCCCGATAAAGTTGTAGATAACTATCAAATAAATATGATAATAACGTGTGCTATTTTGAAGAATAACAATGAATGCAGACCTACTTCGCTAGCCAATCACTGCCACTGTTTCAACTCACTTTAGTCCGTAAAGCTGTTATTTGATTATTCAAATTTTCAGCAAACAAGACCGCTAAGTATGTTTGGTAGTAAAATAAATAAAGTACAAATTCGATGTTTAAGAATTAATTATAGATAATTTAGAATTCAAGATACTATAAACTAGACTGTGTTTTTATTTACATATCAAGTACGGAAACGCATGGTTCCCAGATGAGTGTTTGGCGGCACGAGCTTGCGAGCGCTGCCATAGAACGATTCCGGGAACCAAGTTCACGCACGCGGTTTGTACAATTTTTACCTCTCGCTAAGAGAGGTATTGGAATCATACTAAAAATCGCATATCCAGATTTTAGTGAATATGCACGTTTTAAGGTCCCTAGAATCCGATAATAACATTTTTACGATGGTGTGTGTGTGTGTGTGTGTGTGTGTGTGTGTTTGTGTGTGTGTGTGAGGTTATTGTATGTATGATTTCACAAATTCTATAAGACTAACGACCTATGAAACTACGGATTCCTCAATATAACAGTAATGGGAAGAGTTCAATAGATTCTGGTAACAATTGGACAACCGGAAGTAGTAGTATTTTAACAAAAAAATTCTTAATATTATTTTTTGAATATTTATGTTCTTACAAATATTAAAAAACTAAATTTTCTATCCGACACATTTAATTTTTTTATTATACGTTCTATATATTTAAAGATATAGATATATAATCATACGTAATATAACAAGTGATATGATTATCATCGATGATATTCTCGAGTGAAACCGAGCTGCAGATTTCATGAGTCCGAAGGACGAGTTGAAATGTGCTGCTTCGGTTTCACGAGCAATAGCTTCGATTATTAATCATATCACGAGCATATATTTAATGAGAGAATATAATAATTTTTTTGCAATCTAACCTAACCTAACTTTTGATATACATATTCATATTGTATTAAAATAAGGTACTTACGAGTTTTATTTAATATTTCGGAGTTTGAATTATTGTTATTATTTATTTTTATACTCAAAATTAACTGTCAATGTCATAAATAAAAAAAATAAATCCCTTAGTAACGACTATAAATACGGTGATAATTTCCTTGTTTTTTATCATCGCTGTGATAAACGCGTAGCTAGGGAAATTCTGAATGTTGATTGGCGGAAAACATGTCACGTGACTAAGGAATTATATTCTCTATAAAATAATGTTGTAGTAAATATCTCCATGGTAACTACTTGAGAAATTAAAATGTCCGTATTGACAGATAAATGTCAGTAATGTCAGTGTCAAAAATTCAGAGATAGTACTAAAGGCTTTTTCTGGGGACGATATTTAATATTTTTTATTGTATTATTAATTATGTATTTAAAATTATAGGTATATTAATAATAATAATAATAATAATAATAATAATAATAATAATATTTTGTCGGCTTTTCAACATTTTTTATGTACATATAAATGTATTTGAAAACACTCACAAACATCCAAGCCCCTGGTGGGAATCGAATCCACGACCCCAGGATCCGAACGGTGAAGGTCGCTTCAAGCGCTAACACACTGCCTCAACACGCTCGTGGCGGCTAATTATAGGTATATTAAATGAACCCTTCAGAAATAACGCCCAATGTAATTAATTTTACATATTAATATAATAATATTATTACTTATAATACAATAATAAATAATATGTGATATCCTATATAATTGTATAATATGTTGCATCTTGGACGAAGCCTACTCTATCTGTCCCTCTCTTCACTCGTTTTACATTATGGATAACATTTTTGCTAACCTCTTGTACGCTCCTTAAATATTATACTTCGTGGTGTGTAATTAAACTGCAGTAACACTTCAAAAAAATTCTCCGCATTGAATGAGTTATCTAAAATTTAAAAAAAAATAAAAATAATGGCTTTGTCATTTGTAATAAGCTATCAGAGGTTAATTTTAAATCACCCTTGTGATGTAATGATTATATAAATAAATTATTATTATTTTTATTCGTTTCATACAAAGTACCTGCCATTACTGGGTCAATTAAATTTGTAATTATAGCGCAGAAATGTATTTAATGAAATCAATGCAATTAAACAAATTTATAATACGTATAATGTACAATTTTACCTCAGTATTTAAAATAATGATTATTATCGAATTAAATAATGTGCATCATTAACTTAATTCATACATAAAATGTAAAATAATAGCTCTTTTATTACTGCTAGCCTTTATTGTTAAAACAATACAAAAATATTATAAATTTTAAACGTAATTAAAGTATCTGATTTTACAAAATTAATTCAAAAAGTTAACAATGCAAATTTCACTCTTAAAAATTTATGAGAATATAAAAACTAAATTCAAAGCCAACGTTTCAAATCTGAATAATGAAACCTTTACGATTGAAGGTAGCACCACGTGGGTATGTCAGCGACTCTGATTTTATAGTCACTAAAATGGGATTGAAAATTCACTCTAATTTAGGGCCTAAGCAAAGGAGGTCGGATAGGGTTTATATTCACCGCAGTATAAAATAGATACATATCTAGGCGATATTCCTCGCACATGTCAGCAGGGAAATTGATGTTTACTTATCAGGACAACCTAAGAAAGGTTTTATAGGTTGTACAGAAGTTTTACTCAAAGTACGTGTTTCGTATATGTGGAATGTATGTTTAAAAATTGTAGTTGTTGCATTCAAATTCATTTCTGTTAATATAAGCCGTTTTGTATAATTTTTACTTCTCGTTAAGAGAAGTATTGGAATCATGCTAAAAATTGCGGATATGTGTGTGTGTGTGTGTGTGTGTGTGTATCAGGTTGTTGTATGTACGATTTCTCAAATTCTATACGACTAAAGACCTGTGTAACTACGGCTTCCTCAATCTAACAGTAGGAAGATTGAATAGATTCTGATAACAATTGGTAGCAGTATTTTAACAAAAATCTTTTAAATATTATCTTTTGAAAATTTTGTTATTACAAATATTCAAAACCTAAATTCTCTATCCGACACATTTAAAAAAAAATATTATACCTTTTATAGATTTAAAGATATAAATATATAATCTATAAAATAATCTGTTGTAGTAAATCTCACAGCCTGTTCACAGCCCAAACATCTCCATGGTAACTACTTGAGAAATTAAAATGTCTGTAAATGACAGATATAACGTTTCAAACTAATTAATTTCTTCTATTTCTGTCGTTTTAATATCAAATACTATCAAACAAGACAAAATACATAGAAGTCAATCATATTGACGTGAGATTGATATACAGGATCAGAGGTGGGATCCCCAGACAACGCTATAATAGCGTAGCGGTAAATACCCCTTACGTTTCATCCTTTCCCTATCAACTTCCACGGTTGGCAGGGAAACGAAATGTTATTTGTTGCTACGCTATCATAGCGTATTCTTGGAATCCCTACCCAGTTTGGAAATTATTTGATCCTGTTTCAAAGGTGATGCTTCGCGGGGGCAAGAACGAAGAAACTGGGTAGTACAAGATCATTTATCCCTATAAAAAAAAGGTTATGGATAGACATGTGCTACTCGGAATTGATCTTCTTAGTGAAAAGAAAGCGGCTAACAAAACTAAAATTACATTAACATCTATTCGCAATTCCTTAGTAAACTATGATTAAAAAATAGCTCTTTACAAATCATTTAACATAATTTTGACATTACCACCTGTGTATATCGATCTAATTTATGTTTTAATTTTAAATTTAGGAAAGTGTCAACATTTCTTTCAAGAAAAACCGAAATTATATACTTTGTATTCTAACGCTTGCATCTCAAATACATCTTGTTGAACCAAGCTGGTAAAGAGTAAAGAACTAAACAACAATTTTTCAAATTTTTGTCTGTCTGTAAGTTTCTTAAATTATACATAGATTTTGTGTAAAGAATACAAAAATTGACTTGTACAGATGACAAGCTCTTGAAAAAGAAGTTACGGCTTCGATCTCGTTTCTAGTGTTGTCTGGTATGACAAAGTAGTATTGCAACGCTGTGAAAGAATTCTCTGGCGCTGACACAACATATGAGTGCAACCCTTGCAATCCAATTCCCGATCAATTATTCTCGCCCACATCTTGTAGCAGGGCCACAACACCCGTAATGAAAAACAAAAACCAGTGTAAAAACAAAAGGGAACGATGTGGGAAAAAGCGAAATATATTGCTTATCGGGTGGAGAACAAGGTCCTGAAAGATTCACGTTCAATTTGCAGCGGAAGCGTTGTCCGATCGCGTCCGGAGCAGCCGGAAGTTACGTCAGAGGAGGAACGCCTGCAAATTTCCGCGGCCGAGTTAAAGTTTCATCCGGGAAAAAGGCCAGAGCAAGGCGATGTGTCACTAACTCTAACTCATGCCTTCTGGAATATTAAGAGGGCAAGTGCGTGCTTTATTACACACTATATGCGAACATTAATCTGACCAACACGTATTAAACGTTTAACTATACATGCTACAGTGTGCCAGTGGAATTAACTTTACCATTCCGAACAAATAATACATACAAATTGCACTTTCTAAGTAGATACTAACATGAAAAAGACGTTACACTGTGAACTACGTCCAAATTGCTTTACCCTTGTAATTTTTTAAACAGAATGCTCTTCTTATATTACAAACATGAACTAAGAAACCCTTTTAAGACTACATCTGCAAATACAAATTCGTACTACAATGTAGAGTTTTTATCTGAGCAACAAAATTTGATTTCTATTATAATACACCAAGACAAAAAGGAGATATATAATGTAGCATTTTTTGCGAAGTAAATACTATCTGATCAAACATAATATGTAATAGAAAAGGAACTAGGTCGCAGGAAAAAAATATCGAACACAGAAGTGAAATAATACTTTTACCGTTTACAGACGTTTCGGGTTATATTGAGCCTTCTTTAGAGTTTAGAGCAATAGAAAAAATCTTATGTGGCCAGCACATTACCTTCCGCCAATCCTGTGTATTATGTATAAATTCCATACATAAATTTTCTTGCAAAAGATTATAAATTTCCAGTAAAATTATTTCATAAGCAAACTATGCAAATTGCACTTGACACTGACATCTTCTTCTTCTTTTGTTTTTCCCATTTGTTAGGGGTCGCTATTTTTTATTTTCTTCTTCCACTCATTTTTGTTTTGCATGTCGTTTTCATTCAGTTCCTTTGCTTTTAAGTCTTCCACAATAAAGTCCTATCTTATCTTCGGTCTTCCTCTGTTTCTTCAACCTTTCATTATTTAGCTATTCATTCTTCTTCCAATATATTCTTCATTTCTCCTCATGACATGTTCAAACCAATGTAATCGTCTCGTATTTTTAGAAACTTCTAACACTAGAGTTATTTACTTTTTCTTTCATTCCTTGGCGTATGTTTTCGTGTCTTCCCCCAACATCTTTCTCAACATCCTCATCGCTGCCACATTAATTTACTTTTCACTGATACCAACATTTGTCAATTTGAATTATATGAATATATCTATTGATTGATTTATGAAATTTAATATCTTTATAATTCTTTAACTCTATATCTATTGAATATGAAGTATAAAGTGCAATCAAATCATATAGCGAATAATATATTCTTTAAGTTATAATAAGGTTAAATGTCAATAAATAATATTTAACTGCGTTTTTTTAAAAAAAAACTCTTACAATCTTTAAATGAGGGTACTTCCGGTTGACCAATTATAACCAAAATCGAATCACCTCTTCTTCTGGATGTAAACTTGAGGAATACGAAAAAATTATAATTTTTGGAATCGTGGTACCTATTGAAGTTATGTAATCCGAAACTTTCGCCAAACACACACAGACACACATGCATACATACAGACATCATCGTAAAAATGGTAAAATCGTATTATATGGACCCTAAAACGTCTTTATTCACTAAAAATTCATTATTGAATTTTTTGAGCAAAGACAATACCTACCTGCCATACCTAAAGGTGATGGAAGGTAAAAATTTCTATATTATTTTTTTTAAAGGTGTTCGCTCTAGGTCATCTGTATCATGAACGAATTAACAAATTGGTATACATTTATTTGTCATTTACAATAAGAATGGATATAACACGCTTGACATTCAAAAATTCATTTTGTTTCGACTAAGGACATTCCATTTTAAAACGATGCTCGTTGACAATACTTTCGCTGTAACGTAAGTATTCACTTTTCGTCCTAGATACATAAAATACTATTATGTGAGTCTAGTTCATCCACACAAATTAAATGCTCGCATTTCTTATAACAATTCTTTTTTTAAAATTTTATAAATTAGTTTCACTTTTTTTTAAATAAATAATGTCAGATATCCTACAACCAATAATTATAAGAAAAGTAATTTTAATCAAGTAAACATTTTCCGAGTTCCTTTAAGTAGGAGTAAATGACTTGATAGTACATAATAATAATTTATGCAGCATAATTTGATGGATCAAAGAGCAAAGTGTCTCTTATTCCGTTTGAAATTTCTTGTCTCCTGATAATGAAATCTTCTATACCTGGTACCTGCTAGTGAAGGAAGCTTTTATGCAGAATTGAAAATGCAGAAAATCTGTTAACAATTTGTTTTGTTCGCATAAGATTTCATAGAACGGATGTTGAAGTTTTCGTTGTATTGTGCAAATATCGCAGAGAAAGAATTTTTTGTTTAATGTTTTTTATTATATTGGAATGTGTTGAATATTTCAAGAGTAGAGGAAATATTGACATTGAAATATGTCTACTTTCGGAATTCATAAAAGCTTTTTTTATTTTTCTCTCATAGCTTATAATATATTTTACTGAGGGCAGTCAAGAAATTGGATTGTAAATACGTATTATATATTGCAAAAGAATATTAAGAAAATTATTTTTGCTGTTAACTTTTATTTCAATTTTCTACTCTATATATATTTTGTAAAAAAAGTAGCTACTAGTATAATGGTCGACTTTATACATCTAAAGAATAAAACAATAAAAAAATGACAGGTTTAACATATATTTCACGATTTTTATTACCATAAATATTAAAGATTATCAAATTTTCTACAGATATACATTATACTTTTTCTATATATTTTATAAATAAAAAAAAAATGGTATGGTCAAACAAATGTACTTGGTATGATCTCAATTCTATTAAATTTTATTCTGGTAATATCTCGCCTTGGTTTTATTTGTGTTCAGAAATACACAATTTTTCAACTTTTCGGCTATCGGATCTATTATTCTACGTATGTAACATGTTTCTGAACAAGTTTGACCCATATTCATATAAAATATGCACAATAAGTAGTACAGAACGTTGCAAGTAAAATGTTAGAAAATTTAGTGCATCAAAAAAGTTCCGTATCACGTCCGAATTTCCTAAGCATTCCGCCCACGTATGTTTGTATGCTTATAAATTTTAGTGTCTTACTTTAAAATGACAAGTTTTTTTAAAAGCACTTACAGGTTTTAAATATTAATTCACTAAGTTCACTTAATCCGTGCCCTTTTATATACTTAATGCCCAATAAAGTAAATATTTCAATAGACAACCTACTTCGCGGACATGTCACATATCAATTGTAGTATATATAACCACCAATACAATTAATATTTAGTATGAAAACTTACAATAATGTGAAGTTGAATTTTACAATATGTCATTCAAGAGCATGAAATCATTACCACTACACATATCTGTTTCAATTGATTATTTTATTAATTTGTCTATAAAATATGTAGAAAAAAAGACATATAAAGGTATTATTGGAAGAAAAACTATAAGTAAAGTGCGATTTCCGGTTATCGGATTTAAACCAACATCTTATGGCTTTTTTCCATACCTATTGGAATAAAGTCGAAAAACATGGTTTCAAAATTTTCCGAATGATAATATTTGAGTTAGAGTGTCCAGGAGATCCACACTCACTCACACATACACACACACACACACACATATACACACACACACATCCACAGACATTATTGTGAAAATGTTAAAATCGAATTCTATGGACTTTGAAACGTGTTCATTTATCAAAATCTCGATATGCGATTTTTAGCATGATCCCTATACATCCCTTACCAAAGGTAGCGGGAGGTAAAAATTCGACAATTTGCTATTTATTCCTTTAATCCATCGAAGAAAATTTGAGATTGCTAAAAAATGTGACAAATATGAACCGTTAGGAAAATATGTGTCAGTCAAAGTAACTCGAATGAGGCCAGAGGATTTTTTTTTAAGCTGTCAGTGAACATAGAACTTGTAAAGCTGTTTAGAAAATAGTTCTTGTGAGTAATTTCTTGGCTGTGATGTGTATAAGGTGTTAACAATAACTCAAAAGCTCAGTCAAATAGCATTTTCTCTTACTTTACCAACGTTTCGGTGCGCCCTTACACCATCTTCAGGGTCTACAACAATTATACAACAAAAATGTAATACATACAAAATAACATGGACATTATCACACTTACAATAATATCTTACAGTGTTACAATTCATGTACGAATGTATTTTGTGTATATTGTAACAATCTGTAAGATCTTACTGTATTTGTGATAAGGTCCATGTTATTTTGTATGTATTACATTTTTGTTGTATAATTGTTGTAGACCCTGAAGAAGTTGCAAATATGCACCGAAACATTGTAGAGTAAGAATAAATTCTGTTTGACTGAGTTTTCGAGTAATTGTTAACACATATAATAGTTCTTCCATTAGTTTTTGATATCTTTACCAAAATATAATGAAAATGACAGATATTTAAATAATTGTCGTTTAAACGTTAAAATCAACGGACGATTAAAACGTAATGTAAAAACTAAACTTTCGCAAACCCGTTATTTTGTACGTCCGTCATTAAAGACGGTACGTTAATGTTAACGGAATATTGACGTCCGCAATGCAAAACTCCCTATTATGATGGAATAAACTGTTGGAATTGCTGCTTTAAGAACAGTAAAAAAAGAAAGTTATAAAATTTTGTACAACCACTTTGTCGGATGCCTTTCGATGACTGTAATTATAAGGTCCATTTTATTTGAGGCTTTTGTGATGAGGGATACATTCTAATTCGGAGGACAATTGCCTATCGATTTACTGAAGCTAATTAAAAATGTACGAGTCTGGCAAGTTAATGACGTGCAAAACATCAACAATTGCTCGTCGTAGAGCGAAATATAAAACGTGAATGGAAATATGCTCAATTGACGTTCCGTTATTGTTTCTGCTATTGTTTTGTTTTGATTGTGATTTGTATTTTGTGTTTTTTAAGTTCGATGGAGCTTGAAAAAAGGGGACAGTATTTTAATTGTTGGAACAAATTCGTTTTATCCCAATGCGGGGTGTGCTTTTCAACGTGAATGTGGACATTTTGACTTGAAATTAAACGCCGATGTTATTTATTTCCACGGGTTTTATTTATGTTGTACGTGATTTTGTTTGACGAATGCTGAATGAGACTGTTGCTGTTTTTTCAACTGCCAAGAGACGGACTTTCATTTCAAACGCAAAATAAATTGTTCAACCAATTCGAAAATTATTTTGCATGCATAGAATGTACATTCGAAATAACATTTTAATTACAAATTACATTCTACTAGTAATAAAGGATAAATTTTAAAAATACTTTTCTATGTGTAGGTAGTTTGATATATTTGGATGACATTCACTGAAACAATTTTTATATAAAAGTTAGGACCGGTTTTATAATGAAATTTAATCTTCAGATAAAATATGGACAAGTTTAAAACAACTAGAAGCATCAAATAAAATAATTAGAGTAATCAGAAGTGTATACTATCGAGTGGAAGCTATAGCAATACTAGATGGAAGCAGATCAGACTTATTCTCGATCAAACAAGGAATAAAACAAGGAGACAGCCTTAGCTCGCTGCTCTTTATAGTAATAATGGATAGGATACTAAAAAACACCAGACAAGACAAAAAAATATCCAAACATTAATAAGATATAACAGATTAAAACAAATCAAATTAGACTCTTTATTATTTTCGGATGACTAATATTGATAGCAGATTCGAGCACAAAAATGAGCAAACAAGAAAAAATTTGGTCTTAAGAAATCGAAAAGATGGGGATGGAAATAAACACAAATAAAAGCAAATTAATGATCATAAACAAACATACCATACAACAAAATGATAATGTAATAGAAATAAATGGAAGAGAACTAAAAAGAGTCACAGCATATGAATATCTAGGAAGCGTGATAAGTAAAGATTGTAGAACAGATATGGAAATAAATAACAGATTAAGGAAAGCCAATAACATATAATACACGATATATTCTACGATATTAGACAAAAGAGAATTAAGCATAAATGTAAAAGTTAAAATATATAATCCAATAACAGCATCAACACTAATGTATGCTAGTGAAATATGGAATATGCAAATGAAACACGAGAGTAAAATAAATGCAATGGAAATGAAATACTTAAGGAAGATCGCGGGGAAAACAAAATGGGAAAAAAAGAAATGAGAACATAAGGAAGAAGACAAATCAAGAAATAGATATGGTAACCAGGATAGAACAAAAGCAACTTGGTTGGTACGGGCATATAATGCATATGGACCATCCCAACTAGTAAGAACAGTAGTAGAAGCTAGAAGTATGAACAAAAGAAGCAGAGGAAGACCGAGGAAAAAATGGGAGGGAAGAATAGCAAAACTTGCTAAAAAGAGAGGCAAAACCTTGGAAGAAATGAAAAAGATGAGAAAAGATAGAAGAAATTGGAAAGAATGGATTGAAAATCAACCTTAAAATGAAGAAATCCTACATCCGATTACGGGTTTTTAAAGGAGAAGAAGATGAAATTTACGTTTACAGTAAATTTAATGAAAAGAAAAAATGCCGTGCGTTTTTTTAACAGCAATGTTTTAAATGTCATAAGAACAGAGAAACTGATTCAAATTTGCACATTTCGTTAAATTTATTTGACAACTAAATTTTAAGTGACGTTTAAATTTCTTTATAAAACCTGTCCTGAATGTTAAAACTAGGTACATATTAAATAATTTGGATTGTGAAATTTTATTTGTATCTTAATAATAATGCAAGAAACTCAAATGTTGATACATAAACCCACAAATTCCATTTTTTTACGTCTGGGTATACAACTGTGTGATGTCAATTGGCATGTATTTTTTAAATTACAGCGCTGTGGTGGTGAAATTTGAACTACAGGTCGAACCATCGAACGAATTTGAAGTTAACCTACTGTCACTGTTAAATGAGAAACACACTAGTCAAAACAATATGAATTTTTAAAAGATAAATATGTTATCTATTCTTATCGCACGCGCTTGTAGTCTTTGCAAATGAGAGAGCTAAATGTTTGCCAATTTGTTAATTCGTTCATCACAGATGACCTTGATCAGACATTAAATTTTTTTAAAGACAAATAAATTAAAGTTGAACATAACACTGCAATTTTAAATAAATTAAATATACATATATCATCACATCATATTACCCATTGCTATATATTTAATAGATAATTAATAATAGTTTATATTTGAAATCGTCACTAAAGTGCACAAAAACTGTCATTAAAAGTTCAGAAATCGGTACTAAAGTAATTCATTATAGGACGAATTCATGAAATGTAGTGTTATCATCTTATGATAATTATTGTACATAAGATAATTTGGGCAGACATACGTTGTATAATAACAAATTAGTATGTAAAATAATAAAAAATATCTGCAAGAAGAACGAATTAAATAATTCCGATGAAGAAATTTGAGATAACAGGCATAATTTTGAGTATTCATTACAATAACTACAATGTCCAGAGATTTGCAACTCTGAACATAAGTTCGTTTGTTTGACTGACAGCAATTGACAGATAACCTATAAAAATAAATATATCTTTCATTTTCACAAAATTTCGATTTCAAATAAAATTAATATGCACCTCGGCACTGAAATTCTTTTTTATCACTCATATGGTATATTTCCTTGGCCTTACGGCCTCGACAACTAAATTCCACATTCGTGATGAAAAATAAAATTTCAGTGCCTTGATATATTAATAACTATTATATTACATTGTGTAATACCTATATCATGTGTTAACATTTAACTGTGCTATGATGGTCAGTACAAGCTATATTCTGAAGACATGTGTAAATTCCAATGACAAATATAATTATTTAAATTATTTTCGCATTACAAGCATTTTATTACTATTTCCATAAAATTATTTCACCTTCACTTTTCAAATAATTTGTTGAGGCACATATTTTATTGCTGCTAAATCAGCTATTAATTTGATTACTTTTACTTTTTCATTTGCATAAAAGTTTTTGAACATAACAATATGAAATATGTGATGATAGCTAGCTAATATGCAATTTTTTGAAAACATTTTACTGACTAATTAACGAACTCATTAAAATATGTTTAACGATGGAATATTCAGTAGATAAAATAATTATTAAATCGTGAATAATATTTATCTGGTTCGGAGAATAGTTCATTTAATTAGTTAAATAAATGTATCCGTACAGGCAATTAAAAAATTATTTTAAACTATGTTTCAGTTTTTACAATGTGTTTTAAACAAGTATTCATAACGTTATTCTATTCAATGTAGGGGCAGCACTAGCAAAAACAAAAGAGCTGCAAATAAGTCGGAATACCTCAAAGTTAGAAAAGTCGAGAATTTGTTCAGTTACGAGTATATCTTCTTGTTATACTTATTCTCATCTCAACTCGCATGTCTTGATTTTGTCTATTTTTTACGTGTTTCTTTATATGTGTTTTCCGTCTGAAGTATCTCATGAGAATATTAAAATTTAGTTATCAAATAGATGACCTCCCAATCACAATTTTAGAAATATTATCGAAAGGGATTATTTATTCATGTACAATTGTACATTCCTCAGTCTTATGAAGATGGTGTAAAGCCGAAATTGCGGTAATAAATCATATTTTGTAAAACTTGTCAAGTGTTAATTATTTTAACTTATTAAAATGTTTTAACTAGTGGCAACGATGAATTACATCAATCATATTATTTTTACCTCTCGCTAAGAGAGGTATTGGATTCATACTAAAAATTGCATATCCGCATTTTATTGAATAAGCACATTTCAAGGTCCCTAGCATACGATTTTAACATTTTTACAATGATGTGTGTGTGAATGTGTATGTGTAGATGTGTGTATGTGTTTATATGTGTGTGTGTGTGTGTTCGGATGTTAGAGGTACGATTTGTCAAATTCTATACAACTAAAGACCTGTTTAACTACGGATTCCTCAATCTAACATTAATAGGAAGAGTTGAATAAGTTTCGGTAACAATTGGACAATCGGAAGTGGTAGTTTCTTAAAAAAATCTTCTAAATATTATTTTCTGAAAATTTATGTTAATACAATAATAAAGATATTTAAATTCTCAATCTGATACATTTAATTTTTTTATTATATCTTCTATAGATTTAGAGATATATAATAATATTGAATAATCTGTTGTAATAAATCTCGCTGCCAAAACAACTCCATGGAAACCAGTTGAGGTATTTAAATGTTTATAATTGATAATAAAGTAAGTACATTTAAAATTTCTTCTTGTATTAATAATTAAATATTTAAAATTATAGGTATATTAATGGAACTGGAAAATCACTAAATTTAAAATGAAAAATTATGATATTTGACATCTATGTACATAATTACTAGCTATCATTCTGACACGGGTCCCCATATCTGCTTGTTAAGGCCAACAAAGTGACATGACTGCTCCCGCCCTCTTGTATTTAACAATTCTTGTATAGCTACACTCTACACCAAAAATTCTACTTACATCAATTCTTTATATTTAGATTTTGTAATTTTAAATTAATTCTATGAAGAAATTTTGTCATCTTCATAAGAGAGATTTATAGCAACAGATTATATCTTATATATCTTTATCTCTAAATCTATAAAATATATAATAAAATATTTATATTTATCAGATAGAGAATTTACTCTTCTTTAATACAAGCAAGAATAAAAAAATTCAAAAATAATATTTAGAAGATTTTTTTAAGAATCTTCTAGTTCCAGTTGTCCAATTATTACCAAAACCTTTTCAGCTCTTTCCAGTAATGGCCGATTGAGAAATACGAAGTTAAATATATATTAAGTATTATAATTTTTGAGAAAGTTCTTCCAGCTTCCCCACATACACACACATACACACACACATACACACACACACACACAAACACACACACACACACACACACACATACACATACACAGACATCATCGTAAAAATATTAAAATCGGATTGTAGGGACCTTAAAACGTGCTTAATCATAAAAATCCGGATATGCGATTTTTAGCAAGAATCCAATAACTTTCTTAGCGAGAGGTAAAAAAAAACAAATGAATAATAATTGTGTGCAATATTTATGAAATGACCCTTGGAAAATGACCGAGAAACTTTCATTATGTCGTTACCAATGAAAAGAGCAAATAGGAATTAATATTATACGTACCTTTTACTATTATCTCACACTTAATCATACACTAAATATATTTTTTATAGTAAAATGGGAACGGCTTTATTGTATAGTGTTCTAATAAAAGGTATTGACTTTTGTTTAGATAAAACATAGCATTTAGTATGAATCAGCCTTGAGATAATTCCTATTCCGTTAGTCTCTCACGTTGAACCTTGCGATGTAAAGGTTGCAGAGTCACCGTCTCATATCTGTTTCACAATGGTAACCTCACTTTCCAGCACTTATAATTTGCATTGTTTGCTAAACGTTACTGACGAGAAGCGCAGCAATTACTCCAGTAACACACATTTGTGTTTTCTTTAAGCCCGGAGTTGGCTACGCCAGGTATTTCTATAAAAATTCAAAACGAAAATAAATGAATTTAATTTCTATAAATAATCAACTAATCAACTAGTGCAGGCTGCCTTTTCGTAGTCTCCTTTTTTCTTTACCATTTGATTTTGGAGAACTTCCAGTTCTAACAACCTTATAAATTTGCCTAATTTGGGCCTTTGAGTAGTGTTCGGGTTATCCAGCTATTTGCAAAATACAAAGTTATTGTTTTCCAACATATTTCTGAGTAGTGGCATTATATTTTCACTTCTGTGTTTTATAATTTCCCACAGATAAATATATCTTATCAAATTTTAGCAAGATAATAAATTTAGTATTTATTAATATATTTTTACCTCTCGCTAAGAGAGGCATTGGATTCATGCTAAAAATCGCATATCCAGATTTTAATGATTTACCACATTTTAAGGTTCCTACAATCAGATTTTAATATTTTTACGATGATGTCTGTGTGTGTGTGTGTGTGTATGTGTGTGTGGATGTTGTAACGACACTTTCTCAAAAACTATAATACTTAATATATTTTTAACTACGTATTTCTCAATCGGACATTACTGGGAAGAGCTGACAAGGTTTTGGTAATAATTGGGCAACCGGAAGTAGCAGATTCTTAGAAAAATACTTCTAAATATTATTTTTTGAAAATTTTTGTTCTTGCTTGTGTTAAAGAAGAGTACATTCTCTATCTGATACATATAAATATTTTATGATATCTTTTATAGCTTTAGACATAAGGTATAAAATAAGCTGTTGTAATAAATCTCACCGTCTAAATAATATCACCAATTAAAAAATTAAAATTTTTACAACTGACAGATAAATGTCAGTGTCAAAAATCCAGAGACATTACTGAAGATTTTTTCTGGGAAGTATATACATTATATTATTTCTTATTATATTAAAAATTAAATATTTAAATTATACGTATATAAAATACTGTCAATCCCGACAATGAATTGGAAACATTTCGAAAAATTAGAAGAGTAGGACAAAATTTCTTCATAGAATGACATTAAAATTAAAAAATCTAAATATAAAGAATAGATAAGTAGAATTTTTGGTTTAGAGTGTAGGTATACAAGAAATATTAAATACAAGCAGATATGTGGGCCCGTGTCAGAATGATAGCTAGTAATTATATACATAGATGTCAAATATCATAATTTTTCATTCTAAATTTAGTGAATTTCCAATTCCATGTGGTACATTTTTCTCGACAAGTCCACACTCCTGGTGAAAAATTAACTACATAAATTTAGAAAATCTTGAAATTATTAATGAAAAATTCTGACATTTAAAATCTATGTACATAATTACTAGTTACGTCACATAACTGTTCGCGCCCTATACTTATGTAATTAAAAACGGGAGTGGCGAGAGGTATTTTTTTATTTATTAAAATATGAAACAGAAGATCTTTTTTTTGAAAATCTAATGATCCCCTAGTTCCTGATGCAAGAGCGTTTACACACACAAACTTATCCTACCGCCTCCATTTCGTTGCACAAAGAATTCTCACAATGGCTCCAAATTCTGAGTTGTCAATGATGGAAACAAAATCATACTAGCTGTGTAGATGTTGGAAGGACGGTTACTCAAATACTATAAGACTTAAGGTTTTGGTATCAATTAGACAACCGGAAGGGGTAGTTTCTAAAAAAAATGCTAAATATTATTTTTTGAGAATATATGTTATTACAAATAATAAAGATAATTACATAAATTTGATGGATTCCACTGTCACTTCTCGTTGAAACATTTTGTAAAAAATATAGATAAAAATACTCGGTATATGTTTCAAATTACTTTATTATTTCTATACGTATTTCGGCTTGTTAGGCCATCATCAGGAAAATACAGAATGAATTTTAAATCTATTTAGTGAGTATATATAGTTATTTAACGGTAATTTTTACAAGAAAATGTCATAAAGGGATTAAAGCGGGCTAATCAATGGTGATCTGTACAAGTCTAGTTGGTCGTTCATAAGAATTTGTTCTTCATTGATAGCTTTTTGGATTTCCAAAGATTCTAGGAAATCCATCTTTAATCCCTTTTTACATAAATGTTTAACAACAATTTTACTTTTATTTATATTATGGTTTGATTCTAAATAATGTTTCGCCACATTAGAAGTCAATTTATTATTTAAAGTGGCACTAATGTGTTCTTTAAATCTAAGATTAAAATTACGACCTGTTTGACCAATGTATATATAGCATTACAGTCATCGCATTGTATTTCATAAATTCCACTTTTTTCTAAGGGATCTTTTATTGTAAGTTTATTGTTTACTAGGATATTTTTTAATGTAAAAGGGTTATAAAAAGCTGATTTAATATTTTCTGTTTTAAGTATATTTTGTATTTGTAGACTGGTTTTACCTATATATAGTAATCTTTTGTAACTACGTGGGTTTTCTTTAATCTGTTGGGGGCAATACAGTTCATTTATAATCAATTTGTTTTTATGGTGTTGGAGGATTTTATTTACTACATTATGCGAATAACCATTATTCGCAGCAATGTTTTTAATTATATTTAGTTCTGTTTCAAAAGCATGTTTTAAGGTAGGTATATGAATCAGCCGGTATATATAACTATGGAAGGATGACATTTTTATGTTCTCAGGATGGTGGGAATCAAAAGGAATTATTGTATCTGTGTAAGTGTCTTTCCGAAATATGCTAAATTCTAAATTTTGTTCGTTTTGTGTAATTGTTATATCTAAAATTACATACTCAATCTGACATATTAAAAAAATAGATTATATCTTCTGTAGATTTTATAGAATAATCTGTTGTAATAAATCTCGCAGCCCAAACAATTCCATGGAAACCAGTTGAGATATTTAAATTTTTGCAATTGACAGTTGTTAGATAAATGCATCAGTGTCAAAAACCAGCAGTTTTACTGACATTATTGAAAGACTATTCTGGGAGATATGAGAACATTTAATATAAATTATTGTATTATTAATTAAATATGTACGTATAATACCGTCAATGAATTTGAAGAATCTTGAACATGTTAGAAGAGTAGGACAAAATTCCTTATAGAACTGAAGAATATATAAAATTTGAATTACTTATGTGTTCAAGAAATGTTTGATTCGTTACTTATGTAACATAAAATGGAAATGTCGAGAGGTATTGTGCTGAGCATAACTTACAGTTGAAATTTGTATTTTATAAATAGGTATTAGCTTAAATTTTCGGTATACTTGAAGGTTATTTATGTATATCTATGTATTATCTATAAATTATTATTTGCTTGAGGCTTTCCCTTGTTCTACTTATTTTAAAATGTGAAATCGGTTTTTAGAGCAGTGCATAATGTATGATTGAAACGTGTTCTTTACTTAGACACTTGTTGAATTTGTAAATGAAGCCTTGAACTAGAACCAAGAGTTCTTACATTACTGTTATAGATAACTTACAGAATTGTACATAATGAATTGAACTTTCTGAATTTTAATTTTACTATTGTCTTGGTTTATTCAGGTATAAAGTATCTATTACAGAACTACAAGAAAAGTATAATTTATTCTAAAAATAAAATACGAGTTTTATGAAAGTGATTGTAACACTATTTTTAATTTAAAATGGGCGGTTTTCTACTTATCACGTATAGTGTGATATTTAAGCTACATTAAATAATATGTCTTAATTGGTATGTATTACTGATCGATAAGCCATCTGGTGGCATAATTTAAACTACAGTTTAAATGCTGTAATAAACTATCTTCATTTATTCATTCATTCATTAAGTTGAGGGCTTTAAGCGCTGACCGCTTTTGTCTCTGCAACCTGTAAAATCTGTTGTAACATGACCCTATTTTAGTAAAGTAGTTTCAGCGTTCTTAAGAAGCCAATTACTGCTCCAGAAGTCAGTTTCCTGATCTCATTTGCCGCGAGGTACCTTTTACCAAGATGATTAAGGCAGTGGTCATATTGAGTTGAATGCAATCGATCAACCAAGATCAACTGTCGTAGATCAATAGCGACCGACCGAAATTTTAGGAGATATGTCACACTGCATGAATCGACGTAAATATTTCCACAAAAATGATACCAACGTAAATTGAAAGAACATTATTTTTTTCTTGCACTGAAACGCCACAAATATATGTTTTCAGGAATATTTAAATAAATGACAAACCTTATGAGTTTTTGTTTTTAAAATTAGAGAAATTTGCATCCATAATTTTTCCATTGTCTTAGAATTATTACTGTATCCTGGTGTGCTTTGATCATAAAATTGTACATTGTTTCTTACACAGTTTTTCAACTATGGTCTATTTCATTAACTCTCCACATTTCCGTCATGCTACTAGTAATATGGCTGTAATATTCTAACAATATTACTTTTAACCTGTACACAAATGTCAAAACAGTTAAGTTGGTATGAAAAATATGACAACACTGAGCATGCGTAAACACATCAATCGCTGTCGACCGACTAGAAAATCAAACATGTTTGATATATCAAACCGCTCGTCGACGTTCGAAATCGTTCGACCATAGTGGATGCATGCAGTGTGACCATTCCCATAAGCTAGTGTTAGTTTAATTTTTAATCGATCGCAATCAATCGGCGTTAGTCGATCCCACTTGTCCAGTGTGACCACTGCCTAAGTCTACTTACACAGCTGGACATTCACATAAAATGTGTTCCGAAGTTTCATCATCCTCTTCGCAGAGTCGACAGATATTGTTTCAGCTATACCAATCTTACGTAGATGGTTCTAAGGTCCTTCTTGCTGAGAGCTAATATCTCTTTGGCGTTTGTCAACGAGGGTGAAATGAATTTCTTCGACTGACTAAGGCCCGGGATGCCTCTCCAATATGAGGCTATGGCTGCTTCCTCCCAGTTTTCGATTTCTTTCTTTATGTGGCTTTTCAAGAGTCCACAAGAAGGTTTAGGCCCGTAAAATGATAGTTTAGCTTCTTTTTTTTGGAAAGATCATCTGCTTTTTCATCGCCTAGAACTCATGCCCCGGTAACCACCACAAAGTGATGTGGTTATCTTTGGCCAGTTGTTGTAGAGTGTTCCTGCAATTCCAGACTAGCTTTGACTCACAAGTGAAGACACTATGTGCCTTTAAAGCAGCCTGGCTGTCTAACAATATGTTGAGTGTTGCTCCTTTGAGAGCTTTGTTTAGGTTTATTTGAGGACAGAGATTTATTGCGTAGATCTCTGCTTGAAATGTGGTGGGACTGGTGCCTATGGGTTCCTTTTTACATAGGGTATGTCAGTACCATAGTTACAGTATAAAATGATTGACAGCAATATATTAAAACGTTTATTTTATAAGTAAACATAGGGATAATTAACATAGACTAGAATAAATATTACATAATGAATTAAAGCAACGAGAAATTATTTATTTATGTTTATACACTTAGGAACTACATTAAACAAGTGAGGAATTTTTATTTTAACTTATCAAATACTCAAAATTGACACGATTACTCGTATAAAAAGAATTACTAGCATTCGTTTTCTGCTGGGGAGTAATATTTTGTGAAGCTGCTCTAATTCTGTTTTTTATAATTAGTCAATGTTCATTCTCTCACCATTGTACACATTTTTTAAGTGTCCTCAAAAAAAAATCCTTTGATGCAAGCTATCATTATTATAGATTTTTCGAATTGGTGCTGGGCAGGGTTTGGGTCGATTATTAAATATAGCAGCAGATACATCTGAAACTTATCTTAGGCTTATATTTGAATTATACCTGTTACAATCTGCAATTAATCAAATAATAAAAAAACATTTTGAAATGTGACAGTTTGACAACTATTCCCTATGTTTACTGATAAAATAAACTCTCTCTCTCTCTATATATATACAGGGTGTTAATAAAAAAACTTTACACACTTTAGCAGGTGATAGTAGAGATGAAAACAAGAAAAAAATTCTAATACACTTAGGTCCAATACTCATTGGTTTTTAGAAAATTTATGTATGGAATTTGTACATAATACACAGGATTGACGGAAGGTATTGTGCTGGCCACATCAGATTTAACAACTAAGGACTCTAGGTGTTTACGATCAAGTGCGTGAGTCTATTCGACGACGGCTGCAACTTTGTTTACAATTGATCGTAAACACCTAGAGTCCTTAGTTGTTAAATCTGATGTGGCCAGCACAATACCTTCCGTCAATCCTGTGTATTATGTACAAATTCCATACATAAATTTTCTAAAAACCAATGAGTATTGGACCTAAGTCTATTAGAATTTTTTTCTTGTTTTCATCTCTACTATCACCTACTAAAGTGTGTAAAGTTTTTTTATTAACACCCTGTATATATATATATATACAATTCGTAGATGACGTTGATCGGACATCTTTAAAAAAATATTGTAGTTAGTATTAATCTTTTAAATATTGTAGCTAAATACATTACAAAACACTTTAAAAATTAAAGGAGTACACAAGGCTTGAGTATATTGATTTACATACTTCTATAACAATTGTACAAAGTTGTTTGTAACATTTTTCAAGTATGTCATTCTCATCTTGTTAACCATTTTATTCCACGATTTTTAAAGTCTCTCAACTTTATTTAGAGCCTGCAGCAATAAGGAAAATAGTTCAGGACTTGTGCTATGCTCAAATTTTTTATTTTGTGGTATTACAGAAAATTTTAATTTGATTTTCTCCAGAATTTTCTACAGATCCACAACTTTTGATGAGAATACGTAAAAGTTACCAGAGTAATCTTTAAATAATTTAATTTTGATAAAAGACTGAAATATTTAAAGTGCTCCAAAAGCCTAGATAATATTATGGAATATAACTTTTAAATTGAATTATACCTTTGTATAAAACAGTTGTTTTATATTGTATTATTTTATTTCCTAACTTATTTATTACGTTGCTGTCCACATTAACTGTAATATATGTTTTTTTTTGTAATTTTAAACAAATAAAAAGTCAAGCAGATTATAATGAATTATTGTTTCAAAGAAAAACAAAGATTAATGATTATTTAATATATTTTAAAATATAAACATTTTATAATTTTTTTGTATTTATCAACGCCATATTGTTTCACTGTATATGCATTATAGTACGTACATACAATTTATCCATATCACGATTATACGTCACATAAATGAATTTGATATCAAGTTATTAAAATGTCTTTAATCCGCATATAAATCATTTACATAGAAAAAATAATTGCTACTTGAAACAGATCAAGGAAATTGAAATTTATTACTCGTTATTTATGTGATTAAAGATAGATTACAGTATTTTTAACGTATACATAAAAGGCACGCTAAGTTATTACTGCACAAAACAAACATACGTAACATGAAACGTAGAAATCAATTTTTACTTTTCGTCATCTTTAGGTAAGGAAGGTATTGTCTTTGGTCAAAAAAATCTATGCTGAGTTTTTTTGGTGAAAACGTACGTTTTAGGGTCCATATAATACGATTTTACCCTTTTTACGATGATGTCTGTATGTATGTGTGTCTCTGTATGTGTTTGTGTGTGTCTGTGTGTGACAAAAGTTTCGGATCGCATAATTTTTATACCACGGTTCCAATTCCAAATATTATAATTTTTTCCTCACGCTTACATCCAGAAGAAGAGGTGATTAGATTTTGGTTATAATTGGTCAACCGGAAGTACCCTCATTTGAAGATTTTAAGTTTTTCTTTCATTTATGAACATTTAACGTTATTGTAATTTAAAGAATATATAATTCTCTACACGATTTGTTTGCATTTTATACTTCATATTCAACAGATTTGGAGTTAAAGAATTATAAATCAGCCACCTATGCCAACCAAGGAAACTGCTAATATATTCAGATAATTCAACTGAATGTCAGTATCTATTACAAGTAAATGAATATGGCAGGGATGAGGATGTTGAAATAGATGTTGGGGAAAACACGGAAATATACGGTAAGGAATGAAAGAATAAGGGAAATAACTAGTGTTAGAAGTTTGTAGAAAGATACAAGACAGATGATTACATTGGTTTGAACATGTCATGAGGAGAGATGAAAAATATATTGGAAGAAGAATGAATAACTTAATAGAAGGTTGAAGAAACAGAGGAATACCAAAGATAAGATGGAGGGACTGTATTGCGGAAGACTTGAGAGAAAAGGAACTGAATGAGGACGACACATAAAACAGAAATGACTAGAAAAAGAAAATAAAAATCGCGACCCACTACCGAATGGAAAAAGCTAAAGAAAAAGTAGAAGAAGATGTCAGTGTCAAGTGCAATTTGCAAAGGTTGTTTATGAAATAATTTTACTGGAAATTTAGAATCTTTTGCAAGAAAATTTATCTATGGAATTTATACATAATACACATTGACGGAAGGTATTGTGCTGGCCATATCAGATTATTTTACAAAACGTAAGTGTTTTTGAAACAGTTTAAGAATCAATAAAAATTCCACTAATTTTGTATATTGCATAAAATTTTAATGTAAAAAAATTCCAGTTCTATCTATAGGTAACTAGAACTCAGTAAATCCCAAAAAATCTATATTTTAAAGTAGTAAAATCTGCCTTCTAACAAATGAACTTGAATGTTTTACATTGTTTCAAAATCGGCTTGACATTTTGTTAAACATTTTTTCCTTCTATTTCATTTCTTCTTTGGTGCCTTTGATCATTTTTTTAACGAGTTTTCATAAATTGCTTGAAATTGTGCAGTAATTTATATTATTCTTTCACTATCTGAATTTATTTTTGTGAATACACAAATTTTCCCATTGTCAGGTTTCCAAAGTTAAAACTTGTAATTAAATATGACAGTGCTGACTAGGCTTACAAATATATTCAATCTGATCACTACTTCAAAATTGTACAAATTGATACTGAAAGACAAAATATACAGATCAATAATAATATTGTGCAATATTAAATACATATTAATATTATACAAAATTATTGAAAATCTAGTGCTGCTTCAATATTTTTTTTCACTTTTGAATATATTTAATATACATATTCTTTTTAATGGATTCAGAGGCTTTCAGGTTACGTACATCATTCAGGAAAATGCCATTTTCGGAACTTATGTTTTATTATAAAAAATATACAATTTTATAAAGTTCGAACAGTAGATATTCGTAATATCTAAGACATTCTTTTGACATTTGTAGTGTGAAATTTAATATCATTTAAATTTTCGATACACAAGGGGTGTTGCCATGGACTTAATTGATTCCAGATTTCAATTTTGTGTCAAAAGAACTTTCCCCTTGCAATATTCTTCCTACAATTTCTATTAAATTTCAGCCCCATACTTCCTAACACCAACTAAATTTTACTTTTAATTTAAAAAATAATTACATTTTATTTACAAATTCATCCCTTGCGTATATTTAAATTGAATTTAAATTTAAATGACACAAGCCTACATATTATAAAATTAAATTGAAAGTTTTATAATCTTGTGAGTAAAACATTTCTACTATCAAAGTAGTACTCAGCTACGTAGTCAGGTTTTTTTTATACACCGACACGTTTGCTCATCATTTAAGTTAGGTTATGTGTATAATCTATCACATTAAATTTTGTTTATGAAGCTATTTTGAATACAGTATTCTTTATTTAGTGAATTAATTTTATTATTTCGTTTTAATTTTGCTATTATTGGCTAATGTAGTAAATAATCTTATAAAACTTTTTTAAACTTTTGTAAAAGCAATCTACTCAGAATATTAAGGAAAATGATAAATATAAAACGACTAATAAAAATGATATACGTTTTATTTCGGTCTCGTATATGTGCTGATGACTACAGTAGAATTTATATGTTAGTTTTTATTTATTCAAATATTATCTCCCCACACACATGACTAAAAAGCAAATAAAAAAGTCATATCATATGAAATTTTATGAGCTCATTTTGGATGTATGTACAAGTTTAAGAACTGTGGGATCGTTGTAAAACATGGTTATAAAATTTATTACTGTTTACGTAACAGTAACAATTTTCACTAATACGAAAAAAATAAAAAAAAATATTTACACACTTATTTTATCAATAATTTTAGAATGTTGGTATTTTATAAAGCATAAACTGAGAATATTTTTATACCGGGACAATAATTTCAGAGTCAAGGATTTACAAGGCGTTACAATTAAAAGTTAATCTAAGTGACAATGAATAAATTGTACAAATATTTATTTACCGGGCCACTTGTACAGACTAAACAAGTAGTATCATTTAGAAAATAAAACTTTTAACATCAATATAATATTTTCTTCAAACGTCATAAAAGTAGCATGAGTTGTGACTTGATTCACAAGGTAGAAGTTTAATTTCTACGCCGTTGGAGTAGAAATAAGCTAATTTTTACGTCGCCGGCATAGAAATAAAATAAATATCCATAGAAACTATACAGAATCAACGAATAAGAAATAACTTGTATAAAACAAACCTGTAATATCGCCCTAAATGTCACTATATAACACTAGATAACCTAAGAATAAAGTTACTAAATACCATCAATAGTTGTCAAATTTAAATAAATAACCTATGAATTGAAATATAAACAGAGTTTATTTTTGAGGAAATAATATATTAAAGAATAGCAGACTTACACATTACAATTACAAAGACGATAATGATCATAAGAATACTTATTGTTTTGCAGTGATTCCTGGACATTTCTTTCAGCCACACTGTTAGATTTCCATCCGATTGAACAACTTCAGGTGGCGAACATTATAATAATTCAAATTCCGACATAATTGTACAAGAGGAGGATATACAATTGCACAGTTTTTATTTAAACGTAGAAACGTGAAAATTTTCACTTCAATATTTATAACAGGACAATTGAAATCACAAACGTACTTTATGTACAATGTTTTTAAATATTGTAACAAGTAGTAGTCGCTTCGCTCGTCGTGCAAACTTCCACGCTCGCCACACGTAGTATCACTTTTACTCCTAATAACACAATATACTATTTATTTATTGTTTATTTTTACAATTTGGAAGACTTTGAATTTTCACAAGAGTGTAGGGACTGATACACCTATTGTTGATATAATCGATTCCGTATTTATCTATAATTATATAAATTTTCTTCTGTTGTTTTTTGTATTTGAAATGTGATGATAAATTTATTCCTCCTAGATTAAAAACATATATTTATATGATTCGCCTTGAAACGAGTACATACAGTAACTTCGACCTTGGTTTCGTTAGAGCTGTCGTGCTGCTGATGATAATGAATATTACATAAGACAGAAAACATTATTTTCAATAATTTAACCTAATCTTAAAATCTATATTACTATTACGTGTCTCTTTTCTGAAACAGGGTACTAATAATATGTAATTAGCCTCGTGATGTATTTACTTATTTATGAAATTTACCTTCTCCCTTGAAAATCTGTTAATCCCCTCCACGTTTTATCACAATGTTGCCATGTCGTGCCCATGTTCGTGCGGTGTTGTCACGCGCAATGTTTGACGCGCGCTCATTGGCTTGTATTATTTAATGAGCCCAATTAGCTATCTTCCACCATGTTGCCGAATTCACATAAACACGTGAACAATTATTTTATTGTTTTATTGAAATGTGGTAGTATTCCAGAATTGTAAAATTCTTGAATTGTGCACATTAATGTGAATATAAAGAATTTAGAATATATTAGAAGAGTAAGCGAAAATTCCTCATAGAACGAAAGAATAGATACAATTTGAACTTATGTACAAGAAATGTTAAATTCGTTAATTATGACCCGGGTTCGATCCCGACCGACGCCAAAAATTACTTCGAATTTTAATGGCACAAAATTGACCCCTGTGGTGCACTTTCCACGACAGAAATGGGTGCCCGTGAGGTGACGCCTGGTAAGCGCCCACGCGGTACAAATATTTCATCATTTACCGATATCTGCGTACAAAGCAGATTGGTATACCCAGAAATGGGTAATATCAGACTTTCATATTTTGAAAAGATTAAAACCTGGTTACAGAAAAAAGTTTTGTGCTAGTGTGCCCAAATAGAAGTAATTATAATAAAAAAATAGTTTTAGTATCTCAAGTAAACATAAAATCATTTATAAAACCAAAGTTTCATTCTGTGCAGATAATTTTGTTGTGAGCATAAATATTTTTACAATTAAATAAGAAATATTAAATATATTTGATGGGGTCTTTTGGCCGTGTGCTTGTCCGGTCGCGAATCTGGAGACCCGGGTTCGATCCCGACTGACGCCAAAAAATACTTAAAATTTTAATGGCACAAAATTGACCCTTGTGGTGCAGTCTACATGCCAGCTATCAGTGCCCGTGAGGTGACGCCTGGTAAGCGCCCGCACGTGATGATATATATTTTTTATATATTAATCTTTCCAGTTCTGTCATTGGCTATTATTTTTTGAACGTCACAGGGAATGTAATTTGGCACACATTCAAACACAGTAGGTATACATTTAAATTGCTACTGTGTTTAATAAACGAGGTCTGGCTATTAAATAACGAGACTGCTTATGAAAAAGAGTTTTATTTTAAAAATTATTTTATAATCGAATGCTCCCCTTCAATGTACTCCCCTCCCCTCGCTACACACCGTACCATTCGTTTTTTCCATTGGTCAAAGCAATGTTGGAAGTCTTCTTTTGTAAGAGCGTTTAGGAGCTCCGCCGATTTTCGCTTCACCTCTTCCATCGACTCGAACCGGGTTCCTTTTAAGGCAAACTTAATCTTCGGAAACAGAAAAAAGTCACAGGGTCTTAAATCAGGCGAGTACGGCGCGTGTTCGAGTACTGGAGTACCTCTAGCGGCTAAATAACGCTTCACAGGCAGCGCGTTATGGGCAGGTGTGTTGTCCTGGTGCAAAATCCATGACTTGTTTTTCCACAACTCCGGCCGTTTCTTACGAACTCGTTCTCGCAGTGTTGCCATTACTTTCAAATAGTCAGTTTCGTTTACAGTTTGACCGTCGGGAATCCATTCAGTCATCACGATGCTGTTGATGTCGAAAAAAACGATTAGCATGGTTTTAAATTTTCGGTGCTCTCTCGGCCTTCAGAAAACCGTTTATACCATTGGAAAACACGCGCACGAGATAGAGAATTCTTACCATAGGCCTCTTTCAGCAACTTATAGCACTCAGTCGGAGTTTTTTTTTTTAATTTAACGAGAAATTTCACATTGATCCGTTGCTCGTGTTTTTCGTCATACATTATTATCGGCACGAGAAAAAAACACGTTCGTTTCTAACCTCTATAGAAAATATACTACTACAGCGACAAAAACGTGTTTTCGTACCGGAATAGGAGACACTTCCATCTATCCAACGCAGCATTCGTTTCTCCCCCTTCCCCTCTGGGACGCCTTCAGCGCGCGCAGTCTCGTTATTTAATAGCCAGACCTCGTATACAGAAATTTGAACAAAAAATTTACTAATACTATAAAAGGTATGTTATTTTTTTGCAACGCCTCATTCCCCTAGGTTTTTGTTCATTTAAGCTTATTGTAGCAATTTTTCCTAGCAGGTTAGCGCTGCCACCATTTTTCGTTGCCGCTAGATTCATTGTCTACCACCCTACCTTTCAATGATCCTCGCGTATTGTTGCATAAAAAACAATTATTTAAAAATTAGCACCCCTAAATACACCCGACTGCTTCTCTTCAACAATTACATCCATTTCATCGGGGTATTCAGTGTGACACAGCATGGAACTGTTAGAGCTAAAATAGCTGCCCCTTGTTCGACAAGGGTGCGATGGCGTTGAGGGTTTGAGTAGCCATAGTATGGAACACCCTGTACACCACTGGCCGCACTGTCTCGCCTCGCCGCTTCTGTATAATTAAAACGTAATTTACTTAAAGTAATTGGACATCGTTGTCGCTAGCAGGACAACGCGCTTGATTCTGTGTGCTGTTCGACATTGGATTAGAGCTGTTACGGATAGCAGAGGGATGGGGGTGAAAACTAATAGAAGTACAATGACATTCAACCGTAATTAGTATGTGATCACCTTTTACGAATTTCTCGGATATCGAGAAAAATAAATTAGACTATATCATTCATTAAGTTATAAACCAATAAGAATGTGTGATTTTCCTTAGCTACCACGTATTACAGCGGTTATTATTGAGTAACCATGGTGAACGAATATATGAACCTTGGTATATTCGAATATACCTACCTTCGTATATTCACTTATAAGTGCGTTTGGTTATTTTGTTCTATGTACTCAGAACTGACAATGTCATTTTTAATTATATTTACGGACATGATCTTTTTTATTCGATCACAGTATCGAGTATACGAGTATAAATGAATCTGTAGTTAGACTTTGTTGAGGAAAATCGTGCGTTGTATGCTTTAAGTAGACATTTAAAATCACACTGACTGCACCAAGTGCACCGAACCAAATAATTGAACGCATCTATTATTTGACAGCAAGGAATTATGGCAGTAAAAATTTGACAAGTAAACAAATAATTATTTGGATCACAAATCTGGAACTGCACTATTGCTAGTTTATTTGAAATACAAACATTTATTTTGAAATACGAGCAATTCAATGTAAAATTACATACTACTATAACTATATTTAAAAAGATAGGTTATGTAGCATATAGTTTGACGTTTCTGTCAAAATCAAATTGACCACAGGTCTATATTAAATTTACTATTTACTTTTTAATTTATTTTTTATTCATGATATAGTCTACCTGTATACAACTCGACAATAGAAAATTCTCGACATACTCAACGAGTTGCCTAATGGAAATACCACTCGACCTTCGGTGTTGTGATGTTTCCACGCAACACGTTTCGTATAATCGAGAATTTTCAATCCTCTTGTTGTATAATATATGACTATATCATTCATTAAGTTGTAAACCAATAAGAATACGTGATTTTCTTTAGTTACCACGTATTATAGCGGTTATTATTAAGTAACCATGGTGAACGAATATACGAACCTTTGTATATTCGAATTTACCTACCTTCGTATATTCACTTATAGGTGCGTTTAATTATTTTGTTTTATGTACTTAGACTCAGAACGGTCAATGTCATTTTGAATTATATTTACGGAGTATAAACTATAATCTATTTTCTTCGAATACAGTATCGAATACATAAAGGAATCTGTAATTAGACTTTGAGGTGAAAAATCGTGCTTTTATGCTTAGTAGACAACTGAAATGACACTGACAGCAGTGACAATGACAGCTCCAAATGCACCGATAGAAATAATTTAACACACATATTATTCGACAGCAATACATAATTAAAATAAAAATTTGAAAAGGAAACAAATAAGTATTTGGATAAAAGCTTGTTTATTTGAAATACGAGCATTTCAATATAATATTACGTACTACCACTGACTACAGCTATATTTAAAAGATAGGTTATGTGGCATACAGTTTGACGTTTTTGTCAAAAAAATAGGCTGTAGGCCTATGTTCAATTTATTAATTTATCTTTTATTCATGATATAGTCTACTTGTATACAACTCGACAATAGAAAATTCTCGGCATACTCGATCTTCGGTCTCGTGGTGTTTCCAGGCAACACGTTTCGTGTAGTCGAGAATTTTCAATCGTCTTGTTGTATAATATGTGAATACTGACGATATACGAAAAGCAATTATGCTGGGAAATAAGTGGCAGAAATAATACTGGATAAACCAGGCGTGGCCAAACAGTTTTTTCGCAGGCAAGATTAAAATAACAACATAGATATTCTAAATTATTCAAAAACCTTTCAGAACTCATAATTCAATTAAAATGATACAACCTTTTTATTTTAGTTCTATTTGTTTATATAAAAACCGACAAATCAACAAATATATAAATAAATAATAAAAAAATTATCAACCATGGTGACAAATTACAATATATCTAATATAGGAAGCCATGCTCGACTAAGATCTAAACCGTCACAATGATTGAGATTATTATTCTTGATTTTGAAAATCTCAATGGCTTCTTTAATTAACCTGTTGTTTAGTTGTGTTGGTCTCGCTGGTATTTTTGTTTCTTCGAATTTTATACGGTGGAATACATCCAGGGCATGCTCTGCAACTGAAGATTGTTCTGGCAGGTTCAATCTGATCGAACGCTTGTGTTCTTTCAACCTTGTTGAAATAGTTCTACCAGTCTGGCCAATGTAAACTTTCGTAAGAAGAACATACAGATTTCGTTTTCTCCATATGTTAAAATTCGACATATGTTGAGATAAGTAAAAGACGTCATCTTCTTCAGTCATCAGGGATTTACCAGATTCCATGTGTCTGCGGGAAAAGGTAAGAAATGGAATTTCAAGAAGAAAAACTTCCATCTGATGTCGAAGAAGAGGCATCAGATGCATTAGATAAATTATTGCCTCAAAAATCACGAAAAACATATGAAAAAGAATACGAGTGCTTTCAAAAATGGAAAAGCGCGAAGAATATCATAGCGTGAATGAAAAGATGCTTCTGGCATATTTTTCTGAGAAGTCAAAGAAAGTCAAGCCATCAACATTATGGTCTTATTGCTCGATGCTCAAGTGTACAACAAAATACAAGTTGTGGATCTGTTCCTAGAATAAATGTTTCTGGTAACATGAATTGTAAAATTATTTAATATGAAACCCCAAAATATATAATGTATTTTCATTTAAATAAAAATTAAAGTTATTTATCTACCCTTGCTGTTAAAGTATTGTTTCATCTACCCTTGCGGTTAAAATGTCACTTATAGGGCTATACTGTAAGCATCGTTATGACATAACGAATCGTTAAAACGTTATATCGTTATGGTAATAACGAAAATCGTTTAATAGACTTGTTCTATAAACGATCGTTATGACATAGATATTCTAATTCTTTTTAACTTGATCCCAAGGTTATTATTTTTTAAAATGTTACAGAATACGGATACAAAAATAACGATTATCGTAAAGTAGATATAACGATTTCGTTATGATAACGATTCGTTAAGCGAATATTTTACAGAATAGGCCTGTTAGTCAACAATTTTAAGTTTAGAAAAGCACACTTATAAATCTGCTATAGAAAAAATCTGATGTGGCCAGCACATAACCTCTCGCCGTATATTTTACCTGGCTGTATGCATAAAGCAAAGAATATTTTTATAAATACAAATAATATATTCATATAAATCTATGACGTATAAACTTCTTTATTATTCAATAATAGCATGTCTCAACATGAAGATATTTTACCATAAATTATGTTACAATAAATTACAAAGTAGAGTACTATATATAAATATTAGGCTGGTAACAGCAATTTTCAATTCGAACAACGTTGTTTACTTTCTCTTCATATTCTTCTAGTAAAAACATTAATTTTGGGCGGTCTAAAATGTATATATGGATTGTGCATCTATTCTTACATATCTTCTTTTACATTTTATTTTTTCATACATGTTATATCTAAATAACACTAATTCCCTTTAATAAAGTGACGGATAGATTGCACTCCGATTATTCTTATATCGATGTGTAATTTTGTCAATATTTACAACTTACTTGAGAAGAATTTGATAGCTTTTTCGCAATTCAAAGTTACTCTAGTCTATAGTACTGGTGTACATTGTCCCATAATGTTTGAAACAAATTTAAGTCCTTCAACCTAGACTTGTCATCTCCATAATAGTCACAGATCAAGAATTAAGGGATTCTCCAAGTACATTTTTCTTTCATTACTCATTATTTCTGACACTGACATTTATCTGTCAGTTACAAATAATTTAAATTATCAACTATTTTTCATGGCATTCTTTCGGCTGTCAAATTTATTACAACAGATTATTTTATATATTATACTTCCTTTATCTCTAAATCTATGGAATATATAATAAAATATTTAAATGTATCAGATAGAGAATTTAATTTTCTTTAATATTACCACGAAAAATTTTCAAAAAATAATATTTAGAAGATTTTTTTTCAAGAATCTTCTACTTCCGGTTGTCCAATTATTACCAAAACCTTTTCAGATCTTCCCATGAATGTCCGATTGGGAAATACGTTGTTAAACAAATTTTAAGTCTTATAGTTTTTGAGTAACCGTCCTTCCAACATCCCACACACACACACACACATCCACACACACACACACACACACACACACACACACACACACACACAGACATCATCGTAAAAATGTTAAAATCGGATTGTAGGGACCTTAAAACGTGCTTATTCAATAAAATCTGGATATGCGATTTTTAGCATGAATGCAATACCTCTCTTAGTGAGAGGTAAAAATGTAATTATTTGGATTTGTTGTTTTGTTAATTTTTGTGGCTGGCATTGAAACTCGTCGAAATAAAATAAAAACAAGTTTATTGGCTAATTCCAAAAAAAAAAACAAATTATCCAAGGAAATTCATCATATAAATTATTATTCTGGTATTTTTTTTTAATAAATATACATTTTTTTTATATAGTCATTCTATTTTTATAGCACCTCACGTCTTTATTCAAATACATAAGTATGATACTTTTGAATTACTTATTTAACTTCGATAAGGTGTTATGAATATGTCACCGTTACATTATACATATAAGAAGATTGAAAATATATTGAATAATTAACATATGGGGGAGTATTTTTTATTATTTCCTACGGAGTTGGTCTATTTTTGTCCGATACTGAATCTAATACGAGCAAAGGAGAACGGAATAGTGCAACGTGATGTTTGAAGCGTATAATAGCTTCGAAATGAAATGGCACAGTTTAGTTGCTGGGAGGGGGAGAGGCGATTTATGGTACTTGATTACACCGTTCTTAGTTGCGCAGCTTTCCACTATAATTAATCATAATATTCCGAGGATGTGTCATCTGTTTGTGGTTGCACAACTGCTTTATTATTTTATTGTTCATATATCTATAGTAAATTGATAGCCTTAGAGAGAGCGTTAATCAAGAAATTGGTTCCTATAAAGTGTAGTTTAATATGCGAGAGAACTGCGAGTTCTCGTATTCGAGCTTTGTTCTATTTATTACACATGATGTGCAGATATTGCTCCAACTGTGTGTTCATTAAAGCGCGTATGATAGAATTCATAGTAAGGATATTAATATGCACGTATGAAATGGGGTCTCGTGGCTACGTGCCTGAGTGTCTGGTCGCGAATCTGGGAAACCGGGTTCGATCCCGATTGACGCTAAATATTTCGAATTTTAAATGGCATAAAATTAACCCATCTGGTGCACTCTTCACTCCAGAATTGAGTGCCCGTGAGGTGACATCTGGTAAACGCCCGCACGGTACAAATATTTATTTATTTAATGAGGTTGGGGAACCAACAGCACAATAAAGGCCAAATAAAGGTTCTCCCTAATTACATTAGATATAAACAAAAACATTACAGCAAACAGAAAGTACTTAAAACAACTATTTATAAAGATGGTAAGGTAGATTTTAAATATTTTTTAAAGGAGTTGAAACACATATTGAAAAGATCTAAGTGTATAAAATTAGTGTTGTATGTGAACATTATATGGTTAATACAGGAGTACTTATAATTATTTGTGTTACTTTTAGGTACTTAAGGTAGTTGTCACTCGAGTGTACCTATTCAAAAACTTGTTCTATGTTCAAAATAAAAATTAAGCTAATGCAGTTTATATTTGCAATAACTTATATTTTTTAACATTATATTATATAAACAGTTTGCATCAAAATAGTTAAAAGCTAATATCAACGACTGTAACATATGAATTTTCTTTATTTTTCCGTAGAAAAGTTTTTTTTTGAACTGTACCACTCGCACTAACACATACACAAGTGTCGTATTTCAATGTTGAAGAATAACTGTGGCATCGTCGTATCTAGACATTTATTGGTACATTCGGGTATAAAAGTAATAAGATATTTTAAGATATAATACTAATTCTAAACTACAAATGGAAACTGTAAAACAAATTAATATATTTCTTTCTTAAAATTACAAAAGTAGTATTATACTGTTTAAAGTTTTCATGCTTTTCACGTAACATACCAATTTCAAAAATATTTCTTTCGAATGTACGTCTGAAATAAGATCACCACTTATTCGCTAATACCAAGCGGGTGTTAACTTAACTGATACTTCATCTGAAACGCTTGTACATGGTTGTCAAGTATAATTCTACCTATTTATCATGTCTTCAGATTAAAATTTTCTGGAGACAATAAAATTAAATCTGGGTGGTAAATAATTTTCTAATTTTTACATAAAATCCGTTAATTAGTTTACTATAACATACTAGTTTTTCGATTAAATGTCATAGTGGATATAAAAGTTATAATTTAAAATGTTGTGTTTATTTTGCCATTTCCTATTCTTCACGTGTTAAAAAGGCCAAATTTAATTGAAAATATCTCAGGTACCGCGTGGTGAATTGTTTTAAAACTTGGAGAGCAGGTATATTATACTTCAATTGAGATGTACTTAAAATTTCAATTAATTCTGATATAATGGTTTCACGATATAACTACCTTAATTAAATTATAAGACCTCTAAACTGCTCATATTGAATTTTTCTAGTTTGCATATGTAAGTTGGACAGTTAATATTAAATTTATAACAAAGTAAATTAAAAAAAATCTTTTGTAAATTTTCAATAATATGAATATTTTTCTGTACATTGGCTTCCATACTGTGGACGCGTATTCAAGTTTGGAGCGTACTAAAGTATTATATATACAAATAACAGTATTTGGATTTTTAAAAACTTTACAGTGTCGAAATATGAAATTCATTGTAAGGTATGAGTCTTTCCTGATGGCGTCAATACGAGATCAAATGTTTAGGATGAAGGAGTACACCTAAATCTCGTATTATGGACTTTACTTCCAGAGGACCATTATTAATAGTATAATTACAGCTGATTCAATTGCGATTTCTAGTGAAATTCATATCATTTAGATGACTTAGATGTAAATAATTATGTTGACAATAAATATATAATTTAGTACAGAAAGAAACCGTTTAAAATTATTTAAAATTAATTAGCGGTATTTGCAATAAAGAAAATAAAACGATTTGTCATAGATTAATTAAACGACAATTGTCCCAAATTTCAACACTTAAAATTTTAGTTGGTTCTAAATGATTTTTAAACACCGTAAGACATTAAGAATTCCCGCTCGGATAATTAAAAATAGTTACCCTGAGTGTAATTATTAGCTATCTGGGGAAAAGAACTGGTCCTAAATTAGTTGAAAGTCTCAAGTGAAAATAGAGGTAAAGGACGAGGGAAGAAGATTAATCTCCTTAATCCTGTCAGAATCTAGATAGGGGTGGTGAAAATTTCAAATGTGCCACAAGTATTTGATTACCAGACCAGGGCCAGGATAATATCAAATCAATATCAATAAAGGTTTAATAATCTTATTACTTTTCCAAAACCTGTTGGTGTTGCTGTCTTCTATTTTCAAAGTTTTATCTATCTATCTAGTGAATAAATTTGTTTTAAATGAAGCTATGTGTAATAGAGTTATTGTACTATAAAATATGCATTTTGCAGACAAGTCCATTTTGATGTTGAAATGACCCTGTAGCCGTAAAATTAAAATAGCTAGAACCTATATGCAAACAAGCATCAAAAAATAACAATGTTATAACCTCGGTTATAACTTTTTAAAATAAAGTATTGTAGATATCTTCAAGTAAAAAGGTAAAACTAGCACTTGGAATAACAAATGGTACTAACTCAGGTATGAAATTATCTAGTATATTTTTTTATAATCTTAACAAAGTTTCTATAATAATAATAATTATTAATATTGTCCATTTTATTCATATATATCGCACATTTATACAACCCAAAATATTTTACGAGTCTTACATACAAGGAATAATTGACAGTAAATATTTAAGAGAAATCGGATCGTTTTATGATGTAACTATTGTAATTTCAATATCCTCTAAATTGCCATGTGACACTCTATGTTGTAGTGCTACTTTTCGAGTACTAGACCCTGGTTGAATCCAAAACATCCTCTTCAATATTCTCTGTGATCAGGGCGAGTTTTACCACGATCTTGAGCAGCATGTTTAAAGGACTCATGATCTCGGAGATTTATTTTTTTATTTACATACATGTACAAAAGTGCGAACAGGCCAGCACAATGTCTGTATACTCGCTATCCGTAAAGGCTGGCATTTTTACTTATTATAACTTTTATAATAATTATTAATTGTCAAAAACAATTGTTTCATTGTTATTGCCACTGGATCAAATTATGAAAATATCTAAACGACTCGTTAAGTTATTAAAAATTATTGGTGCTCTCGACGAGTTCTATCACTAGTTAAATTTAATGTAGCTATTTTTGTTACACCTTGTATTTGTCAGAATTGCATTTTTGATCCTAGTGATTTCCGAGTCTTACAGATATCGTAACTGACGTTACGAGTGTGCATAGAATTAGCATTAATCTTAAAAATATACTACTATAATTTAATGAAAACTATTTTATCAAAATTTAAATTCGTAACAATGGTGATTAATAAAGATTGACTCTAAATGAATTAGAAATGCCCTGCACTAGATATAATTTATGCTGTGCATAAATGCTTAAAGGAATTGTTTAACAAGTCAAATTCAAATTCAACATAAACAGAATCTGCTAGCGTTTGCCTATCCATATTTTAATTATGAATTTGTAATTAACCCTTCATATCTAATGTTCTAATTGAAACAATTGTGAGTGGATGATTGCAATAGCTGCTAGCATGTGAGTCTTCTAGCAATATTGCAGGAAGCAGAGACATACATATCAGTAAAGGAATGTACAATCAAGCCAAGTAATTTCTATCAATTTATGACAATTGCAACATGCTCCACCGAGTACAGATATGCATAGTTATTGCCAATTGTGCAATATCAGTTCCAGTACACATGTGCGCAGGGTACCATACACTGCAACTTGTCAGAAGTCTCAAGTCCCGACGTTCCCACAGGATAGAAACGGGAGGAGATGTTATTTGCAAGTTTGATTCATTGCAAGACTCTGGATTACATTAACTAAACATGAAAGATGTTATGTGCTGTTACTAATTTTGTTACTAAGTTATTACAATTTAAGCATACACTATGCAGTTTTCGGAAAGTATAAATAATAATCATTTATTACTAAAAAGGATGAACCCATTACAAGTAAACGTACAAAATAAGTAGAGAAAAACATAAAATTCTGCATCTGCACCAATAAACAAAATTAATTTTATGTGCCTGGTAACGACAAAAATTAGGTATGAAAATAGCTACAGCCAGGGAAAGGAGACAAAATAAATTTTAAAAACCTGTTGTGGCCAGCACATTACCTTCCGTCAATCCTGTGTATTATCACGTGACTTTGCTGACCTTGACAATCTGATATGAGGGCCCGTATCAAAATGACAACTATTAATTATGTCCATAACTGACAAATGTCATAATTTTTCATTCAAAATTTTATTTTTTGCTATTGTATGATTTTTTTCTCGACAACTGAATTCCACATTCCTGATAACAAATAAACCACATGAAATAACAAAAGTCATGATATTTTAAATGAAAAATTATGATATTTGTCAGTTACGGACATAATTAATAGCTGTCATTTTGACACGGGCCCCCATATCTGCTTGCCAAGGTCAGCAAAGTCACTGTTCGGGCCGTATACATAAATTTTCTTGCAAACGAACCTGTATTTCCAGTAAAATTATTTCATAAACAAACAATGTAAATTGCACTTGACACTGACATCTTCTCTAGCTTTTCCCATTCGTTAGGGTTCGCTATTTTTTATTTTCTTTTTCCACTCATTTTTATTTTGCGTGTCGTTCTCATTCAGTTCCTTTTCTCTCTAGTCTCCCGCAATATAGTCCTTCCATCTTATCTTTGGTCTTCCTCTGTTTCCTCAACCTTCTATTACTAAGCTATTCATTCTTCTTTCAATATATTCTTCATTTCTCCTTATGACATGTTTAAGCCAATGTAATTGTCTCTCTTATATCTTTCTAGAAACTTGTAACGCTAGATTTATTTTCTTACCGTATCTTTCCGTGTCTTCCCAACATCTACTTCAACATCCTCATCTCTGCCACATTAATTTACTTTTTATTGATACTGACATCTGTCAATTTGAATTATATGAATATATTAATAGTTTCCATGTTTAGCATAGCTGGCTGAATTATAAAATTTAATTTCTTTAAAATTCTTTAACTCTATATCTATTGAATATGAAGTATAAAATGCAATCAAATCGTATATAGAATAATATATTCTATAAGTTATAATAACGTTAAATGTCAATAAATCAAATTTAACTGTTAAATTTTCAAGTGGGCTACTTCCGGTTCACCAATTATAACCAAAATCTAATCACCTCTTATTCTAGGTGTAAACTTGAGGAATACGAAAAAAATATAATTTTTGGAATCGTGGTATTGAAGTTATGCGATCCGAAACTTTCGTCACATACACACAGACACACACACACACACACACATACATACAGACATCATCGTAAAAATGGTAAAATCGTATTATAGGCACCGTAAAACATGCTTATTCACTAAAAACTCATCATTGAATTTTTTGACCAAAGACAATACCTTCCTTACCTAAAGGTGACGGAAGGTAAAAACTATTAAATGAATAATTGACTATGCTAGATTACTGTACCCTAATTGTTGAACCTTTTTTTTTGAAATTCGCAAGATATAAACTTCTAAAATATCTCTCTAAAGACCTGTTATAAAGACATTACATATATCATATTTTTCATGGATCGTAAGTAATTGTTTACAAGTTATTATTATTGTTCATTTCCATAACAAAATATAGGTAATTTACATATTTTCATAAAACAAATTATCTCAAATATGCACAAAACTGACGCAATGTATAAAAGGCAATGATGCAAAATTTACTTATTTTCAGACAGAATAAATTATTCACCGGATTTAATATTAAGTAAGGTATGAAAACTGTTTTTCAAGATAGTATTAATTTGCATGAGATAGTAAAAGAATTTTCCATCCACATTTCCCTGTTTAAATATTCATATTCATGGCTGACTAACCTTAATTTCGTAAGATAAATAGATGCTGCATCTTGTATTTGATGTACGAGATGAATTATGAAACAGTAATCTACATTTTGTGCATAATGAATGAGATTAATATAAAATGAAATGAGTAGCTCAGGTTATGTTGATTTTTCTTTCCTTACTAGGTAAAAGCTTTCTTTATATTTATATACATAACGTGAAGCATGTTTTCCCATTATAATATTAAGATATTACTTAGAAAATACATATTTTATTAGACAAAGATTGAAAAGTAATGTTAACGGAACATGAATAACATTATAACTGAAGTCTGATGTGATATTAGTCGTAATGCCACCATTTGTAATAACATTTTTCTTCTTAGAGAAGAATATGTTTGTATTCAGTATCGTAGAAGCATCCTAATAAAAGATTAAAGGAAGTAATAAAATCGCACTCCATTTTACATTTTATGGTTATTTGAAAATAATACAACAAAATGTTTTGATATATTGAAATGAATAATTTATCTGAAAGTTTATTTGAAGAAAGATATCTCTGCTTCATCTTGATTTCATATTTCAAAGTAAAGAATACATACATTCACATATTTTATCATATATCATAGGATATTTACCATTTCTATCGTATCATTTGAAATGTATAACAAAATATTTCAACAGGCTTCCTAAAAGATTTGTGATCGCATAAAAGCCAAAAAAATTCATCTTATGTCTTATACAACATCAAGAGATATATCACAAATAATTTTAAAAGCCACGTTCACATATCAAAAGTGAAGTTTTTAACATTATTAAAGAAATGAAAAATATTTTGTTTTCTTCGAAAGAACATGAGTGTTTCTTGTATTTTATTGGTTAGGTATATCTGCACAATTTTCATGGAATTTACAATTTTTAATGAGTTCCCGACCGAGGCTAAATATTTCGAATTTTATATGGCACAAAAATGATTCCTGTGTTGCACTCTCCACGCCAGCAATGAGTGCAAGTGTGGTGACGCCTAGTAAACGCTCGCAAGGTACAAATATGTCAACATCGTTACTGAAATCTGTGTACAAAGCAGATTGGCACACCCAGCAATGGGTAATATGCCTTAACGATATATTTATTTTATTTATTTATACAGTTACCTATATTCCTACATATATTCTTATGCTGGTAACTGTATTAAGTTCCTTTCGATATAATAATTATTGTTCTTTTTACTATGTTCCTTTAGAAACGTTACTATTATTATATGAAATGCTTAATTTGTTGACAGTGACATCTATCTGTCAGTTACATGCATTTGAGATCTAAACTGTGTAACCATGGAGATGCAGTTAAAGCGTAGGCTCCGGGATTTAAATTAGATAGTTTTTTAAATTTATCCATTAAATATATAGAAAAAGTATTAATGCAAACCTATAGAAAATTTAAAAATCTTTAATTTTTATGTAATATAAATTTCGAAAAAATAACAATCAAAGGTATTTTTCGAAGAAAAACTATTTTGTGCTTCCAGTAAAATGTTATTTCCGGTGATCTGATTTACATCAAAATCTAATGGTTTCTTTCCATATTAGAATAAGGTAGAAATACAAGGTTTCATAACGATAATATTTGAGTTAAAGCGTAAAGACGATCCACATATAAACACATCACACACACAAACACACACACACACACACACCTATATATATATATATATATATATATATATATATATATATATATATATATATATATATATATATATATATATATATACAGTAAATATTTTGAAAAATGTCCGATGAATTGTATGAATTCAGATTTTTGCTCCGCCCATTCTGACACATTCAGTAGTGTCGTTTGCTTAGTTTTTGTGAGGGTACATATGCTTCTATTGTTATTTTATTATGATAAAATTATATGTTACAATAACAGCATTCAAAAATAAATCAACAATTAAGTTTATTAGCAAATCTAAAACCAAATATGTGAAAATTTAAATATTGACATAATGTCAGTGTCACTGACACTGACAGAACATAACGTTATTTGCACGTCTATGAATCAAGGTAATGTATCTGATTTAATATATAAACTTGCGTTACAGCGAAAGTATTATCAACACCGAGCATCGTTTTAAAATGGAATGTCCTAATAGTCGAAACAATATGAATTTTTGAAAGACAAACGTGTTATATCCATCCTTATTGCGAACGCTTAAAGCCTTTGTAAAGGAGGGCGATAAATGAATGCCAATTTGTTAATTCGTTCATGATACAGATGACCTTGATCGGACATCTTTCAAAATTTTTACTGTACACACAGACATCATCGTGAAAATGTTAAATTTGGATTGTAGGGATCTTAAAATGTGGTTATTTACTAAAATCTCGATATGCGATATTTAGCACGATCCCTATACCTCCCTTATCAAGGACAGCGGGAGGTAAAAAAATTAGACACCTGGTATGTATTCGTATATAATTTTAAGCATGCAATAATCAGCCAAGTTGATAGAACCGAGTAAAATTAAATTTACGATAGTACAATATATTTACTGCTTACAAATTAGCTAGCCCATATTTATTTATTTATTTAGTTGCAACCATTCAACAGGCCAAGCCCAAATAAAGGGTAGTAAAAAACAATAAATTTAACAATAGTGATATAGTTTGAGAATTTTCCAAACTCTAACTGGAAGATATCAACCTTAGAGAACTTAATAGTGTAAATATGACACATACATCATAAGGCCATTAGTTCTAGCTGCGGGTAAATAAAAGGTGAACGTATTTCTGGTTCGAGTAGAGGGAGCATGGAAATTGGTAGATAAATGGGTATCTTCGTTGTATTAATGCTACCATCAACTTTACTTATTAATATGAACGTTTTGAAGATAATAAATTACAAAAGTTTAAAGGTAAAAGTAATTAAAAATCTCTTTGATTCACAAGCTGTCAATTTGGAAGTAAATAATTAACAAGTCTTATTTACCAACAACGTTATAAAATTAAAATTTGTTGCGCTGATAAGCATGAGGCTTTGATCGAAGTTAAGAGTTTCACTCCAACTCCAACTTCCAAACTCAACTTCCGTTCGGTATCGAACCGGTCGAACCGGTAAATTTAATTTGGTTTGGAGCAGTGTGCAAGGCAAAGCAGACAACATGCATCTTATTACCGGCGTTCGAAGACGCACTGTAATTTTATTTCAGTTGGAAACAAAATGGCGATGCAGGGGTAGCAATGGACTCTCAAGATGTACGGCAGAGGAGCTTTTTAATTTTGTTTGTGTCGCTCCGGTTTTTGTCAGATTTGTGGCTGGCCTCGTTAGCGGAAATATTTTTAAACCTTTTTACAAAGCTGGCGACACAAACAACTCGACTGTCCACGACTTCTCTAATGCAGATGCTATCAACGGAGTTACAGTCCAATAATGCCACTTCACGTAACCACAAATTTCACTACTTTAGCTATAAATCAAATAAGAAACTGCCTCGGAAGTAAAGAGACAAAACTTAATTGCAATTTAATTTTAACAACGTCATTATTTTTACATTAGATTTCTCAAATTTAAAGAAAATTAATTAATTAAATATTTTATCTATTTCAATCCAATATTTCATTATTATCCTTTTTACCTTCCGTCACCTATAGTGATGAGTTTTTAATGAATAAGAACGTTTTGGGGTCCCTAGAATACAATTATACTATTTTTACGATGATGTCTGCATGTATGTGTGTGTGTGTGTGTGTTTTTTTTGGGGGGGGGGGAAGAGGGTGGGGGGGGTTTACGATTCTTTCGGATCCGATAACTCCAATACTACAATTGAAAAAAATATGTTGTGACCAGCACAATACCTCTCGCCACTTCCGTTTCTGGTTACATAAATATAAGGCGCGAGTAGTCATGTGATATTGTTAGAATGACAATTAGTACATAGATGTCAAATGTCAAAATTTTTCATTAAAAATTTCAAGATTTTCTAAAGTCACGTAGTTAATTTGTCAGCAGAAGTGTGAAATTTACTTGTCCAGGAAAATAAATCCTATTGTATTTAACATTTCTTAGTATATACCTACACTGTACACCAAAAATTCTACTTACATCTATTCTTTATGTCTAGATTTTTTTATTTTTAAATTCATTCTCTGAAGAAATTTTGTCCTACTCTTCTAATTTTTCGAAATGTTTTCAATTCATTGTCGGAATTGACAGTATTTTTGAAGGGTATATGTAATATACCTACAATTTTAAATATTTAACTATTAAATACAATAAGAAATAATATAATATATGTACTATCTTCAGTCTCTGGATTTTTGACACTAACATTTGTCAGTTACACACATTTAAATTTTAATTGTCCAATTAATACCAAAACCTTTTCAGCCCTTCCCAGTAATGTCCGATTGAGAAATACGTAGTTAAACAGATGTTAAGTAGTATAGTTTTTGAGAAATCATCCTTCCAACCGACACACACACATACATCCACACACACACACACACACACACACACACACACACACACTCTCACACACATACACACACACACACATAAACACACACACACACACATCATCGTAAAAATATTAAAATCGGATTGTAGGGCCCTTAAAACGCGCTTAATCATTAAAATTTGGATATGCGATTTTTAGCATGAATTCAATACCTCTCAGAAACAGGTAAAAATTACAGTTTTTTCGTATAGGTACCTATTCCTTACATCCATATGCAGATTTGATTAGATTTTAGTTATAATTGTTCAACCGGAAGTACACTCATTTGAAGATTAGAACAGTTTTCCTTGAAAAAACGCTGTTAAATATTTTTTCACATTTAATGTTATTATAAATATTAAAGAATATTGTATTTTTCTTTACCATTTGATTCCATTTTATGCTTCATATTCAATGGATTTAGAGTTAAATATTATAAATTATGCTACACTAAGAAAAGAAATATTTGGAAGTAAACAGTATTGTAACACGAGGGGGGTGGGGGAGGGGTAAGCTCTAATGATGGTGGTCTTACTGCTTTTCCAACGATGACACTTTTTCTAACTGGTGGGCACTGGATGTCCGACCACCGCTTGTCTATGGAGGACGGAACACGCAGACACTATTGCACTTATACACTTATGCTTTGATTGCTGATGAACACACTTTACATTATGGACACAGACATTACTAATATTACTAACTAACTTCTTTATTTACATGATTAATATTTACACTAAACTTATTATTGATTACACTAAACATATTATTACTGATTACACTAATCCTAATTAAACACATAAACTAAATAGTTACATTTTACATAGTAACTCTACGTAGTAGCGTGTACTACGCGCTCAAACTAAAACTCGAGGCTACATGTCTTCACGCTGAGTTTCTAAGACCGACTACTTTAAAACAAAACGTTACTTTCGTGAGAGGCTTATCTCTCTGAGGGGTTGAAGAGGGTATCCTATGACAGCCATAACTTCTAAACTTAATTGTCAACAAATATCTGTCTAATATCTTTGACAGCTAGACTAAACAGTCAGTTAATAAAAGATTATAACTATTTCTAAACAGAATTTTGACTAACAAAGATAACAAGTTGAAATATTATTCCTAAAACTATAATTTAGAAAAGATTATAAAAAGTTATTTATTTGTTATTGCTCGCCTTGTTACAGTATCCTTAACAATTAATGTTGATGACTTGAATATGGCGGGACGAATGAAGCTTTGCAAGTAATGTATTACAAGTTTAAAATGTAAGACTAGACAATTTTTAAGGATATTTATAATAATTTGAATCAATCAATAAATACTTCAATAGTTAAAGTATATAATTTCGCTAACATTGAATTAAGGGGTTCAGTAAAATATTATTAATTAACTATTAATATTTACATTTTAATGGATAAAGTATGATGTTAATTGCAAATTTTCAAAAGATATTAAAAAAAAAATGTTTTAACGATTCGTTATGTCATAACGATGCTTACAGAATAGCCCTATTAATATATGTCAACTATAATTAAAACAATAATATATTTTAATATTTATGGTAAATTGATCAAAAATAAAATACAAAAATGATCAGTTGATCCATCTATTAATAAGAACCACATTCAAAATCGAATGTTAAAATTTGACATTCGGCTGATAGCTAACTGGTGCTAAATTTATTTGGGGAAATTACACTTAATTTAATCTACCATTTTAATTTATTGCTTTGTTAGGTAACCATAGATTTAACTGTCGTTGATGAAAACCACCCTTAGCTTCTGGCATTATTTCATAAATTTTTATCTTTGAATATGCGCAATTATTTAGTAGAATCTGTCTGTGAAAAGGTTCGATGACTCTTTTTGTTCTATGTGGCAGGTTAAAGAGAAATATATTTTAATTAACGCACTCTCAGTCTGATATTTAATTTAAAGGGAAAAGTTCTGTACTAAGTAGGCGTTTCTGTGTGTGGTCACTAACTCGCAGCTGGATTGAATAAAACAGAATATCACTTTGATGTTGTTAATCTTTTGACGCACAGTCCCGTTGCCATGGGACCGGTATTTACCTGTGAAGAAACTATTTTTATTTATTATTATACATCGAATCGCCAGCTCATGCATTAATTATTTAAAAATTTTGAATAGCTAATTAAATATTACAATATTGATGATCTCATTATTATAGTTTTATTAGATAAGTATACTGTGAATGTATTTATTATGAAATTAGCTTCTTTAACTCGTTTTATTCCTGCTCATTATGATGTTCTAGATTTTTCAGCATCTGTGTATTTTTTTATAAAAAGAGATGATAAAAACGTCGAGTAGCTGCACTGTACAATGTAAACAAAGATACAATTTTATGAGCGTTCTTCAACGAAATACAAATATATAATTATGTCATAAACATATTCTTTTTGTAAAATAATTCATCCACAACTGTCAAATAATATACCCATAATTCAACCAATTTTTATCAATTATGTAATTTATTTAATGAGATTGAAGAACCAATAGCACAATACAGGCCAAATAAAGGTTCTCGCTAAATACATTAGATATAAACGAAACATTACAGCAAACGGAGAGTGCTTAAAACAAGTATAAAGATGGTAAGATAGATTTTGAGCATTTTTACCTCTCGCTAAGAGAGGTATTGGATTCATGCTAAAAATCGCATATCCAGATTTTATTGAATAAGCACGTTTTAAGGTCCCTACAATCCGATTTTAACATTTTTACGATGATGTCTGTGTGTGTGTGTGTGTGGATGTGTGTGTGTGTGTGTGGGATGTTGGAAGGACGGTTACTCAAAAACTATAAGACTTAAAATTTGTTTAACAACGTATTTCCCAATCGGACATTCATGGGAAGATCTGAAAAGGTTTTGGTAATAATTGGACAACCGGAAGTAGAAGATTCTTGAAAAAAAATCTTCTAAATATTATTTTTTGAAAATTTTTCGTGGTAATATTAAAGAAAATTAAATTCTCTATCTGATACATTTAAATATTTTATTATATATTCCATAGATTTAGAGATAAAAGAAGTATAATATATAAAATAATCTGTTGTAATAAATTTGACAGCCGAAAGAATGCCATGAAAAATAGTTGATAATTTAAATTATTTGTAACTGACAGATAAATGTCAGTGTCAGAAATAATGAGTAATGAATTAAAAATGTACTTGGAGAATCCCTTAGTTCTTGATCTGTGACTATTATGGAGATGACAAGTCTAGGTTGAAGGACTTAAATTTGTTTCAAACATTATGGGACAATGTACACCAGTACTGTAGACTAGAGTAACTTTGAATTGCGAAAAAGCTATCAAATTCTTCTCAAGTAAGTTGTAAATATTGACAAAATCGGAGAGCAATCTATCCGTCACTTTATTAAAGGGAATTAAGGTTATTTAGATATAACAAGTATGAAAAAATAAAATGTTAAAGAAGATATATATGAGAATAGATGCACAATCCAGATATATACATTTTAGACCGCCCAAAATTAATGTTTTTACTAGAAGAATATGAAGAGAAAGTAAACAAAGTTGTTCGAATTGAAAATTGCTGTTACCAGCCTAATATTTATATATGGTAAACTCTACTTTGTAATTTATTGTAACATAATTTATGGTAAAATATCTTCATGTTGAGACATGCTATTATTGAATAATAAAGAAGTTTATACGTCATAGATTTATATGAATATATTATTTGTATTTATAAAAATAATCTTTGCTTTATGCATACAGCCAGGTAAAATATACGGCGAGAGGTTATGTGCTGGCCACATCAGATTTTTTAATGGAGTTGAAAGACATATTGAGCAGATCTAGGTATATAAAATTAGTGTTATATGTGAACATTATACGATTAATACAGGAGTACTTATAATTATTTGTGTTACTTTAGGTAACATAAATAAATTATAAGACTTTGTTACTTTTGGTGGAACATGAAAATTAAATAGTGAAATAATATTAGTAGAATGAAGCAAATTACTGAAAACTTTATACAAAAAAATCATATCAAAATAAGTTCGCCAACTCTCTAAATTGCTCATATTGTATTTTTCTAGTTTGCATATGTAAGTTGAACAGTTAATATTAAATTTATAACAAAGTAAATTTACAAATTTAATGACTTTCGTTACTGTTGCTAATTGAATAATATTGACAGTTCAATGAAATAATATTATTCAATAGTTATGTCAAATTCAAATTCTACCTTTCAAAGAGTACAAACAAAATTACTTGTACTAAATATTGTTTTCCAAATAAAAAGCCAAAATTATACTAGTTTTGTCATATTTATACTTAAATTTTCTTTTTAAGCTTGAACAGTGGCTGAATATTTAGTTTTACGATATTTTGTTAAATGTCAAATCACTTTATAATTTTGTTACAACAAACAACGATAACTAGATATGTAAACAAAAATATTTTTGCATTTGTCAGGGAAGAAATTCTACTAATTTTTCAATTCAAATTTGTCATTGAAATATTATTTCACAATTGTAGATAAAGTACAATATTCTATTCACATGTAATGGCTAATACTCATTCGAATGATTTATATGCAAAACTAGCTTTATGTCATTTAATTTTCCGAAAATCATCTTTTTATGTTCACAAATGTAATGTACCATTGGAGAATATTGTTCCGTGGAACGTCTTGCACCCCAAATTTTCTTATTACAAATATTGAGAATGGACATGCCTTTTAACTCACTCGTTAATAACTTCACTGCTATATTTAACAACGATTGTTCACAAAGACCGTTTTTAACAACGTCGTTAATTATGTGCATACTGAATATTGAATCACAGTTGTTACAAAAGTTGCTAAAATCGTTGTTAACTCTCAGTCGTTACCTAACGAAAATGTTAACTACTATCTTAGTGAATTAGGCCGATTGTCTTGAGGAAAAATGAGTGTCATTAAAAAAGATGACCAGTTAATACATTACTTGAACAATAGATGTATTTACTTTATTCAAGTATTCTGTAAGTATTATCCCATATGTCTTGAAGGTAGGTTTTAGTGTATGCACAGGATTTTAAAAAAGTTGTTTTTCTTTGTGCCAAAAGTATGAAGCTAAGTATGGACTAGATAATGACTCATTCAATGCCTGTTGAACTATTATCATCTGTCATTTGGCAGTTTTTTACCTCCCGCTACCCTTGGGTAGAGATCGTGATAAAAATAGCATATCAAGATTTTGGTACTCGTAGAAATGAAATAACTTCTTTGATAAAAACATTTTATGACAATGACAAATTTTAAATGAATTATTTTTTTCTACGTTCCGTCGCCTTTAGATAAGCAAGATATTGTCTTGGTCAAAAAATTCATAGTCAGTTTTTAACGAATAAGCACAATAGGTAAAAATCGAAGACGATCCAAAACACGTGCAAGCAAAGCAGCTGTCAACAAGTAAGTGAACATTCAAAATGGCCGAGCTTGTCGACATAAGTGAGAGACATGAGTACCAACATAAAGCCACAAAAAGATCGAAATTCGAATATACGTAACCCGCGAAAATTCAAAATTCGCGATAGTTTTTGAACACACCTCGTATGTATGTATGTATGTATGTATGTAACTCAAATACTATCATTCAGAAAGTTTTTAAACAATGTATTTCTACCTTATTCTAATATGGAAAGAAGCCATTAGATTTTATTGGCAGTCGAATAACCGGAAAAGGCAGTTTACTTGAAGCTCTACATAGTTTTTCTTCAAAAAATACCTTTAAATATATTTTTTTCTCAATTTGTTATTATAAAAATTAAAGATTATTCCATTTTCTACAAGTTTGCTTTAATTCTTTTTCTATATATATTTTATGGATAAATTTATAAAGTAATATAAAAATTATATCTCGGAGCTTATGCTTTAAACACATCTCCGTGGTTACATAGTTCAGCTCAAATGTATGTAACTGACAGATAAATGTCACTGTCAAAAAAATAATCATTTCAAATTAATAATAGTAACATTTTAAAAGGAAAATTGTAAATAGAACAATAGTTTTTATGGAAACTTAAAATAAATAATTTCTAGCATTAGTAAATATGCAGGTATGTATATAAATAAAGAAACAAATAAATATATTATCACGGCATATTATCCATTGCTAGGTATGCTAATCTGATTTATACACACATTTCGGTAATGATGATGACATATTTGTATTGTGCGGGCGTTTACCACAAGGATTAATTTTATGCTATTTAAAATTCGAATTATTTGGGGTTGATTGGGATCGAATCGGATTCTCCAGATTCGCGACCAGAAACCAGGCACTTGGCAACGAGACCCCATCGGTAAATGGCGGGAGGTATTGCGGTGGTCACATCAGATTTTTTTTCAAATTTTAAATCTATATTTAAAGTGGACAAAAGAATTTTGTATAAATTTCTAACCATTTATGTAGGTTTTATAATTTGTTGAAAATGTAATCAGGGCAAACTATCATTTTTCACGATTACAATAAATTTCACGAATTTTCATGGTGAAGTACTTCGCTGTAAATCTTAATGAAATCAGTTAAGAATCCGTATCATCTTGAATACAAATAAGAGTTTATAAGTATTTTAGTTTGCTCGTTCGTGTAAATATGAAACTTTTATGAGATCCTCTTAACTTCCAACAATTATCTCCCCATAAAATCATAAATTTCCGAAATCCTGACAACAGGTTCTTCATCACGCTCTCCTCAATTATGTACCTAACGACATTGTACTTGAACAAATTGTTCAAAAGACGTTAAGTAAGAAATTTCATCCAACTCCAACTCAATTATGCTAATAATCTAAAGCGGCGACATCCAAATCTGGTTTAGGGCTTCGCTTCGGTCCCTCGTCCTCAACAGCAACCCCAGTCCTCTGGGGCACATGAGCAAGAGCTTTCTTCCAGGATTAAATTTTGCTCTGGGTAACTAGCTGTCTTAACTACATGCTTGATAATTGTCTGATAAGAAAGCGGTTTCATTCAAGATTTTGATTTGTACCAACATAAGTGGACAGCAAATACTAATGCAATAATTCAATACTTCTTACAAATATTTTTTTTCAGGTTATTAAAAGTTGGCTACTAAATTTAAGAAAATTAATTAATTAATTTATTAATTCATTTTGTAGAGATAAATAAATAAATAAAATAAATGTATTATCACGGTTAAGTACTTATTTCTTTGTCTATCAATCTCATATATTCGCTTATGTCGGTAATATACATAATCTTGCCATAAATACTGTCACATAGTTTATAGGCTACTAAAAATTTGTAAATTTTTTAATACATTTTGGATTGCAATTTACTGACTCGAGTATTTACAATAGCAAAAAAATTCTGATGTGCGCAGCATATTACTTTTCGTCAATCCTGTGTACTATGTACAAGTACCATACATAAATTTTCTTGCAAAAGATCCTATATTTCCAGTATAATTATTTCATAAACAAACTATGCAAATTGCACTTGACACTAATATCTTCTTCTTTAGCTTTTCCCATTCGTTAGGGGTCGCTATTTTTATTTTCTTCTTCCAATCATCCAGTTACTTTTCTCACAAGTCTTCCGCAATACAGTCCTTCCATCTTATCTTTGGTCTTCGTCTATTTCTTCTACCTTCTACTAATAAGCTACCACTTCCGGTTGTCCAATTGTTACCAAAACTTATTGAACTCTTCCCATTAATGTTGGATGAGGAATCCGTAGTTAAAGAGGCCTTTAGTTGTATATAATTTGAGAAATCATATCTCCAACATCCTAATACACAGACAGACATCATCGTAAAAATGTTAAAATCGTATTCTAAGGACCTTAGACCGTGCTTATTCAATAAAATGCGGATATGCGATTTTTAGTATAAATCCAATACCTCTCTTAGCGAAAGGTAAAAAGCTCAATTTTAATTCAAAGGCTTTTAATCAAATTCCCATGTCATGAAAATATTAATATATTTTGTATTGCAATTTATTGACTCGAGTATTTACAATAGCAGTGTGGCAGCACAATACCTTCCGTCAATCCTGTATATTATGTATAAATTCCATTTTTCTTGCAGAAGGGTTCTAAATTTCCAGTATAATTATTTCATAAACAAACTATGCAAATTGTACTTGACACTGAAATATTCTTCATCTTCTTCTTCTCTAGCTTTTCCCATTCATCAAGGGTCGCTACTTTATATTTTCTTCTTCCATTCATTTCTGTTTTGCATGTCGTTCTCATTCAGTTCCTTTTCTCTCGTTTTCCGCAATACAGTCCTTCTATTTTATCTTTGGTCTCCCTCTGTTTCTTCAACCTTCTACTAATAAGCCTCGTAATAAGCTATTCATTATACTTCCAATATATTTTTCATCTCTCCGCATGACTTGTTCTAACCAATGGAATCGTCTATCTCGTATCTTTCTAAAAACTCAATCCAGGATGCTGAGATTCTCACTGCACTGAAGTATTTCTGACGGGCTCTCAGTATCCATTTTAACGTAATTTAGTCACATAAAAATTCTTGCAACAGTCCTATTTCGATTCGTTTGATAGGCACATCACAGTGTACCCTCCACTTTTGTTTGCATTTAGTACGTGCTTTGAAACTTGTGCATTAGTACATATCAATTTCCTATTCGAACTTGGTTTACTGTGAATAATAAATCACATATCATAGAAGCCAATGCCAATAACATATAAATGTCCGAAAGTGAACAGAACAATACCAAGTCTGTGAAAGTAGCTTATTTGGCACATGATATGCGGTGAGGTGTCCATTTCGGTAATCCTTTGATGGTAATAATACATGAATTCCATATTAGGAAATCAATGGAACTAGTCAAACTTCCATATTGTTGATGAAGTTGAGGGAAAATTCTCTTCCCAGAACTATTACAACATTGATTAAATTGCAATCAAGCCGGAGGTGAGTCGTTAGTTACGGTTTCTGCAAATGCAATTGCCGTGAACGCCCCAACTTCGCCCTACACGTCTAGTTGGGATTTTAGGGATGAATTTGCCTGCGAATGGAAATTTACCTGACTATTTCTATGCTTAAATATTTAGATGTAGTGGTTGTTTTAGCAGAGGTTGTGATTTTATAATTGCACCTACGCCAAATAGCTGATTAAGTAATAATTAGTTGTGCTGTTCTAACGGAATGGCAATATAATTGCAAATTCCATTTAGACATCGATTCATAAACTTTCAAATTAGTTTTGAAATGGGGCAAGAGTTTTTAAACTAACTGCAGAATGTGAACTAATTTAAATAGAAACCTACATTCCTTTACACTATGAGCGGAAATTTTAGGATTTATATTTCTTATGTTTAATTAATTTTATACTCACCTATGTACCTAAAATATTAATTGAAGAGTAAGTATATAAGAAAAAAATGAAATCGTTGAATAAAAAATATCTTCAATTGACAATTTCTGTGAGTAAAAATGTATTATAAAAATTATATAGAAAAGGAATTTTTTGTTGTAAACTTTTGTGTAAATAAGTGTAATTTGTTTATTGTTTCAATTTTAATTTTTTTTTAACTCCCTGTATACCTTTTAGAGCCCTGATGAAGACTTTAGTCAAAGTCGAAACGTAGGCCAGGAAATAAATTAATTTTACACAGACTGCGTGTCCAATTATTTCCCAATTTTCATTCTACTACCAGTCGATCATCGTATTCAGCCCCTAAAAATATACTTGCTTAGAATAAATTGACTGAATAAACAAAATTTATGCCAAATGAAATACAGTTATTTCGATGAAGATGAAGAAGTATTCCAACGACCAAATGCAATGCAATATGTAGTATTAAAATGATGGCATTTTTATGAATTGTGCAGAACGGAGATGAAAATTTAAACAAAGGAATCTGCATTAAAAGCATAACGGCAAGCAATAAATTTGTATTGAATTTTAAAACGCTGATCAAATGCATAAAGTCTGATTTATGTAAGTTTTCATAAATAATAGAAAAGAAAATATACAATATGTACATATAAATATTTAACTGTTTGATGTTGTTTTTACATTTTTATTATTTTGAATCTTAAAGATTACGCCTACAATATAATGGTTTGGTTATATTTTATATCACTTGTTGTTTATTTAAAGTTGCTAATGTTCATAAATTTGTTGTCTACATGTCAGGTACCGCGCGGTCGAGTAGTTCGATCGGCGCGTTAGGGATCGTGGATTCGATTCCAAATAAGTTTGTATTTTTTGTAATACCATACCGTTACTATGATTTAACAGAACTAAACACGTAAGTGAAAAGGGATCTATAACGAACGCCGGCCGTTACGGATTATAACGGACGGTCTTCCCCAACTTTGGTGTGTGCCATTGTTTCCCGTTCTTACCCCCCTCCATTGTTGACCATTAATTGTTGACTGTTTGTAGAACTGAAAAAATCCTGCATGTATCGCTGGTTCAGTTATATATTTCTTAGCCGATTACATGCCTTCGATTTTTACTTGCATTTGTTTTGTTATTGTTCTTGTTTTTAACATAATAAAATATTAAAATTATGCCCTTTGATTTCATTTCAAGCCATCTTTTTTAGCGACGCTATAAGAGAGTCCTTTTCAGGATTGACCACCCCTTCTGTGCTGTGTTACGGACTGACAGATTGGCATCCTACAGAGGACGTCCAGAAAAGGTTACATGCTCCTTGTGGTCATTACAGTATACATTCATGAAAATGTCAAATTATCCGCACAAATTTAGAAATCCTGTACTACTACAAATTGGACAAGAATTGAGTAAAGTTTGATTCTGTAAAAATGTTTTATTCAAAATAATTTATAAGGCATCTGAAATAATTAAATCTCATAAAAGTGACCGCAGTTTTAAAGGCCTTAAGGTAACTTCTAGCAAACGTTCTATATTGTACAGAGTAATGATGTCAAAAACTGTAGAAAATAATAGCCGGTTCACAATAATTATTATCCGTGGTTAACTGAATAATCGCGATTTTCGAATTAATCGCGCAAAATCGGGTATTTAATCATATCCTTTTAATTACAATTAACGTATTATCCGACTAACAGTAAATATAATTAGATATTAACAATTACTCGAAAGTTCAGTCAAATAGCATTTATTCTTACTATACCAACGTTTCGGTGCACCTTGCACCTTCTTCAGGATCTACAACAATTATACAACAAAAATGTAATACATACAGAATAACATGGACATTATCACACTTACGGTAAGATCTTAAAAACTGTTACACAAAATACATTCGTACAAAACATTCAGTTAATTTATTAAACATCGTACAAAAAATTCAAAGGGCATACACACATCCATTTGCTCTAAAAAACTACAATCGAATAATACGGAAAATATCCTGTGTAATGATTCTGGTGACATCATTGATACGGACTCCTATTGGTCATCTGTACACCAATAATAATGTAGCAAGTTGTAGTAATTTATATAAAATGTAAGGAAATTAATGAAACTCAGTTTGGCCTAAAATTTGCCTTTTCCTTTTTGAATTTTTCTAATACACCAATATATACGTTGTTAAGGTCCTTGAATATCAGTTCTTGTATTGATGTTATTGCAATCATCCCTGATATGTAACATTTCAAGAAACATACGTTTGGAGTAATTCTGCTCTCCAAAATCTTGAAATTATCCAAATCAAAAGTGTGTTTTAGTGTATTGGAATGTTCTGCCAGAGCACATTTGTTTGTCGTGTTGTTCTGTGTTGATCTGCGATATTCCCTCATCCGGATCTTCGGGTAACGTTTAGTCGTTTTAACATATGTGGTTTTACAGTCTCAGTGGAACAATGAACTTTATAGAAATAAATGGCGAAGTACGTCAATATCATTAGCAAAAACAGGACTGCTTGGAGCTTGCCCGGCTGATCACAACAGCTAACTATCTAGTTATTCGCAAGAAGCAACAACAACTAACTGAATATTCGTAATAACGGCAGTAACCAGTTAAGATTATAAACATTTAACCGAGTAATTTTGATAGTAATAGGCAGTACTAGTAATTAATAAAGCAAGAAAAAAGTAATAATCAACATTGCATATTTTACTAGTATATAAAAGTGTTGAATGTATCCGTGGAATATTAAACGAGTACATATGTTTTATGCAGTGCATATATTTACATATGACTATCATTAGTATTTTTATTATGTACCATAGCGGATAAAAATATGTAATTACTATTTAGCATAGTAAAATTGAATTCCTTAATTAAAATTATTAACTGAAACTATCATTCTCCAATCAAATCTTTCTTTCATCATTTTTAATAAGATTCCTCCCTTCTTTTTCTGTCGGATTCTAAGAAATCCTTGCCGGTTTTTAATTAAGTGTCAGGCATCTCAAACTGAAAACTAATTGAAACTATATCGATATGGGGTGGGTGCTACATCAGCAGTAGCAGTAGCTCTAGCTATAGGTATGGCGAAGTAAGTTATTTTCACTAAGTGCAAACTTGAAGTTGGCTGTGCGAGTTAGGTGTTTTAGTTTCAGAGTGAGGGCGCTGCAAGTGCAGCTTGTCTGCGGCAGGATCGCATTATCTATCAATTAGCGTTGCTTTATTAATTAGAAGCCTGATTCAAGATATGTTCGAATTCTGTCATGAGAAGTATTTCATTACGGAAGATGCTCGTTACCATACTACAATTGGGCTAGTAGATAACCATCGATTAAGATTGATTAATATTCTAAAATTAACACAGTATATTTGGATATTCTTATTTATATATTATGGCTGCAATACTTCTTGCCTGGAAAGGTGTTTTGAAAAAAGAAAATTTATGGATATCAGTCAAATAATAAGTATATATTTGCAGCCTCTATTGGTTCTGCACCACATGTGCCTTCCTTAGGAAACTTTGAATAACATTGATAAATAACAATAGATCAGAAAAGTGTAACGGTTAAATATAATAATAATGTTTATTATTCAATAGGAAATACATCCCTTTTACAGAATAATATCAATAAAAAGGTTTTACATAAGTGAGAATAATATATTTATAATAAAATACAGGCATAGAAAATGCTATATCAAGTGCGAAACAAACTGTATTGTACGAACGACACATTTTATTAATGAGTGAATTGAAATGGCAATTTGTTCTTGAAAAATTGCAGACAAATATGTTTTCATTTCTAGTGTTACAATTGTTTACAGTAAAAAATTTGAAAGATGTCCGATCAAGGTCATCTGTATCATGAACGAATTAACAAATTAGCATACATTTATCTCCCTCTTTACAAAGGCTATAAGCGTGTGCGATAAGGATGGATATAACACGTTTGTCTTTCAAAAATTCATATTGTTTCGACTAAGTTAGGACATTACATTTTAAAAAGAAGTTCGTTGTTGATAATACTTTCGCTGTAACGTAAGTTTATTTATTAATTCAGATATATTACCTTGATTCATAGCCGTACGAATAACGTTACTTTCTGTCAGTGTCACTGACATTGACACTGTCAGTAATCTAATCAGTATCTTATTTTTCACATATTTGGTTTTACATTTACTTATAAACTTACCAGTTGACTTATTTTTGAATTTTGAATGCTTTTACTGTAACATATTTTTATAATAATAAAATAACAGTAGTATCTTATGTACCCTCATAAAAACTGAGCAAACGACACTACTGAATTTGTCAGAATGGGCGGAACAAAAATCTTAATTTATACAATTCGTAAATAACCTTGATCGAACATCTTTCAAAATTTTTACTGTACATAAAAATTGAGTTTCATCAATAAATCTGAGTTATCAATCAAATAATGTAAAATTTTATAGAGGAAAAGTACTGTCTTTAAAAGGCCTGTTTTTCAAAAGATTTCAAATTAAAATGGTTTAACAAAGAGTTGTAGTCACATTCGCTCCAGTGTTAGAATAATTTATAATAAATAACTTTGCAGTACATTTTTGGAATAGCCTCAATAGAATCAGTTAGGTACTTTTGTGATGGATTCCAAATGACTGAACCATAAATCAATTTGCTAATAATAAGTGAATTAAATAAGGTCTAAATGGTAAACAAATAATTTTTGATCAAGGAAAATGCTTAGTTCTTTAATAATGAATATACGATTTAATACTTTACCATTCATTGTGTATTGGTTGGTAATAGGGTTATTTTTTCTTGTACAAGTGATTATTTGATATTTGCTCAAATTAAAATAAAGTTTATTTACAAGTGACCAATTGTATAAGACATTACATTACATATAGGCATCAAATCCAAACTCAGTTCATAACGCTGAGAATATAATTTGGATTTCCGTGTATTTCTTATGGGAGACATGTTTACTCAACTATAAAGGCCAAGAAATCTCATAAAATTAAACGAAAACCAAAACACTAAAATTGAAGTAATTGGAGAGACTAATATTGTTAAAATAAAACTATATTTGGGTTTGGTTCTGTATTTTTATTATTATTTAAACAACGTTTCGACAGCAAAATGTTTTCAAAAGCACGAAGATTTCAGCAAGAAAAAATAACTGGATGAGAATTAAACTAATTAGAAATCAAGAAATTTAAATGCTGGTTTTGAGCTTAATAACTCGTGGGTACCTGTTATTCATTCATAATTTTCTGTTTTATCTTTGTATGTTTAACTTTTGATCTATGTTATTTTATAAACATGTTTGAGGTCCGTGAAGTTGGCCCCTCAAAACCATTATTTTTAAAGTAAATATACATCAAAATATTGTACTTATTATGTACAATTATGTGCAATAAAAATTTAATTTTGTACGTTTCTAGTTAGCGTATAATTAATTTATGTCAAAATGGAGGGCCAACTTCACGTAGCCCTTCATTAACAAATGAGATCAATTTTATGTAACCAATAATATTGTACATATTATGTACAATTATGTACGCGTTAAACGAAATTTTGTACTATATTCATAATCCTATTTATCATATATATAAATATGGTGAAAATAATTAGGCAGAAGATTCACGTCATCAACCTGAAAAAAACCTTATAAAAAAAATATAACTTGTAGAAATCATTAGTTATATATGTTTTAAAAAAGAAGAAAAAATATACTAGTATTAAAGAAACGTATATATTAATGAATTTACAATTATTCTAAGTCAATCCTTTTTACGGAATATAAAATTATTTGACACAACATGATCATTCTCAGTAGTGCTAACGTATGGTACGAAAATAAACTATAATTATTTCAAATAATTTTATATTCCGTAAAAGGAATAACGATTGACTTAGAAATAATTGTAAATAACATTAATATATATATATATATATATATATATATATATATATATATATATATACATTACTTAATACTAGTACTTTTTTCTTCTTCTTCTAAAAACAAGTAACACCCAAAAATTTCTACAAGTTATGTTTCAATTTATAAGGTTTTTTTCAGGTTGGTAACGTGAGTCTTCTCCCTAATCAGTTTCATTATACTATTTGCATCATATTTGCCCATATTAACATAGTTTCGTCCTTAAGACAAAGTTGCACAAGTATGTATATCAAATATTAGATATGCCATTTGACAGTATTTAGGTAATATTTTTGGGAATATGCATATTCTTACCCCACAAGAAATTTAATTTACGGAGCCTATTGTTATTTTGGCAACCCAACGCACCTTCTTTCGGTGCGTGTATTATACTATAATAATTAATTTGAGCATAATTTAATGTAATTTTGATAATTTATTTTAATATGAAGATTTTAATAAGCGCTACTCCACCGGTACTAAAAATATACCCTTTATAAATTTAACATGTGACATTATTTTTACGTATAAATGATAAACATATCACTTAGACCCTAAAACTAGAAAAGTAGCAAAAAAAATGCAGAGGAGCAAAGAAGTTTTAATGACCAACTCCTAAAAATTGCATAGAAAAGCAGATAATTGCAAAACTCGGTGTGTAAAGTTGCATATATTTTTCATAAACTATCAACTGTATGAAATAAGTTTTTTTCTGAAAGCGAGATCCGCATTATTTATATTTTTACTACAATAGTACCTACATAGTTTCTCTATTTCGGAATTGGAGTGTCACATTCTAGCAGGCATATCGATGTTGGAAGGAACTTCATTCTTAAACGATTTTTGGTGATATTTCTTTTTCAAAAAATAAATAACTAATGATTTCTACAAGTTATATTTTTTTTATAAGGTTATTTACAGGTTGATGACGTGAATCTTCTGCCTAATCATTTTCACCATATTTGGTATATGAGACTTCTATACCAACGGAAATAACGTAATAAATTGTGGGTACATTTGATTAACCGGAAGTAATACTTTAGATAAAGCTCTAAACAGATTTTCGTAAAAAATGTGATAAAATACAATCCAAAACTTTCTAAACTATATATTAAGGACTTTTATATATAACAAGAAAATATAGCAACAATTTACATTTTTGAGAATTCATTCATTAAATAATAATAAATAATAAATTGAATTGAAAAATTGATCAAATATACAAAGCCTTAAATTCGATGCTAAATCAAATTTAAAAGTACAAGAAATACGACCTTTAACCATAAAAAGTAAGTACATAGGTACAGAAATTAATTTGAACTAAATAGTAAAATTGAAATGCTAACTATTAAATCAGTAAAACAATTGATATACATTCCTACAAAAAAAAAAAAAACTTCGGTGTGTGAGTTTGCGTCCGTAAATGAATGAATACATAAATGAATCCAAAACTTGGTTTAGAAATTAAAATAAATATGACTTAGTTTACATTCCCTTGACTTTTTATCAAAATCGAATTTCCAGCGTATCAGGTTTCCCGTGGAACTTAAAAAAAGCAGGAAACATGATTTAGATTATAATAAAAAATACGAGTAATACGTACCCCGTAAACATCAATGTAGGTATATATTTCTATAGATATTACATATAAAAATGATAATTTATACATACATACATACATACATAATCTGTAACCTTTTTTTGTACCTGTCGGTGTAATGGTGCTGGGCGCACCGAGCCGCAGTGTGATTTTTTTTTGTCGCTGAGCGTTCACCCATCCTACATATCGCTGCTGTGTAACCGCTCGGACATGCCGATCACAAAGCTGACATTCTAATCACACTGCCGTACCCTATTATATACTTTATACTTAATAATGTATTAATAATTAATTAGTGGGTTATGAATGTAGCACAAAATTTTCTTTAATGTGTACAATATTTTATATATGTACAACATTGTGCGCTCTATAAAATTTACATTATTTGCTAAAGAAGGGCTACGAGAAGTTGGCCCTCCATATATTTAATTATTAATTATAGGATTATGAATGTAGTACAAAATTTCGTATAATGCGTACATAATTGTACGTAATATGTACAATATTATGCGCTATATAAATCTTATCTCATGCCATAATGAAGGGCTGCGTGAAGTTGGCCCTCCATATATTTAATTTTTAATTATAGGATTATGAATATAGTACAAAATTTCGTTTAACGCGTACATAATTGTACATAATATGTACAATATTATTGGTTACATAAAATTGATCTCATTTGTTAATGAAGGGCTACGTGAAGTTGGCCCTCCATTTTGACATAAATTAATTATACGCTAACTAGAAACGTACAAAATTAAATTTTTATTGCACATAATTGTACATAATAAGTACAATATTTTGATGTATATTTACTTTAAAAATAATGGTTTTGAGGGGCCAACTTCACGGACCTACATGTTTGAGTGTATTTTGCTTCTTATTTACCTGATGAAGGCAGCAATTCGCTGTCGAAACGTTGTTTAAATAAAAAAATAATAAAGAACTAAACCCAAATACTGTTCATTTTATTATATTATGAGCTCTGAAAGCTTCTTTCAATACTAATATTATTAATTACATATCGTGTAAAATTTAGTTGAAATTAGGTGTTAACTATTATTCGAAATCTCTGTCAAACTGTATTTCTTTTCTTGGTGTTTGATTGAGATTTCCACAGTCGAGAAATTTCCTGCATTAAACTAAAATATGTATTTATAAATCCCAACAGGAAATCCATTGCAACATACAAAAGTATTACATTTATATCAAAAACAGCGAATAAAACGTAGTGTCGTTTTTATGTTTTTGCATTTACCTTTAATCGAAGATGTAGATTGGTACATACCGTGTTCGAAAAAGTTACACAAATGTTCACTCACCTGAAACAAAAAGAAATCTGAATAAGAACAAAATTATAATAAAGACAGATTTTAGAAACAAGTACAGTAATTATGAAATACGCAACAATATTCCTTCGAGATAAAAAAATATTAAGCAATTCTTTTCCAGTTATAATCCATAAATTTAAGTATTTAATTTAGTCCGAATCTTTTTTCATTTCATCCACAAATTTCATTAAAAATTTCTTCTAACCTCGGAGGAACATAAAAACAAAATAAAATTCTTTTTCTGTAGCCGATTTGAAATTCCTGGGGCGATAAAAAACCTCATTTTTCTAAGTTTATAGCATCCATTCATCAGATATTGTCCTTGTCAGTTCTCGACTGTCCAGAATCTGTCGAGGTGTCGATTTAAATTTCCGAAAAGAAAAAGGTTAACTGCTTAGCAATCGATCTGGTAATTTTTCTCGGAGTAAATCTACTTCATGCATATATGTATCATTCACATAACCCATTTATGCTGACGTTTTTATCGAAGACAATCTCTCCGACTGTGCAGCGTGGGTGTATGTGTTGGAGTGTTCGTGTGTCGTAAAACTGGCTGTCAAATTTCCTACAGATTACTTTAAGAACCGCTATTGATACTGCTATATGCTTTTAGCATGGCACCGGTTTGTCTATATCTGCACGTTTTTTCGATTTTTTAAGGGATGATAAAAGATACGGAGATTTAAATTCAAGACAATCTAGGTTCATAAAAAGTTATTGAATGACTGAAAAATTGACAAAATTTAATTAAAGTAGATGGTGGATAATTGCTGTGATGATAAAATGAGTTGGTGCACTGCTGCATTTGACATCGTGCTTAGAAATTATAAAATAAGACAAGCATCTATTTCAAAATTGACGAAATATCAAGCATTTGATTGGGGTCCTCCACCATAACAAAAAATAAACTGTATACTTTATACTCAATAAATAACGATTAAGATAAAAATTCTAATGTGGTCAAAACAAAACCTCCCGCCATTTAATTTTTATTAATTTAAATACATAAACTCCGTTTCCACGACTTGGTCCCTACGTCATCAATCGTAACCATATGATTCAAATCGTCAGGAGAAGTAGAGAATTGATGACGTCATGTTGTCGGGTGAAATCGTCTGATTTCCATAGTAGTCATATAAATCAAAACTGAAAACTGACAGTATATAGTATAACTTATACCGTGTGAATATTAAAATTCATCAAACTTCAAAGTAAGACATTTATTTCGCAATAATAATTGAATAATTATGATGTAGTATTAAAACTGACAGTATTAGAATAAAAATAACCTATATTGTGTCAGTTTTGTTATTCATCAAAATTCGAAGTATAAATAGTTATTTAGCAATACTAAACGAATTGAATAAATACGATATAAGTATAATGGATGCAATATAGATATCTCTTTTTATTATCCAAAAGCAATATATTGCAATAATTGTCAGCAACAGAAATACATACACACAAATAATTGAAATTGTATCTCATCTTTCATTCTATGAGGAATTTTGTCCTATTCTTCTACTATGTTCATAATTCTTCAAATTCATTGACGGCATTAGCGGTATTTCTTAAGGATATATGTAATATTAATATATCTATAATTTTACACACATATTTAATTAATAATACAATAAGATAGGTACATTAAATGTACTCGTACCTCCCAGAAAAAAATTCCAGTAATGTTAGTAAAACTACTAATTTTTGACATTGGCATTTTGCATTTATCTGTCAATTACAAAATTTAAATATCTCAACCAGTTTCATGGAGTTGTTTGAGCAACCAGATTTATTACAACAGAATAATATATATTATATACTATATCTCTGAACCTATAGGAGATATAATAAAAAAAATGTGTCAGATTATCCAATTGTTACCAGAACCTATTCTCAGCTCTTCCCATTATTGTTAGATTGAGGAATCCGTAGTTACACAGGTCTTTAGTCTTATAGAATTTGAAGAATCGCACCTCCAACATTCACACACACACACACTCCCACACATACATCATCGTAAAAATGTTATAATCGGATTCTAAAAACTTTAAAAATGTTTATTCACTAAAATATGGATATGAAATTTTAGCATGAATCCAATACCTCTATTAGCGAGAGGTAAAAATAAGAGTGGAGGATCCCATCCTCTCTGTCTTTTGGAAAGATAAGTCTAATATGAGATCAAATATAATTACATATATTAATAAGTTTTAATTTCAATCTCAAGGATTCCGTATCAATTTATTGTTGTTTCGTATAGAAAATATATCAAACATGTTAGATGTTGTAACTAATTATGTATATTATTCATTTAATAAACACTGTAAACTGAATTTAGTAATGTTTCGTTAAAATGTTTACATTACGATTAGGTTTGCTATTACCTATAACATAGTGGTTTACATATGCTTCATTAAATATTTTATGGAACATTCAATACCATTTGTAATTAAATCTGCATTAAGAGGCTATTTCAGGAATATATTTTACAGGTCAAATGTTAAATAGCATGTAGTATTATGTAATGTCAATTATTAATTAAAATTTAATCAGCTCGTTAAATATCCTCCACACTGGAATGTAGTTCACTAGTTAGTTTCATTATTATCCACAAGAATATAACACCACGTTAGAAGCATTTTATTGAAAAACTAAATCAGGCGTTCATTTAATCCAGGACATCCATTTTCACTTGTTTCTGCGCCTTTTACATTTTCCTTTATCTCAATTCTCCCGTGACATTTTCCGATGCTAAATACCAAACAAACGCTTAGCAAATGGATTCGTCAAGAAACAAGTGACGTGAAAATGACAAGTGAATGTTTTCTGTCACAGTAAGTAGAACGCTTTTGGTTTTCGTTTGAGTTTCGTTTCTTGTTGAGTAATTGCTTTTTATTTGATTGCATACAATAACGAAGAAATGTTATTAAGAAATAATTGTTATTTTGTATCTTTGACAATTGTTCTATAGCATAGTATGATTATAGAAATTTTACATGTACAAAATACAGAATGAATGTAATTAGGACAGAACAAATGCTAGTTAAAGAACCTTTACTAAGGTTGTAAGTTAGCTGGTTCATTGTATTTCTACCTTCCGTCACCTTTAGGTAAGGAAGGTATTGCCTTTGACCAAAAAAATCAATGTTGTGTTTTTAATGAATAAGCATGTTTTAGGGACCCTATAATATGATTTTACCATTTTTACAATGATGTCTGTATGTATGTATGTATGTATGTATGTATGTATGTGTGTGTGTGCGTGTGTGTGTGTGTGTGTGTGTGTGTATGTGTGTGTGTGTATGTGTGTGTGTGTATGTGTGTGTGTGTGTCAATACCACGATTCCAAAAATTATAATTTTTTCGTATTCCTCAAGTTTACATCCAGAAGAAATAGTGATTAGATTTTGGTTATAATTGGTGAACCGGAAGTAGCCTCATTTAAAGATTTAATAGTTAAATATGCTTCAATAATATTTAACGTTATTATAACTTAAAGAATATATTATTCTCTATACGATTTGATTACATTTTATACTTCATATTCAATAGATATGGAGTTAAAGAATTATAAAGATATTATTTTTCATAAATCAGCCAGCTATGTTAACCATGAAAATTGTTAATATATTCAGATAATTCAAATTGACAGATGTCAGTATCAATAAAAAGTTAATGAATGTGGCAGAGATGAGGATGTTGAAGTAGATGTTGGGGAAGACACGAAAAGATACGGTAAGAAAATAACTCTAGAGTTACAAGTTTCTAGAAATATACAAGAGAGACGATTACATTGGTTTAAACATGTCATGAGGAGGAATGAAGAATATATTGGATGAAGAATGAATAGCTTAGTAATAGATGGTTGAAGAAACAGAGGAAGACCAAAGATAAGATGGAAGGACTGTATTGCGGAAGACTTGAGAGAAAAGGAACTGAATGAGAACGACACGCATAGTTTGTTTGTGTGTGTGTGTGTGTGTGTTTCTGTGTTATTGGGGATATACCTGTTGAGATAAAAATTCTGACAAGCACACATATGTATATCAACATTTTACCCTAAGGTAGTTAATTTCATTACGTACCTACGGAAATTTGAAAATATAAAATGAAGAATTCGAAATGGACTTATCTAGATATAGCAATATTAGTACCCTATTTATTTTGATTTATTATATACTTTCTATGTTATTTAAAATAAAGTAATATTTCTTTTTCCTATTGCTACCTTAACACAAATTCTTGCACGAAAGTACTTTACTCGTTAATTTCATTTCAGGCACTTTTCACTTTATCTGAAATACATGGCATTGGTTATACATATAAATTTATACCGGTATACATATTTAAAAACAGTTAACCAGGTCAAAATCTGATAAATAATATATTAAATTTCACTCTACGTTTCACCCATTTAAATTTCTCATAAAAGCTAAACTAGGTAAATGCATTTCCCGATTTGCAGTTCACGTCGGACTGATGTTATCTGACCCACTTCACATGTTTCAATTTATAGGTTAGATTCGAAATTTATATTTCTATGAAGGTTATTTAAAATTCGCAAGTGCCACAGCAGACACACAATACGTTAACAAATGAAAATAATATCAAAATGACATTTTATTCATATAATAATAATTATGAATAAAGTATGTATTAAGAATTAATCATTAAAGCCATCAATAACAAAATGAAAACTGTATATGTGTTAAAATGTTATAATTCCTGCAATATACCTAATAAATAATTCATTTTATGTTCGAAATAAATTGAATCAACATAATATTGGGTAATACTTTTCGGATGTGCGATTTTTTCCTTCCTCATTCTTTTTCCTGAAAAAACTTAACCTACTTCTTATATCCTAACGTAAGTATTTAAAGTCAAGTATCCTTTTCTCCTGCCATTATTACTTGGCATTTTATCCTCCATAAAATTTCGGTATCCAAGTAGGTAGTGGCCTGTATGTTGATGACTTGTTCTCATCTTGAGGATAAGGGCCTAGTGCCTGTACTTTAGCCCTTGGCAAGGTATAAGGGCCGGGCAACGTTTATGTTATGCGTTAAGGTACAAGCTTTCAGAGAAAGAGTTGATGGCATGATGCACTTTCAGAGGTTACATATTTCCAAGTATACCATTATTGAAAAAGTAACATACTTGTAGCTTGCATGAATTGTTTACTGTATAATAGAGTAAAATACATATTTTCAGTACATCATTATGAATTATTCTATTCTACTTGCTACAGTATCAGGAATTAGGGATTCCAAATTAACGAACTTTTGTACAGTGTATTTATTTAATTTTTTTCGATCTATTGCCAACGTAGTGCTCTTTTAAGTTGTCAATATTTTTTTTTTTAATTTAAACAAAGATTCTACGATTCGCAAATCAATTTTTCCATTTTTGTAAAATAAATGCACATTGTACAATATAATTTATAATTACAATCATAAATGCATACTAAGAGCAGTCTTATGACATATCACCTTTACTTTGTTTAATAAATTTAAAAGAATCTCGAAGCACTGATTTCATATTTATATTGGAATTTACCTTTCCTAACAAATTGCAAAGCACTGTTAGTATCAATTCATTTAAGAAAATAGAAGATGGCGCTTGAGAGATGTACGATTATTATTATGACATAGATTTAGAGGTTATGTAGAGCATAGGATATAGGTTGTTATTATCACATCAAATTTAATAACTGTAGTTATTATTTACATAATAAGTATATATTCTAAACTTACGTTTTAAAAATTTAATGTTTGTGCTTAATATTAGTAATTTTTATGTGTTTTCAATATTGACAGTCATCGTAGTCAATATCTCAAGAAAATACACAAATAAATAAAACAAAAGTATTACTTACACTTTAAATAAATATCAGAAGTATATTTAAATGTATTTTGCATTAAAATAAATCATATAGCCACGAAAATACATAATAATTTGCGCAACAACAACGAATATGACAACTTGAGCAACGTCATGGCCATACCCTGAGTATATAGGTACTCCAACCGTTTTACATGCAAAATCGTGAAACCAAACTTTGTCAATAATAAATATTTTATCTGTAAACATGCACAAGACCGAAATATTAAAAATTACAACAAAACATGGATTTTATTTGATAATTGACAACTGGCAGGTGATTTTTTTCGTTTTTGTGAACTAGGTTTGCATTCTGTCCAATACCTTGAAAGTTTAGCTTGATGGAGATTTGAACCCCAACCTTCAAAAATTCTTTCATCCCACAGGCAGACAAGCTAGCCATTCAGCTACAATGATAGTTGAAAATATTTTTATATTACATAATAAAATATTGAAACAAATATTTATTGACATTTACTTATAATTTTCTTTGATTTATGCAATGATAATAAAATAATTAGTATTACAGGAAGTAATGTACTATTATCATATTAAATATCAAGGCTTAATTTTCTGCCGGACATTTTTTATTTACAAAAAACTGTTTTCCCATGTTAAACGCCTATGTCAAAGTTTGCTTGGGACACATGGTGTATATATATATATATATATATATATATATATATATATATATATATATATATATATATATATATATATATATATGCACTATTTGCTGGACCGGCACAATATTATACTGAAAATATGTATACGACCAACGTCTTACAAGTACAACCACACATTTCTAATTTGTTGATCAAGCTCTACCAATCATCTCGCTAATGTAATTATTATAAAATCTGTATTTGCGGTCATCTCAATCTCAGTGTCAATTAGCACAATAATCAAAATAATAGTATTGCGGTGATCCCAGTTCTATTCTAAGCTTAACCATATAACCGCGAATTCCATGGAACAGCGGCTGCATGCCTTGTTAACTAGACTCATCTACTAGACTACTAGACATGTGGCAGATGTTTAATTACATTAAAATAGAGAGTAGGTAGTAAGATATTTGATGGAGAATATAAGACACGAGAATAGTAAGCTTCGTAGCTTGAGTAGATATTACATAGATTATCTGTCGACATGCATGTCTGTATTCAATTCATGTTAATGTAGGTAATTATTAAGTATCATGTATAAATAGTAAATTTTTAAAAAATAATGCTGAATAGTATAATTTACAACAAGTAATGGAATGGCCCATATTCCACACGAGCAAAAAGTTTGTGGCCCGAACCGAAAGCAAGGACTACAGGGTTTGCGAGTGTGGATTATGCCATTCCAAACGTGCTGTAGACTATTTTCTCTAACAAGATTTTAGAAATTACACATAAAATGTTGATTGATAATAACAATATATTATCATATACCATTCAATATTTTTTTTTTGACGCCAATCCATAAATTGCTTATAATAACTCCATTCATATTTTTCTTTTGATTTATTTGGTAATAACTGACTTCCTGTACCATTAGCAAGTTCCCTTATTTATATATGTTTTTCTATAAAATGTCTTCAGTTAATTTTCTAATATATTATTATTTAGATAAACTTATTACTCTGGACAACTCCAAAAACCTGTAAAACTTAACAAAAAATTCTAAAAATGTTCAAAACTTTAAAACGTTGAACGCGAATACAGAAATAAATAAATAAATATAAAATAAAGAGTCATAACCATAGCAACCGGACCAAGATATTTGATATACCGCGCTAATATGCGGCTAAATAGATTGTGATTCGTCGAAAGCCGTGCGGAATTATTCCAAACGGCGTACGGAATTATTCCACACGGTTTGTTGGCATAATATTAATTCCAACATAATTTTAGTTGTGGAATGTGTAGTTTCCAAAATAGTGTTGGAGAAAAATAATTCTATGATCATTAATAATATAAATATAAATAAAATAGTAATTTATGAAACATGAGTAAAAAGTATAGTCTTATTTTGACGAATATACAGGGTGTAACACCAAAACCGACCACCGCCATTATTCTCTTTATTATTATAGTTACAAAAAATATCATAGAACAAAGTTGTAGAAGACCAAGGGGGACATCCCATTAAAGAATATTTTTTTTTAAACCAGTGGTTCTCAAGTTACCACATAAAGTTATATTTTTTCAAATGGATTCATATTTTTTATGCCTAGTCGATAGCGTATTTTTATCTGAATTCAACCATGAGATTATTTTATATCCTTACATAAAAATATTGAGAAAAAGTCAATTGAAATTTAAATAAATTTAATTTTTATAATTATTTTTCAGTAGGCTATGAATGAAAAACAATTGACATTAAATTAAAATGAAACAAATATTTGTTAAAAACGTTATAAACAGTGTTCTATTAGATTTCTGTCCTAAATACATAATTCAAATTGACACATAGCAGGTTTTGTTTTTCATGTATAGCCTACTGAAATATGACTATAAAAATCAAATTTATTTAAATTTCAATCGCATTTTTTTCAATATTTTTATTATGTAAAGATATAAAACCAATACATGGTTGAATTCAGAAAAAAAGACGCAATCGAATAGGCATAAAAAGTATGTATAATCCCATTTGAAAATATAATTTTGTGTTGCAACTTGAGAAGCACTGGTTTAAAGTACTATTTTGTTCTTTAATGGGACGTCCCCCTTGGTCCCCTATAACTTTGTTCTGTAGTATTTTCTGTGACTATAATAATAAAGAAAATAATTACGGTGGTCGGTTTTGGTGTTACACACTGTATATGTGAATCACAAGACAGACAAAGGGTTAATGGTAAAATGTCAATCCATACTCTCTGCAAGGGATCAATAGTTTAGGTTTAGAGTGTATTTCTAACTATTCTAACAGTAAAATAATGCATTAGTTCAAATGGAATTAGCCCCCACGGTCCTTGCTCATTAAGCAAGTACAATAAACATTGAACCATTATTGTGTATTTTGCAATGCAAATTTGAGTTTAAAAAGAAAAACCTAAACAAAGATTAGAGATGAAATCAATAGTCTGGATGGTGTGTAGGTGGACGTTGAGCAGCGCCCAGGACAAGTACGGCTCTACACGATTCAAAATGAAATTCTCGGCTGTAATTTACGCAGCGAGCCGCCCGGACTGCTGTCCGACACACAGGCGTCGAGCCAAAAGGTTAAGTGAGCTTAATTTAATTTTTCTCTCTTGGCAAGCTACTTGTGTTGTTCCGCTATCCCTTTGAAAGCGCCCGTCTGCAGGTGAAATATATATTTTTGTTCTGCGAATTTAAATTACTTGAAAAACATTATGCGCTAGTCACCGTGTTTAGTTGAAAATGGTTCGAGCAGAAATTAAAACGTTAATTCGTACATGCGGATCTGTGAAGTTCATAGCGGAAAATTAACTGCAGCACAAAATGTTTATTCTAAAGAATTAAAAACAAAAATGTACTTGTGAAAACTATTCTAATTAAATTGAAACATCCCCAAATACAAACTTCCATTATTTCTGTTTATACAAAAAACAAAATATCTATTTTATATTCAGTAAACAGTATTCATATACTTTTTGATATGATTCAACTTTGTTTTACACTAATTACGATTTTACATTAATTAAAATAATATTATATTTTGTTATTTATTTCCGTACTTCATCTATATTAGAAGATAAGTTTATTTTGAACTAGTTCAAAGTCAAAAAACATAATACATACAGTTTTCCAGAATAACAATAACAGTGATGTAATATACATTGCATTACCATAATTGTGATATGAAAATTGTAGTAAACGAGAATAATTCCTGCAAATAATGCCTTCTCCACTTGAATTAGCATCAACAAATTTACTTGATGGTGTATTTCATCACAACACAAAAAATAATTGTCGAGGTTACAAATATGATGTACGCAATTGCAACCAGTACAAGATATGACAAATAACAATAAGAAAAAAATATGTTGTGGTCAGCACAATACCTTTTAACACTTCCGTTTTTGGTTACATAAAAGTATAGGACGCGAGCAGTCAAGTGACTTTGTTGGCCTTAACAAGCAGATGGGGGGGGGGGGGGGCGTCTGAATGACAACTAGTAATTTATGTACATATAGATGTGAAATGTCATGTACTTGTCGAGGAAAATAAACCACATGAAATTGAAAAGTCACTAAATTTAAAATGAAAAATTATGATATTTGACATCAATGTACATAATTACTAGCTGTCATTGTAACACAGACCCCCATATCTGCTTGTCAAGGCTAACAAAATCACACTCTATACCAAAAATTCTACTTACATCTATTCTTTATATTTAGATTTTTACCTTCCGTCACCTATAACCTATAGGTAAGGAAGGTATTGTCTTTGGTCAAAAAATTCGGTGGAGGTGGGAGAAACATAGGAAGACCAATTATAAGATGAAAAGACTATTGCAGAAGACTTGAGAGAAAAGGAACTGAATGAGGACGACACGCAAAACAAAAATGAGTGGAAAAAGAAAATAAAAAATAGCGACCCCTAACGAATGGGAAAACTAAAGAAGAAGAAGATGTCAGTGTCAAGTGCAATTTGCATAGTTTGTTTATGAAATAACTTTACTGGAAATATAGGATCTTTTGCAAGAAAATTTATGTATAGGGCGAGTGCAGTGACATGACTTCGCTGACTTTGGCAAGCAGATATGGGGACCCGTGTCAAAATGACAGCAATTAATTATATCCATAACTGACAAATGTTATAATTTTTCGTTCAAAATTTCATAATTTTCTTATTTCATGGGGTTTGTTTGTTATCAGGAGTATAGAATTCAGTTGCCGAAAAAGGGAGTCACATAATACCAAAAATTTAGAATCTTTTGCAAGAAAATTTATGTATGGAATTTGTACATAATACACAGCATTGACGGAAGGTATTGTGCTGATCACATCAGATTTTTAAATTTTGAATTCATTCTAACAAGAATTTTTGTCCTGTTATAATTTTTCGAAATGTTTTCAATTCATTGCCGGGATTGACAGTATTTTTGAAGGGTGTATGTAATATACCTATAATTTTAATACAATAAGAAATAATATAATGTATGTACTTCCCAGAAAAAAAATTCTGTAATATCTCTGGATTTTTGACATTGACATTTATCTGTCAGTTACAAACAATTTCATTTTTCAATTGGTTTCCATGACATTATTTGGGCTGTGAGATTTATTACAACAGATTATTATATACCTTATATTTCTTTATCTCTGAATCTATAAAAGATATAATAAAATATTTATATGTATCAGATAGAGAATTTACTTTTCTTTAATACAAGCAAGAACAAAATTTTTCAAAAAAATAATATTTAGATTTTTTTAAAAAAATCTGCTACTTCCGGTTGTTCAATTATTACCAAAAAAATTCCAGTTCTTTTCAGTAATGTCCGATTGAGAAATACGTAGTTAAATAGATATTAAGTTATAATTTTTGAGCAATCGTTCTTCCAACCTCCCCTCACACACACATACACACACACACACATAATACACACAGACATTATCGTAAAAATATTAAAAAGGGACTTTAAAACGTACTTAATCATTAAAATCTGGATATGCAATTTTTAGCATGAATCGAATACTTCTCTTAGCGAGGTAAAAACGTATGTAGGTGGATTAGACAGAAATAATAAAAAACATATCGTTACTATCAACAACTCAAAACACTTTAATACGCTTATTTTAAGTTAAATATTTTTTCTTTTTCTTGGTCACTTATTCCTTGCACATTTTTGAATGTTTCTGATGATATTACTGTCAACATTAATAAGTAAATTATGATTTAAGAATACAAATGTTGCTGCCAGTAAAATATATTTTAATTTTACATGAAAAAGTTCTTTGCGGTAAGTCCAATGTTGTAAAAATGGTGTAAATCTAATAAAATACCAGATTTGGTTCAAATTTAAAGCCGGAGATACTAGTCTTATGTAGAAGTAATTTAGAAAGAACGGTGCAAGTACCAAAATATTTTGACTCATACGCTGAGAGAATGTGGGTGTATTTAAATAAAATGGATATTATACAAAACCTAACTCAGAGTAGGCTATGAACAGAGAAACGTATGTCAATTTAAAAATATTTAATTAAATTCAGTTTGACACGAAATATTATCTAAAGAAATAAAAGCTTTTATCCTTGAGTCTTATTTTCAAAATGGAAACAAATTAGAAACCGGCAAATGGCTACTATATTCTTTATTATTACCTTTTCTCCTTAAAATTACATTTTAAAATTGATTTTGACAACTTGACTTTTGTATTGAATAATGATTAGACAGATGTTTCTCTGCTCATAGCCTACTCCGACTTAGGTTTTTATTGAACACACTGTATTAACATAATATAAGATAAAATATTGTTAATTTTTTTTCTGATTGAATAGGTTAAAAATAATTAATACTACCATTTATATTATTTTAAATCCTTATCTATACTTTTCAAAAGAACATTAGATATACACTTCACAATTTTGGTTATTTGATTCTATATAGATTTATATACTACCAACGTAAGAAATAATGCTGGAGAAAATGTTATTTCCTTGAAATAAATTTTACTTATAAAAGCTTTCTTCCTTATTTCGATCTTTCGCATACCCAGTTTCCTGCTGTATATGGTATTTGTCATGTGTCAAATGTTTCTGACACTCGACAACCAAGAAAAGAAATAAAGAACAATAGAAAACAGAAAAACGTGCACTGAAATGTGATAATTGTAGTTTATTGCTATATTTTTTCCTCAGACCTTCATGCAATTGTTTGAAATACAAAATGCTTTTAATTTGGCGTGCATAATATTCTGATTATTTAGTTATTTGTTATGTTTAATTATACAATAATTATGTAAATAAATGACAATAAAAGTGCTGTTATAACATAATAATTTTAAAAGTTAATTGACATGAATATATTATTATTTTGATCAGGCACATTATGCAACAATAATTAAGTAAATGAAAATGACAATATCATATTCATATTAATAAATTACACAAGTTTAAAATAATGTATTATATTAAAGTGATCTTTATAAATAGTTTCCACAATAAATATAATAAAGTACAATAATTATTACGATTAGAGCACCCAGAAGTGATTTAAATAGAAGTAATTTGTAGGTCTGTTTTTTTCTACCTTCCGTGGATGGTAAGTTTTTAATGAATGAAAACGTTTAGGCCCTCTAGAATACGATTATACTATTTTTACGAAGATGTCTGTATGTATGTGTGTGCGTGTGCGTATATGTGTGTGTGGGTGTATTTTTCGTGTGCGTTTCGGATCGCACAACCATAATACCATAAATTCAAAAAATATAATTTGTTCGTATTCCTTGAGTTTACATCAAAACGAAGAGGTGATTAGATTTTGATTTCATTTTTTACTTTATATTCAATGCACATTATTTTTTGAAAAATTATGTTAATACAATAATAAAGATCTTTCATTTCTCAATCTGGTACATTTAAATATTTAATTATATCTTGTATAGATTTAGAGATATATACAAGTAGTATAGAATAAATCTGTTGTAATAAAGCTCGGTGCCCAAACAACTCCATGGAAAACAGTTCATATATTTAAATGTTTATAATTGATAGATAAATGCAATATGTCAGTGTCAAGAATCAACAGTTTTATTAACATTACAGAAAGTATATTTAAAATTTCTTATTGTACTATTAATTACATATTTAAAATTATAGGTATATTAAGGAGAAAATTCTTCATAGAAAGAAATAATAGATGCAATTTGAATTATTTGTATGTACAAAAAATGGTAAATTCGTTGATTATGGCCCGAGTTCGATCCCGACTGACACATAATTGACCCTTGTGGTGCACTCTCCACGACAGTAGTGAGTGCCCGTGAGATAAAGCCTGGTAATCGCTCACACGATACAAATATTTTATAATTTAGCGATATCTGCGTATAAAACAGCTAGGCACGCCCAGCAATGTGTAATATGCCGTGATGATATATTTATTTATTATTTATTTATGTAAAATAAAATGGAAATGGCGAGAGGTCATGTGTTGCCCACATTAGATTTTTTAAATTAGACATCTGATAATATAAAATAACAGGTGTAATAACCAAATATCGGATTAAAATAGATGAAATATGTAATTAATTAATTTTCTTTAAATCAGAAAGGCGTAATGTTGACATATTGTAATACATGAATTTGTTTTTTACCTTCCTTCACCTCTAGATAAGGAAGGTTTTGTCTTTGGTCAAAAAATTCGGTGATGAGTTTTCATTGAATAAGCACGTTTTAGGGTCTTTACAATACGATTTTACTATTTTTACGATGATGTCTGTATGTGTGTGTGTGTGTGTGTTTGTGTGTGTGTATGTGTATGTATGTGTATGTATGTGTGTGTGTGTATGTGTGTGTGACCGCGGTTTCGGGCACGATATCTCCAATACTAGAATTCCAAAAATTAAAATTCTTGCGTATTCCTCTTCCTTACAACCATATGCAGACTTGATTAGATTTTGGTTATAATTGGTCAACCGGAAGTATCCTCATTTGAAGATTTTAACAGTTTTTCTTGAAAAACTCAGTTAAATTTTATTATAACTTAAAGAATATATTATTCGATTTGATTGCATTTTATATTTCATATTCAACAGATAGAGTTAAAGACTTACAAAGATAATAAATTTCATAAATCAGCCAGCTGTGCTAACTTAACCATCGAAACTGGTAATATATTCATGTAAATCAAATTGACAGATGTCAGTATCAATAAAAAGTAAATGAATGAAAGAATAAGGGAAATAACTCTAGTGTTGGGCTTTTCTAGAAAGATATAAGAGAGACTTACATTGGTTTGAACATGTCATGAGGAGAGATGAGTATATTGGAAGAATGAATAGCTTATAACAGAAGGTGGAAGAAACATACGAAGACCAAATAATGTAAGATTAAAGGAGAAAAAAGGAACTGGATGAAGACGACATACAAAACAAAAATTAATGGAAGAAGACAATAAAAAATAGCGACCCCCTAACGAATGGGAAAAACTAAAGAAGAAGATGTTAATGTCAAGTGCAATTCGCATAGTTTTTTATGAAATAATTTAACTGGAAATATAGGATCTGTTGCAAGAAAATTTATGTGTAAGGCGCGCAATGACGTGGAATTCAGTTGCCGAGAAAAGGAATCATAAAATACCAAAAAATAAAATTTTGAATGAAAAATTTTGACGTGAGGATGACGGATGAAGAAAATAAAAAATAGCGACCCCTTACGAATGGGAAAAGCTAAAGAAGAAGAAGATGTCAGTGTCAAGTGCCATTTGCATGAAATAATATTACTGGAAATTTAGAATCTTTTGCATGAAAATTTATGTATGGAATTTGTACATAATACACAGAATTAACGGAAGGTATTGTGCTGGCCACATCAGATTTTTAGATGATATATTCAAACAAATAATTAAAATAGCAAAATTTCTTGATTATATTTCTTATTCACATGCGACCATTAGTATAGCATGTATTCGTGGAAGTAAAGATAACTTAAATGATATTTTTGTGAATATTTTGATTATTGAAAATGATTCAGGTGTTTAATAATTGTAAAAATGTGTATACTTACTCATTGTATGCGTAGAATCGATTAACAATACTGCCATATTCGTATTTTTACTCATTTTGTTTAATTTCTTAAAATAAATTATAATTCTTCAATTTTCAATAAAAAGTTCAAAATTTAAAAAAAAATCTAATTTATATTGATATAAGTACTCTTTAATGCGCTGGTTCCAAATTTTGAAACCGCATGTCGATATCTCTTTTCGTTCGCGAGATATTTGCCCTCAAATTTTTACTTAAAAAAACTCATTTTTGGGTTATACCCCAAAATCTGCAAAAATCATATTGCGATTTTTTCAGATTTTAGCCATTTTCAGTTATTTAACTCTAGAGATTGTATTCGTTGTTCAAAAAATATGAAAATTGGAATGCTTATGTAATTTTGCCCAGGGAATCGAATGGTGGTATCAATGAGCTCGTATTTCGACCCATTTTTGGGGTATAACCCAAAAATGAGTATTGTTAGGCAAAACTTTGAGGGCAAATATCTCAAGAAGGAAAAGAGATATCGACATGCGGTTTCCAAATTTGAAATTAGCGCATTAAGGAGTATCTATATCCATATAAAATAGATTTTTTAAAATTTTGAACTTTTTATTGAAAATTGAAGAATTATGATTTTTTAAAAAAATTAAACAAAATGAGTAAAAACACAAATATGGCAGTAATGTTAATCGATTCTATGCACATGAATAAGTATACACACTTTTACAATTATTAAACACCTCAATCATTTTCAGCAATCAAAAATTTGAGAAGAAACCAATTTACCTTCCGTCACCTTTAGGTAAAGAAGGTATTCTCTTTGGTCACAAAATTCAATTATGAGTTTTTCGTGAAAAGCACGTTTTAGGATCCCAATAATACGGTTTTACCATTTTTACGATGATGTTTGTATGTATACAGTCCAGTCCATACGATGTAACTTGGCGAGCCAAAAGAATGTAATTCAGTTCACTATTCCTAAGTTGCGTATTGTCAAATATTTACTTTTACTTCGATGCCACACAGCTTCAGAAGTGAAATAGTGATTTTACAATGTTTTATTGCCTTACACAAAGCAAATTTCACACTAATATACTCAAACTCGGGGTACTAATCAACCCAAGAAGTTATATTCATACATAAGCGTTGGTGCATTTTTTCAATAGTAATAGAAATTTTAGTTTCTTAACTTAATTAATTTAAAAAATAATTAATTATAATATGATTCATATAATAAATAATTCATTCCAATATTTGTAATATATTTTTTTATATATATTTTTTTTATTTTTTTTTGTAATATTCGTAATTTCATTGAACTTCCTTCTTCTTCGGTACGCCTAAGGATTTTATAACTTCCACATTACCGCAGTGATAATGTGAATTGCCCCAACTCGCCAAGTTACATCGTACGGACTGTATATATGTATATGTGTGTGTGAGGATCCTTACGGATCGTATAACTCCAATGGCATATTTCCAAATTGACGGAAGGTAATGTGCTGGCCACATCAGATTTTTTTTACATATAATTAGCAATTTCAATGAATATATCCAATAATCGTTATAAAAATTGCCAAGTGTGCCGACAAATACTACGAGTAAGTTACAGCGGTAGTACAAAATAATGACTACAGATTGTCGAAAATACTGAACGATCTTTTTCAGAGAAAGCATCTCGGATGTTAAGCGACGTATGTCTGTATTTCAAAATAAATAACGCTCCATTTGAAACTGTCCGAGCAGAATTCCTCTCAATTCGGAAATACGATATCAAAGTAGTATTAAAAATTCAGGAGTAAAATAGCCAGACAGCGTCAAGTCTGAAAAATGTTTTATCTGATTCAGGTAACGAGCGATTTTCGACACTTTAAGCCGAGTGTCGACCCAGTTTCCCCAGACAGAAATGGAACCCAACTCGAACCTGGAGACTCCGGTTAAATATTAAAGCAAGCCAAGACTTGAGATACAATTGTTTTAAATCGGGATTCTTTTCTTTCTCCGGAATTACAGCATTATGCTCAATGTTGGCGAAATGTTCTTGCAAATGTAATTATTTGAATTAGACGTAGAAATGGATTACAACAAACTACTTGAATCTCTTTTTATATTACATGATTGTTTAATTATGTTAATGCTCTAGTTTCGCTAAAAATCTACGGAAGTTTTTCGTTTTTAGTGTCTTTGTTTCAGCCAAACAATTGTGTCTCAAAGGTAATTATTATTTTAAATACTATTCAGTTTTATTACCGACTGAGAAAAATATGAAATAGGTATTTATTCCATTGTTTTCTTTAATAGAATATTTACTTATATTCCAAATACTGAGATGTAGGTTAAAAATAAATGTGAATTAGTTACGGCAAAATATACACAATAGTCGATAAAAAGAGTTTTCTTATATTTTGCAACAAAACAATTTAAATTAGAAACAGTCACTTCCGTTGAATGCATGAATCAACATTTTATTTTACATTAAATACTTTTAAAATAAAATAAATATATTTATCAAAGTAGCAAATGATTCAACTAAATTTCGTTTTTTTTAACAACATATTAAAACTTTGTTAGGGCCAGCACAATAACTCTCGCCATTTTCATTTTATATTACATAAGGCGCGAGCAGTCATGTGACTTTGTTGGCCGTGGCAAGCAGATATGGGGGCCCATGTCAGAGTGACAGCTAGTAATAATGTACATAGGTATCCAGCATCATAATTTTTCAATCAGAACATCATGATTTTCCAAATCCATGTGGAATATTTTTCTCTTCTAGTATTCCATACTATTGATAACAAATGAACAATATATCAGACTATTTTGAAATTTTTAATGAAAAATTATGACATATGACAATTGGGACATATATGTAAATAACTACTAGCTGTTATTCTGACACGGACCCCGATATCTGCTTGCCAAGGCCAAAAAAGTCACATGACTGCTCGCGCCCTATAAGTAACGAATTTAACATTTCTTATACACACAAATAATTAAAATTGTATCTCTTCTTTCGTTCTGTGAGGAATTTTGTCCTACTATTCTATGTTCAGAATTCTTTAAATTCATTGACGGTTTTAGCGGTATTTCTTAAGGATATATGTAATATTAATATACCTATAATTTTAAATACATATTTAATTAATAATACAATAAGATATATTAAATGTACTTGTACCTGACAGAAAACTATTTCAAAAATGTTAGTAAAACTGCTGATTTTTGACACTGACATTTTGCATTTATCTGTCAATTACAAAGATTTAAATATCTTAACTGGTTTCCATGGAGTTGTTTGGGCAACCAGATTTATTACAACAGATTATTCGATATTATTATGTACTATATCTCCAAACCTATAGAAGATATAATAAAAAAATTAAATTTGTGAGATTGAGAATTTAATTATCTTTATTATTTGTAGTAACAAATTTTCAAAAAATGATATTTACAATTATTTTTTTTAGTAACTACCACTTCCGGTTGTCCAATTGTTACCAGAACCTATTCTACTCTTCCCGTTACTGTAAGATTGAGGAATCTGTAGTTACACAGGTCTTTAGTCTAAATTTGAGTAATCGTACCTCCAACATCCTCACACATACACACACACACACACACACACACACACACACATACACACACACACACACACACACACACACACACACACCAATTATAAATTAAGATTATTTCGTCCAATAATATTGAGTCATTAAAATTTAAATCGTCCAATAATAAATAGAATTTAACTTTATATTAAAACGAAGAGTTTAGAGTTTGTTATGGGACCGAGATCTGCATTCATAAAATTATTTTTAAATTTATTTATTATTTTACTCTCGTATGCATCTAAATATCTATCATTATTGATATGTTTTAAAGGTTTAATATTAGAATTGTTAATTTTGTGATTATTAAAGAACATAATATGCTCAACTACGTTAGATTTTTTTGGATTACCGCTTTTTAGTTGATAAAACTTTAAACCGAGTATCAATTTGTCTTTTAGTTTAAACGATGTATACTTATACTACAATCATTACAGCTAATTTTATAAATACCGTATTTTTTGAACATAAAATAGATACTAACCTACTCATGGCATACGAAACAGATTTGCACACCCAAGAATGAGTAATATGCCGTGTTGATATATTTATTTACTTTAAAAATTCTTTTAAAAAACCAATTTCCCGTAACTTGCCAAACAAGAGATGCGCAATAATGCTTCTTCATAAGGAAAAGCACATACAAGAAGACAGACAAATAAAATCCGAGCGTAACACAAGGCCTTCAAAAATACTCTCTGTTCTCGTAGTAGATACTTGACACAATCTGTATTTGAGGAACCGTGCTCCATTTTCCCAACAATTGTTCCATCACGAGTCAAACAAGTATAAATAATCAAGCAGGCGAGCAAGCGTAGGCGTGTAAACCAGCCTTAATAACTCTGGCAAGATGCTGCTATTTATTCACTGTATCTAATCTGTATTTAAATAAACTGAATGAGAAGTTTTAGTGAGGAAACACTCTCGGAAGCATAGCTTTCATTATTGTACATCTACAGCGTCCTCTCTTCGTTTTCAATTTGTTTTGTGACGATAGCATCGCCTACTGCGAATACATTATTTATTCTCTCCCTCTGTTGCTATCTCTCCGTAATTTAATGCGTGCATTATTAATTTACATTGTTTTGTTAACTTTTATTGTAAACTCATTCGTTTCAATGGAAATGTGATACCTTTAGGTAATTATATACATACATATACATAGGTACATTATACAGAGAAATAATTAATGGTAAAGTATGTTGTGTTTTCAATATGTTTAAAAATATTTAAAAAAGGATATGCTATATTAGGGTGCTGGTTTGAATGAAACATTTACGAAATTTGAGCAGGGTTGTTATTTTATTTAAAACACTTGGTAGTTTTCGTTACCGTGACGATATTTTCAATTCATGTCACATGTAAATAAAGAAGATGAGTCAAACTTTTACTAAATTTTACAAGTAATTCTGTAAGCATCGTTATGACATAACGAATCATTAAAACGTTATATCGTTATGGTAATAACGAAAATCGTTTAATAGGCTTATTCTGTAAACAATAGGTATGACATTATGCCTTGTTAAATCGTTATTATAACAATAATCGTTAAAGTGGTATTCTGTAAATAATACTTTAATTCTAATTCAGTATTTTTATTCGTGTCAAAATAAAATCGCTATTATGTTGAATACTGATCTCAAAAACTCGTCACATTATAGTTTTTTACAATATTAAAATAATTTAATAAGTTTTTATTCCTAGCGCCTAATGCAAGTTTCCCAATTTGTCTACTACAGATAGTAGTAGTAGCTCTAGCATAGCCCACAACAAGAAGAAGAAACAGTCTGACAGCTGACAGGTTGACAGCAGACTCCCACCAGAACTGATCTAACCTAGAATAAAGTTCTTAACTTGATCCCAAGGTTATTATTTTTTAAAATGAGTTACAGAATACGGATATAAAGATAACGATGATCGTTAAGTAGATACAACGATTTTCATAATAACGATTTCGTTATGATAACGATTCGTTAAGCGAATATTTTACAGAATAGGCGTATAAGAGTTACTAAAATAGGTTAGTGTAATACTATTGAAACTATTTCTCATAATTTCACTACTAGCTTAAGTTAATTAGTAGTATGTGTCTACTCCTGTACTATTAATGAAAAAATCTTCAGTAATATCTCTGAATTTTTGACACTGACATTTATCTGTCAGTTACAAACATTTTAATTTTTCAATTGGTTTCCATGACATTATTTGGGCTGTGAGATTTATTACAACAGATTATTATATACCTTACAATTCTTTATCTCTAAATCTATAAAAGATATAATAAATTATTTATATTCTTTAATACAAACAAGAACAAAAAAATTCAAAAAAATAATATTTTTTTTATGAACCTGCTACTTCTCGTTGTCCAATTAGTACCAAATCTTTTCAGTTCTTCCCAGTAATTGAGAAATACGTGGTTAAACAGATATTAAATATTATAGTTTTTGAGAAATCGTTCTTCCAACCATACATACACAGACACACACATACATCCATCCACACACACACACACACACACACACACACACACACACACACACACACACACACATACACACACACACTCACACACACACACACACTCACACACACACATTCCACACACACACACACACAGATATCATTGTAAAAGTATTAAAATCGGATTATAGGGACCTTAAAACGTGCTTAATCATTAAAATCTGGATATGCGATTTTTAGCATGAATCCAATACCTCTCTTAGCGAAAGGTAAAAATATATTAACCTAGTAAAGATTTATGATTTTCAGTTATTTCCTGACTATATAAATTTATTTTAATAATCTTCAACAACATTTATGCTCTGCCTATCATCATAAACTAAACATACTTATTCTGTACTCGTGTTATGTGTTCTTGTGTATGAAGTAATAAACGTATAAAGTTCCCGTTTCGTTACCTTCTTCCGTATTTCCTGAGTTTTTCCCGATAAATTCTAATTACTCCCAGACGCGAATGTGATGTAGATGTGTCTGATGAAAGTGTTCACCTTTCGCCTGCTACCGCTACCCCGAGTGTTGATATTATCACCTCCTTAATAACATCGTAAACGAGGATGTTCGTAAATAACTTCATATCTTCGCCAGAACGAAGCGATATAATACGCACCCAGAAATAATTACACGCACGTTTTCACTTATAGTTTACAGTTGCAAACATTAAACCCACACGCAGTATGTCGCCGGTTCATTAATATTTTATGTGCGCGTGAGGGAATTGTTAATGTCGAAAGGGGAGCAACACAAATGCTACATTGATTATGATCTATTATTCCAACATTTCTAACGATGAAATATTTACGTAAATACAGATACAACTGTTTTAATAACTTTTGTTCAATACTGCTGATATGATCAACAGAAATTTCATTTTAAATATACATTTATAGTCCAGTCAACGGAGACCAAAAAAGACCATTACCTTACAAAAGGTGAAGTAGAAGTGATTTTAACATAATGTTGTTTAGGTCGAGATAGGAAAAAAAAGTTAAAGTTTTTGACTTCGGGGAGGATCGGCACGGGACACCATCTTGGATCAAATGTGCAAAAAATGAGTTTTTTACCTTCCGTCACCTTTAGGTAAGGAAGGTTTTGTCTTTGGTCAAAAAAATCAATGATGAGTTGTTCGTGAATAAACATGTTTTAGGGTCCCTATAATACGATTTTACCATTTTTACGATGATGTCAGTATGTGTGTGTGTGTGTGTGTGTGTGTGTGTGTGTGTGTGTGTGTGTGTGTGTGTGTGTGTGTGTGTGTGTGTGTGTGTGTGTGTGTGTGTGTGTGTGTGTGTGTGTGTGTGTGTGTGTGTGTGTGTGTGTGTGTGTGTGTGTGTGTGTGTGTGTGTGTGTGTGTGTGTGTGTGTGTGTGTGTGTGTGTGTGTGTGTGTGTGTGTGTGTGTGTGTGTGTGTGTGTGTGTGTGTGTGTGTGTGTGTGTGTGTGTGTGTGTGTGTGTGTGTGTGTGTGTGTGTGTGTGTGTGTGTGTGTGTGTGTGTGTGTGTGTGTGTGTGTGTGTGTGTGTGTGTGTGTGTGTGTGTGTGTGTGTGTGTGTGTGTGTGTGTGTGTGTGTGTGTGTGTGTGTGTGTGTGTGTGTGTGTGTGTGTGTGTGTGTGTGTGTGTGTGTGTGTGTGTGTGTGTGTGTGTGTGTGTGTGTGTGTGTGTGTGTGTGTGTGTGTGTGTGTGTGTGTGTGTGTGTGTGTGTGTGTGTGTGTGTGTGTGTGTGTGTGTGTGTGTGTGTGTGTGTGTGTGTGTGTGTGTGTGTGTGTGTGTGTGTGTGTGTGTGTGTGTGTGTGTGTGTGTGTGTGTGTGTGTGTGTGTGTGTGTGTGTGTGTGTGTGTGTGTGTGTGTGTGTGTGTGTGTGTGTGTGTGTGTGTGTGTGTGTGTGTGTGTGTGTGTGTGTGTGTGTGTGTGTGTGTGTGTGTGTGTGTGTGTGTGTGTGTGTGTGTGTGTGTGTGTGTGTGTGTGTGTGTGTGTGTGTGTGTGTGTGTGTGTGTGTGTGTGTGTGTGTGTGTGTGTGTGTGTGTGTGTGTGTGTGTGTGTGTGTGTGTGTGTGTGTGTGTGTGTGTGTGTGTGTGTGTGTGTGTGTGTGTGTGTGTGTGTGTGTGTGTGTGTGTGTGTGTGTGTGTGTGTGTGTGTGTGTGTGTGTGTGTGTGTGTGTGTGTGTGTGTGTGTGTGTGTGTGTGTGTGTGTGTGTGTGTGTGTGTGTGTGTGTGTGTGTGTGTGTGTGTGTGTGTGTGTGTGTGTGTGTGTGTGTGTGTGTGTGTGTGTGTGTGTGTGTGTGTGTGTGTGTGTGTGTGTGTGTGTGTGTGTGTGTGTGTGTGTGTGTGTGTGTGTGTGTGTGTGTGTGTGTGTGTGTGTGTGTGTGTGTGTGTGTGTGTGTGTGTGTGTGTGTGTGTGTGTGTGTGTGTGTGTGTGTGTGTGTGTGTGTGTGTGTGTGTGTGTGTGTGTGTGTGTGTGTGTGTGTGTGTGTGTGTGTGTGTGTGTGTGTGTGTGTGTGTGTGTGTGTGTGTGTGTGTGTGTGTGTGTGTGTGTGTGTGTGTGTGTGTGTGTGTGTGTGTGTGTGTGTGTGTGTGTGTGTGTGTGTGTGTGTGTGTGTGTGTGTGTGTGTGTGTGTGTGTGTGTGTGTGTGTGTGTGTGTGTGTGTGTGTGTGTGTGTGTGTGTGTGTGTGTGTGTGTGTGTGTGTGTGTGTGTGTGTGTGTGTGTGTGTGTGTGTGTGTGTGTGTGTGTGTGTGTGTGTGTGTGTGTGTGTGTGTGTGTGTGTGTGTGTGTGTGTGTGTGTGTGTGTGTGTGTGTGTGTGTGTGTGTGTGTGTGTGTGTGTGTGTGTGTGTGTGTGTGTGTGTGTGTGTGTGTGTGTGTGTGTGTGTGTGTGTGTGTGTGTGTGTGTGTGTGTGTGTGTGTGTGTGTGTGTGTGTGTGTGTGTGTGTGTGTGTGTGTGTGTGTGTGTGTGTGTGTGTGTGTGTGTGTGTGTGTGTGTGTGTGTGTGTGTGTGTGTGTGTGTGTGTGTGTGTGTGTGTGTGTGTGTGTGTGTGTGTGTGTGTGTGTGTGTGTGTGTGTGTGTGTGTGTGTGTGTGTGTGTGTGTGTGTGTGTGTGTGTGTGTGTGTGTGTGTGTGTGTGTGTGTGTGTGTGTGTGTGTGTGTGAGACGTAAGTTTCGGCTTGCATAACTTCAATACCACGATTATGAAATTTGCCAGTTACGGGCATAACTAATAGCTGTCATTTTTACACGGGCCCCCATATCTGCCATGGTCAGCAAAGTTACGTGACTCCTCGCGTCCTTTGGAATTTGTACATAATACACAGGATTGACGGAAGATAATGTGCTGGCCCCATCAGATTTTTTTAGGATTATAATCATATCTTCGAAAACAGTGAACAAGAATACAAAATTAAAGCTTGTAATTTTTTGTACAAAAAAGGGTTCTTACATTTTTTACCTAGGATGAACTTTTGAGTTCCATTTCTCTTAATTCTTAATTTAACATTAATATAAACATCAATAAAATATAACAAATTTCCTTCTTCGACAGTTAATATGCCAGGGCTCCTTTAAAATTTCTCTGACGTTGTGGGCTACGAGATGCTATTAATAGAAAATCGATAAGCCACATATAATAATAAATAAAACATTTATAAAACTCAGAGTTTAATCATCAAAGAGTGACTTTAAAAAATAGTTAACCAGAATAACAAGTTGTGAAACAAAGTTAAATTACTCAAAAAATAGACAATATTACTTATTCAATACGATGATTTTTAAACCACTTTTGTCAACACTTTTCTACAAATATATTATTGTTTACAAATTACTAGCTTCCATGAAGTTAGTCTCCAAAATTTTAAACATTTGCAGATTTTTACACGTATTTCATACTTAATATTGTTTAACTTTAATCCTGTCGTAATTTTGGATGAAAATTGAGAACTAAGCCGATTTGCAAATGTTTAAAATTTTAGAGATATTTCATGAATGTTTAAGTTGTTAATAACTCGCGAACATGCTGAATTTATTCATTTAATTAAATTTACGATATGGAACTAAATTTAACGTGGACGTTTATAATTTCAGCTCAAATATTTTTTGTTAAAAAACAATGTATTTTCTCTTAAATTTTATATTTTCATTATATTCGAACCAACATAATATTAACATGACAGCTTTTATCAGGTATTAGAAAAAAAAACAAAAGATATTTTTTGTTTCATAAAATCATAAAAGTTATTTATGCAACAAGAGTGTAAACACATTTATGACATGAGGTCATTATGAAACTCATAATGACATTCAGCGCCATTAAATCAGTCATAATGACGATCAAATTGGTGTACTAATTACAAATTAGCGAACTGTCGTAGATAAAATATTAAATGCTTCTAATAGAGATTAAAAACTACCAAATAATATAGAAGAACTGAAAAATCTGCAACACTTCCTTAAAATTACTAAACTGCAGACGGCAAACGCAATGCGAGATTTAATCAAAACGCAATAAGAATTACTGAATTTCGCGTATTATTCATCTTCAATTGTGCTATTTTTTATCACATTGATACCACCGTTTGTAAAATGTATGTCAGGTTTCTTTCACTGGCATTAAATTTCCCCCCTATTTCCTATCGATCTCCATAAACAAAACAGTAGCCATCCACATGACATTGTTATCTCGTCTACACCTCCTAGATGTATTTAACGTTACTGGAGGGAAATTAAAGTCCTCTCCAGACCTTCCTCTTCCGTTCTCGCGAAGCTCACAATATAAAAGTGTACATGCATAACGTACCCCAGGAATATAATTATAGGCCACAACGGGCCGACGAATGTCGCGCGTTGTAATCTACGAGAAAAACAATTTCCCTTGACTTGCTGTGTCTCGCGACGACCATTGCCTGATACAGGTTATGGACCATTTGCATGCTGACGTCATCGTAACTGTGGTAAATACGAATGAAGACACGTATGAAATGTAACTGCATATTGGGGGACTAGTAGCTAGCTGTAGAACATGTCGACCCGCCTTCTTACTTCTGCGGTTTATTGTTATTTCTTTCCAGATATGAGAACTTCTCCTGTTAAGATTTTATGCAAGAGATGAACATCACACTGGGATGTAACTATAACTAGTCTAATCTCTTACTCTGCTTTAAAATATCGCTACTAGGTATTATATAAAGCAAATAAAATATTTGTTCCAATGTAGCGTAAGTATCTCTGATTCTATAATAAAAATTGAATTGTTGAAGATATCAATCCATAGATCGAACAGTACGAATTCGGAACCAGTTTCAGTTGCTTTAGCTGTTTCTCAAATTTTTTTTTTTTGGTTTGCTTTTCAAATATCCGAGTAATAACGATTAATTCTAGCTATAATTATTATTAATAAATTTTGTCCAACACCGACTCATAATATACTTGTTACTATGTTATTTTGAAATAAATAATGTACAACATTAGTCACTCCGTGAGAGAATGATTGGGAAGTGATGGAAGAATGATTACAGGTTTTTGCATTTTTATCTTCCATCACCTCTACGTAAAGGTAAGGAAGGTAATGTTTTGGTCAAAAAATTCGGTGGTGAATTTTCAATAAATATGTTTTAGGATCCCTATAATACGATTTTATTATTTTTACGATGATGTCTGTGTGTGTGTGTGTTTGTATGTGTCAGTGCGTGAGTGTGCGTGTGTGTGTGTGCCTATAATTTCGGCCGCGTAATCTCCAATACTAGAATTCAAAAAATTACAATTTTTACGTATTACTCTTCCGTACATTCATATGCAGGCTTGATTAGATTTTGGTTATAATTGGTCAACCGAAAGTACCCTCATTTGAAGATTTTAACACTATTAAATATTATTTTTTGACATTTAATGTTATTAAAATTTTAAAGAATATCCTTATCCATACGAGTTTGCATTTTATATTTCATATACAATGGATATAGAGTTAAAGAAATTAAATTTTATAAATCAGCCAGTTATGCTATAACTATAACAGCTACTATATTAAGAAAATTCTAACTGACAGATGTCAGTGTTAATGAAAATAAAATGAATGTGGCAGAGATGAGGATGTTGATGATGAGACAAATATTGGGGAAGACACGAAAAAGTTGGATAAGGATGAAAGAATAAGGGTAATGACACAAGTGATAGAAGTTTATAGAAAGATACAAGAGAGACGATTACATTGATTTGAACATGACTCGAGAGAAATGGAACTAAATGTGGATGATACGCAAAACAGAAATGAGTGGAAGAAGAAAATAAAACATACCCCTAACGAATGGGAAAAGCTAAAGAAGAAGATGTTAGTGTCAAAGCAATTTGCGTAGTTTGTTTATGAAATAAGTTTACTGGAAATACAGGATCTTTTGCAAAAAAAATTATGTATGGAATTTGTACATAATACACAGTATAGACGAAAGGTAATGTGCTGGCCACATCAGATTTTTTGTAGTATGAAAATGAATTTACCTACATAAGTAAATAATTGCTTCATCTGTCAATACTACAGTCTTCGTTCAACAGTATACCATACTGTCTTTACAGGTAGCAACAGTGTGACACTAAATGACAAATGTCAAATTTATTCCCTATATTTCATTTCAAAAAGAACGCCCTAATACCTTGCTATTAAATTCGTAACCATGGATATGAAAAATCCAATGTTTCACGTTAAAAAAACTCACGGTATAAGCATACAAATGTTGAAAATAAGTGGGTCACTTTTCTCTTTTTAAAGCAAGTCTAGACAAGGTTTTGTAATAATTACTAGTGAGAAATAATTCATTTAATTTTAAATACATAAAGCGTGTTTGTAAATATTTCTACCTTCCCGTATAACGTATTGTGAGATTTAAAAATATTCTTTTATTGCAGACTACGCAATTTTTTTCGTAAATTAATGTAAAAACAATGTTGTTGCTAACCAGACATTCATATTCGTCAGCGCAACTAAAATATATTCTCATTTTGTTTATTTTGATGAATAATGTTAAATAATAATAAAAAATACTTTATGCAACGTTTGCTAAACAGTTATTTATACTATAAGCGAGTATTTATAAAACCTTCGCTTAGCAATTATTAGCAATGAAGGATCCATAATGTTTTATTCAATTATTTAAACGTTATTCAAGTACAAAAGTTCATTTTGAGTCAATATGTAGTAAAAAAATCTGATGTGACCAACACAGTACCTCCCGCCATTTACCCATATGTATATAATTTTTATATTACTTTATAAATTTATCCTTACTATATATAGAAAAAGTATTAAAGAAAACTTGTAGAAAATGGAATAATCTTTAATTTTTATAATAACAAATTGAGAAAAAATTACATTTAAAGGTATTTTTTGAAGAAAAACTATCTTGAGCTTCAAGTAAACTGCCATTTCCGGTTATCCGATTGCCACCAAAATCTAATCAGATATTTCCATATTAGAATAAGGTAGAAACACATGGTTTCAAAACTTTCTGAATGATAGTATTTGAGTTAGAGCGTATACAGGATCCACACACACACACACACACACACACACACATACATCATCGTGAAAATGTTAAAAATGGATTCTAGGGACCTTAAAACGTGGTCATTTACCAAAATCTCGATATGCGATTTTAGCACGATCGCTACCAAGGGTAGCGGGAGGTAAAAAGTTATTTATTTGTTATTGCTCGCCTTGCCACAATATATTATTCCAAAATCTACGATGATATTAGGACCTTTTCACACCAGAAAGTAGCATTTAAGTTGGTATCAATTATATAATTTAAATATAATTATAAAAAATAGCCATTTGATTTTGTCCCTATATTTTTAAACACCTGTATGTAATATAAAATACAACCCTGCGTATAAAGTATAATAAAACGTGTGTTGCAAATCATGTTTTTGATTTTTCCGGAATCTGGGATAATAGTGCTTTTTTGCAGCCCCTTTGATATCGCGTGATATATCTGAATTTACGACAGATATCTTTTTTTGTACCCACGAAGAAGAATCAAAATCGATCCCATTTTTTTTTTGTATAAACAAAAAGTAAAACACCACAGACCGCCACAGACTATTACATTGATATAGTAAAACGTGAGTGAAACTAACAAGCGAAATAATTGTATCTACTAGATTTTTAAAACAAAACTTCGGAAATTTGTTTCATTGATTTAAAATATAAAGATACATTTTTTACCAGAATTAGAAAAAGTCTGGAAATATAACACCGTAAGGAAAGGAGTTGTGATTTTGTGTTACTTATGTAATATCTCGCTACAAAAATGAGATATTTCCCAGCGACGAAATATAACTAGACAAAACTTCATTTGGTTTGTTTTGATTTCGGCTGGCCAGACAGAGACAACTAGAGATAAAGATATGTTTAGTCTAGTTTGAGCACTGCTCACTAGCAGCGCAAATGTTCTTAATAATATATTCTTTGGAAATAAAAAATAAAACTACTAAATTATGATTAAAACCAGCAAACGAATTATAATCCAACATATTTTAAGTCGATTAAGTCAGTACCTATCTACCTTAGTAAATAATACACCGGAATATAAAAACTTCTTATTATTGTTACATTGTTTATAATAACTTTCGTTTCGTGGTGTATTCCAATTTTAAAATAAATATCTAAAATTAAATTTAATAACTGTGTTTCGTGATTGTTCAGAGGGTCTTGATCAAGTACATGATCCTGCAAAGGTGTTAAAATATCTTATAGTAAATTTGTGCCTTTCAATATTTGGAGCCAAATGGTAAACTACTAGTAGGTCCTGTCACTTATAAAATGTATTTAAAAAGACCTCCTGATTGCAATAATAGGTGTGAAAAGGATTTTCGACTCTTTAGAATACTATGTGAAAGAAAAAGAAAATAAATTTAGTGTAACTTAATAAAAAGAACTGATTTGTCGATTGTCCGGTAAATTTGTATTTTGTAATTATAATACAAAATTAATAAATATTTTACATTGAAATTTTTAATTTTTATATCGATAAATATATTTTTCATCGTATTGGCGCTTAAATTAGTATTTTAATACTCGATGGCATCTAGTGAGAAATGCTCGAACTAGACTAAATATATCTCTATCTCTAGTTTCTCTTTCTGACTAGCCAAAATCAACACATTTGGTGGGGAAGGATAAGAAATGTTTTGTCTAGTTATATTTCGTCGTTGATATTTCCTAACTAGTTACGTAAATCATACATAATGTGGACTTTTTATTTTCTTGGTATAAATTTAAACGAAGATAATTCTTCTTCTTATGTAAATTTGATGAACCAGCATCAGCATTTCTTTTTTTTTAATCCATTATGATATACTCTATCTTTCTGTTGTGAAAAATGACGTTCATGTGTAATGCATATGAGTAGGTGTGGGTGCGTTACGTAAAGTATCTCCCGGCGCAGAGTAATGCGTAATGGGTTAATGCATGCAGCGGGGCCCGAACCTGCCACGGTTCGCTTGACAACTGTGTCATGCCATTGCCAACGGGTTTTCCTTTTGCAGGCACCCGACCGTACCGAAGAGATTTCATGTATTTACAAAATGGTCAATCATTATCAACATGGATCAATACATTTATTGTACTCCATATGCAGCAGTTTATATCAACTAACAGAGGAAGGTATACACGGCGATACTGAAAAACGGGGCATTTAAAATAACTTTTTCCTATCGCTAAGAGAGGTATTGGATTCATGCTAAAATCGCATATCCAGATTTTAATGATTAAGCACGTTTTAAAGACCCTACAATCCGATTTTAATATTTTTACGATGATGTCTGTGTGTATGGATGCCTGTGTTTGTGTGTGTGTGTGTGTGTGTGTGTTAGGATGTTGTAGGTACGATTTCTCAAATTCTATACAACTAAAGACCTGTTAACTACGGATTCCTCGATCTAACATTAATGGGAAGAGTTGAATAGGTTTTGGTAACAACTGGACAACCGGTGGTAGTTTCTTAAAAAAAATCTTCTAAATATTATTTTTTGAAAATTTGTGTTAATACAATAATAAAGATCTTTAAATTCTCAATCTGATACATTTAAAAAAATATATTATCTTCTATAGATTTAAATATATGTTATATAATAATATAGAATAATCTGTTGTAATAAATCTCGCTGCCCAAACAACTCCAGCTTTTTCTGGGAAGTCAGTACATTTAAAATTTCTTATTGTATTAGTAATTAAATACTTAAAATTATAGGAATATTAATATTACATATACCCTTAAGAAATACCGCTAATACCGTCAGTGAATATAAATAATTTTGAATATATTAGTAGAATAGCAAAATTAGCAAACAATTTCTATTTTACAAGACTATTACAGCAAAGAAAAATTCTACCTGTGGTTCTCATAATACGAGATACAGCTACCTTATTTTAAATGAACACCTATTTTTTATTCGCTTACTCGATTCAATATTTTTTTTAATTCAACGATATACATACGTCATACCCTAATATTATAAAATATTTGAGAAAAATATAAATGTAAATTATGCTGATTTAATTTAAATCTGATAGTAATAAGAGTGCTATGAAGAAAACAAAATATAAACTTCATAAATATTAAGCTTTTCTTCGTGAACAAAATTAATTTTGTCACTGAGAAAGTATAGGAAATATTTGTTTTGTCATTAAACTTCAATTAACATGAAACAAAATATTCAATTGTTTTCTTCAAAGCACTCTTATTCCAATCAGATTTAAATTAAATCAAATATTTTATATATGCATATCGCTGAATTCAGAAAAAAATACTGAATCGAATAAAAAAATTGATTCAGATTTAAAATACGACAGTTGTATCTAGTATTATGAGAACCACTGGTAGAAAAAATATTTTTTCTTCAAACGTCATAAAAGTAGCATCTTTTGTGACTTGATTCAAATAAATAAATATCCGTAGAAACTATACAGAATCAACGAATAAGAAGGAACTTGTATAAAAGAAACCTGTAATTTCGCCATAAATGTCACTGTAATATACTAGGTAACCTAAAAATAAAGTTACTAAATACCATCAATAGCTGTTAAATTTAAATAAATAACCTATGAAATGAAATATAAACAGAGTTTACTTTTGAGGAAATAATATATTAAAGAATAGTAAACTTACAGATTACAATTACAGGGACGGTAATGAACATAAGAATACTTAAAATAAAGTGATAAGAAAAGTTTATATTGTTTTGCTGTTTGATTTCCATCCAAATGAACAACTTCAGGGGGGCGTACATTATAATACTTCAAATTCCGACATAAATGCACACAAGGAGGATATAAAATTGCATAGTTTTTGTTAAAACGTTAAAACGTGAAATTTTTCACTTCAATGTTTATAACAAAAAGTGAACAAATAAGTATCCATAGCTACAGGGCAATTGAAATGGCAAACGTAATTTACGTAAAATGTAACGTCAGTAGTAGATATTTTTCTTTAAATATCAACGTTTGAAGAAAAAATAGAATGTGTCATTTGCAGTAAAAGGATCTTTGTGTGCCTCGCGTGCAATTGTCCCACTCGCTTCGCTCATCGTGCAAACTTCCACGCACACCACATAAAGTATCACTCTTACTCCTAATAACACAATATACTATTTTGTGCTCATTTTAATACTCTAGTATAATAGAAATTATTTGCTAATTTAACAGACTTCGTACCCCTTACAGTTGTTAAGGTAGCAATAGTGGACAAATAAAATGAACAACCTGTATATCGGGTGGGTATTAAAAAAACAACCTTTTGCTTAATTATTATAGCATGTCAAATTTGAACAATATGGTTCTACAATTAGTTTTGACCATAATTTTTGCATATTGATAGGTATACCTAGAATTAATTTCTCGGAGTATTTGACCTTTAAACAATGTATTAGTACAAATAAAGGGATTGGTTGAAATTAGTGAAACCAGATATGGCATGGCTACTCAAAATCTATTACAACTTAATTCATTTACAGTAACTAATAGCAAACTTTGTTCAGGTAAACCTCCTCCACGGTTGAGAAATCCTAAACAAACATTTCCACAACCTCCGTCAGGACTTAGCTAGAGCTGAACAAATCATTCACATCACAGAACCGTGCATAATTTCACCTCAAACATCCGCGCCATTTAAAAATTCTCTCTTACGTTAAGCCATACTGATCCTCCCGGGCTTATTCGCTTATTTATCCTCCCTGAAAAGGGAGCTTTACACGCACAAGACAGAATTCATCTAAAATGTAAAACTGTTCGACAAATATTACCAACAGATTTCACTACTTATTTATTTAACATAAAAACCTTTACTCGTTCGCTTGCCGTATATAAACTTTTAAAGTTTATATTTACTTAAATTTTGAAATACTCTGCAGTATTTGCGTAAATCAAATCATGTGAATAATAACAAGAAATGGAGAATCGAGCATAAAACGATAAAACAACCTTCAGTTATGGACACAAATATACCTTTTGTGATGCAATTATGGTTATGGAGATACGTCATTTTGAAATGTAAATTTTTATGCAATATCTATTTTATTAAAACTACTCTGATTGATGCAGGATTGCGAATAATAACTATTGTGCTCTCTTTATTATTCCTTATATATAACTGTGACATAGGCGTTAAATAGGGCAAAACAGTTTTTTCAAATATCGTCTCTCCTGTCAAACTATAGTGGCAGTTTTTGGCCGCCTGATTGCTAGTAGCGAATTTGGGGACCGATTCCGACCGACGCCAAATGTTTCTAATTTTAAATGGCACAAAATTGACCCTTCAAGCCCGCATGGTACAAATATGTCATCATTACCGTTGCGTACAAAACATATTTATTTATTTGATATGGTTAGAAAGATTATTTAATTTGAAATCGAAGAGTATCTAAATACTCCTAATATAATATCTTATTACTGAGATATTTGTAAAAGTATAAGCTATGTGACAGTTATTACTTATAATTTATTTAAAACAATAATCATGGAAACGCATTCTGTAACTGAGTTGGTTAGATCAAGACATCGTAATAATTATCCAGGAGCTCAAATACCGCCCGAAATCCGGGCCGCTGTGTTTTTGTTTTATAAAATGTACTATTAAATAAATTACAAAATTAAAACAGAAATTGTTTGGTAAATCAAGTATTTTATTGAATTTACTATTTTTGCACACCCGTAAATTTTAGTTTTATTGGATACTTAAGTACTATAAATTTTCATATTTCATTTCTAGTAGACTTTCGGTCGAATTCACCATTCCTTAATCATGAGTTGATTCACGGATCAACGCTGATCCTAAATCAATCCAATTCGCCATTAAAAATCAGGCTAATCTACTAATCAAAATCAATGATCAACTGATTCGTCATATTCCATGAATCAAGGACAAATCACATTTTTGAATCCTAATTTTGACATTTAAAGCTATGTTAGGATTCTGACTGTTGTACCCATTTGTAACTTTGCCTCATCCTTCTTCTTTATCTTTATTTAGTACCGCATTGGTTTTATTATTTTCAACTATACTTTTATATCTTTCTTTTTCACTATATTTACAACACTCCTTTATTGGAATCTGTAATTTCTACCTATATCAAAATAAAAATATATTATTATAGAAAAATTATAAAATATATTTTATAAATAAATGAAAAACTTACATATTAATACCTTTTTAACGGAAAGTACAATTACCACGAATAAAATTACATGACCATTACATTAACTTTCAAAAACCAAAACAAAATTGTAAATCAGTTGATCATGATTCCTTGATTCAGAAATCAAGTTGGTGAATTGGAACATACATTGATATACAGATCTGCTTGATTCCTTAATCAACTGATTATTAACCAATGAATTAATAGTGAATTCGGCCGTTAGTCAATACAATAATTGATGTACCAAACAATTTATGTTTTAATTTTGTAATGTATTTAATAATACATTTTACAAAATAAAAATATAAGGTGGGCGGGATTTGAACTCTTGCAGGCAGATTCATCAAAAGAATTAGCCGCTAATTCCACTGTTAGTTCTATTTTTAACTCCTTTCCTAATTCAAGAAAAGAATTAGCAGCTAATCCGAACTAGCGCTAGTACAAGTTTTAATCCTATTTTTAGTTCCATGAACTGTCAAATTAACTCTAATTCTAATTCACGAAACATGATTAAAAAAAAAATAGTTCCAAAACTAATTCTACTATGTAGGAAGAATTAAAAGTATTCTGAAGTGATAAATTATGTAAAAAAAACAACGAATTGTAATGGTTTGTTAGGAATAAATTTATTCCAGTTTACTTAACCGCAAAATGTGCATGCGGTAAAGTTAAGAAGAATCTTATAGGACTGTGTGGCTACTGTTCACAGTTGATTTTCAGTGAAAGTGTTGTGTTACAATTACTTGAGTTTTGTATAAAAAGAACTTTTTCTTTGTTTAATATCTATAATAAAATACTAAGGTATTGTTTTGTATCTAACCTACGTTACAGTACCATAATAACTTAAATGCATCTCTTAAATTCCTTTTAAGAGAACTTTATTGAAAATAAGAAGGTTTTCAGAAAAAGGACAAGTGAATAATTTATTCATTACAAATTATAATAATAATGGGCAGAAAAAATATAAAAGATTCCAGATAAGCGAAGGGGAACCCACAAATAAAACAACCATTCACTGTCTCTATACGCTTTGTTAATTACAACTAATGTATTTTTGCAATTAGTACTTAGTAAGTTTTACTATTCCTTTGTGTCCCGTGGAAAATAAAATGCAGACGAGTCTAATGTGAATTGGGATTCATACATAAATTTTATGCATTGGGAATACTACTCATTAACTAGATGTCATCGCGCATTATACTTGTACTGCTGGATCTATTCACTAGGATGACGGGTATATTCCTGATAACGCTTCAGAAAACGAATTTGCAATTATACGAAACGAGGCTTTCTTATGCATGAAATTGATTTTAAATGTGGGTAATATATTTTTTTTATGGAAGCTATTTTTACAATACAAATAATAATTGCATATATTTTTTAAATCCTAGAATACGCCAAATTATCTTTGATAGCAATATTCAGTTTTTATGAAATTATTTACAAAAACAATAGCAACAAGTAAACAAGGTAACATATTACAACATATTTAAGTTTTAATTATAGATCTAACCTATTTCGCCTCCCTTACAACTACCAATTGCATCCAATCTCATCAATGGGAGTTACAACCCTCGGTGCTCACCCACAACAATAGAGCACGTACGACAAATCAGGTGGCAAGGTACAACGACTCACGTGGTGCATGAATTGTTTAGTAGGGGTGCAGTGATGGATGCTTCTTTGTTTAAAACACCCTTACAGGATCTAAACACTTAAGGGGAACTGAACAAGACACTAAAGGTGCATAGACAAGTGTACCCGTAATAATAGGAAAGATACATGAAATTGGGCATAGTTAACAAGATAAATACTAGAGAAAAATAAGTATTTTTTTTAAAGAAATCAAATAGGGATTCCAATTAAAAAAAATCTGTTGTGTCCATCATAATATCTCTCGCACCCTTTCCATTGTGGTATATAAAAGTATTGTATTTAACATTTCTTGTACACACAAAAAAATCTAATTACACCTAATCTTTATATTTACGTATTTTCTATAATTTTAAATTCATTCTGTGAGCAAGTTTTCTCCATTTCTTCTAAATGTTCGAGGTTTTTCCAATTAATTAACGGGATTGGCAGTATTTCTGACGGGTTCATGAAATATACCTATAATTTTAAATATATTAGTAGTAATACAATAAGAAATATTAAATATCGTTCCCAGAAGAAGCCTGCAGTACTATCTCCGAATTTTTGATACTGACATTAGTGACATTTATCTGTCAATTACAGACATTTTAATTTCTCAAGTAATTACCATGGAGATGTTTGGTCTGTGAGCAGGTTGTGAGATTTACTACAACAGATTATTTTATAGATTATATCTATATCTTTAAATATATAGAAGGTATAATAATTTTTTTTTTGTTTTTTTAATATTTGTAATAACATAAATATTCAAAAAATGATATTTAGAAGAATTTTGTTAAAATACTACTACTTCCGGTTGCCCAATTGTTACCAGATTCTATTCAACTATTCCCATTACTGTTAGCTTGAGGAATCCGTAGTTACACAGGTCTTTAGTCTTATAAAATTTGAGAAATCGTACATACAACAACCTCACACACACACACACACACACACACACACACACACATCCACACACTCACAGACATCATCGTAAAAATGTTATTATCGGTTTCTAGGGATCTTAAAACGTGTTTATTCACTAAAATCTGAATATGTGATTTTTACCACGAATTCAATACCTCTCTTAGCGAGAGGTAAAAACAGTTTTTAAATCGTACTGTGGCTTCTCTCATGGTGTGATTTTAATTGTAAGTAATTGTATTTAATTTCATATTATTCTTTGTGAATCGGGAATGAAAGATTTGTAGATCGATGAGTATCAATTGAATTACTTAGTGACACTACCCAAATTTTGATTGATTGTTTAAACCATTTTGCCCGTGTCTTTTTATCCGAGGACTTTTAAAATACGGATAGTGTTGGCAGCGATTCCGTTACCATTGACCTTAATAGTTGTTTAGATTAATACATTTAGTATATCATTTTCATATTGTGGAGGACTAAACAGTGTTAAATGCTATCCATCTCGATCACATATTTTTATTCATTCTCGTACCTGTTACAACTTATGGTAATTAGCGGTGTGTGAAATAAAAATACTGTTATTATTCCCGTTACAATTGGTTGACGGATTATAAAGAGAGAGTTAATAAAAATAAACAAATGAATGAGCTAACAATTGTGAGCAATATTTATGAAATTACCCTCGTATGTATGAATCAAATGCAGATAGAAGATTGATTAGCTCCGTGAACGTTTTCGTAGCATCTGAGCCTCCTGCAATCGTGCAACAACCGACTTCGCCGCCTCGTATTTCACACTAAACCAGTATAAATTATTCGAGAAGTAAAACCAAATCGCTGACATCACATAACACGTACAAAACCGATACATGCGCCGCGGTGCGGTATCTCCCCGATACACAACTATAAATCCTGCAGGGTGGCCAATTTGGGTGCCTCCCGGATAACGCCACCGCGCCTTATCCTAATCTCGGCACATCCATCGTCCTGCCTCCGAGCACATGGAACAAGCCACGAGGCCATATCCTACACTTTAAAATAGACAATAAAACTAGGTAAAATGTAACACGATGTTAAGAGTGGTTACAAGGTTTAGTAGGTAATTATTTCAAAAGCGCTAAAAACAATGAGCCAAGCTCATAACCTTTTACTAAATTTTACTACTAAGAGTTACTTATTACAATAGGTTAGTATACTACAAGTGATACTGGTTTTTATAAGTTCACTACTAGATTATTTTAACTAGTAGTAAAGTATATGTGGCAATCCTGTACTATTAATAAAAACGTTGAACGACAGGGGTAGATGTATAGAGATATAAACATGTTAGAATGAAATGAAAGATCTATTAATGCAGGTTACTAGACTAGAGTAGACAAAACCTGTAAAATAACCACAGATTTGACAGTTGTGAGAGCGGTGAAATAATGAACTGCTGTACTTACTGAATATGAAAAATAGATTATTTAAAAAAAAAATGACAAATAAACGGGAGTGTAGGGAAAATTAAACACAAGACGAAATTTTTGTTATTAAATTTAATTGAAAAAAAATTAAAAATAATAGTGAACAAAAGTCAAGATGGTAAAATTTTAAAAGAACCTTCAAAAGTTTTTTTATTATTGTAACAAAGAAATGCTTGTATGTACAGTAAAATTTTTGAAAGCTGTCCGATCACTACTGACACTACTACATGTTTGCTTAGTTTTTGTGAGGGTACATAAGATACTACTGTTATTTTACTATTATAAAATTATATGTTACAATAACAGCATTCAAAATTCAAAAATAAATCAACTGGTAAGTTTATTAGCAAATGTAAAACCAAATATGTGAAAATTAAGATACTGACATAATGTCAGTGACACTGACAGAAAATACCGTTATACGTACAGCTATGAATCAAGGTAATGTATCTGAATTAATAAATACACTTACGTTACAGCGGAAGTATTATCAACAACGAGCGTTTTAAAATGGAATGTTCTAACTTAGTCGAAACAATATGAATTTTTGAAAGACAAGCGTGTTATATCCATCCTTATTGCACACGCTTAAAGCCTTTGTAAAGGAGGGGGATAAATGTATGCCAATTTGTTAATTTGTTCATGATACAGATGACCTTGATCGGACATCTTTCAATAATTTTACTGTATTAATTCTAATCATTAAAATAACGAAAATTTGATTGCAATGACAAATATCAGTAACTACACAAAAATGAATTGAATATAATCGTTATTGGATTTAGGCGGAAAACTAATATCACACTACAGGCGGCAAAATCGTTAATCCGCCACTGAAAATGGCAAGTAGAAGAAGAGGGTATTACTTAAAAGTAGGGCGAATTAAGCAGCAGTGTCTACGTATACTAATAAAAACTTGTAATCCTGCATATATACAACCACCGTTTCTAGATATTGGTTTCATATCATTTCTGATTAAATCAATTATTTTTCTTACAGTCTCTTTTGAAAATCTGTGTATTCTTATACTCCATCCATCTTTAAATCTTTTAAAATTATTTTTACTTATCACGACAGTCTTCTGATTATAGTGATGATAATAGTACTTAAAATTGTCTTTTGTTGCTTCTAATTATAACTACTAAATTTATCTTTTATTAGGTACTACTAAGTTATACTTGAACTAATTTTACTTTAATCTTATTAACGACGTAAGTGGGATTCGAACCATGGGTACTCGAAACAAGGAAAGGGTGATATTTTTTTACGCAAGGTTCCTCTCGAAATTTTTCGGTTACTTTCCGAATTACGAGTATATTTTGCAAAATTTATTCTTCATTTGCTATAAGTTTTGAGTAGATATTAGTGTTTAATATAAAATTATATTTCTAATAAGATTCGGTAGAAAAATGGCTTACGAACGAATAAAAAGGTTTGTAAAAACATAACAATGAAAACCATTTCTCATAGGTATTAATTAATTAATGAAGGTACATAGTCAAATACATACTGACAAACGTTCCAATTGATCTCTCAAGAGAATTCACGTCCTATATTTCAACGCTTATGCAAATATTTCTTTATGGAATCATTTATTCCAGGTTATTCATTTCCCGTTATTATTTAACCTCCAAATCCCTTATCTAGGGAATAGAAGCCATTAATTTCTCCCTCACCTCCAGTCTCGCAGCTTTCACCAACCTGTCTGTTGGTCTAACTTTTAGCTAGTATGTAAACACTGGCCCACGTGGTCTCCGGTGGATTTTTAATATCGGGATTCTGAGCGTAGCGGGCCCTAGAGACTACAGTAGCCGTCTCAGGAGATCCAAATCCGAGAGGTGTGCTCGTGGTTAACAACCGCTCGTAAACGAGAGGTAAAGGATAGGAAAGTTAAAAATATAAAAAGTTGCAAAAATTGATACTTTAGAAAAATGTATAAAGGTATTTTTATATTATATGAAATATAAGGAGAGTTCATTTGGGGTTTACGGAATTGAAACTGTTTCTATTAATGTTATTAATTTATTTGTTTAGGTTGCTACAAATAGGAATTTGAACTGATTAATTTTTTTGGGTAATTTTTCTTTTAATTTGATTTTAAAAGTGAGTGGAAAAGTTTGTGGGGAGATTTTATCAAATTTAATAATAGTAGTAGTTTATAGCTATTTGCGCTCGAAACACACACAAGATTTTTTCTACAGTCGCCACAGTGGGGTACTCCACCATAACGAAAAATAATAAAATGTACACTTTGTACTTACACTACTATTCAATTAATCAGGATTAATATAAAGAAAAAAACGTCTTTTATACTTAATTTTAATTTATCGTTATTTCCCATTCTTCTTGACCTATTGCTTCAATTTAATCTAAACATTTTATACTTTCGTTTTTGTAAATGAATGCCCTATTTTATATTCACAAAAGTGCAGCATTTTTTTCGTTATGTAATATACCGACAGAGCAGTTATATGTCAGATTGATTTGTAAAGGTGGTAAATGTGTCACTACAGTGCCATTAGTTCCTGACTAAACGTTTCCACTAAAAATATAGACAAGTGACATTTCTCAACATTGTATGGTTAGAAATTTGGACAGCGATCGTTTTTTCTACTTGTCGCGCAAGAGCGGCAAAGTGACATTTTGCGTTGACAAAAGAGAGCGCAAATGGCTACTTTCTATGTAGACTGTAGAAAAATATGTTTTCCTACGACCACTATAGAAAATTGAACTTTTCCCATACTTTACATAACCCGAAAGTTATTAATTTCCCATAGTCGTGGGATAAAGTGTGAGAAATTATTTCTCACACATTCCCTTGCTTTACAAAGCCCGAAAGTCAATCATTTCGTGGGTTAAAGTGTGAGAAATTATTTCTCATACTTTATCCCACGACTTGCCAACTATATGTTTTTTATTAAAAATAAATTATTTATCTTACAAAAGAGTGTGGTCGTAGAAAAAGTATAGTGTGCCACTCGTGCAGAAACACCTATTGCCCACTTGTGTGATTCCAGTCCTCGACTTCGTCTCGTGCTGAAACTTTCACACCTCGTGGGCAATAGGTGCTTTTCTGCACTTGTTGCACAATATACTATTTCCCTTTTCGTGATTCATATTTACAACCACAAAATGTACAAAATATTGTCAAACCAGTGCAGTTAAACAATCGTCAGAGTCAATTTTGAAATTTTCACAAATATATTTTGTATTTTTTTGACTTGATGTTAGTATTTAGTATCAAATATCACTAGAATTATTGCAATCTGTCGGTATAAAACATTATATTTTATTTTTAATTTTTGAAAATACTTTGTTATATTTAAAGATTGTTAAATTATTACGATTTGTTTTGTTACGAAGCGTTATATTGACTTTTATGAATACGGGCATAGGTATATTAAATAAATTTCATTTTATAAATCAAAATATGCATACATAAATCATATTCATTATTCATAATAAATTAGTTGAATAAAGAGTATTATGGAAAATGACAATAAAAATTCGTTGCGTACATATGCGTATAATTCATTGTATTATGCGAATATTTCTATCAGTTGGTTTAGCTATCCTGCGTTATTAAATTATAATAATTTTTAAAAATCAGTAATAGCACCGAGTAAAATATATTACGCACGAATGACACAATGACAGTAATTCTCATGATTTGTAGAGCCAGGCGGATTTACCACTCACGATATTTTTATTTGTTTGTAATACTGGGACAATTAATTTCACATTACATTTACAAAAACGATTTCACCAATTTTGTATTAATTTTGATTAAATTATTTACAAATATCTAAACCTATAATAAAATAAATACCAGCAAATAAATAAATCGCATAAAACATTTTGATTGCAGGAATTCATCATGCACCGATTATGCAGAATTATGTATGTGTACGGTTCAATTATAAATTGTCAGTTTTTAATATTGACAAAACATTAATGCGGATAATGCATGATGCATAAAATAGAATATATAATAAAAAAATACTTACAAATGCGAGTACATTTGCATTTACTTGTCAGGGTGGATTTTCCAGCTTACCTGAAAATATAACAAATATTAATATTTACGTAAAAATAAATACTATAAATGTATGTTTTTTAAATTATTAAAAAATCTTTCAGAACTCATATTTCAATTAAAATGATACAACCTTTTAGTTTTATTTCTGTTTATTTATTTAAAATACAACGTTTCGGCAGTATTAACTACTGCCTTCTTCAGTAATGAATAAGAAATCAACAAATATATAAATAAAAATAATAACAAAAACATTAGCAACAGGTAACCAAGGTGACAATTACAACATATTTAATAAAACAAGCTATGCACGACTAAGATCTAGACCGTCACAATGATTGAGATTATTACTCTTGGTTTTGAAAATCTCAACGGCTTCTCTAATTAACCTGTTGTTTAGGAGTGTTGGTCTCGCCAGTATTTTTGTATCTTATACGGTGGAATTCTTCCAGGGCATGCTCTGCAACTGAAGATTTTTCTGGCTGGTTCAATCTGATCGAACGCTGGTGTTCATTCAATCTTGTAGAAATGGTTCTGCCAGTCTGGCCAATGTAAACTTTCCCGCAGAAACATGGAATCTGGTAAATCCCTAATGACTGAAGGAACTCTAATTATGAACTCTAACATGTGTTGGAATTCAGTTTAAGATTTTCAAAGCTTTTTTATGTTAAAGACGTCATCCCTCTTCAGTCATCAGGGATTTACCAGATTCCATGTGTCTGCGGGAAAGTTTACATTGTACAGACTAGTAGAACCATTTCTACAAGATTGAATGAACACCAGCGTTCGATCAGATTGAACCAGCCAGAAAAATCTTCAGTTGTAGAGCATGCCCTGGAAGAATTCCATCGTATAAAATTGGAAGATACAAAAATACTGGCGAGACTAACACACCTAAACAACAGGTTAATTAGAGAAGCCAATGAGATTTTCAAAACCATCTCAATCATTGTGACGGTCTAGATCTTTGTCGTTCATGGCTTTCTATATTAAATATGTTGTAATTGTCACCTTGGTTACCTGTTGCTAATGTGTTTGTTATTATTTTTATTTATATATTTGTTGATTTGTTATTCATTCCTGAAGAAGGCAGTAGTTAATATTGCCGAAACGTCGTATTTTAAATAAATAAACAGAAATAAAACTAAAAGGTTGTATCATTTTATTTGTATGTTTTTTAAATGTACAAATTACATATTACTCAATAAAAAATATGATCTAGTAACAACAATTATTAAATATAACAACTAAGAAGATAATAAAATCATTAGAGGAAGCTGTTGGCACTAGGTGAAACATTTTTCAAAATGAATAAGAAAAACACTTGGTTGTTTCACAAAATTAAAGAAAATTCTTTATTGGACAATTTCGGCTGTTAGGCCATCATCAGAAGAACTACAAAAATACATTACAGCGCGTCCTAGTATATCTAGTTTAGCGGTGGAGATTAGGGGATTAAGATTTCAAGAAATGGGGAATGTACCAAGTCCAACTGTTCATTCATTAAAAGGGTGTTATTAGAAATGGCTTTCTTAATTTCATAGGATTTCAGGAGAAGTATACAAACATGATTGAACTCTTACAGTTGTTACAGTTAATTTTATAAACCCCAGAATTGGAATAAAGATCCCTTGAAACAATTTTGTTTTTGACTAATAGATTTTTTAAATTATTATTATTATACAGGCCAGAATGAATATTTAATTTTTTAAGTTCAACAGCAACTTTTTCACTCGTGTTGTCAATGTATTTAAGTTTTTTGTATATATATATATATATATATATATATATATATATATATATATATATATATATATATTAATGTATTATCCGAAGTTAATTTGCATTTTCACGATACAGTGTCGCACGCATTTAATGTGCTATTATTGAACTATCACTTCCCGTAAAAAAAGAAAAGGTAAAACTCAATACAAGTAGATTAAAAAATACAAAAAATAATGCAATACAAACTGTTTTACATTATTTGCGACATTTCATAATTCCTGTTAAAAACTATCAACCATAAAAACAAAACATAAAACAGTAGTAAACGTATAACATCTACATTATGAAAAGTAAAGTTCCAGCAGTAAAAGTAATTTAAAATTCTCATTTTAAATTTTTTATGCTGAGCTGTATACAACGATAAAAAAATTGTAAAATATTATCTTTTCCCCTCAAATAAACCTGCTTCAATTTCGTGAAAGAAATCACACGTTACATCCCACTTATATGATGCTATAAAAAAATCCCGAAACCTAGTTAGAAATTTAAATTTTGATCATATCACCTTTGCTGGTGGGGGAATGGGAATGCAGTTCAGTAGGGGTATTGTGTTCCGGAGAAAATGGAAAGCGTATGAAATTTTCAAACAAACACTTGGTGAAGTTTATACAAAGTTCGGGCTTTTAATAAAGCTGTTTGCCAAACATTGCGTTTCGATTTGTAAAATGGGCGAATTTGTGTCGAAAACAAATGAGCAATTACTACAGGGTTGTGAATAGAATGGTAAGTATTCTAAATTCAATTAAATCAATGAAAATACTTATAAAGTCAAAAAAATAAAATTTAATTAAGTCTAAAGAAAGTTGAACCAAATTTAAATATGTTCAATAATATGATTTCACACAATTTTTTTAGTATTTCTATGATATAAATACAGGTTGTTTCACAACTTCAGGATAAAAAAAATAGCAGATACTATATGATGTACCGCTCACGAATTCTTTGAGTGTATAATAGATATTAAGGATAAAATAAAATATTGAAGGATACATATTTGATATAGCCTCCTAATGAAACTTGCGTGATTAAAACACTCGGCGGCTCATCGCCTCGTGATTTAACATCACGCGCGTTTCATTATGAACGCTATATCAAATGCAGGGCATCGAACCCGCCAAAAACTGGGTTCGGTTCAGGTTAATTTGTTTTTTGAGAGATGGGTTCGGGCGCGGTTCTGGTTCAAACATTAAAAAAAAATGCGGTTTGTTCCGGGTACAGGTACGGTTCGACCTAATGAATATTGAATTAATGTTTTTTGAATAACAATCTTTATATAGAAATAATTTAGAATGCTAGCCGGAATTTACACAAGGTAAGAAATGAACACACTTCTCTTGAAAAGTCTACACAGTCAACAATACAGACGCTAAATGCGTCAATAATCAGCTTTATTACGATTAGACTTACTTATTAATATCCGGTTCGGCTTCGAATCGGGTTCAATTGGAAATTATATCTGAGGTTCGGTTCTGGGTTTGGGTTCAGTAAAATATTACGGTTTAGTGCCGGTTTTGGTTTGGTTCAGGTTCGGGTTCGATGCTGTGATCAAATGTGTATCCTTCAATATTTTATCTACGACAGTTTAAATTGATCTTACTATAATTTAATTTTGACAAAATAAAAAACTAATGAATTAGTAGGTTGTGCATGACAATCGTCGTTGATAGACCTCAAGTGGTTTATTTTTTTTTAAATTCTCAACAGGATTATATCCCAATTACGGAGTGCGTTCACATATACTAACATCCATGCCTTAGTGGGATTCGAACCCAGAACCCCGAGCGCATTCATGACTAAGAAGCGTTGCTCTAACCATTGAGCCACCGGATTTATTTTCTGTCCTTTGTTTCGTGAAAAATAATGAAGATGGCTGATCTTTCAGATAAAGACTGGAGAAAGTGTTATTTTCGTGCCTGATGTTATTTTAAATGCATTATTTGTTGCAAAGTGAGTTAAATTTCTGTAAGTGATTTACATTTTATATCTAATTCCGTTTTAAAAAGTTGAATTGTACTTAATCTTATGACATTATAAAATGTCACAATTTACATAATTGATACGAAATGAGATTTGCATAAATCTTTATTCACAATCATTGTAGTAATATATCGATTCCTAATCTTTAGAGGTTGGGTTTGACTGAACTTTCGAGTAATTATTAACACCTAATTTAATAAAAATAATTACGAATTAATTTATTAGCCCTTAATTTCGCAAACACACGGTACACGAGTATTACAATTACCTAAAAGGTTCAAAGTGAGCGACTGCTCTACCATTTTCGAATTATACATATTCGTACTACTCGTCGTATTATTCGTCCGGTTCTCTTTACTTAACAGGTTGATATTACACTTAATTTTTTCATCTTCCATTTCTTAGTAAGTAACTTACAAATACGCTTAATTGCAGAATTGATCTTTTATGTATTTCTGTTAAAAGTAAAATAACGGCAACTCTTTTATCCTGTAAATTTGTATTCATCCTGCATTTGAAGCCCTTGCCCACCCGAAATTTTCATAATTCATTCCCTATAAAACTCATCTCCCTGAATCCTTTTTATGCGTATCTAATCCCATAACTTCCAGTATTTCAACAATGTGATCTTATTTAAAAGACATTACATCTCGCGTTTGGTTCCGTACACGAGCGAGCATCTTAACACCGCGTCGTGTCATCAACGTATTTCACAATCTTCTCCTTGTTCTAATAAATTTGTATCACAGTGAATTCGCGCTCCATATAGACCAGCTCTGCGCGTAAAGTGAACCTAATGCACGACGTGTAACGCATAACGCACCCCTGTGCCTGCATCGTAGCAGATTATTACCATGATTTGGATTTATAAAGGATATTTCTTGTGGTACATACGAGTGAAGATAGGAGTGCTTCTCAACATTTATAATATTTGATTTGATAGAAAATAATGCTACTCATGATTCAAATGACATTATTTTCAAATATGTGTAAGTAGCGCTTGGTGAAATGAAAATATATTGTTAATTGAATTAAATATCTATTTTCATATTAATCACCCCAATGAGGTGTTGTACGATTTTTTTTCTTTGTTTTAATCGAAAGAATATGAAAAAATAATTAACCCATATTTTTATTTTCTTTCATATTATTATTCATTCAAAAGAAATTTGTCTCTGAAAATATATAAATTGTCGCTTTTTCTATTGCCTGATGAAGTCAGAAAACTACTTACCAATGAGTGAGTGGTTTACATTTGTTGCCGATAGAATTACAGCTGTAAGTTATATACTAGCTACTAATTCTATCCATATTAAATTTTTTATATTTTTTAAAGAGTCAAACATGGATGCAAGAAATAGTTTTGTGCTAATATGCCAAAATAGAAGTAATAATAGTCAAATTAAATTAAATAGGACGGTGAATCAAATATAAATTCCAGAGGGGTTATAGACTGATTAGCAGGTAGCTTGGGCTATTAGGAAGGGGGTAAACATGACACCAATTCGCTTAGGTCTCTTTAGTATTAAAGAAAACCATGAGCGAACAAGAAGGGCATGTCTCCGTGGAGCAACGGTTATTATCAAGTTTTTGGCCAAGGAAGGCGTAAGTCAAAGAAGCGATGGGAGGCCATCGATTCGACGACGACCTTGCGGTGGAGGAGTTTGTGCTCCAATGGCTATGTAAAGGACCCGCTAGTTTCTACGATGAAGGGTTTAAAAAGCTCCCAATCTGTTGGGAAAAATGCGTTTCTAGAGCGGGGGATTAAGTAAAAAAATAATATGCTTTTGTATACTTTGTAAAATAAACGCAGAATTAAAAAAAATAGTCCCGTCTATATTTGATTGATCCTCGTAGTTTTAGTAGTGCCTCGAAACAAAGAGAGAAGTATGCATGTAAACATAAAACCATTTACAAAATCAAAATTTCATTTTATGAAGATTATTTTGTTGTAAGCATAAATATTTTTATAATTAATTAAGAAATATTGAGTGCCCGTGAGGTGACGCCTGGTAAGCGCTCGCACGGTACAAATATTCAATCATTACCAATATCTGAATAAAAAGCAGATTGGCACACCCAGTAATGGGTAATATGCCGTGATGAAATATTTATTTTATTTTTTATTTATTTAAATATTAAATAATTTTAATCTTTCCAGTTCTATCATTGACTAGTAGTTCTTGGACGTCACAGGTAGTGTAATTTGGTGCCAATTCAAACATAGTATTTTTTTAAATTACTACTGTGTTTAATATATACAGAAATTTGAACAGAAAATTATATTTACTAATACTATAGAAGGAACTTATTCGAATTTCAGAATAAAAAATCTTTTGTGGCCAGCACAATACCTCTCGCCACTTCCTTTTTTTGGTTACATAAGTATAGGGCGCGAACGGTAATGTTACATTTTTGGGCTTGACAAGCAAATGTGTGGGCCCGTTTCAGAATGATAATTAGTAATTATGTACATAGATGTCAAATGTTAGAATTTTTCATTAAAAATTTCAAGATTTTCTAAATTTACGTAGTTAATTTATCACCAGGAGTTTAAAGTTTACTTGTATGCCTTAGATATTTAACATTTAATTCTGCTCCACATGGAATTGGAAAATCACTAAATTTAGAATGAGAAATTATGATATTTGACATCTATATACATAATTACTAGCTATCATTCTGACATGGGCCCCCATATCTGCTTGTCAAGGCCAACAAAATCATATGACTGCTCGCTCCCTATTGTATTTAACATTTCTTGTATACCTACACTCTACACCAAAAATTCTACTTACGCATATATCTATTCCATATATATTTAGATTGTTTAATTTTAAATTCATTTTTGATGAAGAAATTTTGTCCTCTTCTAATTTTTCGAAATGTTTCCAATTCTATTAATACATTAAGAAATAATATAATGTATGTACTTCCCAGAAAAAGTCTTCAGTAATGTCTTCGGATTTCTGACACTGACATTATCTGTCAGTTACAAACAAATTAAATTTTCAACTATTTTCCATGGCCATTCTTTCGGCTGTAAAATTTATTATAACAGATTATTTTACATACTATATTTCTTCTATCTCTAAATCTATAGAATATATTGTAAAATATTTAAATGTATCAGAAAGAGAATTTATTTTTCTTTAATATTATCAAGAAAAAATTTCAAAAAATATTATTTAAAAGATTTTTTTTCAAGAATCTTCTACTTCCGGTTGTCCAATTGTTACCAAAACCTTTTCAGATCTTCCCATGAATGTCCGATTGGGAAATACGTAGTTAAAAAAATTTAAAGTCTTATAGTTTTTGAGTAACCGTCCTTCCAACATCCCACACACACACACACACACATACACACACACATCCACACACACACAAACACACACAGACATCATCGTAAAAATGATAAAATCGGATTGTAGGGACCTTAAAACGTGCTTATTCAATAAAATCTGGATATGCGATTTTTAGCATGAATGCAATACCTCTCTTAGCGAGAGGTAAAAAGATATGTTAATTTTTTTGCAACACCACATTCACAACAACGTTACTAACATTCTATAACAAATAAGCAAACACTGCATAAAATATGAAAACGAAAGCTTTAGATTTGTTGCTATTGGTTACACGTTTTAGCGATATTGGGGTGTATAACAAATAAAAAACTAATATTTGTAAACTAGGTTTAGAGGCTCACATATCATTGTACATGGCAAGATGATGGGGCTTCCGGTTTGACCGTAAGTGACATTAACTTTCATATTTCAAATGGGACACCTTATATATTTGTATATATTTGGAATCTACGTAAAAATTCGAATTCAATAATATGCTTGAAGTGTGTTTTTATTGAGCAAATAAATATTCACCTATACTATTTTCAGATAAAGGAAAACGTACAATAGGATCTTATAATGCTTAGATCTGACCTAGATAACGGCACCTTTGTGAAAGCTATAAACTAGAAGATTTTCGACGTAGTTTATCTTGATAGTCTAAATAAAGATGTAACCTTTCGCACAATGTTACAACGGAGGTAAACGTCTGGAATTTAATTTATGATATTAAGAGTTAATTAATTTGTGAGGCCAGGAATTGTAGAAATACATACACGTACGTTCTGCGGTGTGGACATAAATACTGAGACCCTATAACATGTCTCTGTGTAGAAACCCACATCGTCTTTGCATATGTAGACGGTAAATATTGTCTGATATTGCTAGATATAACATTTATATTTAATTAACTGCAATAGATATTAGATGTAATTTGTTTTCATATCCACAAGTGGTTATCATAATTATTACAACCCTCTAAATAAAAAGTTAGTATTACTAAAATTAATAATCATAGATTTAATAATCTATATATTCGAAATAAATTATGAAACTGTGAAAATATGTCAGCCACCTGGACCATTACTTTACCGGAGTAACGGTCTACCAACTGAATTATGGCGGTCTATCCAATGGCTGATATCTATATCAACGACGAAATATATCTAGACAAAACATTCCTTATCCCTTTTCACTGAATGGTTTGATTTCGGCTGGCCAAAAAGAGACAACTAGAGATAGATATGTATTTAGTCTAGTTCGAGCATTTCTCACTAGATGCCATCCAGTGTTAAAGTCAAAATTTAAGCACCAATACAATAAAAAATAGGTATATCGTTATAAAAAAAAAAAAATTCAACGTAAAATATGTATTAATTATGTATTATAATTACAAAATACAAAATTATTGATTTTACCGATAAATATATAAGAAATCAAACTAACCTCACAACCGACATATCAGTTCTTCTTATAAAGTTATACTAAATTTCTTTTCTTTTTCTTTCACATAGTATTCTATATAGTCGAAAACCCTTTGCAGACCTATTCTTGCAACAAGAAGGTATTTTTAAATACATTTTATAGTAAGTGACGAGACCAATTAGCAGTTAGCCAATTGGCTCCAAACATTGAAAGGCAGAAATTTGCTACAAGATATTTTAACACCTTTGTAGGATCATATACTTGATCAAGATCTTCTAAACAATCACAAAACACAATTATTAAATTTAACTTTAGGTATTTATTTTAAAATTAGAATACTCCACCAGACGAAAATTATTGTAAACAATGTAACAAGAATAAGAAGATTTTTTTATTCCGGTATCTTATTTGCTAAGGTAGGTAGGTATTGAATTAATCGACTTAAAATATGTTGGATTATAATTCGTTTGTTGGTTTTAATAATAATAATAATAACTTTATTTGCCCAACAGTATACACCATATAAAGGACAAAATATAACACATAATTACACTAAAAAATATTTTGATGGAACACAATAAATCATAACATGAAAGAATAATTAATACCCACAAAAATTAATGTAAAAAATATTTACTTACTACACATTTTTAGCTAAATTCATTATAGAAATCAGAGACTCAGTAAAGATATCTATATCATTTATAATTAAATTAGTATTATTACACATATTATAAATTGGTGACCTGGTTTGCATATTAGTTCTGGCCCTAGGACATTCAAAATATAATTGTTGCCTTGATGCAAACCGTGGTACATGAATGTTAATTTTTTCTAACAATGCAGGACAGTCAATTTTATTTTGCAACATTTTTGCTAGAAACATGATTGAATGACAGGTTCGTCTTGCTTCGATTGACGTAAAATCAAAACGATCTAATAATATATCATAATCACAACCTCGTTGTGGATATACTTGATCACATTTGAAAATCAAATATTTCAAAAAACGTCTCTGTACATTCTCTATTCTAACATTGTATCGATAATAAATAGGAAACCATATTATTGATCCGTACTCTAATTTAGAGCGAACATAACTATTAAAAAGTATGATCAAGGTATCCACATCATGAAATAGCCTGCAATTTCGATAAATAAACCCTAGTGTTTTTGAAGCTGATTTAACTAAATCAGTAATATGGTTTACGAATGTCATTTCCGGGTCAAAAATAATCCCTAAATCTCTAAAATACGGTGGTCTTTCAAGTACGTAGTTATCAAGGTGATAATTGAAAAGTATAGGATTTCTAATTTTACAATATGAAATGATTTTACATTTATTTGGACTAAGTTTTAAATTGTGTAAACTACACCATTCCTGGATTTTGTTCAGTTGACTTTGAAGCTCGTAGCTATCAGTAATATCAGAAATAGAACTATAAATTTTTAGGTCATCAGCGTAAAATAAATGATTACAATTATTTATTAGTGAACTGAGATCGTTAACAAATATAATAAATAAGAACGGTCCTAGTACCGATCCTTGCGGTACTGAAGATGTAGGGGTAAAGTAATCTGACTGGAAACCATTGTATTTTACAAATTGTTTTTTATTGGTTAGGTATGACTGGAACATACGTATTAAGTTAAAATTTAATCCTAAGTTGTTCAGTTTTTGCAATAATATTCCATGATCTATTTGATCAAAGGCTTTTTGTAAGTCAATATATATTACATCTACTTATCTTACTTAATCATAATTTAGTAGTTTTATTTTTTATTTCCAAAGAATACATTAAAAATACTTGCGCCTCTAGTGAGCAATGCTCAAACGAGACTAAGCATATCTCTATCTCTAGTTGATTCTGTCTAGCCAGTCGAAATCAAAACAAACCAAATGAAGTTTTGTGTAGTTATATTTCGTCGTTAATTAATATACTAATTATTTGTGCACCAACTAACCCCGAAACATAGTGGTTCATCTCTCCCATTTGTAAGAGATAAGAGAGACCACTATTCATGTTTCTTCGTAAACACAAAAATTGGATATTTTAAGGTAATGTTGTAATCAACAGAGACGAATGATTATAACTAAATATAAATCAATACGAGGTCTGGCTATTAAATAACGAGACTGCGTGCGCAGAAGACGTCCTAGAGAGGAAGGGGGGGAGGGAACGAATGCAGCGTTGGATAGCTGGAAGTGTCTACTATTCCGGTACGAAAACACGTTTTTGTTGCTGTAGTAGTATTTTTTCTATAGAGGTTAGAAACGAACGTGATTTTTCTCGTGCCGATAACAATGTGTGACGAAAAACACGAGCAACGGATCAATGTGAAATTTCTCGTTAAATTAAAAAAAACTCCGACTGAGTGCTATAAGTTGTTGAAAGAGGCCTATGGTGAGAATTCTCTATCTCGTGCGTGTGTTTTCCAATGGTATAAACGGTTTTCTGAAGGCCGAGAGAGCACCGAAGATGAACAACGTCCAGGTCGACCTGTCTCTGTTTAAACTCCGCAAACAGTGACCAAAATCAATGAAATTGTGCGCGGAGATCGTCGTATGAGCATTCGGATGATTGCTGAGACTCTGAACTTACTATTTTAAAGTTTTAGCAACACTGCGAGAACGAGTTCGTAAGAAACGGCCGGAGTTGTGGAAAAACAAGTTGTGGATTTTGCACCAGGACAACGCACCTGCCCATAACGCGCTGTCTGTGAAGCGTTATTTAGCCGCTAGAGGCACTCCAGTGCTCGAACACGCGCCGTACTCGCCTGATTTAACACCCTGCGACTTTTTTCTGTTTCCGAAGATCAAGTCTGCCTTAAAAGGAACCCGGTTCGAGTCGAAGGAAGAGGTGAAGCGAAAATCGGCGGAGCTCCTAAACGCTCTTACAAAAGAAGACTTTCAACATTGCTTTGACCAATGGAAAAAACAAATGGAAAGGTGTGTGGCGTGGGGAGGGGAGTACATTGAAGGGGAGCATTCGATTATAAATTAATTTTTAAAATAAAACTTTTTCATAAGCAACCTCGTTATTTAATAGCCAGACGTCGTAGAAGAACACTTAAATAAAGCTCGTATATACACAGTTGATGTTTACCAGATGCTACATCAAAAATAAGTTATAGCTCAAATTCTAATTATGATTCTACTGGAACATAAAACAAAATAATTGCCAAAGTTCGGTTCAATCAAAATATAATATTCTATTAATTAAATTAAACTCCGGTTAAAATTCATCCCTCTTGGCTCATTACCATCTGATTATTCCAGACAGCGCCGAAATAAACTCAAAACAAATACATGCGTATAATTTCAAATTAATTTCACAGCCTACTTACTTTCATACATTTCGTAAACAAATTCATTCGACTTCGTGTGTATTACCAAACAATTTCTATCAACCGAACAGAGAAAATTCTGATCCGAACGAGATACCTCTGCAAGGAAACTGTGCGTGTGTTTCGACTATTTTGGGATTAACTTGGTCTATCTACGACTTGGTTTGATTGAGACTTGAGCTTTGACACGCTACAGGGATTTGTAAACTTGCTAAAGGGATAAGAAGTTTCTAAATTTAAAGTTTTAAGATGGGCAATAAACATAAATAACGAACACAGTTTCATTTAGAAGACCAGTAATTTTGAAAACACTTTAAGGGACTAATGGCATATTCTTTTTAATTTTAATATTATTTAAACAAGAATACTCTAAGTTGTTTAAATAGAAACAGATATTAATAGTGTACAAAATTTTCTAACTCGCATTAATAAAACACATTTTTACCTTTCGTCACCTTTAGATAAGGAAGGTATTGTCTTTGATCAAAAAATTTGATGATGAGTTTTTAATGAGTACGCGTGTTATACGTATATATATATATATATATATATATATATATATATATATATATATATATATATATATATATGTGTGTGTGTGTGTGTGTGTGTGTGTGTAATATTTCCTTCTTAACCTAACCATTTCATTGATTTTTACTCACCCTTGGTTGTGATGATGATACGTGATAAATACGAGGTGCTACCCAAAAGTTTCCGAACTTATTTTTATAAAAAAGCTGTATTTATTAAAACTTCAAACCAACAAATTATCTCCTTCAAAACAATCCCCACCTACAGTTATATACTTGTCCCATCTTTTTTTCAAGTGTTCAAAACACTTTTTGTAGTCATTTTTTTCAAAAGCGCTTAGGACCTCCTGCGATATAGTTTGAATCTTCTCAACAGTCTCAAATCTCTTGCCTTTTAGCTTGGTTTTCATTTTTGGGAAGATGAAAAAGTCGCAAGGAAGTTTTCGTCATTTTCGGCACGTGTTTTCAGTTCCTGACAAATAAAGAACACGATTTTGCTTTTGATCATGTGTCAACAAACGGGGAACAAATTTTGTTGCAATTCTGCGCATCCCAAGTTCGTCCGCCAAAATTCTGTGGAGTGTGCCATAGGACATTCCAACTTTATTACAGATGTCATGAATTGATTGGCGACGGTTTCGGAGAATTGTTTCACGCACAATTTGGATGTTTTGGTCATTGATTCCAGTTGAAGGACGTCCATAGCTCTCATCGTCTTCCACACTCATCCTTCCATTTTTGAACCTCTTAAATCATTGAAAGGCTTGGATTTTTCCCATGGCTTCATCACCAAATTCTTCTCAAAGCTTTTGGTGAGTTTCGGTCGCCGTTTTCCCGAGCTTGAAACAAAATTTGATGCAAATGCGTTGCTCTTTCGAATCGCTCATGACGCTATCGCAGAGCACAACAAACAGTAACACAGATATCACCACACTGATACGACAAAAGAACGCAAGATGTTGTGAAAATGAAAGGAAGGGTTTGGGAGATGTACTATTGTTGAAATCTAGCTGCAAATCGGTGTACCACAATAGTTAGAAGAGTTACACACAGAGTTCGGGAACTTTTGGGTAGCACCTCGTACTACGTAGAATACACTCTTAATATAATTGCAACCAAAATTATTATTTGCTCCAATATATTTCATCCGAGATTAAAGTATAAATTCCCAATCCCTTGAACTATACCCCTAATCTAACAAAATGGGATTTACTTAAACGATTCCCGAACAGCTTTCGCTAAATTATAGTTTCTTAATGAAAGAATTTGCTTGGAAAACAAATTTTCACTTAAGGGTTAATAACATTGAAGAATTTCCATTATCTCCCATGAAATTAATAAATGTGTTTTTAACGCTTGATCAATAGTTGGAAAGAATCAATTTATTCATTGGTGTTCAGATGGTTGGGATTTGCATAACAAGTGCAGACGCCTTCTTGATATTTTCAACGATACCGAAGGACTTTAATGTGCCCTTCACTAAAGCTATTGTAAGTTAAATGAATTACTAGTGAATCAAGAACTAAAGGTTCTTTCTAACTCAAGCCCAGGGAAAATATTGATCAGATAACGTAAAACAATGTGCTCGAGAAATCATGAGAAGAAAATAAGCAACTATTATTGTTTTATTGGCGTATATGAATTTTCGAGATGTCACTGTTTTTTCTTTTATTTATAATTTCCTTTCATTGTTCTACGTTTTGAAATTATTATTACCAATTTACCGGGACGAATTAATTAGAAAAAAATCTGTTGTGGCCAGCACAATACCTTCCGTCAATCTTGTGTATAATGTATAAATTCCATACATAATTTTTCTTGGAAAAGATTCTAAATTTCCAGTAAAATTATTTCATAAACAAACTATTCAAATTGCACTTGACACTGACATCTTCTTCCTCTTTAGCTTTTCCCATTCGTTAGGAGTCGATATTTTTGCGTGTCGTTCTCATTCGGTTCTTTTTCTCTCAAGTCTTCCGCAATACAGTCCTTCCATCTTATCTTTGGTCTTTCTCTGCTTCTTCAACCTCCCATTACTAAACTACTCATTCTTGTTCAAATATAATTCTTCATTTCTCCTCATTACATGTTCAAACCAATGTAATTGTCTTTCTTGTATCTTTCTAGAAAATTGTAACACTAGAGTTATTTTATTACCGTATCTTTCCGTGTGTTCCCCAACATCTACTTCAACATCTTCATCTCTGCCACATTAATTTACTTTTTACTCATACTGACATCTGTCAATTTGAATTATATGAATATATTAACAGTTTCCATGTTTAGCATAGCTGGCTGAATTATAAAATTTAATTTCTTTAAAATTCTTTAACTCTGTATCTATTGAATATGAAGTATAAAATGTAATCAAATCGTATAGAGAATAATATATTCTTTAAGTTATAATAATATTAAATGTCAATAAATCAAATTCAACTGTTAAATCTTCAAATGTGGCTACTTCCGGTTCACCAATTATAACCAAAATCTAATCACTTGTTCTTCTGGATGTAAACTTGAGGAATACGAAAAAATTATAATTTTTTTAATCGTGGTATTGAAGTTATGTGATCCGGAACTTTTGTCACACACACACAGACACAGACACACACACACACACACACACACACACACACACACAGACACACATACATACATACAGACATCATCGTAAAAATAGTAAAATCGTATTATAGGGACCCTAAAACTTGCTTATTCAGGAAAAACTCATCACTGAATTTTTTGACTAAAGACAATACCTTCCTTACCTAAAGGTGACGGAAGGTAAAAAAACAATAATTTATTTAGGAAATATTTCTATTATTATTGCTTTGTACATGGTTGTATTTAATTTTATAGGCTACATTGACAAATCTGTCAGTTGCTGTCAGTCAAACAAACAATCTTATGATCAGTGTTGCGAACATTGAAATTATCGTAAAGAACACTCAAAAGTATGTGTGTTATCTCAAACATCTTCATCGGAATTATTGAATTCGTTATTGTTGCACATATTTTCTATCCCCTCTGAGGTCAGCACACTGGGTCCAACGTTTTTTCAAGAAAAACTGTTAAAATCTTCAAATGAGGGTACCTCTGGTTGAATTATTATAACCAAAATCTAATCACGTCTGCTTATGGATGTAAGGAAATGGAATACGAAAAAATTGTATCTTTTTGAATTTTAATCTGAAGAATCGTTACATATATATATATATATATATATATATATATATATATATATATATATATATATATATATATATATATATATATATATATATATATGAAAAGACAAGTATTTTATTTTTTGTTTTATTGTGTCCCACCATAAACATACAATTAGGCATTTTAATGTCACAAAATACTAAAACCAAGAATCACTGAACACGGAACGCACGTTTATACTAAATAAACTGCAAATATTTTGTCTAGATGAACAAACAGTGCACTGTAGCAGTATGTGCCTACTGTGGCACTCGGTGTAGATGACGTCACTATTACCGTTTACGGTTATTTCAAATAGCTATAACTTTGGCACAAATAATGAGAGAGATATTAAATAAAAACTAATGAACTTCTGATTTTGTATTATATTTATTAATGCCATTTGCAAAATATAGAAAATAAATTGCTAATGCCTTTAACTAAACGCCAAGATGTCCGTCGCTGCCTGAATACAGGTATGTAATCGACAAAATTATCTGCTTGCCTGAAATGATTTTCTCCGTATGGGTACAAAATAAATTTGCCAGATCGTATTTGTAAGTTATACTGGGGCAAAATTCATGACTTACATTTGTACTTGAGAAGTTTATAATAACGAGGAAAATTGGAAAATAAATCAGCCCTTTCAGACAGAATACGCTGTAAAATGAACAGGAGCTGGTATAATTGCATACGTCAAAATTAGCATTGAAATAACAAATTTCCATTCAAATCGCCGTGTTCCGCTCATTTCAAACAGACACCCCCAAACGTATAATCTTCAAAACAAAGGCCCAGACCCATTCAAGTTAATCGCACCACTAGACGCATCGAATAACTACATTATGATCTTCATTAAAATATATTATTGAGGGAAATCGATTCCTAACGTTGTCTGTTGCCATCAACCATCGCGCATAAGTGCTAAGACCTATTTTCTTTTACAGGTTGGCAATGGAGGATGGAGGCTTCGCAGTGATCTATAGGAGGATCTATACAATTTTGGTTTCATAATCTTATTAAATTACAATAATACAATACAAATAAAAGCGATTGAAAATATAGCAATCTTGATAATGTTATATTGGGATGTAATCTATTCAATTCTCTTATCTTAAACTGTTTCAGGAACCATTAAAGATTTGTGTGATTTTCCTAGACGTATAGGATAGCAATAATTTGTTAATATTTGCCTCTGCACTGCAACTGAACGGTTGCTGACAAATATTAAATTTATGTAAATTTATAAAAAATGTTTCATTGAAAAACAAGTACCATGAGGGAATCTGTTAACGAAAGAGTCCAAATTTACAAAGGACGAGTGCGTTAACAGACCTTATGAAACATGTTTTTTTTTTATAGTATTTTTACCTCTCGCTAAGAGAGGTATTGGAATCATGTTAAAAATCGCATATCCAGATTTTAGTGAATAAACACGTTTTAAGGTCTCGAGAATCCGATAATAACATTTTTACAATGATGTCTGCCTGTCTGTCTGTGTTTTTGTGTGTGTTTGCGTGTATGTGAGGTTGTTGTATGTACGATTTCTCAAATTCTATAAGACTAAAGACCTGTGTAACTACGGTTTCGTCAATCTTACAGTAATGGGAAGAGTTGAATAGATTCTGATAACAATTGGACAACCGAAAGTAGTAGTATTTTAACAAAAATCTTCTAAATATTATTTTTGAAAATTTATGTTATTACAAATATTAAAAACCAAAATTCTCTATCCGACAAATTTAATTTTTTTATTATACCTTCTATAGTTTTGAAGATATAGATATATAAAAAATAATCTGTTGTAGTAAATCTCACAGCCTGCTCACAGACCAAACATCGTCATGGTAACTACTTGACAAATTAAAATGCCCGTAATTGACAGATAAATGTCACTAATGTCAGTGTCAAAAATTCAAGGATAGTACTGAAGGCTTTTTCTGGGAACGATATTTAATACTTCTTATTGTATTATTAATTATATATTTAAAATTATAGGTATATTACATGGACCTATCAGAAATACCGCCAATCTCTTTAATGAATTAGAAAAACCTCGAACATTTAGAAGAAATGGAGAAAACTTGCTCATAGAATGAATTTAAAATTATAGAAAATACGTAAATATATAGATTAGGAATTTTTGTGTGTACTTGAAATGTTGAATACAATACTTATATATACCACAATAAAAAAGGGTGTGAGAGGTGTTGTGATGGCCACAATATATTTTTTTTTCATTGAGGTAATTTTATTCTGGTTCGTAAATAATGCTTCGTGTGCCCTGTATACGGGCAAATTCTAAATGTTCACGTAAGTTTTAAACGTATATGTCCTTTAACTTTTTAAAAAACTGTAATAACTGTTGTAGTTTCTGAAGAAGAACTTGAGGTGTCGAAAGCAGTAGAGGCAGAAATATATAATAATTGAATGATATCCAGTAATTTCTTCTTCCCAATCACCTTTCCAATCAAGAAGTTTTGCGTGAGGAATAATTTGGTGTATGAAGAATGTATGGTTAGGAACAATGTGATTAAGAGAGTTGGTGTGAGTCAGTTGAGATGGTTTGGGCATGTGCAGAGAATGGCGAGTGAACGGCTTGTTAAGCGTAGATATCTTGGTGAAGTTGAGGGTTTTCGATTGCGTGGCCGACCAGTGTGTAAGTGGATGGATGTGATTGGTAGAGTGCTTAAAGAGAGAGAGTTTCCAAGTGTGAAGAGAAGAAGAGTATGTATGAATGCGATTATGAGTGTGGCCGAGGCGAAAGAAGTTTGCTTAGATAGGAATGTGTGGCGAAGGATAATTGTTCCCTAACTATTATTGTGATCCGGATGCGGTATTTTGCTACCGAAAATCGGTCACTTTAATATGATTAAGAGTAAGGATTTGTTGTATGATGTTGATGTTGTTCTTATTGTTATCGGGTTTGTGCGAACCGACTAAGTGGGACACGCGTGATTTTATGTATGTATGTATGTATGTATGTAAGTTTTGCAGCCAATAATATTAACTAACCTGCTGCACAGAAATCACGCCCTAATGATTATTCATTTGTTATATTTCTAAACATACCATAGTATAACCTAACCTAACGCACAAATATTGTGTGATTTCGGTCTTTGTTTTAAATAAAAGAAATGAAGAATGTATATCATATCCCTTGCTCAATGTAAGTATTTACTGGTAAAACACTAGTTTTATGTATTTATCGCGATAGAAATTCTTCTACAATTAGTGAAAGACATTTGAAAATATTAGAATTTTAAAATGTAAATAGTAGAACTCTACCATTCATATTATACTTAAGTAATTTATTAATAAATATTACAGGAAAAATACTGAAGTTTTTATTTATCATGAGTTACACGTTTCTTTCAGATTTGATCAACTGTGGGCTGGCTGCCGTACACCTCTTCTTTCAACAGGAATTCATAAAAAAATCTTCAGTGAATGTTCGCGTTATTGGACAACCACGCCCAAATTGTGTAGAAGGCGTAATAAAACATTCATTTCCATTTTACTTACGATTTTATTAATCATTTCTGAGGAAAAATTTGCGCGAAATTGATTTGAATATGCAAAAGGAAACGGAGAACGAAGTAAAGCCATTTCAACACGCAATAAATGTAGCGGCAGATTTGATTGATTTATGTTTATCTTCGAATTAAATCAGATTTCTCATTCAGAAATTATGTTTGTAATGGAAGGACTAATTTAGATTCGAATAATTTCATTTATGAAAGAGATGTTTCAAACATCTAATAAATCTTTTACGCATATTAACTAGTAAGTTGGCTTTACAAATATTGAAATCTGATTACAATAATTTGATCAGAAAAATAAAAATAAATCCAATATAAACATAATCGGGTTACTGTATTTTGAAATAGCAGATTTGAAGGATATAAATTTATAATTTATTTCTGAATTAACATAAATAATAAAAAAAGAAATAAAGTTGCAAATATTCACTTTAGAGCAGTGATCGCCAAACTGTCGCTCGCTGCAACTAGTAGCTCGCGTGATAATTTGAGATATATTTTTTAGTAAAATTAATTATTAGATATACTATAATAATATTTTATTCACAAAATGGTGATGTTCACGTGGTTACACCTTCAATTTTCGTTACAAATTTTAATAAATTTTCAATTATAGTTCGGTTCACGACAGATGATTATTCAAGGTTATTTAGGAGCTGTCTGATGTAATATTACTTGCAGATAACTTCCTTGCATTTCGTATATATAGACGTGCAACAAGAAATATTTATGGATACATTTTAACGGAAAAAATAAGTGTAATGTTTCTTTTTAAATAATGCCTTTCTGAAAGATTTATGCTCTTCGCCCAAGTTTTTTTCAAAACACAAAATCATATACTTGGCATAAACATGGAAAATAATTTGATTTAAATGTCAATGTCACTGGGTAAATACTAGTACAGCGAGCAGTGTAGTAGATTATTAAGATATCTGTATCTACGACATACGAGGGTGAAGTTTCCGGAATTACGGAGAAGGCCTTGGATTTTGGAAAGCAATCTTATATTTTTCTTTTATTTAACTCTTCATATGAAGTGTCAAGAAATTTCAGTACAATCTGTCAATCAGTCTAATCGTGACAAGCGTCTGTGTCGATCTACCTAGCGTAAATCGGTAATAGATAAAAACGAAGTTCGTGCGCTGATCAAGATTTTTCATTTGAAAGGAGAGACGGCAACGGAGATCAAAACCAGGTTGGAAGCGTGCTCAGGAATGCTTCACCTTCTTCGTCCACTGTGAGTATCTGGGTTTCGGAATTTAAGAGTGGCTGGACATAAACCTGTAATGAACCACGTTCAGGTTGACCAAAATCGCCTACCACACCGGAAATTGTAAATAAAGTTCACGATATGATTCTGGCAGATCGCCAAATGAAAATGCGTGAAATTAATGAAGCCATAGGGATCTCTTATGAAAGTGTAGTTTATATTTTACACAATGAGCTGGGCATGAGAAAAATGTGCGCTAGGTTGGTGCCGCAATTGCTCAGTTCGGAGCAAAAGCGCAATCAAGCTCGAACTTCAGCCGAAAATTTGGAGTTGTTTAAGAAAAATTCGGTCAACTTCGAACCATGGATGGAACATGGGTACACATTACACTCCAGACACGAAAATTCAGTCGAAAGCGTGGATTAGACATGGTGAGTCGGCCATGAAGAAAGCGAAGTTAATTCAGTTCTTCTATTAATGAAGGTATCACCCAGGGGTGAGCCATTATGATGCTTATAATTCGCGGGCCATACAAAATTATCAATTTAAACATTTAATTATTTAACCACTAATGTGATAACTACAATTACTTTTCTTTAGTAAGAAGTGTTAAGTTAGCCAGTATTGATAATATTGCTACTCGCAACTGTTTTTCCTATATTTGCGGAATACAGCTGCAGTCCACATCAAATGATGTTGCGGGTCTTATACGGGCCGTAGGCCGGATGTTACCCACCCTGCCCTTACCAAAATATGTGTGAAATATTTATAGCAATTTTGATGTTACTTTTTGAAGAGTCCTCGTATTTTTTTATAGCTTAACCAGGGAATTTCGTTGTCAGTAATATTTTACTTATATTGTAATGGTACAAATTATTAGCGTTTAAATTTTGAAAAAGGAATAGGCTGTGTTTTGATCAATATGATTCAATAATATTTTTGGTTAGTTGTGAAATTATTGCTGCATGTAAGCTATATTTAATTAAACGAGCGAGAGAAATGTCAACTTCAATTTTACTCAAATCAAATTACGAAGATAAAAAACAAAGACTTCATTTTCTATTTTAGCTTATAAAAACATGACGTTTCGATTAAAAGTTTAATCATCTTTAGACCTTTCATGTGGTAAGTCACAAATTGACTGGTCAACAGAAAAATAAATTTAAAAATAATTACTTTTGAATATTTCAAATTTCTCTTCGGTTTATACAATCTTTTGAACATATGAAGAATATTCACATTTACATTATGTCATGTTTTTATTATTCAAAATAAAAATGAATTTGTAAAAAACAATTTTAAATTTAGTATCAGATTTTGGACTTCTTTATACCCCATCGTTGATATATAAATATTTTAGAATTTTAAATGACACAAAATTGACCCCTGTAGTGCACTATCCATGCCAGCAGTGGATATAGGTAAGTATATAAATAAATAAAATAAATATATCATCACGGCATATTACCCATTGCTGGGTATGCCAATCTGCTTTGTGCAAAGATTTCGGGAACGATGATGACATATTTGTACCGTGCAAGCGTTTACTAGGCGTCACCTCATGAGCACTCATTGCTGGCGTGGGGAGTGCAACACAGGGGTCATTTTTGTGCCATTTAAAATTCGAAATATTTAGCGTCGGTCGGGATCGAACCTGGTATTTAAATTTAATTTTAAGTATTTATATGAATAAAAATTAAATTAAACGGGAGGTATTGTGTTAGGCACATCAATTTTTTTGTATTTACCTTTTTGTTCTAAAATTAATATTATATCCAAAATAACCGTTAATATCAAATAGTTGCAAAGAAAAATGTTAATATATACATGTCGATAATTAAAGTGCCAACTAAACCTACTCGTACCTGATACTATAATCTGTAAATTTCAACACCGACAGAACCCTTGTCCAGCCTAGATCCGATTTTGTTGAATTTAATCTACAATATCAGCAAGATAATCAATTTCAGGTTTCACATTATTCTCCACCCGACCTAAACGTGCCAATCAATCATTTTAGCTTAAAATCTCACATCTCCATACAAGTCAATCTGAACTAAAACATCAAACATCACCTACTCATAAATCTGTTGCGAAGTTTCCATTAATTCGCAAGAATGGCACTACCAACTACAACCCTTGTCAAAATACATATCCTGGATGCTTGGTCAGTGAACAGTTTCTAAATACCAACATTATACTGTGATGGATCATATCAAGCGACTAACAGGTAAACAAGTGAAGTTTGCTCCAAAACATGAGAACATCGGAAGCTTAATCCAGGAACTGATGGAGTAGTACATGAACTACGAGGTGATGTATACTTTGTTGCAATTTTTATAGGAAGTTTAGGAGAAAATGCAACATAAGCTACAATGTATTTCTACAGGTGGAGCTGATAGCATAATGCAGCATGTGGTTGGATCTAACAAACCTTTAGGTAAGAAAGGTATTGTCTTTCGTCAAAAAATTCTATAGTGAGTTTCTACTGAATAGGCACGTTTTTGGGTTTCTGGAATACGAATTTACTAATTTTACGATGATGTCTGTATGTATGTGTGTGCGTGTGTGTTTGTGACGATCGTTTCGGACCGCATAACTCTAATACCACGATTCGAAAAATTATATTTTTTTCGTATTCCTCGAGTTGACAAAATATTGACAAGTAGATTAGGGGCCCATGTCAGAATGACAATTACCTTTGTAATTAGGAAAATAAATGTCAAAGGTCAGAATTTTTCTTTAAAAATTTCAAGATTTTCTAAATTCACGTATGTAGTTAGTTTGTCACCAGGAGTGTGGAATATAGTTGACAAGGATAATAAACCACAATGAATTGGAAAATTACTAAATTTAAAATGAAAAATTGTATTTGACATCTATGTACATAATTACTAGCTATCATTCTGACACGGGCCCCCATATCTGCTTGTCAAGACCAACAAAGTCACATGACTGCTCGCGCCCTATTGTATTTAACATTTCTTGTATTCCTACACTCTACACCAAATATTCTACTCATATATATTCCTTATATATTTAGATTATTTATTTTTAATTCATTCTATGAAGAAACTAACTATTAATACAATAAGAAATAATATTATGTATGTACTTCCCACAAAAAAAAATCAGTACTGTCTCTGGATTTTTGACACTGATATATATCTGTCAGTTACATTTTCATTTTTCAATTGGTTTCCATGTCATTATTTGTTCTGTAAGATTTATTACAACACATTATTATATAATCTTATGTTTCTTTATCTCTAAATCTATAAAATATTTATATGTAGCAGATACTACTAGCAAGAACAAAATTTATCAAATATAATATTTAGAAGATTTTTTTTAAGAATCTGCTACTTCCGGTTGTCCAATTATTACCAAAATCTTTTCAGCTCTTCCCAGTAATGTCCGATTGAGAAATACGTAGTTAAACAGATATTACAATTTTTGATAAATCGGTATTCCAACGTCCATACACACACACGTACACACACATATACACAAACATTCACACACACACACACACACACACACACACACACACACACACACACACACACACACAGAGAGAGAGAGAGAGAGAGAGAGAGAGAGAGAGAGAGAGAGAGAGCGAGAACGAGAGACAGAGACATCATCGTATAAATATTAAAATCATATTGTAGGGACCTTAAAATTTGCTTAATCATTAAACTATGGATATGCGATTTTTAACATGAATCCAATACTTCTCTTAACAAGAGGTAAAAAAGTTACCTGCAAACATCCTTACATCTTAGTTTATTTGCAAAGTGGTGAGATTGAGTGTGCTCACTGTGACTGTATTATTGTATAGTTGGCTGGCAATGTGAGTACACTTAATATAATTTTATTCAATTTATAATATGTGTATAAAATCATTTCCACTGTTTTATTTATATAAGTAAATTACTGAAACAATAGTTACGTTCATTTACATTATAAAGACATGTGTTTCAGTTTAATGTTTTATATGTACGTATTATGCATCAGACAAAGTACTTAATAAATATCTATAATAAAGTATCTACAATATTACATTTATCCTTATTTTACTTTCGTAAGATCACTTCTCTTTACCGTACCTAACCAATTTAGCCTCTTTCTACTCCTAAAACTATAATTCTTTCTCCAAAATTTTTTTCTGATGCAAATCTATAAATAGATAATTTGTCACTATTGTCACTCTTTTAGAAAATCCAACCATAGCACAAAATTACGGCATTTTAAACATATTCCTGTATGTCAGCCTGGTTTGTTGGTTCACCAGGCTGATATTTTTAATTACCTATGACGTCACATGCACGCGCTCTATTCAAGGAGCTAGATTGTAGTTAGGAATGTTAAGTTAGAAATAGACACATGTACCAACTTCCTGTAAACTAGTTTCTCGTATATTTGTAATAAAGTTGAAGTGATTTAACATGGGAACTTAGTATTTATTTTATAATTTAACTCTAATGGAAAGTAAATCATAAACAAAAACAATTTTATCGCTTTGTCAGTGCAGAAAAAGGAAGAAACCTTTTAAGCAAGTAATGAAACTTTACCTTTCTCCTATACAAACAAGCAAACTTGCTACATTATTATTGGTGTACCGACGACCAACAGGAGTCCGTATCAATGATGTCACCAGAATTCTTACACAGGATATTTCCGACAATTTTCCGTATTATTCGGTTGTCGTTTTTTAGAGCAAATGGATGTGTGTATGCTCTTTGAATTTTTTGTACGATGTTTAATAAATTAACTGAATGTTTTGTACGAATGCATTTTGTGTGCATGATGTACGATCTTAATGTAAGTGTGATAATGTCCATGTTATTTTGTAGGTATGTATAATATTTTTGTTGTATAATTGTTGAAGACCCTGAAGAAGGTGTAAGGGTGCACCGAAATATTGGTATTGTATGAATAAATGCTGTTTGACCTGAACTTTCGAGTAATTGGCCGCGTTCAGCACATCACAGCGCATGCAGCGCTGAGCACCGAAGTTTGCCGAATACAGTTGTTGGACCAATCGTATTCGTCCATTCATTGCATTATGCAATCGACACTCTTCAGCACTCAGCGATGACAGCGCTGTGACGTGCTGAACGCGGCTATTGTTAACACCTAATTATTTATAATTTCTGTTCCAGTTAACAATTATCTTTTAATTTAAATTGATATTTGCTCACTTGACTAGAAATTACAAATAATTATAAAAATAAATTAACCTAGCTTGACAGATAAATCGTTGACGTTTTTTATTTTTTTGTTTCAATTCTAGGGCTATAGCTATTTTTGGGGTGATTTTCGACATTTTCATACCTAATTTCTGCCGTTACAAGGCACACAAAATTAATTTCTGTATTGATTTTGATACCCTATAATTTTTATTTCAAGCTTTTTTTTACTTCAAATAATTAGGAAAGTAGGAAATTAGGAAAGTCTGATTTTACATGTTTAAGTATATTTGGCTGTACCGGTCACCACCCGGTTTATATATATATATATATATATATATATATATATATATATATATATATATATATATATATATATATATATATATATATATATAAATGATAAGAAGACCTTGATGATATTTTTATCTAATACTATTTTCAAAAATATAAAATGTGATTTTATTATTTGTAAATGAAATATCAAAATGTATTTTCGTAACATTCATAAATTTCGATTTTAATCAAAATCCCAAATTTATTATACGCATACTGAACAAATAACAATATTTTGAAAGTTTAACAAATTAATGTAAAAAATTATAAGTACACAACGTAGCAGAGTAATGAGGTCATTTTGATGTTTAAACCGTTTCGTCAATGTCGATACCTAGCAGCAAAAATAAATATCAAAGAAAAATGACCCTTTTTAATTTGATTGTATTGAATTGAAACTAGTGCGACACACAAATAACGTCGAATACGAATTTTGATTTGATTTTACGATGACGGGTACATCTGAAATTAAATTATTTAAAAGCAAATAAAACGCACAATCCTTTGATACGAAAGCTTAACAAAAAACGACACAATATTTTAATAGCGAAAATATTGTGAACAATATATTTATATGGTGATATTTGTGTAACAAAATCATTAAATAGATGCCAATTTAATACTTGGTAAATAAAGTACAAATAATTTCTTTTCTTTGGAAATTTTACTATACTTAGAACATAGGTACACGATACTCTCAATTTAAATGGCTGAACTTAAACCATCCTTAAGCACCTTACAATAAGACAACAGTTCATTTAAGGATATGTCCAACGACTTTGTGACGATAAGGAGACTATGAATAAAACTATAGAATGCTACAGTAACATTTTAATGTTCTCCAGGCGATTAGAATAATTTGGTATTATGCTATCAGTTTATGTGTCCTTTCTATACAAAATACTGTTAATACTCACCACAAAATAATATTCTATCCACAAATTACTCATAAATTTGACAGCTGCTGCATTGGATATGCAGGTTATGTAGCTCACAAGTTATTCACTTCACACCGTTCTTAGCCACTAGTGGTTAACTTAAAAAAAATTAAACAAGGTTACGTAACACGAGGAGGTTATAGAAACTCTAATTATGGTGATCTTGTTGCTTTTCGAACGATGACAACTTTTAGTAACTGGTGGTCACTTGGATGGTCGACCAACTAATTTTTATATACAGATATTTACATTTAAACTAAATTTATTATTAATGTATTACACTAGACATAAATAAAAACGTAAACTAAACTGTTACATTGTTGTAACCCTGCGTACTAGCGTCTAGTACGCGCTCAACCCAAAACTCGAGAGTACATGTCGTCCACTTGAGTTTCTAAGGCAGCTACATGTTTACTCCATAAGAGTACAAATCAGACTATAAAAACAAAGCGTTACCTTCATGAGAGAATTATCTTAGGGGTGCAGGGTTAAGGCTTATCATAGGGCATCCATGGTGTCCTATGTCTTGCTCACGTATGCCTAATAATTTATAGACTTAATTATCAACAAATAAATTTTAAATGCCACTGACAGCTAGACTAAACAAACAGATGTAGGAAAAATGATAATTATTTCTAAACAGAATTTTGACTAACAAAGATAACAAGTTGAATTATCATTCGTGAAACTATAATTTAGAAATTGTTATGTATTTGTTATTACTTGCCTTATCAAAGTTGCTAACATACATTTTGCAGAATGCCAATTTTCGGTAGATTGTTATTAGAGTTGTTAAATTAGCTAGTATTCTTATAAAATTAGGCTGATTTTTTTTACCTCCCGCTACCCTTGGTAAAAATCGCATAACGAGATTTTAGTACATGACCACGTTTTAAGGCCCTTATAATCCGATTTTAACATTTTCACGATGTCTGTGGGTGTGTATGTGTGTATCTGGGCGTTCAACTCAAATACCATCATTCAGAAACTTTTGAAACCTTATTCTAATATGGAAAGAAACCATTAGATATTGGTGTCAATCCGATAACCGGAAATGGCAGTTTACTTGAAGTTCAAAATAGTTGTTTTAGAAAAAAAAAACCTTTAAATGTTATTTTTTTCGTAACTTGTTATTATAAAAATTAAAGATTATTCCATTTTCTACAGATTTACATTAGTGCTTTTTCTATATATTTTATGGATAAATTTATAAAATAATATAAACAGCTCATGCTGTAAACACAACTCCATTGTTACACAGTTCAGCTCAAATGCATGTAACTGACAGATAAATGTCACTGTCAAAAAATAATGATTTCAAATTAATAAAAAGAGAATTGTAAATAGAACAATAGTTATATGGAAAGGAACTTAATATACATAATTTCTAGCATTAGTAAATATGCAGGTATGTATTTAAATAAAAAAATAAAAATATACATTATCACGGTATATTACCCATTGCTGGGTGCGCTAATCTGCTTTGTACACAGATTTCGGTAATGATGATGACATATTTGTATCGTTCGGGCGTTTAGCAAGCGTCACCTAACGGGTACTCATTGCTGGCGTGGAGAGTGCACCACACGGGTCAATTTTGTACCATTTAAAATTGGAAATATATGGCGTTGATCGGGATCGAATCGGGTTCCCCAGATTCGCAACCATCAGGCACACGGCAACGATACCCCATAGGTATATATTTAAATTAATAAAAATTAAATGGCGGGAGGTATTGTGTTGGTCACATCAGATTTTTTGTATATGGTACCCCTAATAAAATTTCTAACTTCGGCTATGATATACATAAATAATTTTTTTGCACGATCAGGTTTTTTAAAAACTTTACCGTTAGGGTTTCCAAGGCAGTAAGTTTTGTTTACCAATTACTGATCAGTAAGTGACGTGGTACTGATCAGTAAGTGATGTGACTGACCGGTAAGTGATGTGACTACCTACCGATCTGGGGGCGGTGAAAATTACATAAATAAAAAATAAATGTACAATTTTTAAAGCAAAACAAACCAACGATCATAGCTTACTTAAAAATGACAACTATTTTTTTTTAAATGTCAAAATAATTTTTAAATAATTCTAAACTTTAATTTGATATTATTGGGACGATCATGCAAAAAATATAATAAGCATTGCGGGCATTAAGTGCTTCTTACCGGTATCGGATGTATTGGAGATCTTGACTTCGTCTCGATCTCCAAACTAATCCTCAACCGGTAAGGTGCACTTACTGCCCTTAATAGTTAAATAACTATAATGTAAAGTTAAGAACATCTTGTTAACAGGATTGTTTGATAAAATAAAATTTGCTGTCACTTGAACTATGGTTTAATTTTACGAACCCCAAGTATTGAAAACTGTGTAATATAAAAAAAATGAACAATAACTTCCTCCAGATTTTCATACCCTATTCTCCAGATTGCAATGTGAATAGACTGCAAAAGGGCACGCGTTGGACTATAGCTACACGGAAGTGAGAAGGATAGTGCACACTGGGCGGTAGCAGGAAATAAGGTTGACAGTGACGCCTTTGTCACTTGCCGATAGCATCTAATAATGCCCGGATACTTGCTCGACACGGATCGATGGAATACCCGTAGAACATGGAATGTCAACACAGTTCCCTCAACTCATGGATAAACGTCACTATAGTTCAGAGGTTACGCACAACAACAGTCAATTATATTCCAATAAATGATTATGTCAAAGAAGCCAAGTGATATATGAGAAATAAGAAATTTTGGAAAGAAAATTCATTTTAACGAAAATATAAAAATGGAAGATGATGTTGCTACCAATAAATATGTACATTGAAAGTAACAACTAAATATCAATTTTTATAATATACAGAGGATCAGTAAATAATAAACTCCTAACATTCACCATTCCTTATCAATCCAATTCACCATTAAAAATAAGCTAATCTATTGATCAAACCGTATTAGTTTTATTATTTTCAAATATATTTTTATATTTTTCATTTTCACTTAGGGTTTCATATAGTCAAGTAGCTTGATGTTTTTTTGTAAATTACGTGAATTGACTTGAAAATCACGCTTTTCAAAAATTCATTACTTGACTTGACTTGATTTTCTATCGTTACTACTTGACTTGATCAAGCTATTTCAAGCAAATTCAAGCTACTTGATTACGAACCGATTATGTACGAAAACGCGCGAATCAGTACAATCGTAACGCATATGTTATTATATGCTATGCTGATTCACTACTGCAAGTACCTGTGCAGAGGTTTAAAAAATTCACCCAATAGTGGAATGTATACTAGAATGATCTGAGAATAAGTCGACAAAATTTGAAATCTTAATCATTATTAATAAGATAACTGTAGCTGGTACTAGTATATATTCCAATAATGAATAGATTGTTTAAACATCTTAATATCTTGGAGAAAAATAATGTTCCAAAATGTGCCAAAACCGAATGTTATTTAAATGGAAAAAAACGAGAGCATCTAGGCACGGTCAAAAATTAAAATTAAACGGAATCATTGCCAGTAAATTTTTATTTATTTATTTGGAACCACTTTAGGTGGCGCCCCGGTTAAAATTCGACTTTGTCCATTTTAAGGTCAACTATAATACATGTACTATAAATAGTTTATGTTGATTCATATATTATAATTTTAAATCTTTTTTAATTTTTAAATTTGAATGTATGATTTATTTTTATGAATAAAAGTCTATATTTCAAGTTATATTATTGATATTGTTATAAAACATAAGGAACTATATAAAAATGAAATGTAGTCTTGAAGAACTACTTGATTTTTTCAAGTAATTGAAAAATAACTACTTGATTTTTCAAGTACTTGATATTGTAACTATTTGACTTGACTTGACTTTCAGCTACTATTATTTGAAGTAACTTGAATATCTAGTCAAGCCGTGAAACCCTATTTTCACTATATTTAAAAACAATCCTTTATTGGGATCGATATGCTTTCTACCTATATCAAAATTTAAATTTAATATTATCATAGGAAAATATATTTTAGTTGGTGAATTAGAACATACGTTGATCTACAGATCAGCTTGATACCTTAATCAACTAATTATTAATCAACGCGAATGCGGCCGTTAGTAATTTTTAATATTTAGGTATAGTTTGGTTCACGAAAGATGACAATTCAGTGTTATTTATAAGCCGTCTGATATATTATTACTGGCAAATAAGTACACTGAAATATTTATATATATATATATATATATATATATATATATATATATATATATATATATATATATATATATACATTTTAACTGAAAAAAATAAGTGTAATTTATTTGAAAATAATGATCCTTTTTAAATAATGTCTTTTCAAAGACCATGGAATAATAATTTGATTTAAACGTCAACGTCACTGGGTAAACATTAGCATAGAGGGCAGTATAATAGATAATTAGATAGCTGTAATTCTATAACATACGTCATTATTATTTGCAGTGTTTAGAAAGTTATGTCACCATTTACGTATATCTGTCACAAGCACAACATAAATAACAGACATGCGTTAAATATTCTTTTTCTTTTTAACATGAAATATTGCTAAGCTAATGTTGACCTTGAATAGTCATCTTTTGTGAGCAAAACTATACCTGAATATTTAGTAATGCTGGCTACTGCATTAAGTACCTTTTCTTGATATAGTAATATAATACAGGTGTTAAAAATTACTCGAAAGTTCATTCAAACAGCATTTATACTTACTACCAACGTTTCGGTGCACCCTTGCACCTTCTTCAGGGTAATAAGATCTTACAAATTGTTACAATTCATGTACAGAAAATACATTCGTACAAAACATTGATTTAATATATTAAAAATCGTAACAAAAAATTCAAAGACAATACACACATCAATTTGTTCTAAAAAACGAGTTGTCGTTTTTTGTCGACTTGATAATACGTTTTATAATTCTTCGTTATAAATAGACCGGTCTTGTTTAATATAAAGTTTTCCTGTCTTTCAAATATAAACCACCTTTGACATCCTTTCCAGAATCAAAAGATTGTAAAAGCCCGAAAACAAACAACTCCAACATTCATTCAACAAATCTTGAACTTCCTTACACCAAACAAAACGACACGGAGTACATTTTTATGTGGGCCAGGCGAGACCGAGGCAGCATCTGCCGGTTCTCAGAATCACGGACTCGTTAATAATAGGCGCGGATTGGCTGCTAATGTGTTGTAAGCCAAGGCGGCCATAGAAACTTCGCTTCCTTCCATACGCCACTCGCTGCCGAGCGGAAGATATTTAAATAAGATCCTGCGAGATGGAGAAAGGATAGTGTGGCAAAAATGAATATGGCGGAGAGGAAATTCACTTAGGATATACTGCCAGCACAGTCAATATCAGATTTATAAGATGTGGTTTTGAATTTGGTTTATCCTATTTTTGTTACTTAAAGAGTTACTACATAAATGATTAGGGTAAATCAAATACTATACGTAGGTGTTTGATGCAATAGTAAACCCAAATGAGATAATCAGTAATTTTGTGCTGATCATTATATGCGCTATTGACTTAATATACTATACCTGGAGCGCTTTAATTTGAGACGAAGAGTTGCACCTGCGTATGCCGTTTTTACTTGTCGCTAAGTGAAGTATTGGATTCATGCTAAAAATCGCATATCCAGATTTTAAAAATTAAGCACGTTTTAAGGTCCCTACAATCCAATTTTAATATTTTTACGATGATGTCTGTGTGTGTGTGTGTATGTATGTATGTATGTGTGTGTGTGCGTGTGTGTATGTGCGTGTGTGTGTGCGTGTGTGTATTATATATGTATGTATGAGGGAGGTTGGAAGGCAAGGCATCTATTTAAATTTTTACCTATCGCTACGAGAGGTATTGGATTCATTCTAAAAATCGCATATCCAGATTTTAATGATTAAGCACGTTTAAAGGTTCCTACAATACGATTTTAATATTTTTACGATGATGTCTCTCTCTCTCTCTGTGTGTGTATGTGTGTTGCGTGTGTGTGTGGATGTATGTGTGTGCGTATGTGTGTGTGTATGTGTGTATGTGGGGAGGTTGAAAGGACGATTTCTCAAAAACTATAATACTTAATATCTGTTTAATTACGTATTTCTCAATCGGACAGCGGAAGAGCTGAAAAAGTTTTGGTAACAAATGGATAATCGGAAATAGCAGATTCTTAAAAAATGTCTACTAAATATTATTTTTTGATATTTTTTATTCTTGCTAGTATTAAAGAAGAGTAAATATCTTTTATAGATTTACAGCTAAAGAAATATAAGGTATATAATAATCTATTGTAATTAATCTAAGTTTTCCAATGTTTGTAAATTATTAATTATTACTTAAATTTAATAATTTTCTATTCTAAATATTTAAAATTGAAACGGGAAAAGCAGAAATGATTATTAATCCTTGTTTTATAGTGACCGAGTAATTTTACCGGTTAAAACATTGGTTTAGAAAACCGGTAACCAATATTTTGAACGAAAAATCGCAAATGTTAACCATTATTTTTAAAGCTAAAAGTAATCTTTAACGAAAAATAATGAAACCGGTTTTAGTGAACATTTTTTTTTACATTTAGTTCTGCAAAACAATTAAATATTTCTTATTCCTTCCGTTTTCTTTTCTTATCAATTTCTCAGGACTAGTTTTAATATCATACTTGCCTATTAGACAATAAATAATTATGCTAGTGTCATTTTTCAAAAGATATAATGTGTTTGTGTGGTTTTCTATTGAAAGATATAAAAACAGTCTCCTAATATTATTAGTACTGATAATACGTCGATGTAGCTAATAGATCGCTGAGTGAAGCTAGACAAAAAATTGTTTACCGAACGGTGAATGAAAACAAGTACCGATTCCATTATTTGCTGAGAAAATATCTTCCGTTAAAAGATTCCTTTCAAAACTACTCGAATAATATTGATAGAATTACCGTTTGCTTCTCCGAAAGATTGAATGGGTCGGCGGTCAGCCGTTGCATCATCTGTCCATTTTAGGCTTTTCCATGTGAAGGAAAAACATCTCTCAACCCGGCGGTGATTCTGGGAAAATTAAAGACACGGGTTTTCTGAAATCCTCAATGTTATTATAAGTTGTCAACCTTTCACACAAAAAGCGTTGGGCTTGTAATACTGTTTTGACAAGTCCATAAAAGAGTTTTGATTCAACTTCAAAGACTGGCCACGTCACGGAACGGCAATGAAATAAAAGCTAAAACACAAAGTCTTTTAAATCCTTCGAGATGTCCTCCAGACAAAGTCTTCCTGGCCTCACGCGCATCCCTGGAGTGGACACAGGGACACACGGCTCTCAAAGCCTTATCTTTGTTTACCGATCGAGGACATACCAAGAGGGACTTACGCAATCTGCCCTTTCCAATTCCACAAGATTTCTACACAATATATTGTTTCCATTACAATGATAATGATTTATTTTTAAAAAAATCTATCTATTATGACTTGTATTTGCATCTAATTAATTCGTTTAACAAAGTGATTCTGGGTTCGGCTAAATATTAATTTGAGAGAAAACCAATTAATAGATATTTATACACCAAGTGAGTTCAGAAAATGTTTATTCATGAAAAGAAAGTTTAAGTCACGAACCCGTAGGGCGAGTGGGTTAAATTTTTTCAGGAAATAATAGTATATGGCTGTGGTGCACTCTCCACTTCAGCAATGAGTGCCCATGAGGTGATGCCTGGTAAACGCCCGCATGGTACAAATATGTCATCATCTTTACCGAAATTTGTGTACAAAGCAGAGTGACACACCCATAAATGGGTATATGTTGTGATGATATATATATATATATATATATATATATATATATATATATATATATTTATTTATGTTTATACACCAAATGAGTTAAGATAATATTTATTCATGAAAAGAAAGTTTGAGGAAATTGTACCAAAGTAAAGGGTAGCGATACAAGCTAAATGTGGACTAGAAGATGGCCCTTAAAATTTCGGATGTGCTATTATCATAAGTCTTTTGGCCTACAGTTTTTTTTTTTTTTTAATTTTAAGTTTATATTTAAAAATCTGATGTGGCCAGCACATAACCTCTCGCCGTATATTTTACCTGGCTGTATGCATAAAGCAAAGAATATTTTTATAAATACAAATAATATATTCATATAAATCTATGACGTATAAACTTCTTTATTATTCAATAATAGCATGTCTCAACATAAAGATATTTTACCATAAATTATGTTACAATAAATTACAAAGTAGAGTTTACCATATATAAATATTAGGCTGGTGACAGCAATTTTCAATTCGAACAACCTTGTTTACTTTCTCTTCATATTCTTCTAGTAAAAACATTAATTTTGGGCGGTCTAAAATGTATATATGGATTGTGCATCTATTCTTACATATCTTCTTTTACATTTTATTTTTTCATACTTGTTATATCTAAATAACACTAATTCCCTTTAATAAAGTGACGGATAGATTGCACTCCGATTATTCTTATATCGATGTGTAATTTTGTCAATATTTACAACTTACTTGAGAAGAATTTGATAGCTTTTTCGCAATTCAAAGTTACTCTAGTCTACAGTGCTGGTGTACATTGTCCCATAATGTTTGAAACAAATTTAAGTCCTTCAACCTAGACTTGTCATCTCCATAATAGTCACAGATCAAGAAGTAAGGGATTCTCCAAATACATTTTTCTTTCATTACTCATTATTTCTGACACTGACATTTATCTGTCAGTTACAAATAATTTAAATTTGCAACTATTTTTCATGGCATCCTTTCGGTTGTAAAATTAATTACAACATTATTTTATATATTATATTCCTTTTATCTCTAAATCTATAAAATATGTATAAAAATATTTAAATGTATCAGAAAGAGAATTTATTTTTCTTTAATATTATCAAGAAAAATTTTCAAAAAATAATATTTAGAAGATTTTTTTTCAAGAATCTTCTACTTCCGGTTGTCCAATTGTTACCAAAACCTTTTCAGATCTTCCCATGAATGTCCGATTGGGAAATACGTTGTTAAACAAATTTTAAGTCTTATAGTTTTTGAGTAACCGTCCTTCCAACATCCCACACACACACATCCACACACACACACACACACACACACACACACACACACACACACACACACACACACACACACACACACACACACACATAAAATCTGGATATGCGATTTTTAGCATGAATCCAATACCTCTCTTAGCGAGAGGTAAAAAAGCCGAAAGAATTTTAAAGAAATTTCTAACCATTTGTGTAAATTTTATAATTTGTTGAAAATGTAAACTAGCCGAATTATTAAGAGTTATATATATATATATATATATATATATATATATATATATATATATATATATATAATCACGGCAATTTACGCATTGCTGGGTGTGCGCCACAGGGGTCAAATTTGTGCCCATTTACAATTCGAAATATTTAGCGTCAGTCGGGATCGAACCTGGTTCCCCAAATTCGCGACCAGACATTCAGGCACGCAGCCTCCAGATTAAGAATTTGGGCTCATATATTAATTGCACTTGACATTGATATCTGAAAATTAGAATTTTCTTTATTTAGAATCTAGCTGTTTCCATGGTTATAGATAGCATAGCTGGCTGCTTTATAAAATTTAATTTATAATTATATAACTCTAAGGGCCGGTTTCATAAAGGTCCAGTTAAATTTACTTCCAAAGTAAATTTAATTGTATGAACAAATTCGAATCAGTTTCTACGTTCTTATGACATTAAATTTATTGCTGTCAAAAAATCGCATTGAATTTGTTCAAATTTTTAAATTTACTTCGGAAGTAAAATTTAATCATAGGATAAATTGTTTTATGAAACCGGGCCTAAATCTATTGAATATGAAGCATAAAATGTAATCAAATCGAGTAGAGAATAGAATATTATTTCATATTTATAATAACTTTAAATGTGAAAAATGATATTAAACTGTTAAAATCATCAACAAAGGGTACTTCTGGTTGACCATTTACAACCAAAATCTAATCACGTCTGCATATGGATGTAAGGAAGAGGAATACAAAAAATCGTCACACATACACATAGGCAAATACATACAGATATCATAAAAATAGTAAAATTGTATTTTAGGGACCCTAAAAGATGCTTATTCATTGAATACTCACCACCAATTTTTTTGCCCAAAGACAATATCTTTCTTACCTAAAGATGTAGGAAGGTAAAAATATCCATATATTACACAGTGATCATGAATCTAAAATATGTATCCATACCACGTTTAATACGTGTTTTTGTAACTGGAAAACTGATCTTTTTCTGTGCTGATTTGGCAGGTGACGAATTTCTTCTACGCGTCCTTCAGGAGCTGACCATCGATCGAGACTTTCTCTGAAGCTCTGGCAATTAATTTCCCAGTATAATACCGTGGAAAAATTGATGTTTGTAAAAATTAATGGCGAAGATTAGCACCGGCGGTATAAATAATGTTTAAAATGTGTCATGGCTTTCACAGGAGAAATCTGGAGGAAGTAACGATAAGAAATTATCAAACAAACCAGCAGAAACAAATAATCATTATCATTACAAAGAAGCCTAACAAGACGCTCAAGAATATTGCCAGAGAAAATTGCACAAGAAATGAGTTTTTTTTGTGTTTGTATCTTGTTGTAGTTGGATAAAGATAACAGACATGTAAATACACCTACTTATACAAGGGTTTTAACAGTTGTAATACTCGTGCGATTAACTTGTGACCTCTATATTATATTATGAATTGGAAATTTATTTCTTTTCGTATCCATAGTTTTAAGAAACGCGCAAGAATGGAATTTATATTAAGATGAAATAGCACACATTCGCACTATATTGTATAAATCTTACAATATGAATATGAACAAAGTAATACAGAACGACCGTAATATACAAGTATAGTGGATTGATTCGGAAAAAATGTATTATTCATCTGATAAGAATTTTACTTCTTATAAAATTTATAGAATGGCTTCAAATTATATATTTCTATAATAAAGAGGGTGGTCAGAATTTTAATTATTCAGTAAAATGCCTTCAATATTAAAAAAAATCTGATGTAGCCAGCACATTACCTTCCGCCAATTCTGTGTATTATGTATAAATTCATACATAAATTTTCTTGAAAAAATTCTATAAACTATGTAAATTGTACTGGACTCTGAGATTTTCTTATTCTTCCTTAGCTTTTGCCATTCGTTAAGGTACGGTTTCCTAGACGCGACAAGCCGCGGCGGTCGGTCGCCGCGACTTTACTCCGATCGGTAGTCGCAGAGCACTACTGTTTTCCTAGACGCGACAACTGCAGTTCGAAATGAAGCGAATTATTTTACAAAATAATTATATTTTCCAAATGTAAATTTCAATTTATAGCAGCATTCATTTTTTTATATTATTTCATTTACATTCTCCTGATTTTCCTATTTTCTCTGCAACCTCCTTCCATATTTTGTCTTTATATATTACATCTTTATGCTTATCATTGCTACTATCATATAAAACATTTTTTTCTCGAACTTCTTCAACTAATTTCTCATCATCTGCGGCTGAAAATGCTGATTTCGCCATTCGGTCGCCGGCGACTGTCGCGGAGTACTCCTCCCTATACCAGTCATTCGTTTGTCGCCGCGGCAGACGATCTGCCGCGAAGTCGCGATCGCGCCGAGGAAACCACTTCTTATAATTTGCCTATAAGCAGAGGTGTCGCGCGACTGGTCGCCGCGGCTTGTCGCGTCTAGGAAACCGTACCTTTAGGGTGTCGCTATTCTTGATTTTCTTCTTCTATCAATTTCTATTTTGCGTGTCGTCCTCATACAGTTCCTTTTTCTCTCAAATCATCCTCAATACAGTCCTTCCATCTTTTCTTTGGTCTTCTTCTGTTTCATCTAACTTCTGTTACTAAGCTGTTCATTCGTCTTCCAATATATTCTTCATCTTTCCTCAAGACATGTTCAAACCAATGTAATCTTGTATCTTTCTAGAAACTTCTATCATTCGAGCCATTTCCCTTATTCTATCTTTCCGTGTCTTCCACAGCATCTATCTCAACATCCTCATCTCTGCCACATAATTTGGTTTCATTGACACTGACATATGTTAATTTGAATTATCTGAATACAATAGTTTCCATGGTTAGCATAGCTGGCTGATTTATAAAAAGTAATTTCTTTATAATTTCCTAACGTTATATACATAAAGGAAAAAATTCAGTTAAACCGTACAGGGCATAAAATATTCTTTAATATTTATAATATGACAATTAACTGCGTTTTTTCAAGAAAAAACTGTTGAAAATTTCAATTAAGAGTACTTTCGGTTGACCACTTATAAACAAAATCTAATCAAATCTCCATACGGACATATATGCAGAAGAAAAGAAATTTTGTTACACACACAAAAATATAGACATCATTGTAAAATCAGTAAATTAGTATTCTAGGTACCCTAAAAGGTTTTTATTCATTAAAAACTAACCATAGAATTTTTTGACGAAAGACAATACTTTCCTTACCTATAAGGTGACGGAAGGTAAATATATTGCAAAAAATAATATTAATAGTTGTAAGCAATTATTCAAAATTATAACTGGCGCATGGAAATTTATAAATCAGAAAATCATAGTTAATTTATTTGATTCGATGGTATAATAGATATTAAGGATACAAGTTTGATATAGAGTTCATAATGTAGCGCTGTTTTATTCACGCAAGTTTCATTATGAGGCTATATCAAATGTGTATCCTTCAATATTTTACCTAATTGATCTTAAAATACATTTTTGACATAAAGAGAAACATTGAAATGTTCATCGTAGCCTACGTTATTAATACGTATGAGTGATTTAATGGCACTCTGACATTTAAATTGGTGTACTAATTACATATTAGCACACTGTCGTACATAAAGAATATAATAACATTGTTTATTTATTGTCTAATTTAAGTTTCATAAATTGTTACTCTGATAAAATTTTTTGAAGTAAATTTAAGATTTTTATATAATCATTCTATTTTTGTCGCACCTGACATTTGTATTCAAATTTAGTACGAAACTTTTGAATTACTTATTTAACTTCCATTCATAATGGCCGCTCATTTAGGCATGCAACCCCATATAACAGATAATTTTATTTAAAATTTATTAGTTTTCTATAAATGTACATATTTTAAAATAATTGTATTTTAACGGCCCTAATATTTTCAATCAAAACTTAATTTTTAATTTATTTTCACAGAATTGATAACGTATAGGTAGTGATGCATAATAAGAAATATTAAGTGCAACAAAACAGTTAAGAGTTGTAAAACAGGAAAACCGCTGCACCAAATGCTGTTTGATGTCATGTATTCTATTAACTTGTCCTTAGTTTCAACTCATCCTGTCTTCCAACTTTCATCCTTCAATCGCGCTTTGTTTCACCACGTGCCTCAATTATCCGCGAGAAACTTTGGGAATAAATCCCTGGCTTGGTGGTATGTCTAGGTGTTCCTAGCTCTAACAGCGCCGAGTATCGAGTTGTTGGGGTGGGAAGGTGTTTATGGCTCACGAAGTGCAAGGAAACAAGCGCGTCTCAGCGGAACTGTAACCTGAATCCTCAATCCTGGAGGAGGATAGCGGATATAGTCAAGCTAGATCGGGACAAAACAGGACTTTGACTTCAGACAATGGAATGGGTGATGGCACAAGTTATATGAAAGACAGAAAGGGAATGTTTGATGTATCCGTTACTGTGTTAAATACAAGTAGTTAAAGTAAGAAGAAAATCTGGTGGATAATTCACTTTCTCTTTGCTTTTAGGAAAAACAAAACAATTTTTTTACCTTTCGCTAAGAGAGGTATTGGATTCATGCTAAAAAATCGCATATCCAGATTTGTGTGTGTGTGTGTGTGTGTGTGTGTGTGTGTGTATGTGTTTATGTGGGGAGGTTGGACGATTTCTCAAAATCTATAATAGGTAGTTAATATCTGTTTAACTAAGTATTTGTCAATCGAGCATTACTGGGAAGAGCTGAAAAGGTTTTGGTACTAATTGTACAAACTAAGGTAGCAGATTCTTAAAAATAATCTTCTAAATACTATTTTTTGAAAAAATTTGTTCTTGCGTGTATTAAAGAAGAGTAAATTCTCTGTTTGATACATTTAAATATTCTATTCTATTTTGGTAATAATTGGACAACCGTAAGTAGCAGATTCTTAAAAAAAAACTTTTAAATATTTTTTAATAAATTTTGTTATTGCTAGTAAAATAAGAGTAAGATCTCTATATGATACATATAAATGTATTAATATGTATCTTTTATAGATTTAGATTTAAGGAAATATAAGGTATATAATAATTTGTTGTAATAAATCTCACAGGACAAATAATGTCATGGACCAATCGAAAAATATTTTTTTTTGTAACTGACAGATGAATGTCAGTGTCCAAAATCCAGGGACATTACTGAATTTTTTTTCTGGGAACTACATACATTATATTATTTCTTATTGTATTAATAGTTAATTATTTAAAATTAGAGTTATATTACATATTCCCTTCAAAAATACTGTCAATTTCGACAATGGATTGGAAACATTTCGAAAAATTAGAAGAGGACAAATTTTCTTCATTGAATGAATTTAAAATTAAAAAAATCTAAATTTAAAGAATAGATGTAAGTAGAATTTTTGGTGTAAAGTGTAGGCATTCAAGAAATGTTAAATACAAAATGCCGCGAGCAGTCATGTGATTTTTTTTGACCTTGGCGAGCAGATATAGGGGCCCGTGTTAGAATGACAGCTAGTAATAATGTATATAGGTGTCAAGTATCATAATTTTTCATTCAAAACCTCATGATTTTCTATCTATCAGAATATTTTGAAATTTTGAATGAAAAATTATGACATATGAAAATTGTGATATCTATGTAAATAACTACTAGCAGTCTTATTGACACGGATCCCGATATCTGCTTGCTTGCGCCCTATAAGCAAGAATTTAGTATTTCTTGTTCACACAAATAACTGACATTGCATCTCTTCTTTAGTTCTATGAGGAATTTTGTCCTACTCTTCTAATATGTTCATAATTCTTAAAATTCATTGACAGTATTAGCGGTATCTGTTAAGGATATATGTGATATGAACATACCTATAATTTAAATACATATTAAAATAATAATACAATAATATATATTAAATGTACATTCCAGAAAAATCAGATTTCTGACACTGACATTTTGCATTTATCTGTCAAGGCCACAACATATTTTTATAAATTGTGACATTACCGGAATCGAACGGTGACATATCACCTATAAAAAAAAATCGTCACACACATACTCACAAGACATCATCGTAAAAATAGTAAAATCGTATTGTCGGGACTATAAAACGTGCTTATTCACTAAAAACTAACAACCAAATTTTTTACCAAAGAAAATACCTTCCTTACCTAAAGGTGATGGAAGGTAAAAAGAAAATGCTTTTGTTTACCTGCAACTTATATACAAAGAGAATGTATATAAAAATAAGTCTAAAACACATTTATATCCTAGTAACCTCTCGATGTAGATATTCATATAAAAATACCATTCATGCGCATGTGTGTATGTGTGAGTGTATTTATTAAAGGAATAAATCACTGCTTTGAAGTTTGCTCGTTTGGAGCATGATTTCCACGTGAACAGCGTGAAGCGATGCGTGTGTATCACGATCATAAAGATCTGTTAGCTGCTGCAGGAATGTCACAATTCATATTCTCTTCCTTTGTAGCCAACACTACTAAAAGCAACGAGCGTCATATACTACGATATTATACAACATTACAGATACATAGGAATCTTATCGAATTCTGAATATGAAATGCAAATAACGAGAACTTTACGGTATGCGACAGTTTGATGAAAAATGTGATGTTCAATGACGTTGGTAACACAACGAAGTTAGGTATGAATCATAGTTTGATGTATACGTGGTATCTACTATGTACCATCTTGGAATTTTACCCAATAATAGATGTTACAGATATAATATTTATATTATTTATACTTATATTATTACTTATCAATATTTATAAAGTTGAATGCATTTATCAAGCGTCATTCAAGATAAAATAAATGGAAACAAAAACTGTAATATTAAAATTATACCATTTAGTTTATGCTCTATATTTTTATTAAATACCCAACGTTTCGGCAGAATAGCCTGCTGCTTTCTTCAGGGAAAAAACATAAATAATTAATAACAAAAACAATAGCAACAAGTAATGTAGGTAATGTATTACAACATATTTAATGTAGGAAGCCATCCTCGACTAAGTTCTAAACCGTCACAATGATTGAAATTATTATTCTTGGTTTTGAAACTCTAAGTATTTTTGCGAGACGAGAACGAGAGCGAGTTTGCGGTTTAAAATTCGAGGCTAGATCGATATAACAATTGCGAGAATTGACAAATCTCGCGAGATTCTCGCGAGTGTCTCGCAATAAAAATCGTTGGTAACTTTATAGCTTTGATTGGTAATTTTAATGAATAATGGACGGGAGAACAATTTACGAAAGGTGGAGTCAACGCTAATTCGTGCATTGAATACGTGAATGTGAAAATCATATGAATCTACTATATTTTTGGCTCTATCCAGAGTCTATTGGTGTCGGTTTAGAGTTAGGATAAGAAAATAAAGAAAAAATCGGTTTTGCATCCAACAGAACTAGTTTTTCTCCAACATTTCAGTCCTTCCTTCATCCCAGTCCTTACCGTCCGTGAAAAGTTAGGGATGTTATAATAAGCGTCGATGGTAGCTAACACGGTGCGAAGCGGAGTGATTGGTAAATTCCCAGTATATCGGTTTTATGATGACTGAATCATACTTACATTGTGGCATATATTTATGATAGAGTTTACTTTTAGTTACAAAAAAGATTTTTTAATGTTAAATTAGTTTAATTGATGACAGAAATGCATTAACAGATGTTCGTATTGAAATACTTAAGTAACCATAAGTTTGTAATGAATTAATTATTTTAGAGGCAAATTAATTTATATAGATTTTCTGGTGACCGTAAATGAATAATGTATGTTTGTATCGAAAATATTTGGTGATCATAATTTTGTGTTTCTTCTGTGACGTAAATACTCACTGCGCAAGCGCTTATTTTATAGCGAGACTCTCGCTCAAGAACGAGACGAGGCCCAAAAAAATATGCGAGAACGAGAGCAGGATCGACATTATAGATCCGAAAACGAGACGAAATCGATATTTTATATTTCTCGTCGCGTCTCGTCTCGTGTGCATCACTAGAAAATCTCAATAGCTTCCCTAATTAACCGGTTTTGAAGTGTGTAGCTCGTGCAAGTATTTTTGTTTCTTCGAATATGATTAAAAATGTACACCCTTATATGTTTAGAACTTCGTTTGGTATTTAAAAAAACCTTGTTACTCAAGATGTGCCACCGTCAGAATAAAAGGACTTATGGGAAAACCATCGATTCGTATAAACAGTAAAATTCGAAATTTACTATATTTAAAGCAACAAACGATATTGCGTGTTTTTGAAACTATTATCACGCAACATTCTTCCGTGTGATACCCTCATAAGAATATTGAAGAAATACATTACCTGTAGTAGTAAATTTCATGTTAGAATTTCTTTCAGCTTACCTGTAAAAGAAAAGAAAATAACGTTAGTCTACACTTTACATTTAAAATATTTACAAAAATAGGTAGGTACTTTATAATATTTGTATTCATATTTTTGCCGTAGCCTTATTATGAATTTAGTCATTTAATGAAGAGCTTAGATTCGAATAAGTTATGTAAGTACAGGATATTTAGGTTAATTTATCAACAATGATTAAAAAAATGGTTATAACGAAAAAGTCTAGATATTTGAAATAAATAACATTGTGTTTATTACAAAAGTCTAGACGTATTGTTTAAAACATGAACTATTGGCCGTCCATATAATAAATATATAAATGAAATGCAAATGATGAATTTAAAGTAGTTGTAGTATGGAGTAAAATCCATAAAACCTTAATAATCATTGGCGTACAGCTAAATTAAGTATTGCTCGATGTAAATCCAAAATTTTAGCCAACTCACCCAGTTCAAATCGAAGTTACTGAACTCCAAAGTTGAAAGATTTAATATAGCGACTATAGAGAAACTCAAGAAATCATCGACAAATTTGACTCTAAAATCGCAATAACCCATAAACTTTTGAGTAAAAACTAGGTAAATATAAATGAAGCTACGGGGAAAAATAGTTAAAGAAAAACGTGCAAGCCCATCTGGTTTCAAATATATAACAAATTCAAATTGGATATTCATCGGATATTTTCAAGCTTTTCACGTGCATTGTTGGTAGTACTGCCGCCCACGTTACAAGCGGAAGTAACAGATTCTTAAAAAAATTCTTCTAAATATTATTTTTTGAATTTTTTTATTCTTGCTTATTAAAGAAGAGTAAATTCTCTATCTGTTACATATAAATATTTTATTATATCTTTTATAGATTTAGAAATAAAATAAAAATATAAGTATAATCTGTTGTAATAAATCTCACAGCCCAAATAATGTCATGAAAACCAATTGATAAATTTAAATGTTTGTAACTGACAGATAAATGTCATTGTCAAAAATCCAGAGACATTACTGAAGATTTTTTCTAGGAAGAACATACGTTATAATATTTCTTATTGTATTAATAGTTAAATTTTTAAAATTATAGGTATATTACATATTATATCCTTCAAAAATACTGTCAATCCCCACAATGAATTGGAAACATTTCGAAAAATTAGAAGAGGACAAAATTTCTTCATAGAATGAATTTAAAATTTAAAAATCTAAATATAAAGAATAGATGTAAGTAGCATTTTTGGTGTAGTGTGTAGGTATACTGCAAATGTTAAATACAATAGGGGGCGAAATTTTTAATGAAAATTTCTGACATTTTACATCTATGTAGATAATTCCTAATTGTCATTCTGACACAGGCGCCCATATTTGCTTGTCAAGGCCAATAATGTCACATGACTGCTCGCGCCCTATGTAACCAAAAACGGAAATGGTGAGAGGTGATATGCCGGCCACAACAGATTTTTATTTTGTTAACCTTACGATTAGTTGTTGCGATACCTAGCAGAATAAACATAATATGCAAATAGCCATGTGACTTGAAACAGGCAGGCAACTACCTTAAATACATAAATACAAATTATAGTGCAATTAACTAATAAAGTGTAAATTAATTTAAAAAATCAAAATATTTATTTGTTAATTTTGAAAAATCAAGGACTAAATAAGTTATTTCTTCATTAAATTTTGTTCAATATATTTTGAAACAACATACTTTAATTAATATTTTAAAAAATTATAGGTGTAAATTCGTATTCTTGGATCTACATTTTTCACATTAAATTTTGTTAGTCTTCTTATATCAACGACTATATCCTTATTCTTTATATTTTTTTCACGTTACTAATCTTTTCCAAAGAACCTTTTGCGGTATAGGTATAGGTTACCAATTTTTCTTCCTCTGTTCTCAGACACAAATCCTCCTCACATTAGCATACACCTCGGATGCAAATCCAAATAAAACACAATACGATAGCACTTGTACGTGAAACAGACTCCAGCCTTCGCGGATCTCGTATCCCTGGCAGGGTTCACGTCAGAGCGAAGAGTGAAGCCGTATCTCGCAAGCATTTTAATATTTCATGTGAGGCTGTCATGTCAGCAGTCCGACATGGACACCTGACGGCCCACGAAGAAACAAATAAAGAAGTATAGGTGGGTATGTTAAGATTGATTGAGAGGGTAGTTGGAAAGATTATAACATTTTAAAGTTTTCGAAGTTGGATATGTATAAATGGATCTGTATATTGAATTGTATACTTTTTTGTACTCACAACCTCGGAAGTGACAATTGACACACGCTATAGACAACCGGAAACGTCACTTTCCCGATGCACTGCACTCACAACTTCTTGGCATTCTTCAACAAAATAATCTTTAAAATAACAAAATATAGTTTATAAATTTTTCGAAAATTAACGATTTTCAAGCATTAAAAACCAATAATAATAAATAATTTATTAATAAATAATAAATTTGCCTACCATCTGTTGGAGAACAACAATCTGTCATCTGTCCAATATCAAAATAGAACATAACCTTTAATTATTTGAAAAGTTGGTAAGTACAACATACAATATGCGTTAGAACTTTCTGATTAATTTAGTTTATATTTTATTTACGTACTGAATTACAGGTGAATTAACACATTTTCCATTATGATAAGTTAAAAAAAGCGTTTATTCGTTGTCTCCGGCCTTAAATTTCGGGAGGCGTACAAGAAATATCAGAATCAGACATTTTGACAACTTTTAATTCTGAAAAAATATGCAAACAATTGTTTCCGAAATCAACAATTTACTTAACAAACGTTGCTATGAAATTGCTGCTGTGCTATTTACTTGTATATTTGCGAATTTTGTACAATTATCTTGACATTTTACTCTATTAACAATGATTTTGTTTGTTACAAAAAGTATTGTACAAACTTCTTGTGGGAAGACGTCATACACGCATTCGCACAAATGAAGCCCTCGCTCGTAAGCTCGCTCGTGCCTCAAATAAGCACTCATGCGGGATGAGTGTCTTCCCGCACTTAATATGTAAATAACTATTATCTTCGTTTTAATGTTAATATCTTTCTTTCCTATAAAGCTGTTCTTTATTGCATGGAAGAATTTTGCTGTTTTCTGAATTCTGTCGTTTATGTCAGCCTCTAGTAATCCATTATTTCCAAATTGGGCTCCTAAGTATTGAAACTTGTTTACTTCCTGTATTTTTTGTGAATTTATTATCTAACTTATTGTTTCAAGCTCTCTTGGTACCGTCATGAACTTAGTCTTACTTGTGTTAATTTTTAAACTGTACTTTGATATTTAATTTAATTTCCATCTTATCTTTGGTCTAAGCTGCTCATTCTTTTTCCAATATATCTTTCATCCCTCCTCATGACATGTTCAAACCAATTCTTTAATTATTCTTTAATTCCTTACCCGATCTTCCCGTGTCTTTCCAACATCTATATTAACATCCTCATCTCTGCCACAATCATTTTCTTTTCATTGACACTGACATTTGTTAATTAGAATTTTTTTAATATAGTAGCTGTTTCCATGGATATAGCATAGCTGGCTGATTTATGAAATTCCTTTATAAGTCTTTCACTCTATATCAACTACATATGAAGTATAAAATGCAATTAAATCGTGTAGGTAATAGTATATTCTTTAATATTTATAATAACATTAAGTGTCAAAAAATTATTTAACAGCGTTTTCTTCAACAAAAACTGTTGAAAGCATGAAATGAGAGTACTTTCGGTTGACTTATAACCAAACTCTAATCACTTCTTCTATTGGATGTAAAGTTGAGGATTCGGGTATTGAAGTTACGCGATGCCAACATACACACACACACACACACACACACACACACACACACACACACACATACACACACATACAGACATCATCGTAAAAAATGAAAAAATTGCATTATAGGAGCCCTAAAACGTGCTTATTCATTTAAAACGCATCATTGAATTTTTCGTCCAAAAACAATACCTTCCTTACCTAAAAGTGACGGAAGGTAAAACATATTTCATTACCTACGAGCATCTATTATTTTTTGTTAGACACTCTGATACAGTAAAAAAATATTATTTCAATTTGATAAACGAGCCTATACACTCACAATAATAATTAGAAATAAGAGACGAACAAAAGCGTAACGTTTTATTACGTCAGTGTCAGAATAATGATTGTCAAAATAAATACTAATAATTTAACGTATAATACGTTACGATTTTGTTCGTCTCTTGTTTCTAATTCCATGGCTAATACTATTAAATTGTAATTCCGTGAATTTTCAAATTTTATTTCTGCAGTTATGAAGTAGCCAAAATGAAATATTTTTATTGATTCGGATGTAGAAATTCTTGCTTTACAACATCCATTTGAAACTTTTTGTCTAAAATAATTTGGGGAACAATACGCACAGAAAAACTGATTTCCCATGTAAAACTTTACGTGATACATCCCGTATAACTAATTTTTAGCAAGTAATTATCCTAAAAACTTTTACTTATTTCGATGTGTAAAAAGTTTACTGTCGTATATAAATCAGTGTTTATTCTCTTACTGGTATCCTGAAAAAATGGTGAGTGATTTCCATGAACCCAATAACGGAAAACCGGCGTAATCCGATCGAAAAATGAATCCCCCGAATTCCCAGTGGATCATCCATCGCCAATCAAATTTAGTATCTTTTTAAAGAGAATACGGAGTAATCCCAATAGATTTCCCGTGACATTGTTTATCTTATTTCCAATCTACTCGGAGCAAAACGCAAACGTTAACCGCTACCCGACCAATATCGGTTGCGAGAATCCTCGAATCCATTACGAGATGGAGAATTCCTTCACAAAATGAACAAAACGCCGCTGAATAAATAAAACATCACGGTTCGTCCTAGAAGTCCTGGTTGTTGCACCAAGGACGAGTTCTACTCCTAGAAACTCCTTCATATTTACCACGCAGGACAAGGATTTTGCAATGCTGATATCATGGGATTCGTGGACATTTTTCGAAATTATTATCATACGTTCACCCGTTCTCAGCTTTGGAAACATACATACATTGTCATATTCACTTTGTGAATTGTTATGTTGATCAGTAGAGGTTTTTATCTTACAAAAAGTGGGATGGTTCTAGAGGGCAGTTCAATAAGTAATGCAACGTACATTTCTTGTGAAACATTTTCAAACATTCCCGCTTCGTCTCGTAGAGTTTCATTGACTTCCGACAGGTGACAGCGCTGTACGAGCTATTAAAATGGCGTCTGTAACGGATGTGCGTTCGAAACAACGGGCAGTGATTGAGTTTCTTTTGGCGGAAAACCAGGGCATCTCAGATATTCATAGGCGCTTGCAGAATGTCTACGGTGATCTGGCAATGGACAAAAGCACGGTGAGTCGTTGGGCAAAGCGTGTGTCATCATCGACGCAAGGTCAAGCAATACTGTCTGATCTCTCGCGTGCTGGCCGGCCGTGCAAGCTGTGACTCCTACAATGTTGGAGTCCTTCCTCATGGTCAAACGATCAACTCTGAAGTGTATTGTGCTACTCTTCGAAAATTGAAGAAACGACCAGCGTGTTCTTAGGCACAAAAATCAGAACGAACTTCTCCTTCTTCATGACAACGCAAGACCTCACACAAGTCTTCGCACCCGAGAGGATCTCACAAAACTTCAGTGGACTGTTCTTCCTCATCCACCGTACAGCTCCGATCTCGCACCGTCGGATTTCCATATGTTTGGCCCAATGAAGGACGCAATCCGTGGGACGCACTACGCGGATGATGAAGTTATTGATGCAGTACGAGGTTGGCTCCGACATCAACCAGTGCAATGGTACCGTGCAGGCATACAGGCCCTCATTTCAAGGTGCCGTAAAGCCAGCATTGAATGGAGATTACGTTGAAAAATAGTGTTGGGTAGCTAAAATATTGGGGAATAACATGGTGTATTTGAATGCTGAATAAAACAACCCCTGTTTTAGAAAAAAATGTGTTGCATTACTTATTGAACTGCCCTCGTATGTTGTCTACGTTTTAGACCTTGGCGAGGGATGGCGCGAGCCGCCATCTTTGATTACAGGAGCAAAAAAATGTTTTTAGTCGTTTTCACAAAAATAGTGGTCCGTATCAAATTTTACAAGAATACAAAATTACAGCTCCTAATTATTTGTGTTTTAATTACGAAGGACTTGAGAGAAAAGGAAGTGAATGAGGACAACAAGCAAAATAGAAATGAGTAAATGACGAAATTCAAGAATAGCGACCACTAACAAGTGGGAAAAGTTAAAGAAAAAGAAGATGTCAGTGTCAAGTGCAATTTACATAGTTTGTTTATGAAATAATTTTACTGAATGTATAGGATCCTTTGCAAAGAACTGTATGTATGGAATTTGTACATAATACATAGGACTGGCGGAAGGTAATGTGCTGACCACCTCAGATTTTTACCTCCCGCTACCCTTGGTAAGGGAGGTATAGGGATCGTGTTAAAAATAGCATATCGAGATTTTGGTAAATGACAACGTTTTAAGGTCCCTATAATCTAATTTTAACATTTTCACGATGATGTCTGTGTGTATGTATGTATGTATGTATGTATGTGTGGATCCTGTTTACGCTCTAACTCAAATACTATTATTCTGAAAGTTTTGAAACCATGTATTTCTACCTTATTCTAATATGGAAAGAAGCCGTTAGATTTTGGTGGCAATTGGGTAACCGGAAATGGCAGTTTACTAGAAGCTCAAGATAGTTTTTCTTCAAAAAATGCCTTTAAATGTATTTTTCTATTTTGCATCTGTAACAAAGCTATAACAGCACCCAAAGGAGTTCGTTAATAGCTCGTTTGAGTGTTGTAACAGCCTAGTACAATTTATTTTTATAAAGTTGGTAGCATAGCTGAAATGTTATGTCAAAAAATATCAAATGTCAAACCTTACTGAATAAACGATACTAATTAAGGTTTTTATTTTTATTTATATATATTTAGGGCATAAATAGTTCAAAACACAATTAATTGTTGATATTTAAAATATGTAATTTATTTTTATTTATTTATGACCTCTGTCGGTAAATTAGTTCGAGCTTTTTGGTGCCAAAATTACGCAGGTTGTGTAAGCAAAAGCAAAATGGCGGCGGAGGAGAAATGTCAACAAGAATTAAGTGTTTATTTATAAGAAAATAGTGTTTTAAATATAAGATGTGTATAATTATATAGTTTTACACTTTTCACATCCTTTTCAGTTAATTTTATACAATAAAATGTAAGTAACTTGTAAAAATTTTACATTTGGTTATAACCTGACTTTTTTCATTGTTTGTTTTTGAAATTATAAAATGTATTTTCCGTAATTTCACGTATTTCAGGTGGAGTACACAAAAATCGTCTGTATTCATTTTTAATTTCATATGAATTTGATTGTACACAACACGAGACAATTTTAAATTCAAACAATTGAATTTTCAAATGTCACATTATTACCAACTAACACAAAATTCCCTAAATTTTGAATTTACGATTTTTTATTTAAAAAGATCATAAAAAGCGCAAAATAGAAAAAATAGTATAAAGAACTCATGTCATAATTGTCGATTATTTTGTTCGAAGGTTTGGGCAACTCCGCTACGCGTCGTTACCCAAACTTCCTTCTTACAAAATAAAATGACAATTATGACATTCGTTCTTTAATATACTATTTTTTCTCAATTTGTTATTATAAAAATTAAAGAGTATTCCATTTTCTACAAGTTTGCTTTAATACTTTTTCTGTATATTCTATGGATAAATTTATAAAGTAATATAAAAATTATACCCCATAGGTAAATGGCCGGAGGTATTGTATTGGTCACATCAGATTTTTTTATTTACAATGTTGTTTTTTTTTTCATTGTCTTAAATATAAATTATATTTTTATAATTATTAAGAATGTTTACATAGGTAAATAAATAAAATAAAAAATTAATTTAAAACCATGACAAGCATTGAGCAAATATTATCAGAATAATACTTTGCATTTCTTCGGTCGTTGCTATGTTATGCGAGAACTTCGCTCAACAGCAGTTCAGCACACAAATCATCTGTAGAGAACAACGAAGTATCTTTTATTCTAGAATAATTTAAAAGACAAATAATTTCACAAACACTGCTCTCCGTTATAACTCTTGTGCATTCTTGCAGAGTGCGGCTGCTGCATGTAAAGAATGAACTGGCGCCGTGCGCAGCAAAGAAATGGGCAAATATGAAAATAAAGTGAAATAACTTCCAGGAAAAATTAACCTTTTATAGCGAAAATAATAGCTCCGAGTAAATTAGAAAACATAAATATTTTCTAATGGCCTCACACACAAGAGTAACTTCATAAACTTCAACAGAAACTAAAGAGGGGAAATTTAATAAGAGAATCAGTGTAAGACGCACGTATTACTTACAAAATTATTTTTAGTTGGTAACTTTCAAGTGTATCAAGAAATAACGTAATTAACTAATTTTGATACACTTCAAAACTACCGGATTAAGTTAGTTATTAAAACTTTAAATACCTGTATTGATTTCTACTCCAATTTCTTTCATCACTTGAAAATTTGTTGTTACAATTTAATTTTTTTAAAAAAGATAATTAAGAAATTTTATAAAAGTTTGGATTCTGATTTGTGGCCACCATAAGTCAATTTCTAGCAGACTTGTACGTCGCAGACAAATAATTATTGTTAAAATAGCTTTCTCATAAGATAATATTTACCGTCTGGGCAAATAAATTTCCCTTCTGTCTTTATTAATTAAATGGGCAGGATCAGTTGAATATTAAATGCTTCAATATATTTTAGACAAAGTCAATTAATTTATATTACAAAGAGGTAGACATAGTAAGTTCAAGGATACAATAGGCGCATTTAATCTTCATTTATTTATTTATTTATTTATTTACAACCACGCAACAGGCCAAGCCCAAATAAAGGGTAGTGCAGAACAACAAATTTAACAATATTTGGTGATATAGTTTGAAAATTTTCTAAACTCTAACTGGAAGATATCAACCTTAGAGAGTTTAATAGTGTAAATATGACACGTTCTATAAATAGGCGACATCATAAGGCAATTAGTTCTAGCAGCGGGTAAATAAAAGGTGAAGGTATTTCTGGTTCAAGTAGAAGGAGCATGGAAATTAAGACAGGAAAGAGAACGGGGATCATAAATACAGCCATTGATAAGTTTAGACAAGTGTAAAACGACTATTTTCTTGAAGTACAGGCTTTTTAGATTGAAAATAGACAGAAGGTCATTGTAAGAAACTGAGTAGTCGGGGTAGACGTGAATCGTTTTAAAGTACATGAACTTTAGATATTTTTTTGAACTGATTCTATGAGATCCTGATGTAGCTCATAAATGGGGTTCCAAATGATATTACAATATTCTAATTTGGTCCGTACCAATGAGTAGTAAAGGAAACGTATAGCTACTATATCGTGAAAAGTGCGAGTATTTCTAATAACAAATCCTAGCATCCTCGTAGCCCCGTTGTAAATGTCCTGTATATGATCGGAAAAAGTGAATTTTGAATCAAAAATAACACCTAGGTCTTTTACTTTATGTGATCGTGATAAGGAAAAATCTCGAATGGAGTAATTATATGTTAAAGGCGACAATTTACGACAGAATGAAATAACTGTACATTTACTTAAATTTAGATTTAGATTATTAGTTTTTAACTAGTCTGAAAGTACGTTTAAATAATTTTGAACTAGATTGAAGTCCTGTGCAGAGGAAATGGGATGAAAGATTTTAAGATAATCGGCAAATAATAGTTTTTGTCAACTTGACCTTTAGCACTTCATGAAAGTATTTGTAAATAATTAAAATATGAAATCTATCCGCGTATATTAGTTACATAGATTGTAATCGACTGGTTCATTGCGAAACAATTTTGGTCAATTACAAAGCAATTTTTGGTATAGGTCGAAGCAATTTTTTGTCTATAGTGAAGCAGTTATATGAATAATTGTAAGTACATTATATACCAACTGTTAAATTGAATTACATTTTCCCATGAATTGCTCAATCTGACTATAATTGTTTATAAAATTGAAATAAATGTTGACACTATTCGCTCAAATTCATGCTAAATAGCGCATATCCAGATTTTAATGAATAATAACCTTTAAGATCCCTACAATCCGATTTTAACATTTTTATAATGTATATATATATATATATATATATATATATATATATATATATATATATATATATATAAATATATATATAAAGGGTTTTCCAATAAGAGGTGTTATTTTGATATTCAAAGAAAAATGCCATTTTTTAATATAAATGATCGGATGTTTATTTCATTATAAAGAGGAAGGTATGCCGTTAATAGTGGAAAATAACATCAGGCAAATGACCACCACGACCACGCTGACAGGACAATATCCTTTTCATGAAATTTTCCATAACCAAATCGCAAAGTGGCTGTCCTATGTCCTCGATAGCCTCACGAATTCCATCTTTGAGGTCTTGAGTCGACGCTGGGCAAGAAAGAAGTCGCAAGGTGTTAAATCACAAGATCTCGGTGGCCAATTGTGATCACCTCTTCGAGAGATAACACGGTCCGGAAACTTTTCCCGTAAAAGATCAATGATTTCGTTGCTTGTGTGGCACGTAGCGCCGTCTTGTTGAAAGTAAACGTTGTCCAGATCAATACCATCCAATTCCGGCCATAAAAAATCATTAATCATCTTTCGATAGCTCAATCCATTCACCGTAACTGTTGCTCCAGCCTCATTTTCGAAAAAGTAAGGTCCAATGACTCCGCCGGACCATAAACCGCACCAAACAGTCACACGTTGAGGATAGAGAGGCTTTTCAACAATAACTCTTGGGTTTTCTGAGCCCCAGATGCGACAATTTTGTTTGTTGACGAAGCCACCGAGGTGGAAATGGGCCTCATCACTCAAGATGATTTTTCGATGGAATTCCGAATCATTTTCATGCATTTCAACGACCCAATCAGCAAAGACACGACGTTGTTGATGATCGGCCGGCTTGAGTTCTTGTGTTAACTGGACTTTATAAGCCTTAAGACCCAAATCTTTATGCAAAATACGGTGTAATGACGTTTGTGGAATGCCTAATTCCAAAGAACGACGAGGAATGGACAAACCTAGGTTTTCTTCAACACTTTCGGCTACAGCAGCAATATTCTCGGCTATTCTTGAGCGACGTGCACGGGTTTTATTCTTCACATCACTAACTTGTCCCAACAGCTCGAATTTTTCCATCAATTTCTGTATTGCGGTCCGACAAGATGCTTCACGACGACCCAAAAATTGTCGAGTTTTACGAACCGTCTCTGCCAAATTTTCACCATTTTTATAGTGAATTTTAATAATTTCAATGCGTTGTTGAAGCGTGTATCGTTCCATTTTTATTAATGGCATAGTTTCTACTTGTCAAATGTCAAAAAATGACAGCTTCAAAAGCGACATATACCGAAATAGCGGGCTATTCAAAATAACACCTCTTATTGGAAAACCCTTTATATGTATGTATGTATATGTGTGTATGGATGTATGTGTGTGTATGTTGGAAGAACGATTTCTCAAAACTATAATACTTAATATTTGTTTAATTACGTATTTTCTCAATCGAACATTACTGGGAAGAGTTGAAAAGATATAAATTTTATTCTTGCTAGTAAAAGTAGAGTAAATTCTCTACAGAAATATAAAGTATATAACAATCTGTTGTAATAAATCTCACAGTACAAATAATGTCATGGAAACCAATTGAAAAATCTTGTAACTGACAGATAAATGTCAGTGTCAAAAATTCAGAGACATTACTAAAGATTTTTTGTGGGACATACATACATTATATTATTTCTTATTGTATTAATAATTTAATATTTAAAATTATAGGTTTACTACATATACTCTTTAAAAATACTGTAAATCCTGACAATGAATTGGAAACATTTCGAAAAATTAGAAGAGTAGGACAAGATTTCTTCATAGAATGAATTTAAAATTAAAAAATCTGAATATAAAGAATAGATGTAAGTACAATATAAGGTTTAGATGTCAAATTTCATAATTTTTCATTTTAAATTTCGTGATTTTCCACTTCCATATGGTTTATTTTCCTCGACAAGTAAATTCCACGCTCCTGCTGACAAATTAACTATGTTAATTTAGAAAATCTTGAAATTTTTAATGAAAAATTTTGACATATGACATCTATCTACATAACTACTAATTTTCATTCTGACACGGGCCCTCATATCTGCTTGTCAAGGCCAACAATGTCGCATGACTGCTCGCGCCCTACACTTATGGCAAGAGGTATTGTGCTGGCCACAACAGATTTTTAATATACAATTCCCGTATTTTCTTGACAATGTGTTCCTGATTTTTACAAACTTTATGTAATTTAAGTAAATCCATCCATCAATTCATATACAGCTCGCCCACATCAACTAGCTCTCAACCTTCCCAATATAAAAACTTTCGCTAATAAACCTTAAAAACTATTTCAATCCTCCCGTTATTTAATCTTCTTCTTGACAATCAGCCTTCAGTCGATGAAAATCCTTTTTTTATAAAATTCAAGATTGTGTTGAGTCTAACAATAGGCATTATCCAGTTACTTTTTCTGGGGTAAAGAAATTTCTTAACCAAAAAATCCAAATTAATCTATCGCGTAAAAAAATTAATATTCCCACAGGATCAATAGGATTTTGTTCCCTGTCGGGCTCATTATCAGCCCTATCCCTTCTGGATTTTTTGCCTCCCCCTGTGCCGACCCTGGTGCTGATGAAGAAGAAGTTCTTTTGCAGAGCGAGCGAATCGTGCTGCGACTTGACAAGTTCGTTCTTGTCGGTTCGTTCGTCAATCGCATTTGTCATATTCTGGTGTTCTTCAGGCAGGCCTCAGGCACGAACTCCAAACTGGAGGATGCGGATATGTACATACGTGAGGTACAACTTAGCAGAGAAAGTTTGCGGATTGATTTGATGTGGTACTTTTGAAAATTGTGTTCCGTTAGTTGAAATTTTGTATTGAAGTTTGAGAATATTGTGTTATTTATTGTGGAATTTTGTAACATTATTTTTGTAGTGAAAATTGAATAGGAGAACACGTCGGGAACTTTTCAACAAATTCAGCAACTGTTGTAATATTATTTTAACGTCAGCACTGTTCAAATTGCTTCACTGGGTTAGCTTTAAATAGAACGCTCGGACCTCGGGCTTTTAAAACTACAAATAGAAATGCTTATAGATTAAATAATTACTTTCTTTATGAACAAATATTAACTCTTATTTATTTTTTAATAAATACATACATACAGGCTGTATCACGGAAAGTGAGCTGGGTAGTAATTAATTACATTTTTATTACCTCCCGCTAACCATGGTAAGGGAGGTATAGGGATCGTGCTAAAAATAGCATATCGAGATTTTGGTAAATGACCACGTTTTAAGGTCCCTAGAATCCATTTTTAACATTTTCACGATGATGTCTTGTGATGTGTGTGTGTGTGTGTGTGTGTGTGTGTGTGTGTGTGTTTTATCAATTTGTTATAATAAAAATTAAAGATTATTCCATTTTCTACAAGTTTGCTTTAATACTGTTTCTTTATATTGTATGGATAAATTTATAAAGTAATATAAATATATACATAGGTAAATGGCGGGAGGTACTGTGTTGGTCACATTTTTATGAAATAATAAACTTTAGGTCTAAATATTTTATAGACTGCTTTAGTAAAAATGAGTAATGACCATTTGTTAAGATACACTTATTTTAAGCCTCGGTTTTCTGTGGCTTAAGGTGCACTTAACCTTTAAGATCGACTGTGATAATGGATATGATTGAATACTATATTGATGACCTTTCATTGAAGTTTCTAAATATTTATGACAAAAGCATCGTGCAAAGACTTATGGTATTCAAAATACAGAAAATTGCACATTAAATAAATGACGTTATGCATGAGTGTTAAATTGTAGGTAGTAGTGCAGTTTCAAAATGCATATAAATTAAAGTGCGCGGTGTAAATTTTGTACGCAATTATAAAAGTACAGTAAAATTTTTGATGTCCGATCAAGGTTATCTACGGATTGTATGAATTCAGATTTTTGCTCCGCCCATTCTGACAAATTCAGTATTGTCGTTTGCTTAGTTTTTGTGAGGGTACATAAGATACTACTGTTATTTTATTATTATAAAAATATATGTTACAATAACAGCATTCAAAATGCAAAAATAAATCAACTGGTAAATTTATTAGCAAATGTAAAACCAAATATGTGAAAATTAAGATACTGACACAATGTCAGTGACACTGATAAAAAATAACGTTATTCGTACGGCTATGAATCTAGATAATGTATCTGAATTAATATATAAACTTACGTTACAGCGAAAGTATTATCAACAACGAGCATCGTTTTAAAATGGAATGTCCTAATTTAGTCGAAACAATATGCATTTTTGAAAGACAAGCGTATTATATCCATCCTTATCGCACACGCTTAAAGCCTTTGTAAATTAGGGGGATAAATGTATGCCAATTTGTTAATTCGTTCATGATACAGATGACCTTCATCGGACATCTTTCAAAATTTTTACTGTAAATACATATTAAATGCCTACGTCATAAGCTGTGATAACATTTTAGCGTATATCCACAGTTCATATTAGGTAAGTACACATTAAAATATTCCTAGACAACCTAAAAGTAAATATCAAAACAAATATGTAGTGTTTTATTATGAAATATATTTAGACTAACTTAATGAAAAATTTAAAAAAATGTTTATAAACGCCAAGTCCTATTTTTTTTTGTAAAATTTTAAAATACGTGTGTGGTGAATGTTAAACCAATTCCAATTTAATTTTCATCAGAATACAAATCTCCATAAATTATAAAAAAAATCAAGGACTCAGTTTGATTCCTGCGTACTTAATCCCGTGCATTTTAATGAAAAATTCTATTTACTTATGCATATTCATTCTGGAGAAATAAAATAAAACGGGATAATTATCAGCTACCATGAGTCAAGAGGCCAGTCAACACTTGGAATACAAATTTTTGTTGAAAATATAAAAGGCGTATGAAACTTTACAACTCATATTTATATGTTAATACATACTACTTTGTTATAATCCATCTCTGTGATGTGTTTATATTTATAATGTGTATTTATTGGCACAACATCCTTTTAATTATAAGTTTTTTTCCATCACACTATATTCAGCAATACAGTAATTCATCGGGCAGTTCTTTTTTAATAACTAGATTATTTTAAATATTATGGATAAAATCTGATGTGGCAAACACATTACCTTTACCTTCCGTCTATTTTGTGTATTATATAGAAATTCCATACATAAATTTTCTTGCAAAAGATCCCATATTTCCAATAAAATTATTTCGTAAACAAACTATACAAATTGCACTTGACACTGACATCTTCTTCTTCTTCTTTAGCTTTTCCTATTCGTTTGGGGTTGCTATGTTTTATTTTCTTCTTCCACTCATTTCTGTTTTGTGTGTCGTCCTCATTCAGTTCCTTTTCTCTCAAGTCTTCCGCAATACCCTTCCATCTTATCTTTGGTCTTCTTCAGTTTCTTCTACCTTGTATTACTAAGCTATTCATTCTTTTTCCAATATATTCTTCATCTTTCTTCATGTCATGTTCAAACCAATGTATTCGTTTTTCTAGTCTCTTTTCTGAAACTTTTAATACTCGTTATTTTCCTTATTCTTTCATTCCTTGACCTATCTTTCCGTGCCTATCTCTTGAATATGGAGTATAAAATGTAATCAAATCATATAGAGAATAATATATTCTTTAAGTTACAATAACGTTAAATGTCAATACATGATATTTAACTGCTAAAATATTCAAATGAGGATACTTCCGGTTGATCAATTATTATAACAAAATTCTAATCACCTCTTATTCTGGATGTAAACTTGAGGAATACGAAAAAAATATAATTTTTGGAATCGTGGTATTTGAAGTTACGTGATCCGAAACTTTCGTCGCACACACATATGGACACACACAAACACACACACACACACACACATAGACACTGACACACGTACATACATACAGACATCATCCTAATGGTAAAGTCGTATTATATGGACCCTAAAACGTGCTTATTCACTAAAAACTCATCATTGACCTAAAGGTGACGGAAGGAGAAAAAGCAAACGTTAGAAATATCCATATTGTTGCACAGGTAATTTGTAGATTCATGCTCAGGATACATAATTTTTGAAATAAGTACATATCCATTCGTCCTTGGCCTACAAGAACTATCGTGCTATTGCATAATATGATTATCCATTAATAAGGGGTTACATAACCTCAAAACTTGCGTGCCACTAAACAATATCTAACCAACAATTGCAACCTATCATCCAACTAATAAACCTATCGACAAGTAATGTATTACTTCCCTAGGATTCTTCATATCGTCCTCGTACGTTCATTCGTAACTATTTGCGTATTGAAAGTGTACTTGCACTTGGACTGTATAGAGATCTACTTACATGGAATTACAAGCACGCGATGTGTCCGCCTTCAAGATACACAAACATTACTCAAAGCGGACTTCAATTCGATTTCGCCCTCAATTTAACATCACATAAGCCGCATTACGCAAGTGAGCAGGCCCATTCATACAGTCAATACGTACGACATCTGAAATGAAGATTTTCTTACACGAAATTAATCCTCCAATTTCGAAATCGCTACTTAAATTGAATGAGATGGAGCCATGTTTGTGAGTTAACATACTCTTAATTCCTTCTAGTAGTTTCAAGTTAGTTTAAGAAACTAAATTCTGTAGTGTAAAGTTCTAAACTAATCAAAATTGTTTCATTACAGAAAATAAGATTATAAACTTGAGTTCATGTACGTAAATTCAAAATCATTCTTGAAACCTTTTAATTTGGAGGGTAATGTACCTGTATATACGTAAAATTTTGCGTTGATTTTTAAGAAAATATATTGATTGTTCTATATTTTTTATATACCTACATAGACAATTTATTGTTTACCTATAAAATATTCATACAAAATGAGATACATCTATTATTGTGTAAAAAGACAAAAATTTACTTTACTATTCGTTTTTACATTTAAATATAATATAAATAAGTACTTGAGAAAGAAACAAATTTAATAACCAAGCAACAATCATTAATAAAAGTTTAATACCTATTCATTTCAAGTAAAACGTTTAATTGTTAGTACCCGCAACAATCGGAGAACAAAAATATTATAATTTAGTATATAACTAGCGAAAACTCGGCTACGCCGAGCTTCCCCTAGGTGGACAGTGTTTTATGATTGTTTATATGCATTCCTAATTTATAATAGTTGAACATTTATAAAAAGTTTAGTATATAATAACAAGTGACAAAATCAAATAAAATACCCAAATAAACCTAGTTTATCATACTTTTATCTATAATGAATATTATATAGCGTGTATCACGGAAAACGAAACATAGCCGTTTAACATGGGAAATCAGTTTTTCCGTGCGCATTGCTCCCTTAATTATTTTAGACAAAAAGTTTCAAATGGATGTTGTAATCATTAAAAAAAATCATTTTTGCTACTTAATAACTGCAGAAATAAAATTTGAAAATTCACGGAATTATAATTTAATAGTATTAGGCATGGAATTAGAAACAAAAGACGAACAAAAGATTGTGTTATTGTTTAGCACGAAAAGGAGGAATGTTTGAACATCTATTATAATTTAAGAATATTTTCAGTTTGTTGTTGTTTATATTGAATTTAATTTGTTACATTATTTAATTGTTAGTGTTACTTTCTTTTATTTTATTAATCTTAAACAATAAATCTAATTAAACCTTTTGCTTTATTATTATTAAATTTCTATTTAGAAAATTAATAGTTACTATGTAAAATATTTATTTTGACAATCATTATTCTGCCACTGACGTAATAAAACGTTTCATATATGTTCGTCTCTTGTTTCTATTTCCATGGGTACTATTAAATTGTAATTCCGTGAATTTTCAATTTTTATTTTTGTAGTTATGAAGTAACCAACATGAATTTCTTTTATTGATTCTAGAAATTTTTCTTTACAACATCCAATTGAAACTTTTTGTCTAAAATAATTAGGGGAGCAATGCGCAAGGAAAAACTGAATACCCATGTTAAACGCCTATGTTTCACTTACCGTGATACACCCTGTATATAATAATATGACATATTTCACAGAGCAATAGAATTAATACCCAAAGTCAGTATGTATACAAAACATATATACATTACTTATTTAAAATTAGTTTCTGTTATTCATTCACAATGAAACTCCTCAGCTTAAATGCTGATATTGTGTAATTAACAATGTTTTCAATTTTAGATTCACTCAATTTGTTTAGGAGCATATACAAATTAAAATAGCTTAAGTTTTCCAAATCACTTTAAAGCATTTCTGTAAATCACTGTAGGCATTTTCATTCCACTGTATGAAGGATTGCTTCGTGTGTACCTGCAAGTTAGGCAGGTTTCCCTACCCTAAACAGAGATTGGTGCATCGACCTTTTAAAAAGGCAGAATTGATCAACCTTGGGGTTGCCTATGGTTTCAACCCAAAAATGTAGTTGAAACTATATGAAAACTTTACGGTGTATGTCACTTTTACAGTATCCTGATCGGCATTTGTTTTTAACGATAAAAATATCAAATTATACATAAAAGAAATACGTTCTGTAATTTCATCACAAAATTTCTAAGCATAATGCTTGAGCAGAGAACAATATCTCATTCAAAAAGTTATATGAAGTCTGTATTTTCGGTTGGTTTCGAGATTAAGTTGTCCGATTCACAACCTGGCACTCTATTTCCTCTGTCAATACAACAAAAACAAACCGTATCTTCGAGAGCTTCCGTCATTTCAAGTGAGCGCAGCGCCAACGTCACAGTTCCTTTGTATTATTGCCAGGGGGCTGGGGGAGGGGGGCGTTAAAGTCACTTAGGTGGGTACAAATTATCCCCCCGCAGCAGGTAGCTCAGTACGGACCGGTGCCACTTACCAGTGCCAGTAGGAATGTGAATGTTCATGAACATAGCGTAATCACAAAGCTAACATCCATGGATTTGTGTGAATGCCGTGACCCAGATTCCCCTCTGACCTCCTGAAAAGAGAAGGATTCAGGGAGGATTTTTCTCGGGAATGACAAATAGGAAGATATTTTATTCTTGAATTCGATCACTCTTTTACATTATCCTATCACTAGGATAATCTATATTAAATTACAAAATTATGTTCGACGTTAATATTATGTAAAAGGATTTTGCTACTAATATTGTATATCTAGAAGTTACTTTAAGTAATTACATTACAAATTTATGAACGGTAAATATATTAAATGTTTCGATGTTCAAATTTATAGAGGTATTTTGTAGATCCAACGTTGACAGTTTTCCAACAAGATTTGTTAGACTGATGTAAAAACTGTTTCTCATGTCTTTAAATCGCTTGAAAAGGGAAATATTTGTTTTCGAGTGTTTTTCAGTAATTTGCGTGGTTCAATACGGTAGGTACTTTAGCTGCGTAGGTGAGAGAACTACGGAGGGCCCAGGGCCCCCAAAAACTTGTATTCACTATAAAACAGTGTATTCTGTTACATTATGCACTAAACGACCAAATTTCACTGAAACTTGATGTAAAAACTGTTTCTCATGTCTTCAAACCGCTTGAGAAGGCTTTTTCTAAGCGAAATACGTGTTTTCAGAGTGTTTTGCTATAACTCTCATGGTTCAATGTGGCACTTTGGCTGCTGGGGCGAGGGCACTACGGCAAGCCGCAAAAAGCTTGTATTCATTGCAAAACAGTGTATTCTGTCATATTATAATAATAATACATATTCATATGGAGTCTCGTGGCCGTGTGCCTGAGTGTATGGTCGCGAATTTGGGGACCCGGGTTCGATCCCGACCGACGCCAAAAATTACATCGAATTTTAATGGCACAAAATTAACCCTTGTGGTGCACTCTCTACGCCAGAATTGAATGCCCGTGAGTTGACGCCTGGTAAGCGCCCGCACGGTACAAATATTCCATCATTACCGATATGTGTGTAAGAAGCAGATTGGCACACCCAGCAATGGGTAATATGCCGTGATGAAATATTTATATTTATTTATTTATATTTATTCATTCTGTAAGATACAAACAAGTGCACATAGGATAAAGTCAGATGCACAAAAATATAATAACATAATAAATAAATTTAAGAATCCAAACTAGAAGAGAGATTACTCTTTGAAATCAAAAAAATCTTTTAGAGTATAAAAGAAATTTGCTGTCAAAAATTGTTTTAATTTATTAGAGAATTGGATCAATGAATCGTTTTTTTTTTTTAATATGGACTGGTAGCTGATTAGAAACATGTAAATCTCGCACATGTGGGGCTGACCGAATATTTCTATATTTTGCATTAGAAACACGAAGTTCATTATGCCTTAAACAAGACCGAAACTTTAGATAAAATGTCTATCCCAAATAGTGCACAAGACTTTTTCTAAGCGAAATACATGTTTAGTGTTTTGCAGTAACTACCATGGTTCAATGTGGCACTTTAGCTGCGTAGGCGAGAATACTACGGAGGATCTCCAAAAGCTTGTATTCACTAGAAAACAGTGCACTGAGACTTTAGGTAGAGTATATGTCACAAGTTGGTCACACAAATCGTTCGTTTCAAACCGTGAAACGTTCAAATCTGATATAAAAATTATTTCTCATGTCCTCAAATCGCTTGAAAACGCTTTTTCTAAGCAAAATACGTGTTGTTTGTGTTTTGAAGTAATTTCCATGATTCAATGTGGCTCTTTAGCTGTTTGGGTGAAGGTACTACGGAGGGCCCCAAAAACCTTGTAGTTCCACCGAAACTTTTGAACGTCTGGTCCAAGTAGTACACCCAAATTGTTCGTTTCAGATCGCGAAACGTTTAATTCTGATGTAAAAACTGTTTCTCATGTCTCCAAATTGCTTGAAGAATATGTTTCTAAGCGAAATACGTGTTTTGCATTAACTTCCACAGTTCAATGTGGCATTTTAACAAATCCTTGATATATCTATAACAAACTTTATTCCATGTCAATGTTTGCAAAATGTATTAGAAGTAAAATAGAACGGCGTTCTACAGGATACGTACAATACCTTCTCTTATTTGAATTTGTTCAACGCTATTGTAGAACTCGTTCACTGCACTTTGCATACTGATGCGTCTGAAAAATACCGACTCGCCGGTTCGCATGTTGTTGAAGATGTGATGCATCTATCAAGTAATACTTGAGATGAGTGATGTCTCGATTAGATTTTGTACCCTATCTACAAGATCTATTATCTACTTATAATTGAGAATATTTACAATTATAAGTGATGGGATAATTCGAATTAAAAATTAAAAATAACTTGTCATCTGATTTTTGAAATCATGATCAAATTTAGATAAAAAATTAATATATTGTCAATTTGCCCTATTCTGTAACTCAATGGTTAATTTGTAACAACTGATTAAAAAAAATATCCAATAGATATTGATTTGACAACTAAAAATACAATTTTTTACTATGTATCAACGTACTTGATTGGTTAAAACGTTTAACCAGTTGTTAAAAATTAACCGCTGAGTTACAGAATAGGCCCGAATATAGTTAAAAATAACAAACATTTAGATATCTTTAAAATTTGTTAAAAACTAATAGAATTTCAGAAAAATAGCATTAAAGCTTTAGTCGCGTCATCTGGGCGAAGTAAGACGAAGAATGATAGCCTAAGATGTAACAGAAAAGTCTGTAGCTATATATTTCGCTATCATTGCTTGCATTAACTAATTGTGACAGATTTGTTTTGGTCATATACCAAAATTTTAGATAAATCTGTGATTTTAGATTAGAATATTTAGGATCTAGTTTTTCGATTCAAAACTCAACTAAAAACAAGGGAAATTCTGAATGTTGATTGGCGGAAAACATGTCACGTGACTAATGAATTATATTCTCACTCTTACAGAATTTTAACTCTGCAACAAATAATACATTTAAAATAACATCGGGCACGAAAATAAAACTCACCACAGTCTTTATTAGACAGATTAGCCATTTTCATTATTTTTCACGACATAAATGACAGAAAATAAAGCTTTTTTATATTTTATAAATAAACGACTTGACGTCTATCAACGAGAATTGTCATGCACAACCTACTAATTGACTAGTTTTTAATTTTGTCAAAATTAAATATTATAATGGTTTTGCTTATTATTTCGTTAAAACTGAATAACATATTGTATAAACCACAGGAGTTACACTCAATGAATTTAATCCACTCGTCCTACGAGCTCGTAGGTTAAACATTATCTTAACTCACTTGGTGTATCTATTATTCCATCAACAAATTTTTATATTTTCACCTCGGCTCATTAGAATTAAACCATTTATATTCATAATCACCTACAACTCAAATCATTCAACGCTTACTGTTTAACTTTTGTACCCTCTGTCCCTTACTTGTTTACCATAGTGACATTTGGTTTTAGTCCAGGACTGTAGGAAAGGATAACCTCAGTAATAGTATGTATGTCGTGCGGTATTCGTTGTATTTGCATGATGTAGTGAAGACTGATGGAAGTGGAGGTTTTCTCAGGTGCGTCGGCTCTCAGGCCCGGCGCGAGGCGTCCCAACGCGCGCCGACACACACCCCACTGGACAGTGGCGTCGAAGGAATTATTTTGGAAGGTGATTTCATTACAGTATAAAAATGATAGTTCGAATTGTAAAAATGGGAATTCTTCTCACCCAAGTGCAAAAAAATAAATATTATGTAGGTAAGAAGGTGTGAACATACAATTACTAAATTTTTTAAAATAAAAATTTCAAATATCACAATCACTGTGTAAATCAGGATACTTGTAACACCAACACCGAAAGTTCTAAGATATTTTGGCTCCACTCAAAAGTAAGGTTCGAATTCATTACAGAAGAATTCGTTTTAATCAATATTACGCCGTATTCCCAAACTAAGGTTCGTTTGGACATATTTTACTACATATCTACTTTATTTTTTCCACATAATCGCCGTTCACATCTATACTTTCTGTAACGCTGCACCAGCTTCTTTAACCCCTCTGCATAGAAGTCTGACGCCTGGGACTTGAATCAGTTGGTAACGCCAGTCTTGAGTTCATCGTTGGTTTTAAATCGTTATCCCCCAACCACTGTTTCAAAAGCAAGAAGAGGAAATAGTCGCTTGGTGCAAGGTAGGGACTGTACGGAGGGTGATCAAATAGTTGCCAACGAAAATCTTTGCTCTTTGTGCTAACCAGTGAGTAATTTTGGCACCCACCTCTCACAAAGTATCCAAGCTGTTCAGTGATAATCCTGTAAATTGAGGTTCGAGGAACATTTAGGAATTAATTAGCCAGACCACTAATCGTCAATCGCTTCTAGTTTTTGGTTCACTTGATCAACGATGTCGTCGGTCCGAATACTGGGCCTGCCACTCCGCTGTTCATCGTGCACATTTGTGCGGCCATGTTGAAATTCTTGGCACCATTTTCGAACTTCTTTGTTGCTCATTATTTCAGGTCCATACACTAGGCGTAACTCACGATGGATTACAGCAGCTGAAGATGGTTTTTCCAGAAAAAAAATAATCACAACTGGCGAGATCTACAATTGTCTCGGCCATTGCGATCTGCTCTCACCGACTGGCAAACAACTGACTCAAACCAACACTTCATTAGTTTCCTAAAGAGTCGGTAAACAGCGCTGCATGCATGATTCTTCATTCAGGCCTATCATCATACCTAATATAACAAGTGATATACATATTCATAATGTATTAAAACATGATACTTACGAGTTTTATTTAATATATCGGAGTTTGAGTTATTGTTATTACTTATTTTATACTCAAAATTAACTGTCAATGTCGTAAATAAAGAAAACAAATCCCTTAGTTACAACTATAAATAAGATGATAATTTCTTTGTTTTTTATCATCGCTGTGACAGACATGTAACTAGGGAGATTTGGAATGTTGATTGGCGGAAAACATGTCAGGCGATTAATGAATTATATTCTCAGTTAAATATTGATGACAGGACCTTAGTTTTGAATACGCCTCGTATCATCTACAGAAATACGAAATTGGTGTAGTGTATACTTTGTAATATCTGGAAAAGAGTGTGTCTGGTCCGCCACTGTAGTGATCCTGCGCTCGGTTAGCTGTAACCATGGTCGGGGACAGCGGGATCATGCGGTTACAATGTCCGTGTATATATCATCCGCGGTAGATGGATCGTATTATGTACATTGTGCCAGGCACTCACACTCAAATCCAACACGTACCGAACTATACCCGGATATCTCATATAGTGCAAATGTTTGGGCATAGCCAAATATAAGTATAAGGTTGTGCTTATGCATAAATAAGAATAGGTAAATAATTCATTTCATATGTTCTAGGTATATTGTGTTTCAAATATTTTTGTTCAAATTGGATGAATGTTTATAGCATTGGCAAACCCATAATTTATCACAAGGAATAGTACACTTCATTTTTTTTTATAAGTGTAGGGTCGTGGGGGTTAGTTGTGCACAGGAACAGAAGTGGACAGCCCAAATTTCCTTAATATAAAAATAAGTATCAAGTTCAAAACCCTCTTGATCCAATGTTGTATATCATGAAGAATGTACACAATTTTTTTTTATTCTCTAGACAGTCTACAAGTTGGTATGTATGTAATTAGATACATGTTTTAGTCAAAAAGTAAAATATTGTCTCCTTAATAAAAATATCGTAACATTTCTATACAACTTTAGTTTCCATATCTGATATTTGCATTGTAATTAATGGTCCTTCAAACCTAGGCAAGTAAATGTGTTTTGTGTTTACCGCTTACCTAAAAATATCTAATACAATTTGTTACAATTGCTAATGGGGTACTTGTGGACAGGCATGTCGGGGCAGTTACAGACGCCATGGCCAAAAATTGACCAGCACTCCAGAAATGAACCGTATTGCAGATCAGACAAAAGAAAAAGAAAGGAAAAAAGCACTAATTTTGGAAAATCAAATTAAAAAGAATTAAAGCAAAAGAATGTTGTAAGAAAAATAATTCACGAAGAAAATTCGGAAATAAATAACTGTTCATAAGCAACAAAATTATGAATTTAAATTAAATAAAGATGGGCGCGTACTTCGACAAGACGCAACTTCACATAAAGCCATTCCTAAATTAAAGGAAATGATGGTTTTTATACTGACAATATTACAGAGGTCCCTGGTAATGTCAAATATAAACAAGAGGCCAAATTAGCAGGTAAGGTGTTGGTATAGTGCGTTATTTCCTTACGTGGCCCAAGTGACGTGAAGCTCTGGACAATCAAAAGTACATCTAACAAAATTGGTCAATTTTATGAAAGAAGAACACGCTGGGGATTATTTTATCTACTGAGCAGACCTTACGTCCTCTCACTATGCAACACAAACTCAAAATTGGCTAATTAATCAAAATTTACCATTAATTCCGCGAAACAAAAACCCCATGATCTTCCTCAGGCTCGTCGCATAGAAGAATTTTGGACTCTTTTTTCTGAAAAGTTCACGATGGAAGTTGGAACGTACGTCAATGCAGAATTTACCGGAATTCAGGAATATTCTAGAAATCGATGTATAGTTGGTTGCGATTTGTGGAATGATACCAATGTTACTACAACCATTTTAATATGTAATTTCTTGAAAACAGGCGTTTTAAAGACATAGTACTTTTCCTCTATAAAATTGTAAATTATTTAATTAATGACTCAAATTTATTGATGAAACTCAATTTCTTTGTAAACCATTAGAACACTAGAAATGAAAAGACATTGGTCTGTAACTTTTCAAGTACAAATTACCATTGCAATTCACACATTGACAAAATGTGTCGCTCGTACAATACAGTTAATTTCGCACTTGATTTTTGTTTTAATTACAAGGAATTTAAAGATAAATTGAATCTTTTGATGTACATTTTATATGTCTGTATTTTATTATAAATGTATTATTCTCTCTTATGTAAAACCTTTTTGTTGATATTATTCTGTAAAAGGGATGTACTTCCTGTTGAATAATAAACATTATTATTATTATAATATTGTTTAATAACAAATTTATTGAAAGTCTAGAAAGCCCTTTCCTATTCATGTATTTATAATTATTATTATCTTACGTATTCATGTATTTATAATAATTATTATTATTGCGTCGTTTAGTGTAAATACTGTATAACATTTCCACGAAAGCTAAGTCATAAATTAGATTTTATCCTATATTCTCATGCAAATTTTTATGCTCGACACGATGCTTTTTTTTTTAGTAATATAATAATTAAAATACAAGATACGGTTCTAAGATGTGTTTTAAAGTTACAATAAACATCACCTTCACCTTCAACAGACTTTTTGCAACCCTGTATGTACTTTTCAGTTTGTGCACCATCTTCAACAAGAAGTGTGTGAGAAACTCAAACAGACTTGCTCCCCAACCCTATCCGTCCTCGAAAGCCGCTATAGTAAGGATTGCCCGGGGCTGATGGGACTTAGAAGAGGGTTAATCTGTTTGTCGTGCGGATCCCGCCGCAGCCTATAATCCTCTGCGGAGATTTTTAACCACTTAAATATCAATGCGCACATCCGTGAATTATTGCCGATGATTTATCGAATGTGGTCGCGAGGAATCGTTTTCACTTTGCAGCGATTTCGGCATGAATTATATGAATAAGTTGGGATGCTTTCAACGATAAGACGTGGAATACAGTGTGGGAGTGATGAATTGTAGATGGTTCCGACTAAAAGGAAATTGTTAAACGGGTTATAGAAATGATGCCCAGTGGTTAGTGCACCATTCATTAATGAGATTAAATTCATCCCACTACAATATCATTTACGAAAAATACAGCTGTTTTAGTTTCAAAAACCATAAATGAAAGGATCTTAACAATTTGCCTTATCCCAATGCAATAACCTGTTATTACAATGTAAAATAATAAAAAAAAAAAAACAAAATCGCCCAGGGCACCGGTTAAAAAATCGATTTAAAAACCGGTAAACAACATTTTGAACGAAAAATAGCGAACATTACCCGTTATTTTTAAAGGGCTGAATACGACGATCGAATACCTTACATTTAATAATTGACGATTTCTGTAAGTAAAAAAGTACTTTATATAATTTTTTTGTTGTAAAATTTGTGTAAATAAGTTTACTTTGTGTATTGTTTTAGTTTTCATGTTTGTAATTACTCCATGTATACATTTTATAGCCCTGAAGAAGACTGTAGTTACAGTCGAAACGTAGGCCAAGAAATAAATAATTTTCACTAGACTGCGTATCCGATTATTTTCCAATTTTCCATTATTTTTAAAGCTAAAAATAACAGTAACCTATAACAAATTTATTTAAACTGGTTCTAGTGAACAATAACCCTTATTTTTACAAAATTTAGTTCTGAGAAAAAAACATTATTTCACTCCTATAGTTCTTTTTTCTATCAGTACAAGTGTCGACAAATGCGTTTCATGTTCTCATTTTCACAATTTTCTTTACGATAATTATTTTAAATTGTTGTTTTTCTAGGGATATTAATTGCTAAGACGTCAATGAATGCGAATAATTGTTTTTAAACAACAAAATTACACATTTTAATTTATTAAATTTCAACTACCAGTCACCTATACAGTATACAGGTAAGAAAGGTACTGTCTTTGGTAGAAAAAATCAATGGTGAGTCTTTAATGAATAAGCACGTTTTAGAGTCCCTACAATATGAATTTACTGTTTTTACGATTATGTGTGTGTGTGTGTGTGTTAGTGTATGTGTTAGTGTGTAACAAAAATTTATCCTTTAATAACTCCAATACTACAATTCCAAAAATTATAATTCTGTCATATTTCTCTTTCGTACGTCCATATGGAGAGTTCATTAGATTTTGGTTATGATTGGTTAGCCGAAAATACCCTAATTTGAAGATTTGAACATTTTTTCTTGAAAAAATGCAGTTAAATATAATTTTTTTGACCTTTTATGTCATTATAATTAAATGAATGTTATTCTCTACTCGATTTAATTATATTTTTTCTTCATATTAAATGAATTTAGAGAATTATGAAGAAATATCTTGCAATCTAATGCTACTAAAAGCTGCACCATGGAAACAGTCAGATTATTCAAATTTTACTAATTGACAGATGTCAGTGTCAAATAAAATTTACATAACATCTTTGTGAAATGTTTTTACTAGAAATATAAAAATGTAAAATAATTTAAGGTGGCAAAAACATATCAACATAAGGTAATACAACAGATTATAGCCATAAACCAATTCAGCAGATTATTATATTATAAATTTAATGCGTTATATGTTTGTATTTTTCTACTTCTTATTTTAAAAACAACATACTATTCTTTTTAGGAGTAGTTCAGTTCAGTACGAGGTAAGATCAATTCATATCTCCCCTGAAAAGAAAACGCCTATAGTATAGTTTGTAAAAAAAATTCTGTGTGGAAATTATACAAAATATGTGGAATTGACGGAAGGTATTGTGCTGGCCACATCAGATTTTTTACATTAATAATACCTCAGGAAAAAAAAAATTGGGACACTATTGTGTTGTAATGGCAGGAAAAGAAAGAAATACATACAGGAACCATGAATGTTAATGAAAATACGAGTAGAAGAGTATAGAAAATATGAATAAGCTAATAGTAATAGAATTATTTTTAATTAAATTTGTTTCCTTAACTGATCTATGTATTTATTTAACAACGAAATAATGTCAAAATGTACAATTTTAGATAATTTATATTGGTCTAAAAGAAAATATATGTTAATGTTTATATTGTAGAATGCTAGAATGACAACATTTTTAATCTTCTTGTCTAGATTATATTTCCAGGATCTAAGTGAATTAGTAAATTAATTGCATTAGTGTAAACGCGTGTTATTAACGTATTTACGGCGTCTATAAAACTTAATGAGCAAATCCCGCTATAAATGTGTCGCACTAATCTCGCGTTTAAGCATTTTAATCAAATTACGTTTTTGTGAATCTGTAAAACCATTCGGCATTTAAACATACGCACTCCATCATTATAGGCTCAATGGGAGCTAAAACAAACTAATCAACACATAATTCTGTTATTCATGATTATTTAATTAAAGTTATGTGACAATTATTGGCAATGTCATAGAAAGAAAACAATCCACAAGTATCTGTTAATTAAGTAAAATAGATATATTAATTAATATATTAATAAATTTGCCATAGCTAGTCAATATTTATACTATATATTTTAGTAAATATGGACTAAATTCATAATGGATATTAAATTATAATTATTTACCTTTGTTCTCTTGTGATCAAAACATAATTTCAATTTATTTAATAACTAATTTGTGGTATATGTACACACATTGTTGATAACTAATTAATTCAAATCGAATAAATAACTCCCATAAATTCGAATAAATGACTCCATTTTTAGAATTTATTATTTAAGGATGAGGTAGGGTTAAGTAAAATTCTAAAGAATTTATGATTATGAGTTGTATTACCTTAAAAATAGTTTTAGAGAAATTGTCGTGCCTACTTGACCTTAAAACGCCCGTTTAATTGAAGTCTCGATACGCGGTACTTCTATGTTACTTACCTAAAGTCACGGTACTGATACATTCTTCCTATGAAATATTGAATACATATCAATATTTCTGTCAGGTTCATATACAGTGTGAACACTGAAAACCGTCGGATAGGTGTTTAACATGGGAAAACATTTTTTTTTCAAATATCATCCGTTCCGTAAGACTATAAAAAAGATTATTTAATTTGGGAGCTGTGCTATTATAACCATGGCAACAATTATTATATCAAGAAAATTCTAATTGACAGATGTCAGTGTCAATGAAATTAAAACGAATGTAGCAGAGAGATGAGGATGTTGAGAAAGATGTTGGGGAAGAGACGGAAAGATAGGATAAGGAATGAGAGGACAAGGTAAATGGCTCGAGTGATAAAAGCTTGTAGAAAGATACAAGACAGACGATTACATTGGTTTGAATATGTCATGAGGAAGGATGAAGCATATATTGGAAGAAGAATGAACAGCTTAGTAATAGAAGGTAGAAGAAACAAAGGAAGACCAAAGATAAGATGGAAGGACTACATTAAAGAAGACTTGAGAGAAAAGGAACTAAGTGAGGATTACACACAGAATAGAAATGAGTGGAAGAAAAAAATCAAAAATAGCAACCCCTAATAAATTGAGAAAACCTGAGAAGAAGATGTCAGTGTCAAGTGCAATTTATAGTTCGTTTATGAAATAATTTTAATGAAAATTTAGAATCTTTTGCAAAAAGAAAGTATGGAATTTGTATATAATACACGCAGGATTAACGGAAGGTAATATGCTGCCCACATAAGATTTTGTTACGATAAATTTCCGATTTCCGCATTTTTTTACTATTAATTATTAAAAGAAATTAGTTTCTCCTAAGAAACTTCGTTTATTTATAAAAATATTTGTAAATAAATACGGATTCGATATTATTTTGATGAGATAGGTGTTATTTTTCTCAATTATGTAAATAAACTTTGTAATAAAATTTATAAAATTCTTGAGTGTAGTGTTGCTGTATTTTCTCCTTGACATAATTTTTCCAGTGAGCTCTTCAACATTATTGTCTTTTTTTATTACATCGACAGACTAAATAGTTATAAACATGATTGCCACTAACAAGAAAGATTGCATTACAGAAATAAACATGTCTGCGCATTTTCATTTTCTTAAGTTGGTAATTTGTTGAGAATATATCGTAAAACAAAGCTTTTTCATTTACCTTGTAAATACTAAACTCAGACATAGGAGCATATTTTTAAATTGAACTTGGAAATAACTAAAGAAAATTACATTTTTGCCAAGATGGGATGGAGATATTCCATGTAATAGAAAACAAATGAAACTCTTTCTTATAAACAGTTATTTGGGAAAGTTATAATGTATTATCTTGATAAATAGCTGTATATATAGAGAATTTTTTTGTTTAAATTAAATTTAAACAGAATTTCTTCGTAGGTATAAAAAAATAACAAATAATTAAAATTTGAAGAATATTGGTCCCAAATCCCATGTTTCGAAACCTATTGTTAAGACATATAAAAAAATGAAATCATGTACGAAAACAAACATACGCATATACAAAATTAGATTTTGTCATAAAAATTGCTTATAAAAAAGTTCTCGTGAAAACTATTTTCACAAAATTTATTCTTTGAAAGTACTTGCATACATAAACGCCAATCCAAAGTTTCAATAAAATTCAATTTCATACTACATTATTTCTAAGTGGTGTATTTAAGATATCTCTATTACCATCTTAGCCTCTTAATGACAACAGATCAGCTGTGTGTACACTGAAACGCAAGTGCATTTTCCATTTTGACAATCATACCTACTGATATAACCATCTGTGACATTTTTTTTTAGGTATAATTATCTTTTTGTAATATATCCAAATTCAAAAACAAATGATTCTTATAAAAACCAATTGAAAATGTGGCGTTAATATCCAGACAGCTCCAATTTTTAGCAAAATTGAGTTTCTTGTATAAATGTTTCTAATACCATGCTCTATCGTCTGATGGAAGTGTTTGGGATTTGGAGAAGGTAGTGTTTTTTTATAAATAAGATGAGATTTGGTATATAACTGATTTTTATTGGTTCGGTCTTACGACCTTCTCTTACGACTGTTTGTCGTCGACTCTCTTGGTAACTCGGTATTCAGATACAGGGTGGTTACTTAGAAGAAGTGGGGGTGGAAACCCCCACTCATTCCTACAATTCTACGAAAGATGTATATATACAATTAAGCAAAACATATAGAAAATATGAACAGGAAGAATTAGATTTCTGTTATGCATCCTCATACGCCCGGGTACAAAAACGTTCATCAAAGCTTTTTTTAAATTAACGGACCATTAAAACGAACAAATTCGAATCAATTTTCTTGTTCTTATGAAATTTAAATCATCGCTGTCAAAAAATCTCGTTGCATTTGTTCGTTTTGATAATCCGTTAATTAAATAAAGCGTTGATGAACGTTTCTACACCCGGGCAATAAAGTTAAAGCAAAAATGGAGCTGCCTGTTCGAAAAAATTGTGACAATAACAAGGTAGCTCCTAAAGCTGTCTCGTTTTTTACTGTTATTGTGATTTATATTCCGGATTTAACATTTTGCATTAAAAATCGGATATCTCCAAATTTATTTTTTAATTTTCCGTAATCTTAAAAATATGGAGATGTGTTCTGGCGTTATCTTATAAGAATATCACTTTCTTTCAATTGACTGAAGAAGGCTGTTTTTGGATGAGTGCTGCTTATACTTCACAATACAAGTTCGCAATGATGGTTTCACCGCTTTCCAAAAATTCTTAATGGACTATTCCGGTTGCTGTCCACACACAATAAAATCTTGTTTGATACAAGGAAGCCTTGGGAGTGTGTGTGGTACCGAATCAGTAGGCGACAATTAATGATACGAACGCTTAGAATTTCAGTACAATATCCACTTTTCGTCACAGGTTAACAACCGATCAAGAAATGGTTCATTATCGTTGCGTGAAATGTTTGCCGAACAAATGATACGACGACTTAATTTGTTATCAGTGTGGGACCCATTTGTTTAACGAATGGTTTCATCACTCACATTGAACCTTTCTGCAAGATCTAGGCATGTTGTATTGGAATTTGCCTCCACAACTGCTGAAGATCCTCGTTATTAATGATATTTGGTCTCCCAGAGCGTGCTTCATCGGTTAAGCTGAGATCGTGAGATCTCCCGAAGAAAATTTCATGAACCGCTTCTGTGCTGTTCGATCATTTACGAATGCTGTACATATTTTTCGCGCCTCCACTGCAGCTTTGGTATCAAGTTTGTACTCATAAAGTAAACAACCTCGAATTAAAGTTATATTCGTTGTCATTTGCAACTATTCAAATTAGGAATTAAACAATTGTCACCAAATGTGTATTTATCCGACAAAAGAAGGATTCATATTAAAGTAGATGACAGATAACAAACAAATGCTATCGATCAACAATTTAAAAAATACTCATGGCCCTCTACTGTATACAAAAACCGCACGAACTTATTTTGTTGCCTGATATATTCATTGTGAATAAATATTTTTGCTGGATTTTGAAAAAAAAAGTAAATCTGATTTGTGACTCAACTTATCCCAGATGGAAATCAGGGAATAGATGAAATATGTAAGTTTTAATATTGAGATTTTAAACTTGAATAACGTAATATGTTCTAGAACCCATAAATTCAAAAACTAATAAAAATTATGCGGCTCTTGTAGAAACAGTGAATTTGCAGCAAACCATTGTACTATACACACACTATTACTATAAAAAGTTATATAAAATTATTTAAAAAATAGTTGAGAGATAAAAATGTCACACTGTAATTAATTTCTAGTACCGTTGTAGGGTTATTAAAAAAGTTTACGGTGATTATTCAGCAGTACAATGTCATTCCATATATTAACCAGTTGCAGAACATCCAAAAGTCAATAAAAATAACTAATCTACGTTGTAACACGAAACACATTCTCATTTAGCGAATGAAGTTTAATGAAATCTCCTCGCAATCCGTTTAATTCCGGCTACAAAAAAAAAAACTTTCCGGGCCTTCAACTGCAAATGAACATCATGCCAGAACTTCATCCATATGAGCAGCTAGTTACCAGCCGTGCGAATTCATGAGATGGGCTTGAGCTGACTTGAGGAAATTAGCCCCTAAGAAGAGTCACTTATGAATTCGTACACTGCGAATTTGCTAAAGCTCGAATCGTACTATACCTAATCAGTTATCACATATTACTAACAATATACTAAAACAATAATTAGTAACAAACAAATTGACTTACAATATCTGTATCTTCATTAATTTCAGGTTGTTATTGCACTATTTTCAATTGTTACTACCACTAACAATAAACGTTAATATTATTTACACTTAACATGCACTAGAAATACTATAAATAAAAATAGAAATAGTTAATAACATTTAGACATATTACAAATGTTGTTTACACGGACAGAGATATCGATAAACTAAAACTAACACGATTCAATGCAACAATAAACGAACAAACTTGTTAGAACAAAAAGTGCCGCCTAGTACAAGCTTATTCAATAAATTTGTATAATATACCAAACGCATCAGAAATGTATTTGACATACGTATGTCATACTTTACATAAGTGAATGTAGTGGTTATTTGAAATGCGAAGTTGCCAAATATAGTTGTTCATCTTAAACGAATGTCAATCCGAATGAAAATAACAAATACTCAAAAATACACACTATTCATACTATTCGTTTCCATAGCCACAATCCGTTGTTCATTGCGATACGAATACGAAAGAAATTACAAAGTTCCAAGAATAGAATAATATAGTAATAAAATATTTACAGAGTCCAACAGAACAAATTTTTGTCCAACATTAAATTCCAGCCCCTTTGAAAAGTTAAAGATGTTATATTAAGGGCGGGTGTAAAAGCGTTAGTATTGATAACATCCGTTGGGTGCATTCTGTAGGCGCCACTTGAACTTTTACACTGGTCATAGAATCCAAAATCTTTTGCCAAACTTTACTTTTCAGCTGCCCCGACTAATGTATTCCAAGCTGAGAGGTAAATTTCAAGTTTTACGTCGCTTTAACAGAGCACATTTCTCATAAGAATATAATATAAAATCGCGCTGCGTAAAGGCGCTTTTATTAAAAAATCTGTTGTGGCCAGCACATTACCTCTCGCCACTTCCTTTTTTTTGGATACATAAGTATAGGGCACGAACAGTCATGTTACATTGTTGCCCTTAACAAGCAGATGTGGGGGCTCATTTCAGAATGATAATTAGTAATTATGTACATAGATGTCAAATGTCAGAATTTTTCATTAAAAATTTCAAGATTTTCTAAATTCACGTAGTTAATTTGTCACCAGGAGTGTGGAATTTACTTGTCGAGGAAAATAAACCACATGGAATTTGAAAATCTGACATCGGCCCCATATCTGCTTGTCAAGTCACATGACTGCTCGCGCGCTAATATATTTAACTTTTCTTGTATACCTACACTCTACACCAAAAATTCTACTTACATCTATTCCATATATTTAGATTATTTTAAATTTAAATTCATTCTATGAAGAAATTTTGTCCTACTCTTCCAATATTTCGAGATGTTTCCAATTCATTGTCGGAAGTAACAGTATTTCTGAAGGGTATGTATAATATACCTATAATGTTAAATATTTAACTATTAATACAATAAGAAATAATATAATGTATGTACTTCCCAGAAAAAGTCTCCAGTAATGTCTCCGGATTTCTGACACTGACATTTATCTGTCAGTTACAAAAAATTTAAATTCTCAACTATTTTTTATGGCATTCTTTCGGCTGTAAAATTTATTACAACAGATTATTTTATATATTATATTTATTTTATCTCTAAATCTATAGAATATATAATAAAATATTTAAATGTATCAGATAGAGAATTTAATTTTCTTTACTATAACCAAGAAAAAATTTCAAAAAATAATATTTAGAAGATTTTTTTTCAAGAATCTTCTACTTCTGGTTGTTCAATTGTTACCAAAACCTTTTCAGAACTTCCCATGAATGTCCGATTGGGAAATACGTTGTTAAACAAATATAAAGTCTTATGGTTTTTGAGTAATCGTCCTTCCAACATCCCACACATACACACACACACATACACACACACACACACACATCCACACACACACAGACATCATCGTAAAAATGTTAAAATCGGATTGTATGGACCTTAAAACGTGCTTATTCAATAAAATCTGGATATGTGATTTTTAGCATGAATGTAATACCTCTCTTAGCGAGAGGTAAAAAAGTGCGCTTCTAATACATGCTGTGACTATTTCTTATTATCTTTTTATATTATATTTCTTCGATTTCGGAAATATAAAAAAATTGTAGACTGTGTTAATAGTATCATAATTTGTGACCAATACAATTACTTCCGTCAATGTATTTTTGCCAAAATCCATGCAGGAAGTTTCTTACAAAAAAATATGTTGTGGCCAGCACAATACCTCTCGCCATTTCCTCATTCATTCAAAAAGGAAAGAAATCGGTACTTTGGTACTTTTGTAAGGAAAACAGTTTCTCAAAAACTGTTATAAATATTTTATTTTTGTTTTCAAATTTTTAAAATATACATCAAGTATTAGTGCAAAACATAATTTTAGTCTTCATAAGTTTTCCAGAAAGTCAAATAATCAGTTTTAAAACTGCTGAAACAAGCAGATACTATTTTATTAATTATAATTAAACTCTACAATCAAGAGTCATGAAACTTATTCTTGCATTAGAAGACATACTATTGTAATCTTCTTTAAATTTTGTTTCTGTTATATTTGAGAAAACTGCTTCCGAAAATACCTAATATTTAAGCTATTTTTCAAGCGATTTGAACGATTTAACACGCCCCCTTAAGCATCGATGGAGCCAACACGGAGCGAAGCGGAGTATTGTGGATTTCAAAAGTTTCGCCGATAGAAAACGAAGCGTGTTCGGCTGTCGTCGTTTTCGGCCTTACGAAAAATTGACGTTATAAGAATTCAGAGTTCTGATATGTACTATTTCCTACTAATCATATTTAAAACCTGCGCCATGGCGATTAAACGGAACGCATTAGACAAAGTAATTTTCTTCCTCACGCATTATCCCAATGTTTGCCGATTCCTTCAGCAGCCGGCATTCAATAGGTCTTCACTATCATAGTAGGTATGCGCATTCCAGTCAATAATATATTTCAATGCGTTATGTAAAAAACCCGCATTTGATAACTATGAAACAAGCAACTGACTGTAAGTACACCGTTTCGAAACAGAAAGTCTGAAAACGTTTATCATTGAAATGTAAGCAAAAATAGTGATCTCTACAGTAAACTTTACAAAACAGTTGAGTGACCTCTTGGTTTGCTAACCGTGTCAAATTCGCACGTTGCAAACGAAGTGCTCTCCACAGGCACTACTAGTGAAATTAAATCCTAGTTGAAGTTCCAAAGTCGTCGGGTTGGGTAATAAAAGGTCTCATGCTTCCTTAACCTTAACCGGGTTCCTATCTTTTCTCTCGGCCACTTTCCACAGCTAATATCCCTTTACGTTCCGACGTACCGCGCTAATCCGGATGCGAATGGCTCCTTAGTCCTTCTTCACACCCTGAACCCTTTTCCACGAACCTACACGCACCGCTCAACATGTTTTGTTCCATGGGATATATGTCAATTCCTCAGTAGCACACCACAAATTAAATATCAGTGCCAAGTAAAAAGGGACTCTTGATTGTTTCATGTTGGGAAGATATCTTTTTACAGAAAGTGAATAATTGCAGACAAAAATTCTTTGCATAGGTACCGCAACGGTCTACAAAAACCATGTTTCTTCGACCTGTGATTGTGATTTTCTAAAACATGATTAGTGTCATCGTTACTTTTTTGAATTATACATACATACATAAAATCATGCGTGTCCCATTTAGTGGATTCTCACAAACCCGATAACAATAAGAACAACATCAACATCATACAACAAATCCTTACTCTTAAACATATTAAAGTGACCGATTTTCGGTAGGGTAATACCGCATCCGGATCACAATAATAGTTAGGAAACAATCATCCTTCGCCACACATTCCTATCTAAGCACAATTCTTTCGCCTCGGCCACACGCATAATCGCATTCATACATGCTCTTCTTCTCTTCCCACTTGGAAACTCTCTCTCTTCAAGCACCCTACCAACCACATCCATCCACTTACACACTGGTCGGCCACGCATTCGAAAACCCTCAACTTCACCAAGATATATACGCTTAACAAGACGTTCACTCGCCATTCTCTGCATATGCTCAAACCATCTCAACTGACTCACATCAACTCTCTTAATCACATTGACCGCTAGTATGAACAATAATTAGGGGTGATTAGCGAGCATTTGACTAGCATTGTTTTATCTCTGTCAATAGTTTATAGATTATATATTAGAAAAATACTTCAAATAAAAGATGTGTGCAATTAATTTTTCTACAACTTTTATTTGAAGTATTTTTTTCTAAAATAATAAATAAACGATTGACAAGGATAAAACAATGCTAGTCAAATGCTCTCTAATCACAATTAATCACTTGTTCATACTAACGGTCATTGTTCCTAATCATACATTCTTCATACACCAAGTTATTCCTCACGCGATCTCGTCTGTCACTCTCTTTTTATACTTCCTCGTCCATGATCAGCATTCGCTTCCATACAAGCAGGCACTATGGTTAAAAATAATATGAACTAAATAAACTCAAATAATATGAAGGCTATAAATACGTTTTAAAATAGATTATGTTGAAGCAAAAAAATTAATACATTTATATTTTGTATTTTAAAATGTGTAATTTTGCAATTAGAACCCCTTTGATGGCTACAAATTCCCAATTAATGTTTTAAATTAATGATCAGTGTCTGGTCGCGAATCTGGGGACCCGGCTTCGATTTCGACCGACGCCAACGAACTAATCACTTCAAATAATAATATTAACGTTTCATAAAGAAAATAGTAAATGGAACAATAATTATATGGAAAGGAACTTAATACAGTTTCCAGCATAAGTAAATATGTAAAAATATTGGTAAGATAATAAAAACATATATCATCACGGCATATTACCCATTGATGGGTGAGCCAATCTGCTTTGTACGCAGATGTCGGTAATAATGATGACATATTTGTTCCGTGCAGGCGCTTACCAGGCGTCACTTCACGCGAATCTTGGGAACGGGTCCGATCCGAACGATGCCAAATATTTTAGAATTTGAAATGGCACAAAATTGATCCCTGTGGTGCACTCTCCACGCCAGTAATAAATATAGGTAAGTACATAAAAAAATAAAATAAATATATCATCATGGCTTATTACCCATTGTTGGGTCCGCCACAGGGGTCATTTTTGTGTCATTTAAAATTCGAAATATTTGGCGTCGGTTGGGATCGAACCCGGTATTTATATTTAATTTAATTTTAAGTATTTACATGAATAATAATTAAATTAAACGGGAGGTATTGTGTTGGCCCCATCAGATTTTTATTTACAGAAAAATGTATAAACTCGTATTATGTCAAGTTAGAGAATATCCTGTCACCAGCCTTTATGAAACGTAATGGTTGTTTGTCTACATATTTATATGTACATTTTGTTGAAAATACATTAATAAAAATAGAATAATGAAATTAGTTGCAAATTTAGACAAAATATTGCCATAAGCTTGAAAAGATTGCCTGAATTCAAATAGAAGCAAAAGCAGAATTAGGTTAGTCTAATAATGGCATTGTTAGTAAATGGAGATAATATGTTTGAATGTTAAACATATACATCCAGATTGAAGTTTTAATGACTAGATTTAGGCTAGTGCAGTTTCAAGTTGAGAGCTATGTTAGCAAAACGATTAGTAACCATACAAGTTTCAAAGTTTATACTTCGGTTTAGTTTTAGTTCCGCAGAACTTACCACTAGGTTACTGCAGTCAGCGGAAGTGTATGAAAACATCAACACTGATGGAAAAACATTTCAGCGGACATTTTAGCAAGCCCCTTTCAACAAATAAAATTTATATTGTATGTACATATGTCTAGACGTCTAGTAGGTTTTTTCTATTTACCTACTGCCGGCATTTGCACAATGGATCAGGTCAACGGTTAATAGATCAAGTAAAAAATGTATTTACAAAATGTTTGAAAGGTTTTATGCTCCAAAAAATATAAATACAGAGTTTATTAAATTTCTAAATCGTCGTAGTTCTATAAATATTCATTTTCAAAAGCAACGAATTTTAAAAGCTAAATTAATAAATAATTTCCGTCATGTTGATCAAAAATACGGAAGTAATAACATTATACCAATCGATATAATATTTAAAATATATTTTTATTTTGAATATGAAGTTTACATAAAAATAAAATAAACAAACTGAATATATGCATAAATAAATTTTATTATACTTGATATTTCAATTTTCAAACAACAAATATTTCCATAATAATAATAATAAGGTAATGAGAAACAAAAGAGCGGAAATAATAATAATAACAATATAAATGTATTCGAAAATATGTAATACTACAGGGCAAAAAAAACAATTGTTCGAATTTTATTCAACGTTAATCAAATTATTATTGTAACAGGTTGAGTGCGTATCCTTCCGCGATTCTACCGGTAAATGTATAGGGGATGACTATTACAACCACCTATAGCGTGGCGTACAGGTTGGACCGAAAATGGGAACAGGTGAAATAAGGATTACCTAACACATTCATATTTTTTGTACCACTTTCTTTTTTGGTTACATAAGTATACGGCGCGAACATCAGATATGTGGGCCCGTTCAAAATGATAATTAGTAATTATGTACACAGATGTCAAATGTCAGAATTTTTCATTAAAATTTCAAGATTTTCTAAATTCTCGTAGTTAATTTGACACCAGGACTGTGGAATTTACTTGTTGAGGAAAATGAACAACATGGAATTGGAAAATTTAGAATGAAAAATGATGATATTTGACATCTATGTACGTAATTACTAGCTATCATTCTGACACGGGCCCCCATATCTGCTTGTCAAGACTAACAAAGTCACATGACTGTTTGCGTCCTATTGTATTTAACATTTCTTGTATACCTACACTCTACATAAAAAATTCTACTTACATCTATTCTTTATATTTAGATTTTTTGAAGGGTATATGTAATATAACTACAATTTTAAATATTTAACTATTAATACAATAAGAAAAAATCTTCAGTCTGTTTTGACACTGACATTTATCTGTCAGTTACAAACATTTTAATTTTTTAATTGGTTTCCATGACATTATATGGGCTGTAAGATTTATTGCAATAGATTATTGTATACCTTATATTTCTTTGCCTTTAAATCTGTTAAAGATATAATAAAATATTTATATGTATCAAGCAAGAACAAAAATTGTCAAAAAATAATATATAGAAGATTTTTTTAAGAATCTGCTACTTCCGGTTGTACAATTATTACCAAAACCTTTTCTGCTCTTCCCAGTAATATTCGATTGAAAAATATGTATTATAGTTTTTGAGAAATCGTCCTTTCAACCTTCCCCCCACCCACACACACCACACATACACACATATCCATCCACACACACACACACACACACACACACACACACACACACACACACACACACACACACACACACATACACACACATACACACACATACACACACACACACACACACACACAGAGAGAGAGAGAGAGAGACAGAGAGAGAGAGAGAGAGAGACATCATCGTAAAAATATTAAAATCGGATTGTAGGGACCTTAAATGTGTTTAATCATTAAAATCTGTATACGCGATTTTTAGCATAAATCCAATAACGAGAGGTAAAAACATACCCGATATTATTAAAATATCATCTTGTTCATTAGCATTTAACAATTTCATGGCTACGGACATTTTTCCACATAATATATAATAACACTTTTGTTCGTCTGTTTGCACGCTTCCAATAATGAACCCATTTCCATTTCCCTCATTTCTGTGTTATCTACCTGTGTAACTGCCTCACTCTTAGAAACCTACATCCAGAATCACCTCGCGGAACAGTTAAGTTACTTTACGGTTGAAATTTACACCGGCCTGACTTGCTAACTGATATTCTATTTCTCCTCAGCAGCTCTTCCGGCCACGTAGATGTGTTGGTTTAATGGAATTGGCCCGCAGTAATTGAAAGACACTGGTGGCTTGTTTTGCCAGTATCTTAATTTTCTTCATGGGATCCCATGATTTCTTTCCGAGCTACTTGAACAAATGATTCCTATTTCCTAACGCGGGATATAAATTACACAGCAGGGATCTTTACCGCAAATTGAAATTTGGTTCGTTTGTTCGAATTGCTTTAGTTCATGTTAATAAAGTATTCAGATGAATCAATATAATGTACACAAATAAGATGATAAGGCATTTCATTGCGAAAATATAATTTCAATTATTAGAAATTTATATGGGAATATTCCGTATTCATTAACGTTAGCTCTTTGAAAACGGATATACCAAATAACGGGTTTTTAAAAATTACAGATTTTATATAACGTTTACTTATATATCACATTTAAGTTACATAAATATTTTTGATTTGGCAATAGTATATTAAAGAACGAATGTCATAAATGTCATTTTATTTTGTGAGAAGGAAGTTTGGGTAACGACGCGTAGCGGAGTTGCCCAAACCTTCGAACAAAATAATCGACAATTATGACATGAGTTCTTTATACTATTTTTTCTATTTTGCGCTTTTTATGATCCTTTTAAATAAAAAATAGTAAATTCAAAATTTAGGGAATTTTGTGTTAGTTGCTAATAATGTGACATTTGAAAATTCAATTGTTTGAATTTAAAATTGTCTCGACAATCAAATTCATATCAAAATAAATATAATACAGACGATTTTTTGTGTACTCCATCTGAAATACGTGAAATCACGGAAAATACATTTTATAATTCCAAAAACAAACAATGAAAAAGTCAGGTTTCATAATCATAACTAAATATAAAAATTTTACAAGTTACTTACATTTTATTGTATAAAATTAACTGAAAAGGATGTGGAAAGTGTAAAACTATATAATTATACACATCTTATATTTAAAACACTATTTTCTTATAAATAAACACTTAATTCTTGTTGACATTTCTCCTCCACCGCCATTTTGCTTCTGTCTGAACTACTCTGCGTAAGTTTGGCTTAGGGTACCTATATACTCAGGGTATGGCCATGACGTGGCTCGCGTTTCGTCCGCCATTAGAGGGCCACTGTCATATTCGTTGTTGTTTCGCAAATTATTATGTATTTTCGTGGTTACTTGTTTTACTTTAATGCAAAACACATTTAAATATAATGCTAATATTTATTTAAAATGTAAGTAATACTTTTATTTTATTTATATGTATATTTTCTTGAGATACTGACTACGATGACTGGCAATATTGAAAACACATAAAAATTACCAACATTAAGCACAAACATTTAAATTTTTAAAAGGTAAGTTTAAAATATATACTTATTATGTACCTAAATAATAACCACAGTTATTAAATTTGATGTGATAATAACAACCTATATCCTATACGCTACATAACCTCTAAATCTATGTCATAATAATAATTGTGTACCTCTTAAATAAATGAATTTTTATTACCTTTTTAGATTCATAGTGTGATTATTTAATATTCTTGTATAATATAATATCACATTTCTCACAAATAAATAGGGATATGAAGTATCAATATGTTTGACATTGGCTCGCTTATGGCGGCGATCTTGCCTCATGGCCATACCCTGTATATAAAGGTACCCTAGTTTGGCTATGACATCAGCGCCAAAAAGCTTGAATTAATTTACCGACAGAGTTCATAAATAAATAAAAATAAATTACATATTTTAAATATCAACAATTAATACTGTTTTGAACTATTTATGCCCTAAATAAACAAAAATAAAAATCTTAACAATCGTTAGTACCGTTTATTCAGTGAGGTTTGAAATTTGATATTTTTTGACATTTCAGCTATGCTACCAACTTTATAAAAATAAATTGTACTAGGCTGTTAAAACACTCAAACGAGCTATTAACGAACTCCTTTGGGTGCTGTTATAGCTTTGTTACAGATGCAAAATAGAAAAAGATATAAAACACTAAAGGAAGAAACTGTCAAAAATCACAAATACGATAGTTTTTGCATAGCGTTTTAGATTATGTTATTTTCTGCTTGAGCCACTTCTAGTTATGTGTAAACTTCTTTCTAAATCATATTAATTTGAAATTAATTCTATATAGAACACTGAAGAAATAAAATTGAATCTAAATTGAACGAAAAAAAAATTCTGACATGGCCAACACATGACATCTCACCATTTCCATTTTATGTTACATAAATAAATAATAAATAAATATATCAACACAGCATATTACCCATTGCTAGGTGTGTCAATCTGCTTTGTACGCAGATATCTGTAAATGATGAAATATTTGTACAGTGTGGGCGCCACCTCACGGGCACTCATTGCTGTCGTGAAAAGTGCACCACAGGGATCAATTTTGTAACATTATAATTCGAAGTAATTTTAGGTGCGGGTCGGGATCGAACCCGGGACATAATTAACGAATTAACATTTCTTGTACATACAAATAATTCAAATTGTATCTATTCTTTCGTTCTATGAGAATTTTTTTCCTACTTTTCTAATATATTTAAAATTCTTTATATTCACTGACGGTATTAGCGGTATTTCTTAAGGATATATTTAATACTAATATACCTATAATTTTAAATATTTAGTTAATAATACAATAAGAAATTGTAAATGTACTTACTTCCCAGAAAAAGCTTCTGTAATGTTAATAAAACTGTTGATTCTTGACACTTTTTCTCTCCGATTTAACTGTTTAATTGTTTATTTTTTATTTTATAGGTACTAAAATCTATTAAATTAATGCACATTTATTTCATTATTTCTTTACGTATATATTATTAATAGTAGTATTATGCTTATTTTCAAGTATCCAAATTATTATATTCACATGAATTAATGTTTTAGGAACCTAACAAAAATACATAATTATAAAATTTTAAAAATGAATATCTCTTTTTTTACGTATTTTCAAACAATATTTACAGCATTACTCTTAGTTCATGAAGAACTTTTTGAAAATATATTTCAAAAAATACTTACGAACTGAAGTCGAGACTCTTGTTGAGACTTCAAGACTTTCTCGACAAGACTTGATACTGGTCTCGTCTCGTCTCGACTTTTTAGTCGAGACCAAAATTATGGTCTTGGTCTTGCGGTAATACTAAAAAAGTTATTAAGAAATATTATTGATCTCGACGAGTTCTATCACTGGTTAAATTTAATATACTTATTTCTGTTACACCCTGTATTTTCGGATGATTTATATACGAGTAGATGGTAAATGTGTTTCATGCTCTGAAATATAATTGTAATTGTGGTAAATAAATCCTACTCCAGATTATAGTTCCACCAATGCATTCGTGATTTATTTACATACTTAAAATATTTACACAGCAAAATCAGATTCCGTGTTCGTTTTTATTTTAAAATATGTGCTCGAAATTCTTTGCGTTTTCTCTTGACTTCCGTGCACATACTAACATATTTTGCACGAGATAAAAAGTCACAATTAGCTACCTTGATGAAAAGAATGGGGCACAGAATTTAAATTATTTTCATGGTCTTATTCCTACAAGTCATTTTATTAACGAAGTAGAATTAAACAGATTATAATCATTATTTTGCAAAGGTTATACAAATAAAGAAAAAATAAACAATGTATTTAATTTATTTATCACAGGAAATAATTCCCAATTACAGAGTAATATTAGTATGGTATATAGGACAATTCATTATAACAAGTTAATATGATACAAAAATCTGATGTGACCAACACAGTACCTCCCGCCATTTACTTATGTATATAATTTTTATATTACTTTATAAATTTATCCATACAATATATAGAAAAAGTATTAAAGCAAACTTGTATAAAATGGAATAATCTTTAATTTTTATAATAACAAATTGAGAAAAAAATACATTTAAAGGTATTTTTTGAAGAAAAACTATCTTGAGCTTCAAGTAAACTGCCATTTCCGGTTATCCGATTGCCACCAAAATCTAATCAGTTATTTCCATATTAGAACAAAGGAGAAATACATGGTTTCAAAACTTTCTGAATGATAGTATTTGAGTTAGAGCGTAAAGAGGATCCAGACACACACACATGCATACACACAGACATCATCGTGGAAATGTTAAAAATGGATTGTAGGGACCTTAAAACGTGGTCATTTACCAAAATCTCGATATGCGATTTTTAACACGATCCCTATACCTCCCTTACCAAGGGTAGCGGAAGGTAAAAATTAAGAAAAAAAATTGTTGTGTCCAGCACAATAAGCTCTCGCCACATCCGTTTTTGATTAAATAAGTATAGAAAGCGAGCAGTAATGGACATTTTTGGTCTTGGCAAACAGGTATGGGAGCCCGTGTCAGAAAGACAATTATGTACATAGATGTAAAATGTCAGAATTTTTCATTATAAATTTCAAAATTTTCTAAATTCACGTAGTTAGTTCGTCACCAGGATTGGGGAATTTACTTGTCGAGGAAAATAAACAACATGGAATTGGAAAGTCACTAAATTTGGAATGAAAAATTATTATATTTGACATCTATGTACATAATTACTAGTTATCAGTCTGACACGGGCCCCCATATCTACTTGCCAAGGCCAACAAAGTCACATGAATGCTCGCGCCCTAGTGTACCGAGAATTTTCAATCGTTTTGTTGGTTTAATTTATGAATATAAAATTTAATAAATTATCATAGAATCCCATTCGCTCTAATTTAGTTAACGTTTTTGCGCAGTCTATATAAATGACATCAGCCTGCTGTTTTCTTTCCAGGGTATTATTGGTAAAGGTAATAAATTCCATTAAGTTGTGCTGAATGTTTGACTATATGTTCAAAAACGTTAACTTGTGAGTTTAGACAATATATTGGCCTATAATTACAAATTAAATTTCTTTTTCCAGATTTAAATACTGGACAAACTTTAGCTTCCTTCCAATTGTCAGAATTTGTAATATATGCAGAATAATTATATAGGAATGTAATTGATGTCGAAGCCACAATCAATTACACAATATTTGTGAATGAACAACTGTTGTTCTGTTTTGTATCACAAATATGCAAAATTGTATCTCATAGAAATATGACGTACCTAACTGAAAATGACAGAAGAACACGAGACAATACTTACTTGAATATTTATAAACATTCACTTTTTGCACCGAACTCCCCGTAAGAAAGTGAAGTATGCAAATCAACAACAATTTACATACTGTGATGAAAGCAACGATAACATTTGTTTCTAGAACAGCAAAGTAACGCATAATTTCCCGCCATTGTCTACCTCTGTTGAGAAAATATGACGAACGTAGCATAAAAACAACGCCAACGTGATAACAATTTGCCCGTAACTATTTATTCTATGCTTTATTTATTCCTGCTTGTTTCGACAACAATCTAAATGTGTATAAATGCAGCGAACAGCCATTTTGTTTCAGAGTATCTCGGGCGAAATACACAAGTTTACAAACTTTAAACTCGAGTTTACGTCGGGTTAATATCGTTACTGCAACTAAAGTTGTTGTAGTGGAGTTGAATGTAAAGATACCAATTTTACGGCGAAATATATTCGTTAAAAAGAATTTCAAATTGTGCATTCTGGAACTACCATACTTAGGATAACTAGGAAATACGATATTTTTCTAATTTCAAAGTTTTTATTTATAGCACTCTGTAATTTTCTTAAACTAGAAGGTGAAATTATTTCACATACATACATACATAAAATCACGCGTATCCCACTTGGTGGATTCGCAGAAAGCCGAAAACAATAAGAACAACATCAACATCATACAACAAATCCTTACTCTTAAACATATTAAAGTGACCGATTTTCGGTAGCGAAATACCGCATCCGGATCACAATAATAGTTACGTAACAAACATCCTTTGCAACACATTCCTATCTAAGCACACTTCTTTCGCCCCGGCCACACTCATAATCGCATTCATACATGCTCTTCTTCTCTTCTTACTTGGAAACTTTCTCCCTTTAAACACCCTACCACCACATCCATCCACTTACACACTGGTCGCCAAGCAATCGAAAACCCTCAACTTCACCAAGATACATACGCTTAACAAGCCGTTCACTCGCCATTCTCTCTACATGCCTAAACCATCTCAACTGACTCACACCTTTCTACCTCTCTCTCAATTCGACCATCCCTCGACATCATTCTACCGAAATATACAAACTCATTTACCTGCTCCAGTTTCACTCAATCCACCAACACATTGTATTCAGTCACCAATTTACTCCTTTCAAATACTAACACTTTGGATTTATCAACATTCAACACCAGATTTATACTTCTTCCAACTACATGTATTCTCTCTTCATTCTCCTCACTATTGTATCATAAGTTGCTTTCATCTTGCGGGTATGTAGTGCAGTATAATTCGTACTAAAACAACTAACTCTAATTCGCACTACTTTAATATCTGTGACTGACATCCCTTATTTATTATTACTATTTTGGATTTACTAATTTGTTTATATTTGTAGACTTAGAAAATGACGATTCATTTGAATCTTTAAGGGTGCTTTTCATACATCACCTTCAGGCATTTAAAATTCACAAAAATCATTTTGGAAAAATACGAGGGTCATTCAATAAGTAAAGAGACAAATTCTATAATTTTAAAACTATTCAATGAATGTGTACAATCTTTTCAGGGGTGTTAGTTGGCAACCTTGGGATATGCTCTGATCAGCTGTTTCATCATTTTATGTCAACATAACCTCAAAATTTTCAGTTCACCATGGCAAGTCCACTAGAAGATTGCACCTTAGAAGAGCAGCGCTCAGGCATTAGATTTTTAGTCGCAGAAGGTGTAAAACCGAATTTTTTTCTAGAATGTTAATACAGTACGGTAAAAGTTGTATGAACCGTGCGTATTTTTATAAGTGGGTTGATCGGTTTAAAAGTGGCCGAACAAGTGTAGGTGATGAACCCCGATGTGGACCTTCCGCCGGTAAAGTGATGCTGACCATCTTTTGGGACTCACAGGGTCCAGTCTATTGCGATTTCCTTGAAGATCAGCGAACTATCAATAGCCAATACTACTCTGAGATGCTAGAACACAAAGTTAGACAAGCTATCAGGAGCAAACGCCGTGGACTCTTGTCAAAAGGAGTCATTCTTCAGCACGATAACGCCCGCCCTCATACAGCCCAGCTGACCCGTGATAAGCTTCAAGAATTGGGTTGGGAGGTCTTACCTCATCCTGCCTGCAGTCCCGACCTCGCCCATCTTATTTTTACCTGTTTGGACCACTCAAAGACGCCCTACGTGGAAAAAGATTTGCCAACAATAAGGAAGCGGTGCAAAAGAGGCTTCGGGGTAAATCGAAAGAATTCTTCGCCAAGGGAATTACGAAGCTGCAAGAAAGATGGGACAAGTGCATAACTGTGGGGGGTGATTATGTTGAAAAATATCCTTAATTTTAAAAGATTGAAATAAACCGTTTTTGAGCTATAGCCATTTGTCTTTTTACTTATTGAATGACCCTCGTAGATATTATTTTTAAGTTTGACTCCAGTTGGATTCAAGCCTGGGTCGTTAAAACCACAATCGGTCACATAACATACAATCAGTCACGAGATCACATTTACAATTATTCCATAATATGAAATAAATTGTCGGTAATTTCTCGACTGTGATGTGGAATTGGTGTTAACAATTACTCGAAAGTTCAGTCAAACAGTATTTATTCTTACTATACCAACGTTTCGGTGCACCCTTGAACCTTCTTCAGGGTAGTAAGATCTTACAAATTGTTACAATTCATCTACACAAAATACATTCGTACAAAACATTCAGTTTATATACTAAACATCGTACAAAAAATTCAAAGAGCATACACACATCCATTTGCTCTAAAATTATTCGGATTTCGTTTTTTAGAGCAAATAGAAGTGTGTATGGTCCTTTAATTTTTGTATGATGTATTTGTGTACATGAATTGTAACAATTTGTAAGATTTTACTACGCTGAAGAAAATACGAAACGTTGATATAGTAAGAATAAATGCTGTTTGCCTGCACTTTCGAGTAATTGTTAACACATATGAAATAAAGTTAGATACTTTTGTTACAAAAAATTAAAATTTATTGTAATGTACTAATGTGCCCTTTCCTACAGGAAAATAACTGGTCATAAATCCATTATATTCCATTAAGAAAATACTTTCTTTGTACAATAAATTTATGATTATTCTAATCAATAACAATGATAATAATTGTAGAAGCATTAGTTATATGCTATTGGTATTTTTACGTTTGTATTCGACAATAACTAAAAGTTTTTCAAGATTCGTCTTCTACTTCAACTGAAACAAAAAGTCCAATAGCCAGGTATTCATTTGGGAATTTTAGGAGTTCGCTGAAAAGACCTTTTAAATGTTTCAGTACTTGCTTCATTTATATTACATTTAAAAATAAATAAATAAAATAATGTATTTTATATAAATTCCACACTCAAAGTTTCTTGCATTTTCAGTAAAATTATTTTACATACATATCGTATAAATTGTACTAAACACTGACATATATCAATTAGTAATTTTGAATTTTGAAACTGTTTCGATGGTGACGGAACAAAGACGTTTATGAAATTTAATTTCTTCATAAATTTTTATCTCTAAATACATTGAATATGAAAAAATAATGCAGTCAAATCATATAGAGAATAAAATATTCTTTAATATTTGTAGGAACATTAAATATCACAAAATAAGATTTCACTGTGTTTTTCCTTTAAGAAAAACAGCCAAAAGCTTCAAAATAAGGTACTTCCGGTTGTTCAATTGTGACCAAAATCTAATCAAGTTTTCATTTAGATGTAAGAATGAGAAATACGAAACAATTGTAATTTTTGGAATTCTAGTATTGGCTAAACGATTAATACACACACAAGCACATATGCACACACGCGCTCACACAGACGCACAAACACACACACATATAAACATCATCGTAAAAATAGTATATTTGTATTCAAGGGACGACAAAACGTACTTATTCATTAAAAAGTCACCATATAATTATCTGACGAACGACAATACCTTCCTTACAAGGTGACGGAAGATACAAAAAATAGAGAAACCAACATTGCATCAACGATATAGAAATATAATCTATAAAATAATCTGTTATAGTAAATCTCAGCCTAATCACAGCCCAAACATCTCCATGGTAACTACGAGTACTTGAGAAATTAAATGTCTGTAATTCACAGATAAATGTCACTAATGTCAGTGTTAAAAATTCAGAGATAGTACTGAAGGCTTTTTCTGGAATATTTCTTATTGTATTATTAATTATATATTTAAAATTATAGGTATATTACATGAACCCTTCAGAAATACTGCCAATCCCGTTAAAGAATTGGAAAAACCTCGAACATTTAGAAGAGTAGGAGAAAATTTGCTCATAAAATTAATTTAAATTATAGAAAATACGTAAATATAAAGATTAGGTGTAATTAATTTTTTTTTGTGTTTACAAGAAATGTTTATATATACCACAATGGAAAGGGCGAAGGGTATTATAATGGACACATCAGATTTTTCTTTTCTGGATTGATAAAGTTGCGAGGTCATTGACCAAATAAGCTAATGGAGGACCGCCACGTGTCATTAATAAGAAAACACATCCAATGATGATGTAAATACCATACAATGTAAGTCTTTTAGATCTTTTTAGTAAGACCGAGTAATAGTTAAATAGAAATCAACACATGAGCAATTAACGAACAGTACAGATTGTTGATGATGTAATTACGGCAATGAATATCATTTGGTACTAATTGTTGAAAGCAAAATAACAGTTGAAATGTTTTGTGAAAATGCTGCGCCACATAAATGATTTCTGCAACCTCGGCAATTCTATTAGTGCCTCATTCAAGTAGTAAGCATTTAATTCCCCTCGCTAGAATTTCCCCAAATTCAATTCGCAGCTGAAAAATTAACGCGGCCGCCCGTCACAAATTCCACGTCTGTCCTGCGAAATTGTGTTTTCGTTTTAAAAATTGATGACATATCACAGGAACATTTGTCATCGGGATGGCAGGGCAACAGATTGCATTTATACGCAACCATTTTTCCCCAAGAAACTCAAAACAAATTACAAATGCAGATGTTCTCGAACTTGGCGTAATAAATAGTTTCTTTTTGTACCGTAAGTTGGTAAGATTGCAACACAAATAAAGAGCATAATGCTAAAAGTAGTTGCATATTTCATTACTGTGCGACGTTTTTTTTTTCTTCTTTCAGTTTATTTTTAATTACTGCAACTACTTCGCTTTCCTTGGGTTTTAAATTATTAAATTCATTTGCATATCTGAAAACCTACCATTAGTAAGAAGCCACTAGAATTTGTAATTTTCGTTTACAAACTTGCAAAAATTTAACGCTAATTCTTTTTCAAGATATATAAATATTTCTTACAAATAACATTCATAACCTCATTTCATTTCATTTCTTTTCTTTTTATTTATTATTTCAATATTTATTCTTTGAGGTAATATATAGGTAAATTTATTTACATATCACCATCAATAGATACTACTATTATTTTATTATTATAAAAATATATCTTACAGTAAAAGCATTCAAAATTCAAAACTAATATAACTGGTAAGTTTATTAGCAAATATAAAACCAAATATGTGAAAAATACGATACTCACACAATGTCAGTGTTAGTGATATTGACAGAACGTAATGTTATTCGTACGGTTATTAATCAAGGTAATATATCTGAATTAATAAATAAACTTACGTTACAGCGAAAGTACTATCACCAACGAACATCGTTTTAAATTGGAATGTCCTAACTTAGTCGAAACAATATGAATTTTTGAAAGACAAGCATGTTATGTTCATCCGTATTGCACATGCTTGTATTCGTTGCAAATGAGAAAGATAAATATATGCCAATTTGCTAATTCCTTTATGATACAGATGATCTTGATCGGACATCTTTTACTGTACTTACTATTTTAGATTCCTTCTAACTATAAGTTTAAATTTAACCAAATATGAACAAATGATAATCTGAGTAATTTTTAAGTTTGAGATAATTAAATTCTAAACTACTTTCATTTTGTATTTTTAAAATCACTCCGTATATTATATAAATGATATCTATACATTTTTAGTAGTTTTAAGATATCCAAGAAAATTACAAAAATTAGTCTATATTATGCTATAGCCAAAATGAATCACAGTTTATATGCCATATATTTATTTTATAATATATCTAAAACAACCGAAAAGTGTAAATCTCCTAATGAATAATCCTAGATAACTAAATATACTCGAAATATTCTACTCGCAAGTAATAAGTAATGGATTTTACTTAATTTTAGAATGCAGAATTCTTTTTGAGAACTAGCAATTATTGAATAACAACAATATTAGGCGTTTTCGTAAAGTCAATCGGATTGATCAGATGTAATCTGAAGCGTTCATAAAGTTAAGCGGCTTAATCTGACGCGTTCGGAAACTCACTCCGATCAATCAGACTCAGCGATCCGATCAAAAAATTTCAACCCTCATTCATATGTAGGATTAGCTCAGATTCCGCGCGTAAATTTAAAATTGAAAACATTTGTGTTCCAGAAAATGTATTTATTTAAATATTTATGATTATAAATATTACAGCACTATAGAAAGTTCTGAAAAATATATGGCACTTTGTGAAGTCTTTATTAGTTATTTCGAACAAATAATTGACCACATAAACTATTTCTGATCCAAATAATTTAAAGAAATTATTTAAATGGCCTTTCAGTCTGACTTGAATCGTCGTATCTAAATCTAATATTATGTACAACTATTTTCTTTTCCATTTTAAGTTAAACTTCTTAAACCTTATATTTAAACGTCAAAATCATAACAGATATAACGCGTTCGCAAAAACTTTGATAATCGGATGGATCTATGTGTGACGTCATCGAGCAGATCTGTCGGATAGCTCCGATTAACAATACGAAAACGCCTATTAAAAAATCTGATGTGAACAACACAAAACCTCCAGCCATTTAATTCTTATTAATTTAAATACATATACCTATGGGGTCTCATGGCCGCTTACCTGAGTGTCTGGTCGCGAATCTGGGGAACCGGATACAATTCCTACTATCAAATATTTCCAATTTTAAATGGCACAAAACTGACCCCTGTGCTGCACTCTCCACTCCAAAAATGATTACCCGTGAACTAACGCATGGTAAACGCCCGCACGATACAAATATGTCATCATCATTACCGAAATCTGTTTACAAAGTAGATTAGCACACCCAGCGATGGGTAATATGCCGTAATAATATATTTATTTATTTTCTTATTTAAATATATACCTGAATATTTACTAATACTAGAAATTATGTATCTTAAGTTCCTTTTCATATACTATTGTTCTATTTACAATTTTCGTTTTAAAACGTTAGTATTATTAATTTGATATTATGTATATTAAGTTCCTTTCCATGTAACTATTGTTCTATTTACAATTTCTTTTGAAAACGTTACTGTTATTAATTAAAATGATTATTTTTTTGACAATGACATTTATCTGTCAGTTACATACATTTGAGCTGAACTGTGTAACCTTGGAGTTATGTGTATAAGCTCCGAGATATAATTTTTATATTATTTTATAAATTTATCCATAAAATATATAGAAAAAGTATTAATGCAAACCTGTAGAAAATGAAATAATCTTTAAGTTTTATAATAACAAATTGCGAAAAATAACATTTAAAGATATTTTTTGAAGATAAACTATGAGCTTCAAGTAAACTGCCATTTCCGGTTATTCGATTGACACCAATATCTAATGGCTCCTTTCCATATTAGAATATGGTAGAAATACATGGTTTCAAAAGTTTCTGAAGATATTATTTGAGTTAGAGCGTAAAGAGGATTCACACATACACACACATATACACCCATATACACAGACATCATCGTCAAAATGTTAAAAATGGAATCTAAGGACCTTAAAACGTTGTCATTTACCAAAATCTCGATATGCGATTTTTAGCACCATCCCTATAGCTCCCTTACCAAGGGTAGCGGGAGGTAAAAAATATTATGCATTATTTAGTCTGCTAAGAAATTTAAAAGTAAATATTACTAAACTACTTGCCCTTATATATATATATATATATATATATATATATATATATATATATATATATATATATCCAAAGTGTTAGTATTTGAAAGAAGTAAATTGGTGACTGAGTGCAATGTGTTGGTGGATGGAGTGAAACTGGAGCAGGTAAATGAGTTTGTATATTTGGGTAGCATGATGTCGAGAGATGGTCGAATTGATCGAGAGATAGAAAGGAGAGTGAGTGCGGGATGTAAGGTAATGGGTGCTCTGGGTACGTTTGCACGAAATATTAACGTATCAAGGGATGCTTGGTTGAGTGTATATAATGGAGTGCTAGTGCCTGCTTTGATGTATGGAAGCGAATGCTGGGCATGGACAGGGAAGTATAAAAAGAGAGTGACTGCCGTGGAAATGAGGTATTTACGTGGTGTATGTGGATATGTCAGACGGGATCGCGTGAGGAATAATTTGGTGTATGAAGAATGTATGGTAAGCAACAATGTGATTAAGAGAGTTGGTGTGAGTCAGTTGAGATGGTTTGGGCAGGTGGAGAGAATGGCGAGTGAACGGCTTGTTAAGCGTATATATCTTGGTGAAGTTGAGGGTTTTCGATTGCGTGGCCGACCAGTGTGTAAGTGGATGGATGTGATTGGTAGGGTGCTTAAAGAGAGAGAGTTTCCAAGTGTGAAGAGAAGAAGAGCATGTATGAATTCGATTATGAGTGTGGCCGAGGCGAAAGAAGTCTGCTTAGATAGGAATGTGTGGCGAAGGATGATTGTTTCCTAACTATTATTGTGATCCGGATGCGGTATTTCGCTACCGAAAATCGGTCACTTTAATATGTTAAGAGTAAGGATTTTTTGTATGATGTTGATGTTGTTCTTATTGTTATCGGGTTTGTGCGAACCCACTAAGTGGGACACGCGTGATTTTATGTATATATATATATATATATATATATATATATATATATATATATATATATATATATATATAATATTGTTTTTGGAAGAACAGGAAACCCATTTGTAAATGCTAATTTTGCTTCCCTAGAATATAATATTTCTTGTAAATAACGTTAATAATTCAATTTTATGTATTATCTTTATTCTGTCCGTAATAAGATAAAGAAAGAAATGCACGAATCTGATGTAATAAGGCACAATATACAGATGAGTTCTCGTTCGTCTCGAATGCGAAGAGGAGACAAAATATATGCCGTCAGAATTTTAAATTGAATCAGGAGTCAGAAGAACCAGAGAGAAAACTTATATGACGTGAGCGTAGTCTAGAGAGACTATTAATAATATGTAGTTGTACAGAAGCTTAACAATAGAGATTAGCTGTTCAAACCTATTTTGAATTTAATAACTTCTACTACATACATTAAGGTACGTTCTACATATTCTCTGAACATCCATGTGTAAAATTCAACTAATGTTTTCTTCATTTTGTAGAAGATTATAATTTCAAACGAACTATTCCAGGCCATAACGTTCGTTACACTATTTTGCCTAAGTAACTTAGTTATTATCTCTTTTTAATCACAGTCTTACTTATGCTACAAAATTAACTGAATATGAAAATTATATTTCTTCTATATAGACATTCAAAAAAATATACTATTATTTGTTACTGAAATTTATAAAGCATATTGTAAATACATTAAAAAATTTGAAAGATGTCCGATCAAGGTCATCTACGAAGTGTATGGATTCAGATTTTTGCTCCGCCTATTCTGACAAATTCAGTAGTGTCGTTTGCTTAGTTTTTATGAGGGTACATAATATACTACTGTTATTTTATTATTATAAAAATATATGTTACAATAAAAGTATTCAAAATTAAAAAAATAAGTCAACTGGTAAGTTTATTAGCAAATGTAAAACCAAATATGTGAAAAATAATATACTGACACAATGTTTTAAAGTGAAATATCGAAACAATATGAATTTTCGAAAGACAAGCGTGTTATATCCGTCCTTATCGCACACGCTTATAGCCTTTGCAAAGGAGAGAGATAACTATATGCCAATTTGTTACTACTTCGTTCATGATACAAATGACCTTGATCGGACATCTTTAAAAAAAATTACTGCACATACATAAATAAATATATCATCACAGCATATTACCCATTGCTGGGTGTGCCAATTTGTTTTGTATACATATTTCGGTAATGATGATGCCATATTAGTACCATGCGGGCGTTCCCAGGCGCACGGGCACTCATTGCTGGCGTGGATAATGCACCACAGGAGTCAATTTTATGCCATTTAAACCTTGAAATATTTGATGTCGGTCGGGATCGAACCCGGTTCCCCAGATTCGCGACCAGACATTTCAGCACACGACCATGAGACCATACTTAGTGTGTTAGCACAAACCTGAAAACAATAATAACAACAACAACATCATACAACAAGTTAGAAAATAAAGTAAAGTCGTTCACGAACAGTTTTCGTTCATCAACGTTATATTTATATATTACAGAATAGGTAAATTAAATTCTAAATTTTCTATAGTTACCTACAATGAAATAAAAATTGAATAGCAACTCTTAATTTATTATCTGTAGCTATTCCATTATTTAATTGTATTGTAGGAAATGAGTAAATCAATATTTCAGGCTAATTCATTTCAATTTAATAGTGGAATAAAATTAGCAGTAGTCCATCCGTGTAAACTGGTCTTAATCCTTTTCATCCAGTGGCTATTGTTCCGAAGAGATAAATTTAAATGGATGCAATCGAGTGAAAAGGGTTATTAGAAAATAAAGTGATTTTGTTAAAAATTACTACTTTCTGCAAGTTTCCAGCTATAGAAAACTTTAATGCGTCTTTTAGTTTTTGTTAATAGCTTAACCATTTGCAAATTTAAACTTAGAAGTTTTGCTTCTTTTTACGAAAGTATTAACGATAATTAAATCAGATAACGACAGTTCAAGTTTTACGGTATGTGATTTATATTCAGCAGAGCACAAACATATTGAGAATTATATTTTAATTTATTACCAAGGATTTATTTGCTGGTATTGATGAATTGAAAAGTTTCCGGAATCACAGTGAAGGCCTCGAATTTTGGAAAGCAATATTATCTTTTTCTTTTATTTAACTCTTCATACAAACTGTCAAGAAATTTCAATACAATATGTCAATCGGTCTAATCGTGACAAGCGTCTGTGTTGATCTATCTAGCGTTAAATCGATAATGGTTAAATACGAAGTTCTTGTGGTGATTAAGATTTTTAATTTGAAAGGAGAGACGGCAACGGAGATCAAAACCAGGTTGAATGCTGTCCTTAGGAAAGCTTCACCTTCCTTCTCCACTGTGAGTTTCTGGGTTACGGAATTTAAGAGTGGCTGGAGACACACCTGTGACGAACCACATTCAGGTCGACCAAAATCGTCTACCACACCGGAAATTGTGGATAAAGTCCACGATATGGTTCTGGAAGATCGCCAAATGAAAGTGCGTGAGAGGAAGCCATAGGGATCTCTTATGAAAGAGTAGTTTATATTTTAAACAATGAGCTGGACATGAGAAAAATGTGCGCCAGGTTGGTGCCGCAATTGCTCAGTTCAGAGCAAAAGCGTATTCAAGCCCAAATTTTAGCCCAAAATTTGGAATTGCTTAAAATAAATTCGGGGGTAGAACATGGGTACACATTATACTTCAGAGACGAAAATTCAGTCGAAAGCGTGGATTGGACATGGTAAGTCGGTTCTGAAGAAAGCGAAGTTAATTCAGTTGGCAGGAAAGGTGATGGCGTCAGTCTATAGGGATGCCAAAGGAATTTTGATAATTGATAATTTTGGTAAAAGAAGAACTGTGACTTGACAATGCTACGCCACACTTTTAGATCAGCTGAAAGCAGTAATTCAAGAAAAACGCCCGGGAATGACAATATAAAATCTTGATTCACCATGACAATGCCCCAGCTTATTCAAGTCGAATTGAACGAACTGAAGTTTGAAATCGTCCCCTGACCACCGTACTCAACCGATTTGGCTCCCTCCGATTTCCATCTTTTCCCAAAACTCACAACGAACCAATGAAGAAACCATCGATGCAGTAAATGCTTATTTTGGGGACCTCAAAGAAATACAAATAATCATTATAACTTATAACATTAGTTATTGTTACTTTCCGTTTCTTTATTCTAACACTTTAATTGTATTTTTGTAATGAACATTATTCTTTAGATTGGTAGATAATTAGAAATACATATATCACAAAAAGTTACGACCCTCAACACAAAATAAAGTCACGCAATTCCGTCATAAATGTAAAATGAAAATGAACCCTCAATCTTTTTTTATTTGTAAAATAAAAAAGCTGACGTACCTTCATACGGTGTAATGAAACATAATGGTGTCACCGTATCCCTGGAGAAATTAAAAATTGAACATGGCCAACATAATATACGATGCATTGATACGTTTTTCTCTTGCTCAGATTTAAAATATTTTCACAGTAAACAAACACAGATAATTATATTTTGTAGACAAATAAACTAGATTAGAATTACAAATAATACACAAATAACACAATTTTTGAAATAAAAATAATGTTGTAGGTAATTTCTCGACTGTGATATGGATTAGGTGTTAACAATTACTCGAAACAGTATTTACCTTCTTCAGGGTCTACAACAATTATACAACAAAAATGCAATACATACAAAATAACATGGATATTATTACACTTACAGTAAGATCTTACAAATTGTTACAATTCATGTACATAAAATACATTCCTACAAAACATTCAGTTAATTTGTACATCGTACAAAAAATTCAAAGAGGATACACACATCCATTTTCTCTAAAAAATGACAACCGAATAATACGGAAAATAGCCGGAAATATCCTGGTGACATTATTGATACGGACTCCTATTGGTCGTCTGTACACCAATAATAATCTAGCAAGTTAAATTTAAATAAAATGTAAGGAATTTAATGAAACTCAGTTTGGCCTGAAATTTGCATTTTCCTTTTTGAACTTTTCCAATACACCAAAATATACGCTGTTAAGTCCTTGAATATCAGTTCTTGCATTGATGTAATTGCAATCATCCCTGATATGTAACATTTCAAGAAACATACGTTTGGAGTAATTCTGCTCTTCCTCCAAAATCTTGAAACTTTCCAAATCAAATTTTTTTTAGTGTATTGGAATGTTCCGCCAGAGCACATGTGTTTGCCGTGTTGTTCTGTGTAGATTTGCGATATTTGCTCATCCGGATCTTCGAGTAACGTTTGGTCGTTTCAACGTATTGATCCAGTAACAACTGTAAAGCCACATACGTTGGAACGACCAAACATTACTCGAAGATCCGGATGAGCGAACAGCGCAGATCAACACTAAACCACACATTTGACCTAGAAAATTTCAAGATTTTTGAGGAAGAGCAGGATTACTCCATAGGCATGTTTCTTGAAATATTACATATCAGGGATGATTGCAATAACATCAATGCAAGAACTGATATTCAAGGACTTAACAGCATATATTTTGGTGTATTAGAAAAAAGGAAAAGGCAAATTTTAGGCCAAACTGAGTTTCATTAATTTCCTTACATTTAAATTCTTACAACTTGCTACATTATTATTGGTGTACAGACGACCAATAGGAGTACGTATCAATGATGTCACCAGAATTCTTACATAAGATATTTCCGACTATTTTCCGTATTATTCGGTTGTCGTTTTTTAGAGCAAATGGATGTGTGTATGCTCTTTGAATTTTTTTGTACGATGTTTAATAAATTAACTGAATGTTTTGTACGAATGTATTTTGTGTACATGAATTGTAACAATTTATAAGATCTTACTGTAGGTGTGATAATGTCCATGTTATTTTGTATGTATTAAATTTTTGTTGTATAATTGTTGTAAGCCTGAAGAAGGTGAAGGGCGCATCGAAACGTTGGTATAGTGAAAATAAATGCTGTTTGATTGAACTTTCGAGTAATTGTTACCAGCTATTAATAAACACTGGTTACATGATATATTTAATATTATCAAGTATTTGAGAAATTTACGCTTTAAAAATCCCGTGAATATAAAGTCATGTAACAATAATATACATACTTTTTGATTAAAATATGAACACAATCCTTACTTATATCAACAAATATTTCATAAGGTAGAACAGCTTGTTTCATGCTTGATAAAACTATCATCCTTCTTTCAGTCTTCAGTTTTATCGCATAAAATCATCTTTACGATCGCTTCACAACTAATATTCTAGAGTGCCCGTAAATGTCAAGGGTGACGATATATTTATTTCATAAGTTAAATTCAAGTTATTTGCAGAAGTTATAACATTGTAACTTTCAACAAATATGCGAAAATACTTTATTTTGTTATCACATTGAAATTTCCGTAAATAAGTTTTGCTGTACCTGCGATGACATTTTCATTCAGTAAACATGAAGTGAATTGTAGCAAACGGTATGAAAATTTTATACATTTCTTCAATTTTCTAAATGTTCTCGACGTACATTACTGGAAATAACGAAATAAAATTTGGAGAGATGGATCGTATTTTAATAACATTTCTGTCAACTGCGAGTTTCACGAAAATGTTAGCAAATTGAATACATTTTTTCAAGTCTTCAATTATAGTATTACATTACGGAGTTTATATTATTTTCAGAACAAATCATTGAAATGTGAAACAATTTTGAATTGAAGATACAGGAAGTAAGTCTCTACAACACGATTTTACCATTTTTACGACGTGTGTCTGTGTGACTGTGTGTGTGTGTGTGTGTGTGTGTGTGTGTCTGTGTGTGTGTGACAAAAGTTTCGGATCGCATAACTTCAATACCACGATTCCGAAAATTATATTTTTTCGTATTCCTCAAGTTTACATCCAAACGAACAACTGATTAGATTTTGGTTATAATTGGTGAACCGGAAGTAGCTTCATTTGAAGATTTAACAGTTAAATTTGATTTATTGACATTTAACGTTATTATAACTTAAAGAATATATTATTCTCTTGTACGATTTGATTGCATTTTATACTTCATATTCAATAGAGTTAAAGAATTTTAAAGAAATTAAATTTTATAAATCAGCCAGCTATGCTAAACATGGAAACTACTAATATATTTATATAATTCAAATTGAAAGATGTCAGTATAAATAAAAAGAAAATTAATATGGCAGAGATGAAGATGTTGAAGTACATGTTGGGGAAGACACAGAAAGATAGGCAAGTGTTACAAGTTTCTAGAAAGATACAAGCGAGATGATTACATTGGTTTGAAAATGTCATGAGGAGAAATGAAGAATATATTGCATGAATGCTTAGTAATAGAAGGTTGAAGAAACAGAGAAAGACCAAAGATAAGATGGAAGGACTGTATTGCGGAAGACTTGAGAGAAGAGGAACTGAATGAGAACGACACGTAAAACAGAAATGAGTGGAAGAAAATAAAAAAGCGACCCTTAACGAATGGGGAAAGCTAAAGAAAAGATGTTAGTGTCAAGTGCAATTTGCATAGTTTGTTTATGAAATAATTTTACTGGAAATTTAGAATCTTTTGCAAAAAAATTTATGTATGGAATTTATACATAATACACAGGATTGACGGAAGGTGTTGTGCTAGCCACAACAGATTTTTTAATTCGTTCTTGCATTTTAAAAATCAAGATGCATCTAAAATTTATAGTGATACGGTATAATTTATTTGAGAGAGATCAAGTTCTTTGCAAAAGTAGTGTAATTCTCTTACCGCTTCGTATTCAATTAAAATAGTTGAACTATTACTTAAATAAGCAAATAAACACGCCTTCTAAGTTTACAAACTAGTTTAGAAAGAGCATAAATTTAATCTAACACCATCCGAGCTGCAAAGCAATCTATCTCGTTGCAAAGAAGATATTAAAACCAGTATTGTCCAGAGAGTGACTTGCGCTGTCTCTTTCTCGTGAGATTCCCTTGGCTCCAATATACTGGCCGAGTTTCGCTCTCCTGAACTTTAAATCGATACAAAGACGACAAAATCGTTTCTTACTGGGAGAAAAATACCGTTCATTGTTTCGTGAAATATGAGGAGGTGTCCGATCGTCGAGCGAGCTGAGCTGGAGCTCCGTAACGGTAACGACTCTGTGGTTCCGTAACGAGAAATGTAATGCTACCAACCACCGACCAATAACAGGTGGCAGGAAATAGGATTACGTTGCTTGACTTAGGATGAAATAATGTTACAGATGATAAATCAAAAGAAAATAGCAAAACTTGTAATTAGTAAAAAATATTTTCCGGTATATTGCAAACTCAATTTTATATATTAACAATACTTATAGAGCTCTAAAGATTAGTGCTGTAAGTCAAGTTTTTTGAAAAAATAAATATTGTAGCATGTGATCACGTGATGTCAATTTTTTTTATCAGAAGAATGGTTAACAAATCAACAGAACTGTTCCCAAGTAAAACAAGCAATGTCATACATTAACGTAAAATACTGAGTTGTTTCCCTATTTAAATAAAAAGTCTGATGTGGACAACACATGACCTCTTGCCATTTCCATTTTATGTTACATAAATAAATAATAAATATATCATCACGGCATATTATCCAATGCTGGGTGTGGCAATCTGCTTTGTACGCAGATATCGGCGAATGATGAAATATTTGTACCGTGTGGGCGCTTACCAGGCGTCACCTCACGGGCATTCATTGCTGTCGTGGAAAGTGCATCACAGAGGTCAATTTTGTGCCATTAAAATTCGAAGTAATTTTTGGCGTCGATCAGGATCGAACCCGGGTCATAATTAACGAATTTAACATTTCTTGCACATACAAATACTTCAAATTATACCACTATTCTTTCATTCTATGAGGAATTTTCTCCTACTCTTCTAATATATTCAAAATTCTTTATATTCACTGACGGTATTAGCCATATTTCTCGTATATATGTAATATTAATATACCTATAATTTTAAATATTTAATTAATAATCCAATACGAAATTTTAAATGTACTTACTTCCCAGAAAAGCTTTCTGTAACGTTACTAAAACTGTTGATTCTTGACACTGACATTTTGCATTTATCAATTATAAACATTTAAATATCTCAACTGGTTTCCATGGAGTTGTTTGGGCAGCGAGATTCATTACAATAGATTATTTTATATTATTATACAATATACCTCTAAATCTATAGAAGATATAATAAAAAATTTAAATGTAACAGTTTGAGAATTTAAAGATCTTTATTATTGTATAAACATAAATTTTCAAAAATAATATTAAGAAGATTTTTTTTAAGAAACTACCACTTACAGTTGTCCAATTGTTACCAAAACCTATTGAACTCTTTCCATTAATGTTAGATTGAGGAATCCGTAGTTAAACAGGTCTTTAGATGTACAGGAATTGAGAAATCGTACCTCCAACATCCTAACACACACATACACACACACACACACACACACAAACACACACACACACATCTACACACACACGCACACAAGATTTCGTAAAAATGTTAAAATCGTATTCAAAGGACCTTAAAATATGCCTATTCAATAAAATGTGGATATACGATTTTTAGCATGAATCCAATACCTCTCTTAGCGAGAGGTAAAAAGTAAAACTCACTCTTATTTACCTTAAAAAAGATCACTTCTGAATCATTCCTAATATTAATTTTAAAATTTTAATAACATAATTAACGTCGACTGGTTTCGAACCTAGATCGTCAGAACCACAACCGGTCATATAGGCAATGCACTTCCGGCAGGCGAAACATGCTCTACATTTTTATATTAAAAAAAAAAAACTGATGTGACCAACACAGTACCTCCCGCCATTTACCTATGTATATAATTTTTATATTACTTTATAAATTTATCCATACAATACATAGACAAAGTATTAAAGCAAACTTGTAGAAAATGGAATAATCTTTAATTTTTATAATAACAAATTGAGAAAAAAATACATTTAAATGTATTTTTTTAAGAATAACTATCTTGAGCTTCAAGTAAACTGCCATTTCCAGTTATCCGATTGCCACCAAAATCTAATCAGATCTTTCCATGTTATAATAATGTAGAAATACATGGTTTCAAAACTTTCTGAATGATAGTATTTGAGTTAGAGCGTAAACAGGATCCACAACACACACATACATACATACACACAGACATCATCGTGACAATGTTAAAAATGGATTTTAGGGACCTCAAAACGTGGCCATTTCCCAAAATCTCGATATGCGATTTTTAGCACGATCCCTATACTTCCCTTACCAAGGGTAGCGGGAGGTAAAAAATACAATAAAATATAGTAAATAGGTTGCGAGGTTATTGAATAGAAGTACACCTCATAATTATCGTGTTTATAAAATCTAACCGCTTAAAATCCATCATGTAAACCACTATAAACTATTAAATTCCTTGATGATATGTAAAATCTGTGGAGCAGATTGTCACTCACTACAGTAGGACAAATCGATATGGAAGTACTTCGGTATTTGATGCACAATTCATGGATACAAAATGCCACTCAAGATAGATAATTAATTAGTAGCGGAATTGTATCTACAATAAATTACACGACCACTTAAATAAATGACATAAATTATTTATGGCGATTATATAACAAGTGAATATTAGGTCACATTACAGTAAAAAAAACGTTGGCACAATTCCTTTATGAAAAACGAAAATTGGCTTCTTTACTGTAATATAATTGTTCTACATTACGCTTTGATACTGATTTTCCAATTGTTCTATAAATAGCATCTTTGATAAAAATCGCTATAAAAAGAATCTCTAATGAAGTCTGTATTGTTATCTCCATTGTAGTCATTAAGTATATTCCATCAAATTCTTTGATGTCATACATCTATACTTGAAATTACAGTTACGAGGGTCATTTAATAAATAATGTACAGGTTGGCAACACTGCGAATTGAATGATGCAACAACAGTGATATTTACGTCAGTTGTAGTGGAAGGCTTAGTGAAGAAACGTGGATATTGTTGTCAACTATAGTGTAATCTGTTTTTCACAAACAGAAAAATGAACAAAAGTAGCAAAATTATTTATCTTTATTAATTAGGTTTTATAGCTAAGGTACCATATTTTGATTTTGATTTTTCAGTAAGTAATAGTGTGTATAGCCTCCCCGAACTGTAAAGACTTCTACCACATAGTTTCGTAAACTATTTTAAATGCTGCTATGTTAAGTATGCAAAGTTAGGACATATGTTGTCACTTTTAAGATGAAATTCTTGAGAACATATTTAACCCAAACTAGCTTAATATTTCAATACATCGAAATACCAGCCCATGCCATTTTACTACCACTGTAAAATAGTGTTGAAACAGTTCTCTTGACATTAACCACACGCATTCTTGTTCATTTATTGAACACGGACAGAAATGGGGTTCAAAAATGAAAAATAAGGAGCTCCAGTGTTCCATTGTCTAGTCTCTATGTTCTCGCGCAAAACGTAGCCAGTATTGTCGACGTGCTACAAGCACAGCTGGGCAAGCAACAGATATCCTACGACTTGAGCAATATTTGCGTGATCTTCAGCAAACAGATCTTGCAGAAATTTAAATTTAATGAATATCTGCCTCTTGGCAAAAGACAATAGTTGGTAGTACGACCCATTCTTGTAGTACAAATAAATAAATCGATGTTTAAACGGGTCTGTAATGCATAGTGTTCCTGATATTCGTCATCTGATGTATTCTCCTATTTGATAACAACGCCCAGTTATATTTCGGGCAGTACTTTTGGGAATAATGAAGGCAATAGTGATGTTTTGAATAATGTGATCAGCTTCACCTGAAGTTTCTGTTCAGGTTATATTTTCAGCTTGAAATGTTACAAATTTATTCACATTTAATATTATAAGTACTAAGAGTGCAATATACTACACACCAAGAGTCATTAACCAACAAATTGAAGAATTTATAGTTATGATTGAATTTATAAATTTTTTTGCACAGATTTAGTTTTCTTTCTTTTTCTTAATAAAAAAATTGTTTGCTACATATATTTTATTTTCTAATCTTACTATACAGAACAGTTGTTCATATTTTAACATAAAAATAACAAATAAACCCATATTTCATTTGTTATAAGTCGTTAAAAAATCTTTTTCGCACGATCGGTTTTTTTTAACTTTACCGATAGGGTTTCCACGGCAGTAAGTTTTGTTTACAAATTACTGATCAGTAAGTGATGTGGTACTGATTAGTAAGTGATGTGATGATCTGGAGGCGGTGAAAATTACATAAATAAAAAATAAATGTACAATTTATATAGCTTTAACAATAACAAAACAACGATCATAGCTTACTTAAAAATGACTAGTTTTTTTAAAATGTCAAAATATTTTTTAAATAATTCTAAACTTTAATTTGTTATTATTGGGACGATCGTGCAAAAAATATAATAAGCATTGCGGGCATTAAGTTCTTCTTACCGGTATCGGATGTATCCTCAACCGGTAAGTTGCACTTACTGCCCTTAATACTTAAATAACTATTATTGCTGTCCGTTTTTTTTTGCCAGGAGTGTATTTTTGAAATGACCCTCGTAGTTAATCTACAGTGCTATTTCTTCTAGCACATGACAACTACTCTTTAGGACGCAGTGAGTTAACAGTAATCGTATGTAGAACTTACGATGGCACCGTTAGATCATTTGATTCTATCTAGCTTGCAAACAAAACGTCAGGATGACAGATGGTTCTGACGAATTGTGGATTGGAATGAAATAATGCGTAATGAGTTTATCTATCTGGGTTATCAACAGCGAATTGACGAAAGTGTCACCTACTTCGCCAAGTTGAAATCCGCACAGGCGGTGAAGTCGATACTTCAATGTAATTTGAAATACTTGGGATGGAGTGTAAAGTTACTTACGGGATATTGACCAGCAATGACCAAGTTTCAAGAGAAGTATTTCGAGACTCACCTGTAAAGAAAAACGAGAATTAGAACACTAAAGTAAGATAAATTTATATGGAGACAGAGTACTTCACACTTTACTTATTGAATAAAAATATTTACAAGTTTTGCGGAAAAGTCACTGGATGATTATTAATTATAATCAAAAAATCTGATGTGGCCAGCACATTACCTTCCATCTATCCTGTGTATTATGTACAAATTCCATACATAAATTTTCTTGTAAAAATCCTATATTTCCAATAAAATTATTTCATAAAAAAACTATGCAAATTGCACTTGACACTGACATTTTCTTCTTTAGCTTATCTCATACGTAAAACAGCTATTTATATAACAGTTGCCTAAAAATTAATATTATTTAAAGTTTAAACAATTGAAAATTCCATTTCGACAATATTAACATAGTTTTTACAAGAATATAGAGTTCTCCAATATATTTTTTTTCTATGAAACCATCTATACGATCGATACTTAGACAAACTATTATTTGTTTTTAATATATTTTTAAAATTCTATGAAATGGATCTTAACTAAATGATCAATAACTTATAATAAAAATGTAATTTAACTTATCTAACCTAACCTAATCTAACCTGGGCATAATGTATTTATTTTAACTAATCCCTTATTTAAAATACTGATTATTAATGTAAAAAATCTGATGTGGCCATCACAATACCTTCCTTCAATCCTGTATATTATGTATAAATTCCATACATAAATTTTCTTGCAAAAGATTCTATATTTCCAGTAAAATTATTTCATTAACAAATTATGCAAATTGCACTTGACATTGACATCTACTTCTTTAGCTTTTCCCATTCGTTAGTGATCGCTATTTTTTATTTTCTTCTTCCACTTATTTCTGTTTTGCGTGTCGTCCTCATTCAGTTCCTTTTCTCTCAAGTCTTCCGCAATATTTTTTTTCTAGTCCTGCTCTGAAAATACAATTTTCTGGTTTGTTTCTCATGTTGAAAGTAACTCTTTGCAGCACGCTTCGGTATCCTTGCAACGAATTTTACTTACAAATGTTGTATAGAATGTTTGTTGTTGTCATAGATACGCATCACAAATACAAAAATTGAAAGTAAATGTCAAATTATTTTTAAAAAATAATTCTTTATTTCCTTATTTTTTATCTTGGAGGAGTAGAAAAAATAGTGTGTATAACACGTGTTGAAAGTCCTTTGTCGGACACAAACGATTGCAACCTTCGCTTCGCTCAGGCTGCAACTTTCGTTTTGGTTCGACAAAGATAGACTTTCAGCACTTGATATACAAATAACTATTTTCAACCAGTTGTTCACAAACTGCAGAGATCAACTTTGTTATTCTAAATGGAACAATATATATCTTATTTGCTTGTTCAATAGAGAATTCTGAATTCAGTGATATAATATTTGTATAACCCTAATGACAATTTTTTTTTAAAAAAATTCATGTTTAGATTTATATATTTTTTTTAATATGGCTAAAATAAGTGTGCTATGGACGATACAAATGAATGTAAAACAATTGGTTTGTAACAAAAAATAACAAATACATAAATTAATAAATTCTGCTGAAATAGTCATCCATTTTCGGTAACAGCACTCTAAAATCTGAATCCATATTCACTTGTACGAGTATCGTCCATGCCACACTTCTACCTATAATGAAATAAATAAAATTAATATATTTGTAAATCTAAACATGCGTTTTTCTCCAAGAAAATTGTTATCTAAAGGCATGCAAATATTATATCACTGAATTCAGAATAAAATTCTCTATTTAATAAGGAAATAAAAAAGTTTGAATCACTGCATCACAAAATAAAATGAACACCCTGTATATTATCTAATTAACATTTGATTTATTGGTATAAAATGATTCTTCCAAATGAAAATGTCCAAATATTTTTTTTTCGTCTTTACAATGTCATAGATAAATGAATATGAGAAAAACTTGTCTGAAATCAGTAATTGGGTAATGGTCAGATTGATTTTCTTGACACGAGCACTATCCTAAATCTATTGTGAAAGGTTACGGACGTCTGTAGAAAAAGAAGAATTACACAATGGTATAAAAGGCGTGGATTATGGCTTGGATCGCGCTGCCAAGTGATATGTCATAGGACGATCGGTCTCATGACCGTATAATAAGAAAATGGAAGCAGAAGCACTCCCAAAGTGATATCAGGCATTTAGCCACGCCTGCAGCTGCAAACCTAATTGGTTAATGCTGCCAACGATGAAGAATAGCTACAATTACTTCCAAAAATTGATGGCATACGAAATGATTCATGCTAACCACTAATATTAAGAAACCATAGACATGTTTTACATATACAAATAATGTATATTAATTAATTTATCAACTTAATAAAACGTCGTAAATTCAAACTACCTAACAAAATTAGTTACTTTTGCAAACCACCAGAACACTTGTCATTGTACCTACTTGTTCCAAATGTTTCCAAAATTATAATTAAATTAGTCAATACCTCTTGCCATTTTCATTTTGTGTTGCATAGAGCGCGAGCAGTTATGTGACTTTGTTGTGCTGGGCAAGCAGATATGGGGGCCCGTGTCAAAATGACAGCTAGTGATAATGTACATAGGTGTCAAGTATCATAAGTTTTCATTCAATACATTATGATTTTCCAAATCCATGTGGATTATTTTGCTCGACAAGTATATTCCATATTCCAGAATATTTTGAAATTTTGAATGAATAATTATGACAATTCTATGTATCTATGTAAATAACTACTAGCCGTTATTCTGACACGGATCCTCATATCTGCGTGCAAAAGCCAACAAAGTCACATGACTGCTCGCGCCCTATAAGTAACGAACTTAACATTACTTGTACACACAAATAATTGAAATTGTATATCTTCTTTCGTTCTATGAGGAATTTTGTCCTACTCTTCTAATATATACAAAATTCTTCAAATTCATTAACAGTATCGGTATTTCTTAAGGATATATGTAATATTGACATACCTATAATTTAAATACATATTTAATTAATAATACAATAATATATATTAAATGTACTCGTACCGCCTAGGCAACGAGATTATTTATTACAACAGATTATTCTATATTATTATATACTATATCTCTAAACCTATACGAGATATAATAAAAAAATTAAATGTATCCAATTGAGAATTTAATTTTCTTTAATATATATATATATTTATATATATATTTAATATAAGAAAAAATTTCAAAAAATAGTATTTAGAAGATTTTTTTCAAGAATCTGCTACTTCCGGTTGTCCAATTGTTTCCAAAACCTTTTCAGATCTTCCCATGAATTTCCGATTGGGATATAAGTAGTTAAACAAATATTAAGTGTATGAGTGTAGTGTAATGAGTAATCGTTCTTCCAACGTCCCACACACATATACACACACATATACATCCACACACATATACACACACACATACACACATACACACACACACACACACACACACACACACACACACACACACACACACACACACACACAACATAAATATCTGTCTAGAATCCATTCCTTGACTGGACTAAAGTTCATTTATGTGAAAAGAATAGTATAAATCTTGTATCATACTATTAAAAGTTGAATCTTACTGACATGTACTTGAAAGTTTTACTATCTTATATATCTCCGTGTTGCGCTGCGTCAAGAGTTCTGCTTTGAAAAGTGTTACTTTTCTCATCCAACTTATCGGTAGCTGCTCTGCGAAATAATGTTTGAAAAATGTTCACTTCTTTGACATGACCTGAGATTTCTTGAAATTTTCTTTCAGTGCAGAGTTGAAGCGATTTTTACGTGTATAATTTAGTGGAAGGACATGACATATGTGCAGAATTTTCTAGTATGTTACTTTGTTGACAGATCTCATATTTTCCGATAGATAAAAATGGATCTTTTAGATTTGTTTGAAGTTTGCTGAAGTTGAAATACTGGGATGATGTTTAAGTAATTGTTTATAAAATTTTAAACTACTCGCATATACCCGCAGGGGATTTATAATATTAATATTGTTTGGAAAGTTGAGAACTTTCCAGATATATTTCAAGTGTAATTATTAATTTAATTCGTACCATTACATTTGTAGCTGAGTTTCAAACAACATAAAATAACCACTAGAACTTTATTAGTTTTTATTTTATAATATAAAAATTATATAATTTTATTAAAACGTGTTCAGTGTAGGTATTAAATAAAATAAATGATCTGTAATATTATATTTTCTAACACAATATTTTAAAATATATTTTCAGGTAATTTCTTGTATTATTTTAAGCGTTGTTATATTCTCATGGAGGTACATTATATAAATATATATTTTTATTTTATAATTTCTCTTGCTGTTGTAACACAATTATTATGATAAAATAAATGCACATACAATTATTCTAATCGATTTCCATTTATTCATTCATACCATCTTCAGAGATATATAAATACATATCATAAATAAATAATTATTATTATTCATTATTTATTTATTTATAATTTTTCATGTATTTATACATCTCTGAAGATGGTTTGAATTAAAACCGAAATCAATTAGAATACTTGTAAGTGTATTTATTCTATAATTGTGGGACAACATCAAGAGAAATTATAATATAAAAATAAAAAATATATATTTATAGTGTAATACGAACAGCACATTACGAGTATTAGAAATCTGCGTGAAATCTATTTAGAGTACATTAATTTTTACCTTCCGTCACCGTTAGGTAAGTAAGGTATATTGTCTTTGGTCAAAAAATTCAATGATTAGTTTTTGGGGAATAAGCACAATTTAGGTTCCATATAATACAATTTTACCATTTTTACGATGATGTCTGCATGTATGTGTGTGTCTGTGTGTGCGTGTGTGTGTATGTGTGTCTGTGTATGTGTGTGACGAAAGTTTCGGATCGCATAACTTCAATACCACGATTCCAAAAATTATATTTTTTTCATATTTCTTAAGTTTCATGTCTCTCCAGGCTCGAACTAATTTGTTACTCCACTCACCGATCAATACAATGATCAATAATTATCACGTCTTACAACATTAAATTGATATATTTGATAATAATTTTAAAAGATTACAATTGTAAAATGTAATATTTAATACGTTATGAATTATATTATTTTGTATTTTTGCTCACTTTTGTAATATTTTTGTTTGTTATATATTGTTATATATTGTAAATCCTACCCAGTAATTGGGTGCGCCTGTTGGACAGAGTAAGTAAATAAATAAATAAATAAATAAATAATAGCTAAAGAAGAAGAGATGTTTGTTTATGAAATAATTTTACTAGAAATATAGAATATTTTGCAAGAAAATTTATGTATACAATTTGTACATAATACACAGAATTGACGGAAGGTTATATGCCTGCCACGCCAGATTTTTTATTATTTAATAATATTCTTCTTCATTTATTATCGAAATAAAACGGAATAATAAAAACAGAAGAATAAACAAAATATTATCTAGCTCATTATTATACTATATTTTAATGTCTGATTCTAAAACAGATTGGTATCCAGTTTAGAATATTGCCATTATTTATAAGTTCACAATTCATGCTCGTAGCGGAATCCAGCCTAAGTCGATTTTCCTGTATCTATTCTAAAATCTCCCCTGTGATACATTCCCCACTAACATATGAGTTCCCATGGGATATTAGCTCATAATTGCGCTAAGAGCCAAATATATCATATACTGATATCGACTTTCACCATAGCAACCGTACCAAATTAAACGAAAATAGGTTTCCAACTCCATATATGTTATTTATTTATGTCCATAATTATTAGGATCTTGTTTATTTCATATGAAAAGTAAACATCTGAAATCTAGGTTTAACGACCGAATTTACCATTCGTAAATCATGAGTTGATCCACAGAACAATGCCGTTTCTGAATCAATCCAATTCACCATTAAAAATCAAGCTAATCTATTGATCAAATTCAATGATCAATTGACTCGTCATAATTCCATGTATCATGGACCAATTAAATCTTGAATCCTAATTTTTGACAATTATAGATATGTTAGGATTCTGGCTATTGAACTCATTTGTAACTTTGCCTAATGCTTCTTCTTTATTAGATGAAAAAATAGACAGGATTAGAGTCCACAATTTTTTTTAATTAATCTGAAGCCAACGTTTCGCTGCCACTTACAGTTTCATCAGGGCAAAAGACTAAGTCGTTAAAAATAAATAAATATATTTATATTTGTTTAAACATAATGTTTTCGTCGAGAATTAAAAATTGTTTGAAAAATTAACAATCGTCATTCAGAAGACACTAACTTAAAAAACGTTTTTCGTGAGTGTCTGTTCGCGAATCTGGGGAACCGGATTCAATCCCCACCAACGCCAAATATTTCGAATTTAAATGGCACAAAATTGACCCCTGTAGTGCACTCACCATGCCAGGAATGAGTGCCGATGAGGCGATACTTGGTAAACGCCCGCACGGTACAAATATGTCATCATGTACAGAAATCTATGTACGCAGATTAGCACACCCAGCAATGGTATATGCCGTGATGATATATTTATTATTGTTCTTATTTAAATACATATCTGTATATTTACTAATGCTGGAAACTATGTATATATTCAGTGCCTTTCCATTTATCTATTGTTCTATTTACAATTTTCTTTTTAAAACGTTAGTCAGTTACATAAGAAATTTTGTTTATCTGTAAAACATAGTTTCCGGGATTTATTGATTATTTTATTAATTTATCTATACAATGTATAGAAAAATTATTAATGCGTGCCTATAGAAAATTCAATAAACTTTAATTTTTATAATAACATAAATCGCGAAAAAATGACTATTTTGAGCTTCAAGTATAGTGCGATTTCCGGTTATCCGATTTATACCAAAATCTAATGGCTTCTTTCCATAATAGAATAAGGTCGAAATACAAGGCTTCAATTTTTTTCGAATGATAGTGTAACGTGCGCCCCTGACTTAAGAGTATACGAGCGCCGTCACTGGTAGAATATTCCCGATCGATGACGTAACATACATATATACACACAAACAAACACACACCCACAGACATTGTGAAAATGTTGCAATCTGATTCTATGGACCTTGAAACGTGATCATTTATCAAAATCTGGATATGCTATTTTTAGCATGATCCCTCGTGTCTCTTACCAAGGGTAGCGGGAGGTAAGAAGAACAAACCGATGAATCACCCTGTATAAGAAGTTTGAAAATAAATTGAATAATTAAAATATGGGGGAGTTTTTTTTTATTAGTTATTACAGAGTCGTTGTATTTATGTCGGAAACTGTTTATTATGCAAGAAAGGTATTATACCTATATGTGTTCGAGGAAGGTAAATGTAACTAGTTCAGCTATAAATGATTGTATAATGAATAGATTATAGGATCATATCGACCTATTTCAAGAGAAATGGCTTGATTTTATGTATGTAACGTCCATATGTATTAATACGTAGTTATGTTGATTATCTAAATCTTCCATAATCTGAACAGGCATAGAATACGGTAATATTATATCATAACTGACCCAAATTCAAATATTTGACAAGCATGAAGTACATTTATCAAACAATAAATACTGCTTAACTACATATAGGTTATTGCTCAATTACCATAAAACACTATTCACATATTCCGGTCATAAACAAATTGATACCCTCATCATTACGCATTCAACAAACAAATAGCCTTCACTTATTCAAATGAAAGCGGGAATGAACGAATACATTACACAAAAACCACGCCACCTACACAGACTGGAATCTATTGTACACGACACTGAATACGGGTAAAGATTTTCCATGCTGAAAGATACCGGAGAAGCAAACATTCAATCAGCTGATATGACCTTATCGCACGATTAATAACAGCCTTCTAAATTATTTATTGCCGAGCTATAATGAAGACGACCCGATATATGAAAGGCGTAGGCGGATACTAATGTTTCTATATTGATTCGTAGCCTTCATCGATGAATTTACTATTTCGCAAAATATGTACGGAGTGTCTGCCGTAAGCGGACCACCATTGTTAACTTTCTTATTTGAAGAGAGAGAATGACGATTAAATGGACAATGTTGGGTGATATTATATGTCAAATTTAACGGTGAAAATTGCAAAACAATTGAACATCTACAAAATAACATCTTTACCTCTCGCTAAGAGAGTTATTGGATTCATGCTAAAAACCGCATATTCAGATTTTAATGGTTAAGCATGTTTTAAGGTCCCTAGATTCCGATTATAACAGTTTTACGATGTCTGTGAGCGTGTGTATATGTATGTGTGTGTGTGTGGATGTGTGTGTGTGTGTTAGGATGTTGTAGATAGGATTTCTCAAATTCTATAAGACTAAAGATCTGTGTAACAACACATTCCTCAATCTAACAGTAAAGGGAAGAGTTGAATAGGTTCTGGTAACAATTGGACAACCAGAAGTGGTAGTTTATAAAAAAAATCTAAATATTATTTTTAAAATTTATATTACTACAAATAATAAAGAGTATTAAATTCTCAATCTGATACATTTAATTTTTTTATTATATCTCCTATAGGTTTAGAAATATAGAATGCAATAATACAGAATAATATGTTGTAATAAATCTCGTTGCCCAAAAAACAGTTGAGATATTTAAATGTTTGAAATTGACAGATAAATACATTATGTCAGTGTCAAAAATCAGCAGTTTTACAAACATTACTGTAAGATTTTTCTGGGAGGTAGGAGTACATTTAATATATCTTATTGTATTATTAATTAAATATGTATTTAAAGTTATATGTATATTAATATCATACATATCCTTAAGAAATACCGCTAATACCGTCAATGAGTTTTAATAATTTTCAATATATTAGAAGAGTAGGGTAAAATACCTCAAAGAACGAAAGAAGAGATACAATTTCAATTATTTGTGTGTACAAGAAAAGCTAAATTCGTTATTTATAGGGCGCGAGCAGTCATGTGACAGAATGATGGCTAGTAGTTATTTTCGTTTAGGTGCACCCTTGCACCTTCTTCAGGGTAGTAAAATCTAATAAATAGTTATAAACATTGAGTTAATTTATTAAACATCGTACAAAAAATTCAATTCCATTCGATTGTCGTTTTTTAGAGCAAATGGATTTGTACGAATGTATTTTGTGTATATGAATCTTACTATCCTGAAGAAGGTGCAAGGGTACACCGAAACGTTGGTATAGTAAGAATAAATGTTGTTTGACTGAACTTTAGAGTAATTGTTAACACCTAATTATATATTATATTTCTCATTTTAGTTTTTCAAAATCGTTTAAAATATTCACAATATGTTTGTTTATTAATTTTATTTTTTAAAAATCAACTTTTTACCTTCCGTCACAGGTAATGAAAGAATTGTTTTTGAGCAAAAAAATCAATGGTGAGTTTTTAATGAAGAAGCACGTTTTAAAGTATTTAGAAAACGAATTTACTATTTTTACGATGATATCTGTAGTATGTATGTATGTGTGTGTATGTGTTTATGATCGTTCCGAATCGCATAACACCAATTCTACAATTCCAAAAATTATAATTCTTTCATATTCCTGTTTCGTACGTCCATATGAAGAGATGATTAGATTTTGGTTACGACTGGTTAACCAGAAGTAACCTAATTTGAATATTTAACAGTGTTTCTTGAAAAAACGCTAATAAATTTTTTTTTTTTGACCTTTTATGTTATTATAAATATTAAAGAAAAGTTTATTCTCTATTCGATTTATTTATATTTTTTTCTTCATATTTAATTAATTAATTAATTAATTTATTACTATTATTTTATTTTAATATTACTAATTAACAGATGTCAGTGTCAAATAAAATTTACATAATATCTTTGTGAAATGATATTACTGGAAATATAAAAATGTAAAATAATTTAATGTGGCTCAAACAAATCACCTAAGGTAATACAACAGATTATAGCCACAAGCCAATTCAGCAGATTATTATGTTATAAATAAAATACTACATAGGTACCTACGTTTTTATTGTCTACTTCTTATTTTAAAAAACATACAGTTCTATTTAGGAGTAGTTTAGTCTACCCTAAAAAGAAAACGCCGGTAGAATAGTGTGCAAAAAAAATTCTGTGTAGAATTTGTACAAACCACATACATGAGATTTTTTTAATATTGTAACAATTTTCAATGGAACTATTTTATTTTAGATACACTTTATAAACCAAATATATATTTTGAGCTATGGTCATGCCTGATGACGGGATTCTTTGAAATCCCGAAATCGATTGCAACCATAGAAATGAATAAAAATTAAATATTCAATATAGTATACTTATTTCCTCCACTTTTCCTTACATATACCTTCATTTTGATTATAAAGGAAACAGTTACGCAAAAGGATATTACAGCAAAAGCACTCCGAAAATTCCAAATAAATAAATGCAAGAATCTTGGCAGAAAACAATCTCGAATCTCGATTCTTCGAATCTTCCCTAGTCATTTGAAGTCGGAAATTTCGCAAACATTACCGCACTAGTGACAAGTAATCAATAACTAATTTCACGAGCAAGCAGAAATCGCAGTGCGGACATTATTGAGCAGTCGAACACCACAAGTGCATTACATGAGTCTAGCATGAAGTTGGGACCGAGGAAAAGTTTGACGAAACGCTTGATAATATATAACCGGCTTACACTATTAGATGCGATGCCAGAGAGGGTTACGATAAATGAGAACCAAGATGAACTACTATGTACAGTCCAACTTATTCAATTAGAATCTAATCTTTCGGATTAGTTTGGAATTACTAATACTGGTTCGGGCTACGAACGTGATTGCTCGGGTTTTCAAGAAGGTCAAACTTAAGAATTGAACTAGGTTAGCGAAGACGTTTGCATAATGCCAGAATCTTTCTTTGTTCTGAGGTCATTCGCTTTTAAATAGTCCAGATCATTTAATCAGAAATAAAAAAAATTGATGTTACCAACACAAAACCTCCCGCCATTTAATTTTTATTAATTTAAATACATATACCTATGGGATTTCATGGCCGCGTGCCTGAGTATCTGGTCGCGAATCTGGGGAAGCGGATTCAATTCTTACTATCAAATATTTCAAATTTTAAATGGCACAAAACTGACCACTGTGATGCACTCTCCACGCCAAAAATGAGTACCCGTGAGCTAACGCATGGTAAACGCCCGCCCGATACAAATATGTCATCATCATTACCGAAATCTGTTACAAATATACAATATATTTATTTATTGTCTTATTTAAATACATACCTGCATATTTAGTAATACTAGAAATTATATATCTTAAGTTTCTTTCCATATAATTATTGTTCTATTTACAATTTTAGTTTTAAAACATTATTATTAAATTGAAATTATGTATATTAAGTTCCTTTCCATGTAACTATTGTTCTATATACAATTTTCTTTTGAAAATGTAACTGTTATTAATTTGAAATGATTATTTTTTTGACAATGACATTTATCTGTCAGTTACATACATTTGAGCTGAACTGTGCAATCATAGAGTTGTGTGAATAAGCTCCGAGGTATAATTTTAATATTATTTTATAAATTTATCCATAAAATATATAGAAAAAGTATTAATGCAAACCTGTAGAAAATGAAATAATCTTTAAGTTTTAAAATAATAAATTACGAAAAAATAACATTTAAAGGTATTTTTTGAAGAAAAACTATTTTGAGTTTCAAGTAAACTGCTATTTCCGGTTATCCGATTGACACCAAAATCTAATGGCTTCTTTCCATATTAGAATAAGGTAGAAATATGCGATTTTTAGCACGATCCCTATACCTCCCTTACTAAGGGTAGCGGGAGATAAAAATCATTGACCATCTATTTTATAAATACTTGTCGTTATTATCAAAATCGTAATATTCGTGTACGTCGACGCAGACTAATTTGGAACTATTAGGCAGCCCAAGATTTGTTGGATTGGATTGTGAACTGTTAATTGCCATTTCAGTACATTAATGACTTCCCAAATGCTTTTAACTATGCAGATGTGTGCTTGTTTGCTGATGACACATCTGTTATTATCTCAGCTTCAAGCTCCCAGGAATTTAATTTCAAAGTGCGTTGATACAATGAATAATTGGTGTAAAGAAAATGCTATAATTTTTAACGCTGATAAAACACAATTGATGCAGGTCATATTAAAGAGCAACAATTTCAATGTTGCAGCTTCTCTTCACAATATGGCAATAAATATTCTCACAATAACTAAGAGTTTAGGTTTACATATAAACTCTCACCGTCTAATAATAAAAACTGAATACATCTTGTTACGTTTTAAGACATCAATAAGCAACACTAATTTTATATGACATGTAACAGCAGAAATTAGGTATGAAAATGTCGAAAATCACCTCAAAAATAGCAATAGCCATGGAATTGAGGCAAAATAAATAACAAATCTCTAACGGTTTATCTGTCACGTTAGGGTAATTTATTTTTATTAGATATTATTTCTAATTATTGTTTCAATTAACAATTATCTGTTAATTTAAATTAATATTTGTTCACTTGAACAGATTTTACAAATAATAATAAAATTAAATTTACCTAGCTTGACAGATAAATCGTTAACATTTGTTAATTTTTTGTTTCAATTTCATGGCTGTAGCTATTTTTGCGGTGATTTTCGACATTTTCATACCTAATTTTTGACCTTACAAGGCATACAAAATTAATTATGCTTAATGATTCAGATGAAGAATTTTATGCCCTACAACTTTTATTTGAAGCAAAAATAATTATGGAAGCAAGAAATTACGAAAATCTGATTTTACATGTTAAAGTCCTATGTTCCGGAGTCGCGGTCACCACCCTGTATAAAGAGACACTCTCCCTCTTTATATTTTTGCCAGGCTAGTTTGAAATACTGGCTATATACATAAAACCAACATCGCTATCCATGTTTTAAATTAATTTTCTTAAACAGAAAATGTTCCAGTTTGAATGTGATTTACTTGATAGTCACTACAAAACCATATTTCCATGCACGCACATTAGAATTCTATCACAGCAAACAGGTGAAAGCGAATTTACTTTTACGAATCTTGGTAGCATGCTCAGAATTCTATATTCACTTTTATTTTGGGAATTAGAAAATATTATGACAGTTTTATAAAATAAATATATAAATTGGCTTCGAATTGAATTGTGACAAAATAATGACTTTAGTTTAATACTTTCGCCTCGAGTCATACGCATGCAGGCGAATATTTTGAGACACGCATGCTACCAAATTTTCGCTTCGTGACGAAAAGCGAAAACAAATGCCTCATTCGATAGAAATAAGACACTTTCCAGTTTATTTAAATTTTCTTATATTATACAAGGTGTTTTTATACCTACTTATGGATGAAACTTTAAGGGATGATATGATAAAACAAACCTGATTGATGGAAAATAACAAAAAATCAGTTAATTAAATGACCTATATCTTGACTTTGCGGATTAAGATTTTTTGACTTACTTTTAACAGTATTATCATCCCTTAAAGTTTGATCCATAAGTATAGAAACAACTTTACAGGTAATATTAAAACAAATTTTATAAAAATATGTTCTGCATGAGAACTAAATTCAATATAGTTTGTGTTTTATATCTATGTTTAAAAGAAAGTGTATTGAAAAAAAAAGGTTTTGAATTTCTGTAATTGTTTTATTTCTTTGGCTACCACAGTATATCCATACTGTCATTGATAAGTTATATTTTATTGCTATTACTTACGACACAAAATATTTAAATATATGTATTATTATTCAGAAAGTTTTATGAGTATATTAAAATCCGATATAATATCAAATATTATTTTAAGAATAACTAAAAATTCTGTAAAACTTCTTAGGGCACTGGCATTTACTTTGAAGCTTGTTGAAGCTTCCACTCCATTAATTCCTAATTGAAAATTTGATAGTGAAAGTTTTAAACATTAGCTCTATTATCATGTAAACAAATGTGCATGTTTAAAAGCAAGGCAGTGTGCAACTGTGATACCGATAAAAGCTACTTGGAGCTAGGGGAGAAAATGATAAATACTTACTCGTATATATTATGTATATCATGTTGAAGGGGCTTTTAAAATTATTATCTGTCATATTTACACACAAAAGAAGTAAATAAAACTCATAACTTTATGAGAAAAATTCATCTACTATGAAAGAATTTTTTCGTTTGCATGTACCATTAATCTACTACACATCATTAGAGGGAAAACGACAATATGTTCTTCAATATGATTTGTCATCTGAATGATAATACTACGGACTACCAGTTTTGATTCTAAAACATTACCATAAATAACGTTTAAACTTTCAGAACGTTTTTTTAAGGGTACTATGTTAAAAGGCATCCAACATATCCGAACACCGAACAAGGTCATCTGTACCATTAACGAATTAACAAATTGGGATACATTTATTTCTCTCATATCTAAAGACTACAAGGCTGTTAAATAATGATGGATATAACACGGTTGTCTTTCAAAAATTCATATTGTTTCGACTAAGTTAGGACAGCCTCGAGCAACTGAGGTCGGGTTTTGTGTAATTTTCATGATGATTAAAAAAAAAACTGTACAAAGTACAATTGCGCCACTTGGTGAACTGCTCTAAATAATATTTAAATTACACTTGGCAAGTTTCACAAAATTTCAGTCTCTGAATCAACCTCTCGGTCATTTATCAGAAACTGGCCCACTCAACCAGAACCACAGACGCGTTTCGCTCTTATTGGAGCTCTTCAGTGTGCTGAGACGGCAGAGCAAAGACGTAGAACATTAGGCATGGGGGCATTAATATAGCGATGGAAAAAAAAACTTGTTTTTGACTAAGTATTTCTCAGAGTATTTTTACCTCTCGCTAAGACAGGTATTGGAATCATGCTAAAAATCGCATATCCAGATTTTAGTGAATAAGCACGTTTTAAGGTCCCTATAATCCAAAAATAACAGTTTTACGATGATGTCTGTGTATGTGTGTGTATGTGTGTGTGTATGTGTGTGTGTGTGTGTGTGTGTCTATATGTGTTAGATTGTTGGAGGTACGATTTCTCGAATTCTATAAAATTAAAGACCTGTATAACTACGGATTTCCCAATCTATCAGTAATAGGAAGAGTTGAATAGATTCTGGTAACAATTGGACAACCGGAAGTAGTAGTATTTTAACAAAAAAAATCTGAATATTATTCTTTGAATATTTATGTTATTACTAATATTAAAAAAAACAAAATTCTCTATCCGACACATTTAATTTTTACCTCTCGCTAAGAGAGGTATTGGATTCATGCTAAAAATCGCATATCCAGATTTTATTGAATAAGCACGTCCCTACAATCCGATTTTAACATTTTTACGATGATGTCTGTGTGTGTGTGTGTGTGTGTGTGTGTGTGTGTGGATGTGTGTGTGTGGGATGTTGGAAGGACGGTTACTCAAAAACTATAAGACTTAAAATTTGTTTAACAACGTATTTCCCAATCGGACATTCATGGGAAGATCTGAACAGGTTTTGGTAACAATTGGACAACCGGAAGTACAAGATTCTTGAAAAAAAATCTTCTAAATATTATTTTTTGAAAATTTTTCTTGATAATATTAAAGAAAAATAAATTCTCTTTCTGATACATTTAAATATTTTCATAGATATTTTATAGATTTAGAGATAAAAGGAATATAATATATAAAATAATGTTGTAATTAATTTTACAACCGAAAGGATGCCATGAAAAATAGTTGCAAATTTAAATTATTTGTAACTGACAGATAAATGTCAGTGTCAGAAATAATGAGTAATGAAAGAAAAATGTATTTGGAGAATCCCTTAATTCTTGATCTGTGACTATTATGGAGATGACAAGTCTAGGTTGAAGGACTTAAATTTGTTTCAAACATTATGGGACAATGTACACCAGTACTGTAGACTAGAGTAACTTTGAATTGCGAAAAAGCTATCAAATTCTTCTCAAGTAAGTTGTAAATATTGACAAAATTACACATCGATATAAGAATAATCGGAGTGCAATCTATCCGTCACTTTATTAAAGGGAATTAGTGTTATTTAGATATAACAAGTATGAAAAAATAAAATGTAAAAGAAGATATGTAAGAATAGATGCACAATCCATATATACATTTTAGACCGCCCAAAATTAATGTTTTTACTAGAAGAATATGAAGAGAAAGTAAACAAGGTTGTTCGAATTGAAAATTGCTGTTACCAGCCTAATATTTATATATGGTAAACTCTACTTTGTAATTTATTGTAACATAATTTATGGTAAAATATCTTTATGTTGAGACATGCTATTACTGAATAATAAAGAAGTTTATACGTCATAGATTTATATGAATATATTATTTGTATTTATAAAAATATTCTTTGCTTTATGCATATAGCCAGGTAAAATATACGGCGAGAGGTTATGTGCTGGCCACATCAGATTTTTTTATTATACATTCTATAGATTTAAAGATATATAATCTATAAAATAATCTGTTGTAATAAATCTCACAGCCTGCTCACAGCCCAAACATCTCCATGGTAACTACTTGAGAAATTAAAATGTCTGTAATTGACAGATAAATGTCACTAATGTCAGTGTCAAAAATTCAGAGATATTACTGAAGGCTTTTTCTAGAACGACATTTAATATTATTTGTCATTGTATTATTAAATATATATTTAAAATTATAGGTATATTACATGAACCCTTCAGAAATAACGTCAATCCCGTTAATGAAATGGAAAAACCTCGAACATTTAGAAGAAATGGAGAAAACTTGCTCATAGAATGAATTTAAAATTATATAAAATACGCAATTATACAGATTAGGTGTAATTATAATTTTTTGTGTGTACAAGAAATGTTAAATACAATACTTATATATACCACAATTGAAACGGCGCAACAGTTCTTTTTAATAGCCTTCTGTGACCTAACTACTGACTTCCCTCGTATAAAGGTACCTTGAAAGGTAGGCTTCGGAAGAACGCAGTCTATATTTAGTTTGGTCACAAATCAAATAGTTTGATAACAAATATTTCGGTGCGTCTCCAACCCAATTCTGTCGGGTCCACTTTGGAGCTGGAAAGTTCTGTTCGCACAGTGAGTTGGTCGAGGCGCAAAGGGTCCACTCCGTCACTGTCTCCACGCTGCGCGCCTCCGATATTTCAGCGGGCCATCCGTTAATAAAAACCTGACATACGCGAAAAACCAACCCGATAAATCTAATAACCGCCGAAAAGTTGTAAATCCAGTTTGATGTACCGCGGTAAGTGTGTCCAACTTCCCAACTTCAGCGACGAACTGTCAAATTTTAAATTTTATGCGCGCCTCATCGATATTCGGGAATCACGCGCGAAATGGCCAAGTTTTTATTCACTTCCATGTACGACGTGCGTGTGATTTATATGGCGAGAGACTGTGGGGATGTATAACACGCGAGCACAACCTGAATTCTCGTGTACCAAGCTTGTTAATGAATTACGTGAGCTGGACAAGTCAATGAAAATGGAAATGATGACTCCATAGGAATACGTGATAACAATCATAAACATTTTAAAGATTTTTTTTGTTTACAAATCATGACAATGTACCTACATTCATATTTTTGCTGAGAAGTTTTGACATAGGGCCGTACAATACAAAAAGATGGTATTAGTAATACGAAAAGTTATTTTATTTTCAACCACTATTATCTTAAATTTTATGTAATGAAATAGTTTCTACTCGTAGTAGTATCATTCCCAAATTGTAAAATTCGTCTTTTGTTCTAGTTAATTTTAAATCTACAAAAATCTTTTTATAATAAAATGTCAAACATTTTTGATAATATTATGTTGTTGTTGTCATTATTTATGCGTAACATTTCTAGAGTAAGATGTTTGTGTAAATTGTGTTCTGTATCAATGATCTTGACAGCATCAAAATTAAAATTATGTCCAATTTTGACTGATAATCTGTAATTTCTTCTTCCCAATCACTTTTTCTGTCAAGAAGTTTTGCAGCCGTAGTATAAGATCTCCATACAAATATCCATAAAATATACTCCAAATGTTAAAGAAATGAAGACTGCAAGCTAGTATGTATTACCATAAATGTAAAGAGATCTAATTAGCACAAAACTTGTTCATTTAAATAATCTTCCATAAATATGAATATAATTAACAATTCAAAAATCGATGTGACTATTAAGGCTTGATTTACATTAGCGGTACAATGACGGTACGATGACGGTACAATGACGGTATGTCAATTACAAGAGGCATTTACATTAGACGGTACCACGACGGTACGAACATAATAAAATACCATGACTATATAATTTTGTCTTTTATCTATTATGACAGTTTGCTGTGCATATGTCATGTGTCTATCAAAAGTAGAAAATATCGTGTAATGTTTAAAAATTATCAAATACCGACTTGTCTATAATTGCCCTTACTCTTGACGAAGAAGAAGAAAATGAAGAAAATCCAGAAAATTTTACAAAACGACACTGTTTTGTATTTACTGTGATAAACTATGATGTATATTTTACGTTTATGTCATAAGTAGGGAACTTTTGTTCAATAATGTATGCAATAATTTCTCATGTCTAGCTCATTTTGATTGGATTTTGATTTAATTAAAAGAAAAATATCAAAAAGTCATAAATATGTCAGATGTCAATCACGTACTAGCATATGTTTACTTCCATTCACCCGATTTTGGTATGAACATCAACGTGATGTGCACGTACTTTTCAAACGCAACCTTCCACTTCCCGTTGCATGCAAATACTACGCAGTCACTATGATACAATATTTTTTCCTCGATTTTTTCAATAGAAACAAAACTATACTGTACCGTGGTCGTACCGCTAATGTAAATCAGTGGATATCAATGTGCCGTCATCGTACCGTCATCGTACTGTCATCGTACCGAGGACGTAGATGTAAATGGGTCCATTAAAATACATTGGAGCAAGAAGTACTGCTAAGCCTAAGGCTTGATTTACATTAGTTCTCGGTAGGATGACAGTACGATGACGGTACGATGACGGCCCACTTATTTACAATAGCGGTACGACCACGGTACAGTATAGTTTTGTTTCTATTGAAAAAATCGAGGAGAAAATATTGTATCATAGTGACTGCGTACTATTTGCATGCAATGGGGAGTGGAAGGTTGCGTTTGAAGAGTACGTGCACATCACGTTGATGTTCATACCAAAATCAGCTGAATGGAAGTAAACATATGCTAGTACGTGATTGCCATCTGATACGTTGTTGACTTTTTGATATTTGTCTTTTAGTTAAATCAAAATGTATGCAATAATTTCTCATGTCTAGCTCATTTTGACTACATTTTGATTTAAATGAGCTAGACATGAGAAATTATTGCATACATTACTGAACAAAAGTTCTCTGCTTATGACATAAACGTATTTTACGTATACATCATAGATTATCAGAGTAAGTACAAAACAGTATCGTTTTGTAAAATTTTCTAGATTTTGTTAATTTTCTTCTTCTTCGTTAAGAGTAAGGGCAATTATAGACAAGTTGGTATATTTGATAAATTTTTAAACATTGCACGATATTTTCTACTTTTGATAGACACATGACATATGCACCACAAACCGTCATAATACATAAAAGACAAAATTATATTGTCATGGTATTTTATTACGTTCGTACCGTCGTGGTACCGTCTAATGTAAATGCCTCTTGTAATTGACCTACCATCATTACCGTTATTGTACTGTCATCGTACCGTCACTGTACCGCTAATGTAAATCAAGCCTAAAGATCCCATTATGCACTACGTTGTGGATAATATGCATGAACTAGTCTTTACTAGTATTTATTTACAAAAATTACTAGGTCAGTACGAAACTACATTTTTCGATTATATCTATTAGATCAGACCAAGATATTTATTACTCACTGACAGATTTTCACTTTCCAACTATCACTTCTCTTTCCTCTGTCTATAATCTATCATCTTCATCGTCGCTTCCTTTATATGTAGCTTCGTACGTGCAACACAAGGACTCAGCACTCAGAGCTCAGAGAGAACAGGAATACGACGCCCTCTGCGTCTCGACATTGCTCTCTCACAGCGCGGCGTTGTTCCTCGCTTTGGAATGTGTGATGTATGGAGACTGTCTATCTGATATGCGTTGTTTTTACTCCCATTCTCTATTTGCCAACACTTGAAACTGTGACTGTTTGCAACGCTGTTTACTTTAATTTTACGCAAAGGGTGATAATTTAAGAGGCGCTAGAATTAGTATGCTGAAGTAGTTCAGTTATTAAAACAATAAATTAAATCAAATAGTGGAAATAGAGTTTGTACAACAAGAATGGATATGATGTCTATATCGGAGGAGGATGAAGATTGAGTAAGACGCCATAGGCGGCATGCTCAATCATCCGAAAGCGATATGGACATTCCACTCGAGTTGTACAGCATACTTTTTCTACGACTAACGAACAGAAGGCAAAATACAAACTGTAGAAATTTGAAATTTTATTAAACATTAATTTTGTTGCAATAAGTTTTAATCGACTGTTAATGATGATGCGTAGAGGTGAAAATAATGGAGATTCAGTCCTTTGTTAAAATATTATTTATTGAAAACAATACCGACGTTTCGGTCTTAATTAGACCATCCTCAGGGTTCTGGAAAACATCAACGGGGTACAAATATCATGCTCTACAATTTTTAAGAAACTGGTCACTTACATGTTTAAAATGTGTTTAGATTTGTTGAACAATAATGAATTGTACATAATTAAAAAGAAGAAGGTTGTAGATGTCAAACTATAAAAATATAACACGTACATTCTTATTAGAGTTCATTATAAAACTGACGAAGAGTTGGTACTTATATTGGAAGGAGCAAGGTGCAACAAGTATTTATTTGATTAATTTCTGTAGTATTTCACCAATATGCCATTGTAAATGATACTTAGATTTTGTATGTCTGTCTGCGAGTTAATCGAGTTTGTATGTATGTGTATTTCTAACATCTCTAGTGTAAGTCTTTTATTTAAATTATTTTCATACCTTAATATTTTTGTGTCTTTAAAATTGAATTTATGTTTTTCGGTCTGTGCATGGTTGACTAATGTACATTTGCTAATATTTGTATTCTTGTTTGAATTTCTTTCATGTTCTGGTAATATGGTCTTTAATTATCTTCGGGTTTGTCCAATGTATAATTTATCACAGTCCAAACATGGAATTTTGTAAACAAGAGTTCATTCATCGTTTCGGTACTACTTTTTATTTAGCTTATCACACACTTCATTCAAATATTAAATTTTTCATACTCTTCTTCTATATTCTGAAATTATTGCCAATCTAAAGGGGATAACATTGACTTATCAAATGTGACATTTCATACCGTTCTGGTTCTCATTTTTATACGTTTTTTTACCTCTCATTACCCTTGGTAAAGGAGGTATAGGGATCGTGCTAAAAATCGCATATCGAGATTTCGGTAAAGGACCAGGTTTTAGGGCCCCTAGAATCCAATTTTAACATTTTCACTATGATGTCTGCGTGTATGTATGTGCGTGTATGTGTGTGTGTGTGTGTGCGTGTGTGTGTATGTGTGTGGATCCTCTTTACGCTCTAAATCAAATACTATCCTTCAGAAAATTTTGAACCCTTGTATTTCTATCTTATTCAAATATGGAAAGAAACCATTAGATTTTGATGTAAATCAGATAACCGGAAATGACACTTTACTGGAAGCTCAAAATTTAAATTTAATTTTAAGTATTTACATGAATAAAAATTAAATTAAACGGGAGGTATTGTGTTGGCCACATCATTTTTTTTAATACTTATAACTTATCTAAACTATTAATTCATAATATAATTCAGTTAAATGTTATTAAATTACTCAATTCTTTTATAAATTTATAAACCAATCCAAATTGAGGATTTTAAAACACGGTCACGAAAAAATTTTCATGTCCTTCGAGCCAATACGATGCTGTATTTTTACAAGTGAGTTTTGATAAGCGAAATTTTTTTGACGTTTTAAGAGTACCTTGAAACATTGTTTATATATCTGTCAAAATGCGTATATTTTCAGTGTTTTCAGTTTTTATTAAAATTGAGTCAATTCGGACAGGAATCTGTTCAGAACATTTTAAAAAGCAATCTTGATTATAACACCTAAAAACACAATAAAAATGTATAAATAAAAATAAAATACATTCCATAAATCTATTTAAAGGAAAAAAATATATTGAATCTATACTTGTGTAGGATAGGAATTTATTCTCCCACTTTATCACTCCTCTTTTCATTACTTCTTCATCCCTGTGGTATCAGATTTCCTTCATTGTGGAAATTACATTCCCTTATGCAGTCATTTAATCCCAGAGACAAATTGATTCCATCTCGTAGCCGGCCCTGTGCTTGAGCCCAGGGGGTTTGTCTCGAGGGGGCGCAACGAACCGTGGGGCAGCGCCACGGTACACTGCCCTCGATGCAAGAACGCGGGGGGCCAACAAGTAATGGACTGAGAAGAATTTGATAGAGTGAACCTGTACCAAGTCACTCGATTATAAGAGGGAGATAGTGGCTTTTGTTTCTAGCGGACCAGCCAAGAAAAAGAGAAAAAAAATGGAGAGAATTTCTTGTATATAATTTAGGAAAGAAGTTCAAAATCATTATATATAATGAATTTTAGTTTTACCTCTCGCTAAGAAAGGTATTAGATTCATGCTAAAAATCACATATCCAGATTTCAATGAATAAGTACGTTTTAAGGTCCCTACAATCCGATTTTAACATTTTTACGATGATGTCTGTGTGTGTGTGTGTGTGTGTGTGTGTGTGTGTGTATGTGTGTGTGTGTGTGTGTGTGTGTGTGTCTGTGTGTGGATGTATGTGTGTAAGTAACCGACACTACTGAATCTGACAGGATGGTCGGAGCTAAAATTTTAATTCATACATTCGTAGATGACCTTGACCAGACATCTTTAAAAAAAATACTATATATGGAAAACATTTACAAAAAGCTGGTTTTGTACTTGTTCAATTTAAAAAAATTCCCATTCCGTGTTTTGAAATATTAGCAACACTGCATTTAAATTGACATATTTTTTAAAATATAAGTGATAGGTACAATGAATTTTTTTCTACGCATCTATTATATTAAAAGTAGTTTAAATTTTATTATTTATTTATTTCTTTATATTTTTATCCTAAGACTCTATTTTATTAACCATCATTGCATGCATATTTTGGATGACTATTACTTCAAAAAGGTGCAGTAAAAAATTCCTTTGCGTATAGGAAATTCTATCGAACATTTTTTTTATCTCTAGTTAAAAAACACAAGAATATTGTTTCCTTAGCTCATTGTCATAAAAAATGAATAAAAGTACGGTTGGTAAACATGTTAAGCAGAATTTATTGCTTCCATCTAACATTTAATAACAGAGCATATGTCGATTTATAAATTTAAATTACCTTGCCATGTTAAATATAATAAATTGTATAAAATTCAAATTTTAAATTATGTACTCGATAAAAATATCTCCACTAAATATCAATCATGTTTTATTTTGCGAGAGAGGATAACATGAAAAAAGGAAATTTATTTCAAATGCTGTTGTAAATTATGTTTTGGAAAAAAGAGTTTTATTGTGTCTTGATTTACATATTTCTGGTTTATTACTTCTTTACGTTTTCATTGTACCATTCTACTTTAAAAGGGCGATTCAAGCTTCAATCAAGATTATTGAAATATTAACATATTATTCAAATGAGACATTATAATTTCTGAACAAAATATACAGAATTAAACATACCTAATGTAGAGTTATTCATATTTTGAAAAGATGTTAGAGTGGGTACAATGAAGCAAACAATATAAAATATACACCATCACGGATGGGTGTGGCAAATTCCTTTCTTTTTAGGGAAATTTCGGTAAATTAACATTTATTTTAATGTAAACATATTGAAAATAATTTTTGTTCAAATATTATAGGTGGCTATGTAAAAATAAATAAAATTTAACTATGTTAATATCAACAAAGTATACATTTGTTTGTTACTTATTTATTATTACATACTTATTATTTACTTATTTATATATTTGTTTTCACATAGCCACCTAGAATATTTGAATAAAAATTATTTCTCTAAGTTGATAAATAGTTGTATCTTGTAAACCTGACTTTATAAAAAATATCCACATCTTCCGTAATAGTATATTACAATACGAGTGAAGAACTAAGAATTCATTTCTTCACGAGTGTTGTATAGCGTTTTGTTCAATCCTGCTATTGAAATATTAGAAAAATATTAAAATTTGTACTAACAGATTTATACACGGAATGTAAATTAACATAGGCGGCGGGGTACATTGCTAATTTTGTGTTTATAAACATTTGCAATAATTGTCAACAAAAATTTTTTTTGGCTATCACATTCTATAGATCTTAATTACAATAATAGGAGGAGTCTAAGGTTAAATTATAAATAAAACTAAAACAATTACCCCTTAACCTTAAAATAATAATATAAGCTATGAGCTATATACGTATTTCGAGAACTAAGTTCTCATCATCAGTAGAACCGGTTAAAACTATAGATAAATTAGTTCATAAATTTAAACATCGCCAATCCGTTTCTAATTTTACAACATTAACACCATTTAATAATAAAAATAATAATAAATACATAACACTACCGTACGATATCGCTTCTAAAAATTTAAATAAAATTTTTCAAAATCAAAATTTAACCGTGACTTACAATACCTTCCTTAGCTAAAGGAGACGGAAGGTAAAAAAGTTAAGGGGAGGGGGAGTCCCAGGCTCATCCTGTATATTTTGGGATAAAATAATCAATAGAAGATACGTTATGCGTAAATTGCAAATTATTCTTACATAATAAATAATAGCAATAGATATTTTCATAAATATATTGCGTAAAAATAGTAAAACAGGGAAACAAATGAAAAAACATGCCTTTTTATTGTATCCACGTAAAATGTAACGTAAAACAACTGATTACACTTCAAGTGAGTTCAAATTAATGACACTAGATGGTTCCACGTCTTTTTTCATCGCAAATTGAAAGAATTAATACTCCTACTGAGTCATCAGGGTGTCTGGACAAACTCTTAAAAAATAATTACTAAAGCCAATATCTTGTTGGGAAAATGACCCCTAAAGAAAGTGTCAACTTAAGTGGTGTCCATCCTTCGCCTCAGCGTCCATGTCAGTGGTTACTTCAGCGTAAAGAAGACATTTTGAACACAATTAATGACCTGTGTAGCTTTAATAAAACTTTACGACGAATACTACCTTATTTATACTGTTTGTTGAAAGGAGTTTACGTTTAAATAAACCGTTTAAACTATGAAGCGTACCCGGTTTATTCAACTTGATTAAACTGTGAACACAATAAAATTGATTTACAGTCTTGTAATAGCTGTAATTATTACATTGTTTCAGATTGAATCAATTTATTCTGTACAGAATTTGCTTTGTTTCCAAACAAGTTCCAAGGAATGAAAAGTACCCAAGTAGTAATCGTGCACTGTATACACACTTGAAGAAGGTATTTTTTTGTGTAATTTCGTACAAGAAAGCAACCGTAAATATAGTTCTCGCATGCGTATCACAAAGTAGAGTAAATTGTAGTTATATACTGTAAAAGAAATTTGAAGAGAAGTTATATTATACTGTGGCTGAATAATCTCTTATTGATTTTGTCCATAAAAAGGATTACTCTCCTAGACAACATTGAGTGTCCTTAAGGTTAAGCCTTATAGTCGCAAACGGTACAATGGGGTAGTTACCATATGTTTACAATATATGACTCATAATAAGATATATACTGTAATAAAATTCGCCATGTAAATATTTCAAAAAAGTTATTTAAAATATTACATGATTCAAATCGACATCTTCTCTGTGACGTCACGCTTACATACTTAAAGCCGCAAATGTCGCTAGTGTCGTTGTTTTACAACGATGGGATGTGACATGTCAAAGTGACAGTTGACGGTGATACTAACTTCATGGACATAACCTTGTTTCTATTTATCAACTGTAATACAAAACGTCGTTACAAACTTGCTCATACAAAAATAAATAAGTAAAAATACGTGCTATCTTGACAGCAATCTAACCTAGCAAACAAGTTTCCCTTACCCCGTAAGACATATGTCGCAAAATATCTTAGTCATACTTCGAGCAGCACGTCGGAACTAGGTTGCAACGGAAATGTTTTCAGTAATTTTTTTCTCATTTAGAAACAAAAATTGTGCAAAATAAAAAATTTGGAAAATTTAAATTTAAAAATACTTGTTTCTAAAAAAAAAATCAAAAAAGGCGAATCTATCCCATTATATTGTGATGTGATATAAAACGCAGATAGCAAGTGGTGCACTCGTATTAGATCGTGCAAAAAACGAATGTAGCAAGATAATTAAATACTAAATGAAGTCTAGTTCTGCTGAATTTTCGAAACTCCGGCAGAAAGTATAAATAAGAAGTGATGAAGCAATGAATCTGTCGGGATGAATTAAGCAGACCAGTTGCAATTAATAAAGTCAAGTCTAGTAGAAATTCTATAGAATACTAAAGAGAAAAATTCTGTACATAAGGTGTTTTTTTTAAGAATGTGTACACCCTTAATCGATGGTAGAACTAACCCCCTAGATAGTAAATCTGGCAATAATTTTTCTTTTACATGCTGTCTATAAAAACTGGAGTCCTTTAAAATTGATCAATCATGTCATGCTTCAAAATTTTGTAAAAAAATCAATGTTTTCCATTCCCGATGATTTATTTTTTTAATTAATTCAAGGAATACTTGCACACTGAACGATTTGCTATAGTGAAAATGATTAGGCAGAAGACGTCATCAACCTGAAAAAACCTTATAAAATGAAATATAACTTATATAATTTTTTGGGTATTATTTATTTTTAAAGAAGAAGAGAAACAAGTACTAGTATTAAGTAATGTATATATTAATGATATTTACAATTATTTCCAAGTGAATCGTTATTCCTTTTACGGAATATAAAATTATTTGAAATAATTGTAGTTTATTTTCGTACCATACGTTGACACTACTGAGAATGACCATTTTGTGTCAAAAAAATTAAATTCCGTAAAAGAGAAATAATTGTAAATTTATTAATATATACGTTTCTTTAATACTAATACATACTTCTTTTTTTAAAAATAAATAACATCTAATAATTTCTACAAGTTATATATCTTTTTATAAGGTTTTTTTCAGGTTGATGGCATGCGTCTTCTGCCTAATAATTTTCACCATAGCTACATACATTTTCTTCTTTTTTCAAAAATAAATAACAACTAATAATTTCTACATATTATATTTCTTTTTATAAAGTTTTTTTCAGGTTGATGACATGAGTCTTCTGCCTAATAATTTTCACCAGAGCTACATAAACACAGCATAAAATGAGATAGAAACTATACAAGTTAACTTCATGTATGTATAATTTGTATTTTCCGCTATTATATTTGATAAGTTAGCAAGACAAGTGCGAAATTTGGCGCTTGGATTGCTTGCGAGCAAATCAACCAAATGTTAGGCTAGAAAAACGTCGTTCAACAAATTTTACTTCCGGTTGCTTGTTATGCTATAGACTTTTGAAAGTATCTATTGACATAAAGGATCTCAGTTAAGAATAATAACACTGTCACATTTGATAAATCAATGATAACTTTTAAATGGAAATATTTATGAAATGAGAACAATTTGAAGAAACAAATTAAAAATCATAAATAATAAGAATGAGCAAATGTTTTACATAAGTTTAAAATACTTTACTATACTTGCCGTCAAATAAGTATAGTCTGGAGGTTTCTACACTGTTGCCAATACACTGGACTTGTTGAAAATGTTAAATGACAAAGAAGCGACAACACCGCAGGGCAAGGGACAGGGTGCGGAAAAGGGAAAAAATTGAGCCTCAGTCCATACTCATTTCACGGCGAGTATAACAAAATTCAATTCCATTATTCGCATTTTAATACTTTTAATACAAAATGAAAAAATGATGAAGAATATGGCTAAAAATTGAAAAACATATTAAAATAATTTATTTTCCATTTATCTTAATGTCGACTTGCACTACGTCAAAAAAGCAATTTTCTGTATTATTATTGCTTCCGTTTCCTTTGACAACAAACCATTATTATCAACAAGAAAACATAAGAAACACAATTTTCATTTCCCGATTCGGATGTCTTTTATATATGTAAAGCTAATATTAAAATGAAATTTCCTACACATACAGGAAAATTGCTTTCATTTAAATAAATGAAAAATACAAAAACATTCATTTAAAAAACAGGCACAGTAAATAATAATTCACCATTCACAATGCAAAAATACTCATTGAATGTGTCACTGTATGTCACATATTTTGTAACATATGTACTAATAAGTTGGACATGAAGACACGAATGTAAGCCACTCCCTTATTGGTTAGTAATTTTCTAAGGGTATTAGGCAACAGGGCGACCTGAACGTGGCTCGTTACAAGTGTGTGTTCGGCCACGATTAAATATCGAAATCTAGGACAGCATCTAACCTGGTCTTGATCTCCGTTTTATCGATTTAACGCTAGGTAGATCGACACAGATGCTTTTCACGACTAGACTGATAAGACAGATTGTACTGAAATTGTTGACAGTTCATATGAAGAGTTAAACAAAACAACGATATAAGATTGTTTTCGAAAAACCAATGCCTTTTCAGTGATTTCGGAAACTTTTCAATCCACCCTCGTATTAACCTAACATCCTACTAAATCTAACCCCATCTAACATATTTTCTTTGTAGGTATGTAATTGATTCATTAGATACAAGCATACTGTAAAATATGAATACGGTTTTTAAATTTATTTTACTGTTTATCATGCAAAGATGAATTTCAGACATTTATTGAAGGTTCCACAATAATTTAATACCCTGGAAAGCATATATCATGCAATAAAACATTAAAACTTCATATTTGACATACTATGATATTAATATGTCCTTATGGAATTCTCAGAATGTATTTTATTACCCCTTTCTAATAAATTTAATACTGACATTAATAACTCATTTGTATGTGACAAAAACGACATTAATATAAAAATGATTCGTGTCAGAAGCGCGTCCAACAAAACTGTAATCAAAAATACAAAAAAAATATAAGGAAGCAAGAAAATGTGGCAAGCAAGTGGAGAAAAAACGATCGTCCTCTGATCAGGCGATCGCTTTCCACTCAGGGACGTACTGAGGGGTGGTTCCCGACATTGGCGTGCGTGCGAAGGACTTATCAATTTTTTATCCCATCGGAAATAACTGCTGGTACTGTGTTGGTGCGTCCATTGGCCGCTAAAGGCAGCACAGGCGTTTGACAACATGTCGTATATTTCACTCACCAGAGGGGGATTAAGTAATGTTGAAGTTGTTTATTTATCCGGACAGAAGAAGTCAATACTTTCAATGTTCACTAAGTATATAGGGCGCGACCAGTCATGTGACATTGTTGACCTTGAAAAGCAGATATGAGGGCCCGTGTCAGAATGATAATTAGTAATTATGTATATAAAACTAAAACAATTACCCCTTAACCTTAAATAATAATATAAGCTAAAAGCTAAATACGTATTTCGAGAACTAAGTTCTCATCATCAGTAGTACAAAACAAAAGTTTAAGCAGAGAAGTTAAGATTACTCAACATGTAAACCATGTCAGAGGTCTAACAACTCTGGCCAGAGTTGTTAGACCTCTGACATGGTTTACATGTTGAGTAATCTTAACTTCTCTGCTTAAACTTTTGTTTTGTACTACTGATGATGAGAACTTAGTTCTCGAAATACGTATTTAGCTTTTAGCTTATATTATTATTTAAGGTTAAGGGGTATTTGTTTTAGTTTTATATATATTTTTAACCTTAGACTCCTCCTATTATTGTAAGTAATTATGTACATAATGTGAAATGTCAGAATTTTTCATCAAAAATTTCAAGATTTACTTGTCGAGGAAAATAAACCACATGGAATTGGAAAATCACTAAATTTAGAATGAAAAATTATGATATTTGATATCTATGTAGTATACAATAATGTAGACTTAATCTGTTGTAATAAACTTCGTTGCCCAGACAAATCCATGCAAACCAATTGAGATATTTAAATGGTTGTAATTGACAGATAAATGCAAAATGCCAGTGTCAAAAATCATCAGTTTTACTAACATTATTAAAAGATGTTTCTGTGAGGTACGAGTACATTTAATATATCTTATTAACTAAATATGTATTTAAAATTATAGGTATATTAATATTACATATATCCTTGAGAAATACTGCTAATATCGTCAATGAATTTGAAGAATTTTGAACATAGAAGAATAGGATAAATTCCTCACAGAACGAAAGAAGAGATACAATTTTAATTATTTGTGTGTACAAAAATTGTTAAATTCGTTACTTATAGGGCACGAGCACTCTTGTTACTTTATTGGCCTTAGCAAGCAGATATGGGAGTCCATATCAGAATAACAGCTAGTAGTTATTTACATAGATGTCACAATTGTCATATGTCAATTTTTCATTCAAAATTTCAAAATTTTATTATTTGTCAACAATAGTATGGAATACTTGTCGAGGATTATAATCCAAATGGATTTGAAAAATCATGATGTGAAAAATTATGATACTTGACACCTATGTACATTATTACTAGTTGTCATTCTGACACGGACTCCCATATCTGCTTGCCAAGGCCAACAAAGTCACATGACTGTTCGTGCCTTATGTAACAAAATGAAAATAGCAAGAGGTATTCTGCTGGCCACAAGAGATTTTTTTTATTCAAAATGACACAATTTTGCTCACTTAACCAACCTCGTAGAGGTAATGCCGAAAGTCATGAGCTATGAAATGCGCAGATCAATAAGAGAGACAGCTAGTGAAAGGTCTGGCAACAGAGGAACGAGAAAGGGAAAGAAAGAGTTTTGCTTACTGCGCAACAGCTCATCACGTTTGGCACGGACTCTACCTCTTCAAATAAAGTAGTTTACAATAGTGAGCGAGCTTATAGAAACACCCTGTATAAATAATAAAGAAATATTTTTCAACATAAATAAATGATTACAAGAATAAATCTTTCCCCAATCAGGTCCAGTATGAATTTGGTCGAAAAAACCTTTCATAGGTTAGCCTCCTGCGTCCAAGACATGACTGCACAACATACGGCGATTTAGGGAAATGGCCGGACACCTTACACCCCAATACATCACGTTGTGCATGGCCTTAGCAGGGAAGAATATCGAACGTGAAGCGAGTTGTGAATCCACCAACTTGCTTAAAAATAGAAAAATATTTGTCAGAAAAAGTCGCTCACAAATCAAACAAAAAGCCCGCTTTGTCAACGCCTGCGTTTGCGTCTGCGTCGCGAGATGATAAGTTGCAAGCGCGAGCACATAAATTACCCGGATTCCTTCACAGAATTACTCCGAGACGTAAGAGTGCGATTTTTAATCAAAGGTATATCATTTTATTGAAACGTCACGTGCTAAAAGAAGAAACGATCAAACAGTTCTTGCGAACGATGTTTCCAATAAAATAAATTGGAAACTAGTTGCTAACTGAAAAGTAATAATGAAGATGATGGCAAAATTCAATTTCGATACAGAAGAAATGTGTTCTTAATAAAGTTTTAAATAAAATTTACACATTAAAATATTTATAATTATTTTTTAATTTTCTTGATATATAGTATGTCGCCGGATTGAGTTTACAAGGGGATGAAATCGACTCTAGAGAGAGTTAAAAAATAAAGTAGATTCATATAATTTTCTCATCTGAAAATAACTAAATTTAGAATGGAAAATTATGATATTTGACATCCATGTACATAATTTTCCAGCTATCATCCTAACACGGGCTACCATATCTGCTTGTCAATGCCAACAAAGTCAGAGAACTACGTGCGCCCTTATTGTATTACCTATAATTTTAAATATTTAACTATTAATACAATAAGACATAATATATGTACTTCCCAGAAAAAATATTCAGTAATATCTCTGGATTTTTCACACTGACATTTATCTGTCAGTTACAAACATATTAATTTTGAATTGGTTTCCATGTCATTATTTGGGCTGTGCGATTTATTACAATATATTATTATATACCTTATATTTCTTTATCTCTAAATCTATAAAAGATATTATAGAATATTTATATGTATCAGATCGAGAATTTACTATTAGTTAATACTAGCAAGAATAAAAAAATTCAAAAAATTATATTTAGAAGATTTTTTTAAGAATCTGTTACTTCCGGTTGTCTAATTATTACCAAAACCTTTTCAGCTCTTCCCAGTAATATCTGATTGAGAAATACGTAGTTAAACAGATATTAAGTATTATAGTTTTTGAGAAATCGTCCTTTCAACCTCCCCATACACATACACATATACACACACATACATCCACACACATACAAACACACGCACACACAGAGACCCCATCGTAAAAATATTAAAATTGGATTGTCGGGACCTGAGAACGTGCTTGATCAGTAAAATCTGGATATGCGATTTAAGAGGTAAAAAATATAAAGATATTAATTCTCATAAACTTTGTAATCTTTGCTGCATTACAATGGAAACGAATTTCAATAATTCAATATTACTAATTGACAGATGTCAGTGTTAAATACAATATACACAATATAGACAATATGTATGTGAAATAATTTTAATGAAAATAGATGAAACTTTTTGTGTAGAATTTATATAAAATAGATTGAAATGACGCAAGGTATTGTGCTGGCCAGAACAGATTTTTTAAATGTAACCACATGTGCACCTTTGCGTTTTGTAAGCAGTATGAATAACAACGTTGTTGTTGTAGTTTAAAAATGCGAATATGATAATATGAATATATTACTATTCATTATCAAACAGCGTTCAATTTGCAAACAATAACATTTCATTAGGATATTATCATACTACTCGGTGGATAATTAGGTTAATTAATAAATCAATAATTAATATAATCGAATCATACATGAGCAGAATTTTGAAATCAATTTAACATTTAAACATTATATTTAAATAAATATCACGAAATTATGTCTACTAAATATTAGTTAAAATCATAATAAAGCAGCAATGCATAAGTTGTAAAAACCGACAACAGAATAATGTTGGATGCGTAGGGGAGAGTTACCTAATGCGTACTGGTCAACTACATCGTATCTGCAGTAGCAGAAAATATATGAACTAATTCATTTATTTTTATCTCCCGTCACCATAGGTGAGGAAGGTATTGTCTTTGGTCAAAAAATTCATTGATGAGTTTTTAGTGAATAAGCATGTTTTAGGGTCCCTATAATACGATTTTACCATTTTTACGATGATGTCTGATTATAATTTTTTCGTATTCCTCAAGTTTACATACAGAAGAACATCTCATTAAATTTTGGTTATAATTGGTGAACCGGAAGTACCTTATTTGAAGATTTAACAGTTAAATTTGATTTAATGACATTTAACGTTATTATAACTTAAAGAATATATTATTCTCTATACGATTTGATTACATTTTATACTTCATATTCAATAGATAGGTATAGAGTTAAAGTATTTTAAAGAAATTAAATTTTATAAATCAGCCAGCTATGCTAAACATGGAAAATACTAATATATTCATATAATTCAAATTGAGTATAAATAAAAAGTAAATTAATGTGGCAGAGATGAGGATGTTAAAGTAGATGTTGGGGAAGACACGGAAAGATATGGTAAGGAAATAACTTTAGTGTTACAAGTTTCTAGAAAGATACAAGCGAGATTACATTGGTTTGAAAATGTCATGAGGAGAAATGAAGAATGAATAGCTTAGTAATAGATGGTAGAAGAAACATAGGAAGACCAAAGATAAGATGGAAGGACTGTATTGCGGAAGACTTGAGAGCACCCCTAACGAATGGGGAAAGCTAAAGAAGAAGGAGAGTGTCAAGTGCAATTTGCATAGTTTGTTTATGAAATAATTTTACTGGAAATTTAGAATCTTTTGCAAGAATTTATGTATAATACACAGGATTGAGGGAAGGTATTATAGTGGCCATTTTTTTATTTTCTTTTAGCATAGAAAAATATGCTAATGGGGCCAGCACATTACCTTCCGCCAATCCTGTGTGTTATGTACAAATTCCATACATAAATGTTCTTGTTAAAGATCCTATATTTCCAATAAAATTATTTCAGCTAATACGACTTTCCCTTGTGCTCTTCATGAATTTTTTGTACGACATGTAAAAACTGAATTTTAAGTAAGAATGTATTTTGTATAGATCATATGTAACAATCTGTACGATCTTACTACTCTGATGTAGGTGCAAGTGTACACCAAAAAGTTGTTGAACAGAGTTCGAGTAATTGTTAACATCTTTAACACATTATTTGGTTTAAATGTTTTTTTTTATATATAATATGAATAAAGCTACTATAGGAGGAACAATAGTTATTCATATGACCTTTATACTCGTATTTAAAGCAAATAGATTTTTATTTCATCAACAATTGGATTACAATTGAAAATAGATTAGTGTTAGCGTACTGCAGCTTAGCATTAACGTACATTGCATCCGGTTGAAAATAACAGGGATGTATTTTTAGACATTGGCACAGATTTCATTCAATGCAGTTTAAATTTAGAGTCGTTGTTTTGAATTTCAATTCTGTCGGTATGCAGCAACGGGTAATTCATTGCAGTGGTGCACTTGTAAATTTGTAATCAATATATCTTTAGCTAACTGACTGATACATTGATAGCACGAGTGACCTATCTTCCTAATAGGTACTGCCTATTACAATAATATCACGGTTTATAAATATAGAAGGTTTGACAACTCATCAATTTTTGTTGACATATTGATGCCGGCCATCAGTAGGTCGAGGTTCTAACCTTACATGTAGCGCACATAACATTCAGGAACTAACATGACAAATGTCATGTCAAATAAATATCATTGTATAATTGTATCAAAATTACAAATAATTTAATGAATATATTATGTCTCTCTCTTTCTATTCAATTATTACAGCCCCTAGGCAATGCCTGAGTTGCCTAATAAGTTACAGCGGCATAATTCAAAGAAATACAAATAGCAAAATAACAATAAATTATTTATACTTGATAAAAAAACATATTTAACAGCATAATAATTTTAAGTGGAATCGCGTAATTGTGCGTTAGGTGTTCTAGCAAAATTTTGACAGATTGACAGATTGAAATAGAATTTTTCTGGTTTCATTAACATTCTTATTCGCTATAATTAATGAAAAATACATTCCTCGAGATATTTTAGATGAAGCTACTGAGACGAAAACCAATTTAATGCCGCATAAATAGGACTTTAATGTTTCACTTTTTGTTTTATAAATCGTTTCAAAAAACCTTGCTTTAGAAAAAAGTATGACAATATCCGATAAGGTTATCTACGAATTGTAAGAACTAAGATTTTAGCTCCGCCCATTCCAACAAATTCAGTAGTGTCGTTTACTCAGTTTTTATGAGGGACATAAGATACTACTGTTATTTTATTATTTTAAAAATATATAAATTATGAAGTGATTTGACATTTAGCAGAAAATTTTAAACCGACTATTCAGCTACATTTCGAACTAAAGTAGAAAATAAAACTATGAAAAATGAGAAAAATAGTGTAATTTTGGTTTTTATGTAGAAAAAAAAAATTAAAAGTAATTTGTTTCCACTCTTTGAAAGGTAAGAGTTGAATTTGACAGAACGATTGAATAATATTATTCCATCGAACTGTCAATATTATTCAATCAGCAATAGTAACGAAGGTCATTAATTGATAAAAAACGGTTGACTTATGGGTATATTATTTGACAGTCGTGGATTTTGTACTGTACAGAAAATTAACATATGTCAGTTTCAATTCAAATTGACAGATAACAGTTATGTGCCGAGAACATTATTTCTAACCTTACACGCTGAGACATCTGGTGGATACCAACTTCATATACGCGATATTTTTGATGAATTATCCTACCTTCTATAATTATACACCGTGATAATACTAACAATAAATATTGTATTGAAATTTAATGTTCTAAATCTCTAAAATCTTAATTTTTTTTATAGTTATCTCTGCCAAAAAGCGGATTTTTATTTCAGAGAAATACAGCTCAATTGAAAATTCCGTGCATTCTGTGAAAATATCCGAAAAGATTTAATTATTAATTTTGTACTTTTTTCATTTACCTACTTCGATATTTATGAACATGTGAGCACAATTAATTATCAGTCTATTGTTCCATTGCGAATGCATAACTGCTCAGGTAATATGCAGTGAATTAATTATGCATAGTATTCCTAATGTTACCCCTCAAGGTAATAATCGTATTCATCATAGCTTGACTTTGTAGATTATGTATAAGGTTATGTAAGCATGATGGTAACACCTTTGGCTATGGAGTGTATAAACAATAATAACATAATTATGTTTATATAAATATGACTCTTCGCGACAGCTTTAACGGGCTGGCTGGTAACGCGCGGTATACGCCTTCAAAGCAGGGATGGAAATCGTAACGTAACGATACCCGATAACGTTATAATAACGTTTCGTTTATGAATTTTTTTAATAACGTTATGTAACCGACGTTTCACTATAACGTTATCTAAGTTTACAATTTTTACAAGATTTTAGCCGTTTGAAAGTATAATTTACTTATTCTCGCATTTCGTCTCGTATCGTTGCTTTTTACGAGACTAGAACGAGAGCGAGATTGCGGTTTAAAATTCGAGGCGAGATCGATATAACAACTGCGAGAAGCGAGAAATCTCGCGAGATTCTCGCGAGTGTTTCTCAATAAAAAGCGTTAGTAACTTTATAACTTTAATTCGTAAATTCAATGAAAAATGGACTGGAGAACAATTTACAAAGGGGGAGTCAACACTAATTCGTGCATAGAACACGTGAATGTGAAAATCATATGAATCCACTAAATTTTTTACTCTATCCAAGAGTCTATTAATATCGGTTTAGAGTGAAGATGAACAAAATAAAGAACAAATCGATTTTGCATCCAACAGAACTATTTTTCTCCAACATTTCAGTCCTTCCTTCATTCCAGTTCTTACCGTCCCTGAAAAGTTAGGAATGTTGTAATAAGCGTCGATGGGAGCTAACACGGAGCGAAGTGGAGTTATTGGTTTCCGGCAAATTCCCAGTATATCGGTTGGTTGATGACTAAATCATACTTACATTGTGGCATATATTTATAATCGGATTTACTTTAGTTTTTTTAATGTATAATTAGTTTTGCTGATGACAGAAATGCATTAACAGATTTTCGTATTAAAATACTTTAGAAATCATAAGTTTGTAATAAATTAATTATTTTAGAGGCAAATTAATTTATTTAGTAACTTGTCAGATTTTCTGGTGACCGTAAATGAATAATGTGCGTATTGAAAATATTTGGTGATCAGAATTTTGTATTTCTTCTAAGTTCTACGACTGAAAATACACAGACGACGGTACGACTGGTGCGATCTTGATGTCTCTTGCTGTAAAACTGTGACGTAAATACTCAGTGCGCAAGCGCTTATTTTATAGCGAGACTCTCGCACGAGAACGAGACGATGCCCAAAAAAATATGCGAGAACGAGATTATAGATCTCAAAACGAAACGAGATCGATATTTTATATTTCTCGTCTCGTCTCGCGTGCATCACTACTGTTGGGTGAATTGGGACAGTTCAAGATCTATTCTAGTTTACTTAAAATGTGCCAACTAAACACAACTAACCTACCAAATTACTCTAAGTCACAAATAAAACGGCCATAGTTGTTGAAATCATTGAAGATTCATAAAACTGAAACAAAAATTAGCATTTTTGTTTTTTTGTGTGAAAACGCGCTGCCACCAATAAATTCAAAACCAAATTATGTAAAACCACCCTTATTCTGTCTACTATCCAAATTTCCATCCCTAGCCTACTAAATAAAATATTCCTGCTGATAACAATCCAGAATTTGAATTTCTTTCTCACGTCTCGTGAGCCTTGGCTGCGTTCACTTGTTTCACACACGTAGCACGCGACGTCGACGACAAAACACTGTCGTGCTGTGCCTGATATCCCAGATATCTGGGGACCGGTATAACGGCCCAGAGAGATTCGGTAAAGGTATTTCCAGCCCTACTCTGATGATATGGACATTGTTACGAGTATAAATATGGCGTATAAGTTTACAGAGCTTTGGAGATTGCAAATATGAGATGATGGTAATGGAGATACATATTTTCAGACAAAAACTCTGATAGTTAATGTTTTTGAATAGGAGCAGAACAGATTTTTATTAATATATCAATTAGAAAAATAAAGCAAAAAATCTGATGTGGCGAGTTTAATTTTTATTCATGTAAATACTTAAAATTAAATTAAATTTAAATTTTTCGATTTCAAATAAAACTTAATATGCACTTCGGCACGGAAATTCCTTTTTATCAATAATAGGGTTTATTTTCTTCGGCCCTACGGCCTCGGAAACTAAATTCCATATTCGTGATAAAAAGTAGAACTTCAGTACCTTGATAGATAAGTTTAAATATTAATACTGTTTTTACCTTCCGTCACCTTTAGGTAAGGAAGGTATTGTCTTTGGTCAAAAAATTCAATGATGAGTTTTTACTGAATAAGCAAGTTTTAGGGTCCATATAATACGATTTTACCATTTTTACGATGAATTCTGTATGTATGTGTGTCTGTGTGTCTGTGTGTCTGTGTGTCTGTGTGTCCGTGTGTCTGTGTGTGTGTGACAAAAGTTCCGGATCCAATAACTTCAATACCACGATTCCAAAAATTATAATTTTTTCGTATTCCTCAAGTTTACATCCACAAGAACAACTGATTAGATTTTGGTTATAATTGGTCAACCGAAAGTAGTCTCATTTGAAGATTTAACAGTTAAATTTGATTTATTGACATTTAACGTTATTATAACTTAAAGAATATATTATTCTCTATACGATTTGATTACAAATTATGCTTCATATTCAATAGATACAGAGTTAAAGAATTTTAAAGAAATTAAATTTTATAATTCAGCCAGCTATGCCAAACTTGGGAACTAGTAATATATTCATATAATTCAAATTGACAGATGTCAGTATCAATAAAAAGTAAATTAATGTGGCAGATATGAGGATGTTGAAGTAGATATTGGGGAATACACGGAAAGATACGGTAAGGAAATAACTCTAGTGTTACAAGTTTTTAGAAAGATACAAGAAAGACGATTACATTGGTTCGAACATGTCATGAGGAGAAATGAAGAATTATATTGGAACAAGAATGAATAGTTTAGTAATAGGACGTTAAAGAAACAGTGGAAGACCAAAGATAAGATGGAAGGACTGTATTGCGGAAGATTTGAGAGAAAAGGAACTGAATGAGAACGACATGCAAAAATAGCGACCCCTAACGAATGGGAAAAGCCAAGGAAGAAGAAGATGCCAGTGTCAAGTGCAATTTGAATAGTTTGTTTATGAAATAATTTTACTGGAAATTTAGAATCTTTTGTAAGAAAAATTATGGAATTTATACATTATACACGAGAATGACGGAAGGTATTGTGCTGGCCACAACAGATTTTTTTCTTTACGTCAGTTTATGTAGATTTGTTTGAGAACAAATTTTTATTTCTAACGAGTAATTTTCTAAGTTAGAAGAAAATATTATCCACATTATTGAATTATAAATATTTATTACTATTTTAAAATTAAATTTTCTGTTTTAGAATAAAAATTTAACAAAACTTTTTATTTATATTACAATGTATATCTGTTTGGTTTAGAAAAATTAATATTACATTGACTAATATTTTTTTTATGGAAGCGAATAAATTTTCTGTAAGAGTAAAGGTTGCACCCTAAATCTATGACGTCGTAAGCAACTTGTCACTCGTTTGTATACTGCTTAAACTTAAAACAGTTCATGTTCATTTGTGTTGAAAAAGAAGGAAGAACATAAGTTGCCTCTGGAGTAATGTAAGTAATATTAAATATATCTTATATAATAATATAGATTCTGTTATTGTGGAAAAATATACTCGTAACAGAGGCATTTACTAACACAGTAACAATGTAACATGGGGAGGACAGGACCTCAGCCACACCGGTTTGAAATAAATTTTGTAGATATAAAGTACTTCCCATGTAAGGAAGGATGTCAACCAATTCGATGCAACACTGGAAAATGATGAAAAAAAAGTGTAGCAACTATCGGCTATCGTTGTTTGACAATAAGAAATATTTAAGAGAAATGTGTGTTGAAGAAGAAGTAATAAAACACTTTACTGATTACTGTTATTTTACTCAGATAATGTACCATTAAAATGAATGTAAGTTTATTATAAATAAATATATTCTTTATTCACTATTCATTTATTTATTTCTAAGCCCGTAGGTATACATTCATGAAACTAAATCAAAAATTTTGCTGTGACTAATAAATTAAAACCAAATAATTTGAATTTAATTCACTAGAATAGTAAATGTTTTTGTTATTTTAAGAATAAGGTTTACTTGAATTAGAATTTGTGATATTTTTTCAGTAAAACAAATTTACTGAAATAGTGATTTCTAGTCAGTTATATCAGATATTATTAACACTAGTAAATGATTTTACTAATTATTTAGAAATGCTTGTTTCTGAAACAGTTAAAAATCAATAGAAATAATATTTCATTTTCGTAGGAAATATTTTAGCTGTCACGATATTACAGTACCTTTTTCGCTACTAGAAGCAACCTATTTTTTTCAGTGCATAATATGAATTCTATTATTTTTTAATTACACTTCTATTTATTCAAGAAAACAGAAACGTTTAATTAAATTTTATAAAAACAAAACCTCTTTAATTTTATTTCTAGTCTTAAACTCTCACAGTACGATATTTTATTCAGTAAAAGACAAATCGTTTTTAACGATAAAAGTATTGGCGTTTTAACCAACTTTGAGTAATAACTCCATCTGATTAATGTCTTCATACAATTAAACTAAACCCCTATTAAAAACTATCTCACTCAAATCTCCCATTAATTTTCATTATCCCTACAATTCATCACTTAATAACTGCTCTAGCTTGCGACATGACGTCACGTGAGGAATGACGTGCAGGTTGTGACCTGCCGCAATGAAAACGTCTGCTATCTAGTCTCTTGTAATGTAATCCCTGACCTCTGGAGGTAATTCAATATTTATGTCGCTGTTTTTACGAACTGTGATGCGTAAGATATGAAACAAAGTTTTAATTTTATAGTTCTTTGAGTTTCAACTATACAGGGTATTTACGGTCTTTTTTTTTAATGGGTGATACTACAGGTCAAAAGAAGGCGAAAAACATTAAAACATCTTTATGGAATTAAAACATAACGATAAGCGCTTTTATAACAGATGTTCAAAGTTATCACCCTGCTGCTGTATGCAAAGTCTTGCTCGGCCTATCCATGAATTAACGTACGTTGCAAGGCCCATGCCTTGTCGAATTGTCGCCGCTGCTGCTTCCACCCGGTTACGGAGGTCTTCAGCGTCGATAATTTTGGTGGTGTATACCATGTTTTTCATATGCCCCCACAAATAAAAGTCCAATGGTGTTAAGTCAGGTGACCGCGGAGGCCAATAAACAGGACCGCCCCGACCAATCCACTTATTTCCAAATGCACGGTTTAAGTGATGACGTACGAGACGACTAAAATGCGCCGGTGCACCGTCGTGGAGAAACCACATTTCTTGACTCACATTTAAGGGAACATCGTCTAAAAGTTCTGGCAAATTATTTTGCAAGAAAAATAAATAATTATCAGCATTTAGTCGTTCTGGCAACACAAAGGGGCCAATCAACTGCGAATTCACCAATCCGGCCTATACGTTCAAAGAAAATCTGTATTGAAAATGACCACGACGACCAACATGCGGATTTTCGAAACTCCAGATATGCGTATTGTGGCAATTGTTTATGCCGTTACGAGTAGACGTAGCTTCGTCAGTCGCCAACACACTCAACGAAAAATTAGGGACCATCTACAGAACCGTACGCGCTGAGGGTGATCTTGAGGTTGTAAAGCTTGCACTCGCTGTACATGAAACGGATGTAGTTGATACTCGCGTAGTGTTCGCCATACAATGCGATTTGAGACACCTATTTGCCGAGCAATTTGCCGTGTACTGGTTGAAGGATTTTCGTCAACGAGGTTTAAAATTTGTACATCCGCATCTAAAATTCGTCGGAACCGACCAGAACCTCCATCACGCCCTTGATTATTTCGCAGATCACCATTATCTCGAACACGTATTACTAAATTAGTGAACTGATGGGGTACAGGACACTGCCTATTTGGAAATCGCTCTCTGTAAAGACGACTTGCTGCAGCTGAATTTTGATGCATTTCCCCAAAAATGAGCATCATGTCAACTAATTCCGTATTAGAATACCGATGGTACATTGTTCACCTTTTACACAATTAATACAATAATCAATTAGAAACTGACGTGCACAAACTGCAACTGACAGATAAACAAATTAAAAAACAAAAGAGAGAAATTTGTCATTGCACAGGTTACTACAACTTTTTTTAACATTAATTTACCTCCCCTTTATAAAAACTAAAAAAATTCATATCGCTTTTATTATAAATATTTTACCAAGGTGTTTAAATGTTCGTCGCCTTCTTTTGACCTGTAGTATCACCCATTAAAAAAAAGACCGTAATCATCCTGAATGTATGATATTGGAGCAAATTATTCCAAACGGAAGTGAACAAAATTTAAATTGTGCATTAAGCATTTTCACTGGGATAGTCAGCATTCTGAAATGGATTTCAAAGCACGTGCTTGGCCGTAAATAGGAATTGTTTTGCATTTGGCCGAAACAGCAGCAGCAGCAGCAGAAATGTGAAATGTTGATGGTATTATGTCAGACATGTGCTTTCATGGCTGCTTCACACATCTGCATGGACATATGCTTAATGGCTACATCCCTATGTCATGTGATGTGGACTACTCCATACTTACTGCATTACGTCATTTACCTTGTAACATTACGTAGATTCAGATTTACACTACAACTAATATTATGCTAATAAACATTCTACTTTGTACTCTGTAACGTACACAATATTATTGTTCGAGTAATAGCTTCTCGCGTAATTATAAGACATTTTATTACAAAATAAATCATGATTAAGGTTCAAATCATGATCAACGTTCAACCTAGAAATGTAACCTTGTCAACAACTACGTTGATGGTATCTATTAAGAAATTTACGATGCAGCATTTTGATTATTAATAAAGAAAAATTGAGATAGATTGTACTATTCACCGATCTTTCCAAAGCTTTCGATAATAAAAATTTTGGTTTCGATAATAATAATGAACAAGAGATACCGTTATACGAGGTCTAGCTATTAAATAACGACACTGCGCGCGCAGAAGGGAAGGGGGGGGGGAAGAATGCAGCGTTGGATAGCTGGAAGTGTCTACTATTCCGGTACGAAAACACGTTTGTTTCGCTGTAGTAGTACTTTTTCTATAGAGGTTAGAAACGAACGTGTTTTTATTTCGTGCCGATAACAATGTGTGACGAAAAACACGAGCAACGGATCAATGTGAAATTTCTCGTTAAATTAAAAAAAAAGTCTGTGCGAAGTTGGTCCCAAAAAATTTGACCCCTGACCAAAAGCTCGTCCGTCAACAGATCTGCTCAGATTTTCTTGAGAGGTTAGATGAAGAGCCTGAATTGATGGAAAACATTATCACTTGCGATGAAACCTGAATATTCCAATACGATGTTGAAACTAAGCGACAATCGATGCACTGGAAAACTCCTGCATCGCCAAGAATGAAAAAAACAAGGATGACGAAATCAAGATTTAAAACCATGCTAATCGTTTTTTTCGACATCAACGGCATCGTGATGACTGAATGGGTTCCCGAGGGCCAAACTGTAAACCAAACTTCTTATTTGAAAGTTTTGGCAACACTGCGAGAACGAGTTCGTAAAAAACGGCCGGAGTTGTGAAAAAACAAGTCGTAGATTTTGCACCAAGAAACGCACATGCCCATAACGCGCTGTCTGTGAAGCGTTATTTAGCCGCTAGAGGCACTCCAGTGCTGAAACACGCGCCTACTCGCCTGATTTAGCACCCTGTGACTTTTTTCTGTTTCCGAAGGTCAAGTCTGCCTTAAAAGGAACCCGGTTCGAGTCTATGGAAGAGATGAAGCAAAAATCGGCGGAGCTCCTAAACGCTCTTACAAAAGAAGACTTCCAACATTGCTTTGACCAATGGTAAAACGAATGGAATGGCGTGTGGCGAGGGCAGGGGAGGGGAGTACATTGAAAGGAAGTATTCGATTATACAATAATTTTTAAAATAAAACTCTTTTTCATAAGCAGTCTCGTTATTTAATAGCCACACCTCGTATACTCCTTGATGGAGTAATGTTTAAGATCCTACGATTAGGTACATGTCTGTTGTCTCATCAAGTTTAATAAGAAAATTGCTGCCGAATTACATCAAAGAATAATGCTATGTATATCGCATAATATTTAATAAAACCTATATAAATGCGAGTATTCATTAGCCTTTTAATGAAAGTGCGAATTAAAGTAATTAAGTAAGGCAATGACCTTTGATGTAGTAATTAATCTTTAAGCAGTATTTAATAGTACAGCAAAACATCGTAAACAAGATACACACATGTCAATTTATTCCAATTTAATAGGAGTATAAACATTAACGAATGCATCCCATTAATTTAATTTTTATTTATGTAATGAGTATCGTATAACTTACACTTTCCACGGGAGCTAATTTTACTTGCGTTTTACTTGTCAGCTGATATTCTGTAGAAGGAAAATACAATTTGTTGCAGATTCTGAACTACAATAGAATTCTACGAACAATTTTCTTTCATTTTATTGTATGAACGAAGTACAGACATACCTATAGCACACGTAATGATATCTTTAAAGTATTGCATACAATTTGTTTATATACTTTTACTACTATTATTTACATTCCATATTTGAACCATGTAAATAATAATTCTAGTTATGTTCTGTTTTAAAAACAAATCTGTTCGCTGGCTTGTAACACTTTCGTAATATATATTTATATAACTACTTGCAATATTATGCATTTTTAAATGTTAAAAGTTGTTAGTGACATCACATTAGAACGGTATTAGAAAATTTATATAAAGAGTGTAACAGAAATAAGTACATTGAATTTAACCAGTGATAGAACTCATCAAGAGCAACAATATTTCTTAATAACTTTTTTTCGAAATCTCTTTTTTTTAGCATTTTTACCCCCTCCACCCCCATTAATTAACGAGTCGTTTAGGTATTTTCATAATAATATGATCCAGTAGCTATAACAATGAAACAATTGTTTTTGACAAATGTGAGTTGTGAACTTTTTCAAATAAATTTTGACAAATAAATCGATAAATAATTATTACAAAAGTTATAATCACTAAAAATGCCTGCCTTTACGAATAGCGAGTATACTGACATTACGAGTATGGCCTATGGTGAAGCTTACGGAAATGCTGCCCAAGGTTGGCAAATTTATTGGGTACAAGAAATGTTAAATCCGTTACTTATAAGGCACGAATAATCATGTGACTTTGTTGGCCTTGGCAAGCAAATATGAGGATCCGTGTCAGAATGACGGCTAGTAGTTATTTACATATATGTTACAATTGTCATATATCATATTTTTTTCAGGAAAATAATCCACAAAGATTTGGAAAATCATGATGTTTTCAATGAAAAATAATTATACTTGACACCTATGTACCTTATTACTAGCTGTTTTTCTGACATGGGCCACTATATCTGCTTGCCAATGCCAACAAAGTCACATAACTGCTCACGCCCTATGCAACATGAAATGCTAATGGCGAGAGGTATTGTGTTGGCCACAACAGATTTTTCAATATAAAGTTGAACTTTTTGGTCTGTATAGATTCGCAAATTTATATACATATTCCATAGAAAACATGACGCGACAAATAACAAGATAGTTATAGCTGACTAATAACAGTGAGTAATAAATTATAACTCAACAGTTTGCTCTTCGTAGGTAACGAGTTATGAATTAACCAGAAACAAATATATGATGTATTTGACCTCAATATATAAATATGAATATGTTTTTGTAAATTTAATATCAGAAGCAAAAATATTCACTTTTATTTATCAATTTATGAAATATCTTCTAGAGAAATAAATCCTAAGACATTAAGTTATTATAATAACAAACACTATCCCCGAAAATACTATTTGGTGTACGATAAAATCTGCCCTGAATAAAATATAATATTGATCCACGATAAAACAATTATATCCCAAATTATTTCGGGCATAAAATCTAAAAACATCAAAGAAAATAATTACTACCTTTGTGGGCCCGGCCGTCATTATTTTTATCTTAAATAATAACAGTTGGGGTCCAAACAACTGAAATATTCCGGGTTCTTGGCGAAGGTATTCATAAACCGGAGCATTTACTTGTCAGATTAGAGATATAAATCCCAGGGAAAAATATAGCAGACTGTTATTTTTCATTAAATTATTGTTGTTATTGGGGAAGTAATAATAGACCACTACACGCATGGTTCAAATTCATGCATTAAATACAGTTTCGTGTAGGGAATCAACGCACGCATAGGTGGCTGTGCATTGGAAATGATCGCAGTTGCCATGAAACAATGGATAGCGAAGCGGTAAATATGAATTGAGTTATTGATGTTAATATTAACAGAGTTATTAATACGGAATTACATGGATTAATGAAAATAGGGAATTGAGATACAAAGAAATTTATTTCTTTTTGTGTATATGCATTTTAATTTTTCACAACAGTACGCAATTAAAATAATTTATATCGTTATTTTTGCTGCGATAATTTGTATTTATTTTTAGAATAAAATTGTATCCTATCTCTCTTATTAACATTTATAGCTGGATTATATGTATATACCAGCATATATTGTCGTTTTAAATGTAACAGCTATTTATAAATTAATGTAATTAGTTTTAAAAATTAATCATTAATAATAATTATTTCCGTATTTTAGGTTTAAATACATATTTAAAATTTTATACAATACATATATTTCTAGACGCACCCACCAATGTGTAATATGCCGTGATAATATATTCATTTATTTTATTTTCCCTTAAAATGTTTTTCTTACTATAAAAATAAATACGGTAATATTTTTTCAAAATGTCCAACCAAGGTCATCTACGATTTGTATGGATAAAGATTTTAGCTCCGCCTATTCTGTCAAACTCAGTAGTGTCGTTCACTTAGTTTTTATGAGGGTACATAAGATACTAGTTATTTTATTATTATAAAAAAATATGTTACAGTAAAAGCATTCAAAATTCAAAAATAAGTCAACTGGTACATTTATTAGCAAATGTAAAACCAAATATGTGAAAATAACGTAATTCGTACGGCTATGAATCTAGATAATATTATCTGAATAAATAAATAAACTTTCGTTACAGCGAAACTATTGTCAACGACGAGCATCGTTTTAAAATGTAATGTCCTAACTTCGTTGTAACAATAGGAATTTTTAAAAGACAAGCTGTTATATCCATCCTTATCGTACACGCTTATAGTCTTTGCAAATGAGTTGAGAGATAAATATATGACAATTTATTAATTCGTTCATGATACAGATGACCTTTATCGGGCATCTTTAAATTTTTTACTGTAAGTACAATGTGGTTAAGGTGCCATTTTACCGTAATTCATAAAACAACAAGATTGATTTTGCTTTCAGTATCAGTAAACTTTTTATCTTCCGTCACCTTTAGGTAAGGAAGGTATTGTCTTTGGTCAAAAAATTCAATGATGAGTTTTTAGTGTATAAGCATGTTTTAGGGTCCCTATAATACGATTTAACCATTTTTACGATGTTGTCTGTATGTATGTGTGTCTGTGTGTGTGTCTGTGTGTGTGTGACAAAAGTTCCGGATCCCATAACTTCAATACCACGATTCCAAAAATTATAATTTTTTCGTATTCCTCAAGTTCACATCCAGAATAACAAGTGATTAGATTTTGGTTATAATTGGTGAACCGGAAGTACCCTCATTTGAAGACTTAACAGTTAAATTTGATTTATTGACATTTAACGTTATTATAACTTAAAGAATATATTATTCTCTATACGATTTGATTACATTTTATACTTCATATTCAATAGATACAGAGTTAAATAATTTTAAAGAAATTAAATTTTATAATTCAGCCAGCTATGCTAAACATGGAAACTATTAATATATTCATATAATTCAAATTGATGTCAGTATCAATAAAAAGTAAATTAATGTGGCAGAGATGAGGATGTTGAAGTAGATGTTGGGGAAAACACGGAAAGATACGGAAAGAAAATAACTCTAGTATTACAAGTTTCTAGAAAGATACAAGAAATATGATTACATTGGTTTGAAAATGTCATGAGGAGAAATGAAGAATTATATTGGAACAAGAATGAATAGTTTAGTAATAGGATGTTGAAGAAACAGAGGAAGACCAAAGATAAGATGGAAGGACTGTATTGCGGAAGACTTGAGAGAAAAGGAACTGAATGATAACGACACGCAAAAATAACGACCCCTAACGAATGGGAAAAGTTAAAGAAGAAGAAGATGTCAGGTCAAGTGCAATTTGAATAGTTTTTTTATGAAATAATTTTACTGGAAATTTAGAATCTTTTGCAAGAAAAATTATGTATAGAATTTATACATTATACACAGGATTGACGGAAGGTATTGTGCTGGCCACAACAGATTTTTTAATATTAACCTGACATATTTTACTGTTTCCATTTTTTTTTTTTTTTTGAGCTTTTCAAACTAAAGATGTATGTACAGATTTCTATAATACACGGAGTGGTTAGAATAATGACGTTTAAATTTCCTGTCTCAAGTCAAGCACCTTCAATTTTAAGAATATCTCCAAGAATATAGGAAAAAACATAAATCCTACAATGATAATAAGAATTTAATATAAAATTGGATAGTACACCATTGTTAATTACTAGCAATAAAATCCAAACAATTAATGTACCTAAAGTAGCATCGTAAAATTTCACACTTTCTTATTTTATATCTGGTTTTATAATCATGTTATCGCCAAAGGATATAACATAATGTCTGGTCAATTATTAAATAATAAAATTTCTTAATATAAATTTCAAATTCAAATTAGCAAATGTGGGTTAATGGGAATAAAATTCATGCATTAAATTTCATCAAAGTTGAAATCGAATGCATGTATTCACAAAAATTATAACCTTCTACAATTTTTGATATATGAATGACCCGTAAAATTATTCAGTGGTTTAGCCTAAATAAAATTACTAACTCATATTTCAAGAGCATTTCTGTAAGAGATACAAGATGTGATTCTGTTTGCCAATAATTTGAATACACTTTATTTAGCCGGTGCAGGGGGGGAGGGGTTGAACCTACAAATATGTTGATCAGGGCGCTGAAAAACATGGCTACGCCACTAATGGCCAGTTGTACCGCAAATTTCATCTTTTGGTTAAATTGACAATATCATATCAAAACGAAATGTCAAATGAGTTAAATGTTGTCAAAATTTCGATATGCATTTTTTTCGTTAACACCTTGTTAAGGCTTTATCAATGCTGTGCAACTGGCCATACGAAAAACTGATTTTGGAAGAAATAATGATATAAATATATAAATTAGGAATACTCATTAATGTTATGGAGAGTGCGCCTTTAGGTAAGGAAGGTATTGTCTTTGGTCAAAAAATTCAATGATGAGTTTTTAGTGAATAAGTACGTTTTAGGGTCCATATAATACGATTTGACCATTTTTACGATGATGTCTGTATATGTGTATGTGTGTGTGTGTGACGAAAGTTTCGAATCGCATAACTTCATTAGTACGATTCCAAATATTATAATTTTTTAGTATTCCTCAAGTACACATGCAGAAGAAGAGGTGATTAGATTTTGGTTATAATAGGTCAATCGGGAGTACCCTCATTTGAAGATTTAAATAGTTAAATATCATTTATAGACATTTAACGTTATTATAACTTAAAAAATATATTATTTTCTATACGATTTGATTGCATTTTATACTTCATATTGAATAGATATAAAGTTAAAAAATTATAAAGATATTAAATTTTATAAATCAGCCAGCTATGCTAACCATGGAAACTGCTAATATATTCAGATAATTCAAATTGGTAGATGCCAGTATCAATGAAAAGTAAATAAATCTGGCAGAGGTGAGGGTGTTGAAATAAATGTTGGGGAAGACCCGAAAAGATAAAAGTATAAGGGAAATATCTCTAGTGTTAGAAGTTTCTAGAAAGATACAAGAGCGACGATTACATTGGTTTGAACATGTCATGAGGAGAGATTAAGAATATATTGGAAGAATGAATAGCTTAGTAATAGAAGGTTGAAGACACAGAGGAAGACCAAAGATAAAATGGAAGGACTATATTGCGGAAAACTTGAGAGAAAAGAAACTGAATGAGAACGACACGTAAAACAGAAATGAGTAGAAGAAAAAAATAAATAATAGCGATCCCTAACGAATGGGTAAAGCTAAAGAAGAAGATGTCAGTGTCAAGTGCAATTTGCATAGTTTGTTTATGAAATAATTATACTGGAAATTTAGAATCTTTTGCAAGAAGATTTATGTATGGAATTTATACATAATACACAGGATTGACGGAAGATATTGTGCTGGCCACAACATATTTTTTTATAATGCTGTAAAAAATATACCGAGATATATGTGAGTAGTTTTCTTTTATTTTAATTTTCGTGTCTGCGTGCCTGAGTGTCTGGTCGTAAATCTGGGGAGCTGGGTCCGATCTATGCACTCTCCACACCAGCAATGAATGCTCGTGAAGTGACGCCTAGTAAACACCCACACGGTACAGATATGTCATCATCATTACCGAAATCTGTGTATAAAGCAGATTGGCACATCCAGCAATTGGTAATATGCCGTGATTATATTTCTACTAACCCCTGTGATGCACTCTCCACGCCATCCATGAGTGCCCGTGAGGTGACGCCTGGTAAGCGCCCGCTCAGTACAAATATTTCATCATTACCGAAATCTGTGTACACAGCAGATTGACACACCCAGCAATGGGTAATATGCCGTGATGATATATTTATTTATTTATTTATTTGTATATTTATTTATGTTCAGTTGCACCGCTGATCCTTAAATTTTAAGCAAGGCATAAACAAACAAATGCAAATCGAAATTTTGACAGCAATATTTAATTACTCATTTAACGTTTCGTTTCGATACGATATAGTCAATTTCAGGAACACTTAAAGCTGTGTAACCGGGCATTAGTATTTTAATTTATTTATTGATTTATTTATTTATGGGTTGGCCACTCAACAGGACCAGGTCCCAATAACAGAGTGGCACTACATAATTCTAATTAATTAAGATTGTATGATACACAGTAAATGTTTGTAAATATTCTGAAATTAAATTTTACACCAGAATTTCAAAAATATGCATGTGTATAAACAAACGCATAATACACATTCATATTTCATAAAATAATTCTTATAATTTGTCGTTTAAAGACTAATAAAGAAACATTATATATATCAGGACAGTTCTCATTTTCACACAATTTATTGTAGGTGCATTTCAACCTGTTCACAGAAGAATTTGCCGCAGAGTTGGTTCTGAAAAAAGGGATATCAAATAGAATATTAGATCTGGTAACATGACCTGGCACTCGAAAATATAACTGAGAAATAAGGAATGGAGAGTCAAGTGCATTATTCAATAATTTATGTAAAAAACACATATCTGCAACCATTCGTCGTTTTTCCAAACTAATTAAATTGAACGTTGAACTGTAAAATTTTCGATGCATGTAGGATAAAAATTAATTTTGTATTATTTCGAGAAAAGCTTTTAATAGAAAATAGCAAATAAAGGTTAATTTTTTACATGTCTGTAAACTTTTTCAGTATTGAATTATATTTTATTTCGTATAACGACATACAGTAGTATTAGTAAGAAAAGTCAACTAAATTAAAAAGTTGAGAATTTATTAGACAATATTACATTTTTTGCCGTTACTGTATTGGCGATATAAATTAATCGTTAGTGGAATTTAAATAATTAAAAACGTACGCATACCTGTACGTTTGGAAGGATCAGGCAATATAAATAAAGACATGAAAAAGTTCTCACATCATCATTTCAATACGTGAGACTGAGGGTCATTTTTCACTCTCACATCGAAGCCAACAAAACAATCAAAATCTCTTACCCTAGTTATTTTTTCCCGAGACTCGAAACAAAATCACATTAGCCGTGTTCATAGCCACACTGACGGGATTTTTCAGTGTTCAATAATTTTTCAGCTTCCGTCTAACCGGAAATGTCATTACCTAAGCGATAACAGGATCGAGATGAAGTATATTTCTTGTTTTACATTGGATGTTATAAGCACGTTTTAGACTGTCGTAAATTTAATAGCAAATGGAGAAAACAAATTTGCTAAAAACGATTTATAACTGTGTAAGTAATTTTTTGTATTTTTTTACATTTTTATGTAAACGCATTGAAAAAAATCTTATCTCAAATATCAAGTGTGTAACACACAATCAAAACAATGAAATATTGTTTGAAATGTTAGCTATCAAAAGAATTTACTTAAGTGGCATGAAATTTTGTATTTGATTAGTGATGGATGAACAATGTACAAAAATTACAAAATTTAAAATTTTTATCGAACCTTCGTAGCTGGAGTATTTTAGTGATTAGCAGCAACGTTTTTACATACTTTTTTGCTTTATCTTCTTCGCTACTATGACTTAACTTGAAACACTAGTTTTTATTTTAATCATAGTTGGCTATTCTGTAAGATCGTTATGACATAACGAATCGTTAAAACGTTATATCGTCATGATAATAACGAAAATCGTTTAATAGGCTTATTCTGTAAATGATCGTTATGGCATTTGTTATATCGTTATTATAACGATAATCGTTAAAGTGGTATTCTGTAAACAATAATTTAATTCTACATAACGAAAAAAGGATGATATCGTTATTTTTTAACGACTGGAAAAATCATTCGTTACATAAACGTCATAAACCAGTCATATTACAGTTTTCTGCAAGGTAATATTAAAATAATTTAATAAGTTTTTATTCGTAGCGCCTAGCGCAAGCTTCCCAATTTGTCTACAGATGATAGTAGTTGCTCTAGCATAACCTACAACAAGAAAAAGAAAGGATCCGACAGCTGACAGATTGACAGCAGACGTCCACCAGAACTAATCTAACCTAGAAGTATTGTGAGTTATATTGAATTATTTTAGATATGTCATTTAAAATTATAATTTGATTTTTGGAAATAAAGTTTTTAACTTGATCCCAAGGTTATTATTTTTCAAAATGTGTTACATAATACGGATAAGAAGATAACGATTATCGTTAAGTAGAAATAACGATTTCGTTATGATAACGATTCGATTTTACAGAATAGGCCTCTAAGACTCCAAAAAAATTCATTCCTATAAAAAAAAATCGTAATGGACTCTATCAGTGGTAAAAGTTTGACAATGGCATCATTAATAAAAAAAAAAAATCTGATGTGGACACCACACGACTTCCTTGTACGATTATTTAACTATACATATTTTTTTAATAAATAAATTACAAAATATTAATTTTAACTTCAAAACAGTAAGATATATAGCGACCATAATGTAACCCGGTTCTTTTTAAAGAGAGTTTTGATTACAACAAAGAAATATTTGATTACAACAATGAATATGACTAATTTCACAATAAAAATATAATATTTGTTATTGTACGAATCAAAAAAATTGCACGTATTTAAAGTAATTTGACATGAACATTTTTTTTTGTCTTAATCCATAGCTAGCTTTGTTACAAAAACAAAAAAGTATATAATATTTAAATTTACATATCTCGCTTATACAAAGGGCTAATTTAATAATACTTGATGTGCTAGACGCAGAAATTAATTCTCTAAAACTTATAGTTGAAGCATTTATTTCTAAAATCAAAATAAAATCATTTTATTCAAGAAAAACTATTAACAACTTCAAGTAATGTACCACTTCCGGTTAGCCTATTTTAACCAAAATCTATTATGTTATTTCGATTGACATAAAAGTCTTGTATACCAAATTTGAAAACTTTTGGATTATATTTTAAAACAGTTTTTCATTAAAATCTATTATAGGCTTCATGTAAAGTGCCACTTCTGGAAATTGTGTAATAACCAGAAAGGGAGGTGCACAACTAGATGTTATAGGAGTCCTAAATACAAAATTTCAACTTTCTACGGCTTACCATTTTTGAGTTATGCGAGATACGTACGTACGTACGTACGGACATACGTACGTACGGACGTACGTACGTACGTACAGACGTCACGACGAAATTAGTCAAAATGGATTCAGGGATGATCAAAATGGATATTTCCGCTGAAATCTGAAAACCGAAATTTTTCGCGATTACAATACTTCCTTTACTTACGTACAAGGAAGTAATAATTAGGCATCTTTTTGAAAATTTATGTTAATACATTAATAAAGATCTTTAAATTCTCAATCTGATACAATTTTTATTATATCTTCTATAGATTTAGAGATATATTCTATAATAATATAGAATAATCTGTTGTAATAAATCTCACTGCCCAAACAACTCCATAAAAACCAGTTGAGATATTTAAATGTTTATAATTGACAGATAAATACAAAAGAAAGCTTTTTCTGGGAAGTAAGTATATTTAAAATTTCTTATTGTATTATTAATTAAATATTTAAAATTATAGGTTATATATTATATTTTATATTAATATTCGTACAAATATTCTTAAGAAATACCGCTAATACCGTCAGTGAATATAAATAATTTTGAATATATTAGAAGAGTAGGAGAAAATTCCTCATAGAACTAAAGAATAGATTCAATTTGAATTATTTGTATGTACAAGAAATGTTAAATTCGTTAATTATGACCCGGGTTCGATCCCGACCGATGCCAAAAAATACTTTGAAATTTAATGGCACAAAATTGACCCCTGTGGTGCACTTTCCACGACAGCAGTGTGTGCCCGTGAGGTGACGCTTGGTAAGCGCCCGCGCGATACAAATATTTCATCATTTACCGATATCTGGAAATGGCGAGGGTTATGTGTTGGCCACATTTTCAATGTAATGGTCACTGAATGTTTTCAATACATTGTTATTTTACTAAAAATAAGAGAAAATCTATTCATTACAATTTAAAATCCTATAAAATTTTAAATTTATAACTGCAGTACTTTCAGTTATTTTCATCTGATAGTTGTCGTTTAGTAGATTTTGTTCTTGTTTTAGGAATAAAAATGATACGATCTATTGAGAATTATTGATTATGGAGCATTATATTTGCTGTTATCGGCGCTACTGGCGTCCATCCACATATTAAATATTTATGAATTAACACGTCCTGGTGATCGAGGTATTTTTTATGAGTTTGGATGGTGGTAACGATAATGACATTTTGTTGCAACGCTCTGTTATCGGATTTGCCCGTGAATAATTTATTTATTAAATGTGATAGTGTGACACGGATTAATTATCAGTTTATATTGAACCAGCCGAGATTGCTTTTTTTGCACAGGTTTGTTATAAATTTCACCAGAGGTTTAATGCTTCATTTTTAGTTTTACACGCTTCATAATAATCGAGAGCTGAATACATTAGAAAGATTAATGATTTATGCGCGTTTTTTTATAATTTATCCGAAAAATGTTTTGACAATACACTTACAATAATTGACATATACCTGTTCGTGATGTTGATGTTACTTGATTAATTTTTATTTATTTGATACTGTCCGCTATTTACTACTTTAGGTTACTAATTTGAGTCCGGGAAATGATACGTTACAGTACCCGAACCGGGAAGTGTTGCTTGGAAACATCCCTAATTGTATATTTCATTTACATTATTTGCGACTTTGTATACTTTTCTCCAATTGCAAAATAATTCAAATTCTTTTTCATATCTTCCGGAGGACTTTGTCGGAATCAGTTTCCGTATAGCCTCAGCACTTTTTTCCAAAATATCGTTCGGACAGTTTGAGTTATTACTAGAAGGAGCGTTTATTTTTGATGACAAGCAGACAAACAAAATCAACAAAAAATAATGAAACATACACAGGTAACTAAGACAAATTCTGATATGATATGATCTATTTTAAACATTTAAACTGACATATTGACATAAATTGTATAAACTGTTGTACGTCATATGGCCATGAAGTGATATTACGGTACTTATTTCGAAATTCCTGACTAGGCTCCTTCGTCGCCTCGTCCGTAAACTTCTCATACGTACCGTAATGCCTCACTTCCTGGCCTTATAACGTAAATAACTATTTCTTTCGACCAATTTTTACCTCCCGCTACCCTTGGTAAGGGTGGTATAGAGATCGTGCTAAAATCACATATCGAGATTCCTAAATCTCACTATAACACACTAGGTAACCTAAGAATAAAATTACTTAATACCATCAATAGCTGTCATATTTAAATAAATAACCTATGAATTGAAATATAAACAGAGTTTACTTTTGAGGAAGTAACATATTAAAGAATAGCAGACTTACAGATTACATTACAGGGGTGGTAATGAACATAAGAATACTTAGCATTAAAGTGATAAGAAAAGTTGATATTGTTTTGTAGTGATTCCTGGACATATCTTTCAGCCACACTGTTAGATTTCCATCCAATTGAACAACTTCAGGGGGCGTAAATAATAATACTTCAAATTCCGACATAATTGCACACAAGGAGGATATAAAATTGCACAGTTTTTATTTTAATGTCAAAATGTAAAAAAATTCAATTCAATATTTATAACAAAAAGTGAACAAATAAGTATCCATAGCTACAGGGCAATTGAAATCGCAAATGTACTTTATGTAAAATGTTTTTAATTATTGTAACGTCAAGTAGTAGATATTTTTCTTTAAATATCTATGTTTGAAGAAAAAATATAATGTGTCGGAGTAAAAGTATCTTTATGTGCCTCGCGTGAAATTCCACGCTCGCCACACAAAGTATCGCTTTTACTCCTAATAACAATATACAATTCAAACTATATCAAAAACTTCTAGTATAGTCTTACGGGACAGATGATATTTAAAAAAAAAAATTCGCATGTTAAACGCCTATGTCACGGTTTTCAGTGTAGTACATATTATTATACTACATTATAGTATTTAATAATGTAATTAGATATAGATAATAATAATAATAAACACGATAGGTGCCTATTTTAATTTAAACATATTGTAAAGAACAGTAAATTAACTTCCAATATACTAACCTACGTACAATAATATTGCAGTGATATAATCATATTTCAATAAAAAAAAGAATCAGGTAGAATCAAATAAGATTAATGAAACTCACATAACACAGTGGCTTTATCGTGAAATCTATTTTCATTAAAACCGTAATTATATCACGACAATTAGAACCGTATTGAGTGACTTTTCATAATAAAATTTTGCTTTTAGTTTATAGCATACATGCCAGGCTATTGTAGTATAAATATGACAATAATAATAACTTTATGTTACGCCGCAAGTTTAAAAGGGAAATGAAAATAAAGTTTATGTGAAAGCGAACTCACTCGAATCGAATTTTGTTTAGAAGTAGAAATACAATAGAATAGAGTTTAAAACAGAAGACAACATCTTAAAATTTCACTGTCCTGTACAATTTGGAAAATAGATACACGAGAAAGTAATACACTTTTGTTATAGGTAGATACTGACCGTATCTACATTACAGAATATAATATTTTTTTTTTAACAAAGGATATTTTCAAGTTATCACTAAAATGTTATAATTATTTTTTGTTTCTCAAAAATTATTTTGCATTTACTTATGAATTCACCATTAATCCGTTGATTAATAATCAGCTGATTAAGGCTTTATTTACATTAGCGATACAATGACGGTACAATAACGGTACAATGACGATACGGTACTTCTTGCTCCAATGTATTTTAATGGATCCATTTACATCTACGTTCTGGGTACGATGACAGTAGGATGACGGTACGATAACGGCACATTGATATTCACTGATTTACATTAGCGATACGACCATGGTATAGTTTTGTTTCTATTGAAAAAATCGGGAAAAAATATAGTTTCATGGTGATTATGTAGTATTTGCATGCAACGGGGAGTGCAAGGTTGCGTTTGAAGAGTACGTGCACATCACGTTGATGTTCATACCAAAATCAGCTGAATGGAAGTAAACATGCTAGTACGTGATTGACATCTGACATGTTTTTGACTTTTGTTATTTGTCTTTTAGTAAGTATCGTTTTGTAAATTTTTCTGTATTTTCTTCATTTTCTTCTTCTTCGTCAAGAGTAAGGGCAATTATAGACAAGTCGGTATTTGAATATTTTTTTTAATATTGCACGATATTTTCTACTTTTCATAGACATATGACATATGCACAACAAACCGTCATAATACATAAAAGAAAAAATTATATTGTCATGGTATTTTGTTATGTTCGTACCGTCGTAGTACCGTCTAATGTAAATGCCTGTTGTAATTGACATACCGTCATTGTACCGTTATTGTACCGTCATTTTACCGTTAATGTAAATTAAGCCTTTATTGTGTAAAATTATGGAACACCAAGGGGCTAATAAAACGTACTTACTTATTAACGTATTTCCCAATGGACGAAATAAAAGTAGATAGTAGAACATACCTGAAAGAAAATAAAAAATTAATAAGGAACACTTCTTTTAAACTTCAAAACGAGATATAAAATTTTATAACATATTACAATCCCCTATCAAAATTTTTAAATAACTTCCAACTTTTAAACCTTCCAATCATCCCCCATCATAAAAATTCCAGCGAAACTACCCGGGCCTCTTTGTTATTATCTCTGGCAGTTTTATAAAACTTTTCAATCATGGGCTGTCAAGCGTGTCACAATTATTGGGGGACGGGAAGGAATTTTAATTCTTTGCGGGGTTTAGACAGAAGAGACAGACTAAAGCAGAAACTAGCAAGGCAGGAATGGAGCAGCAGGAAGACGTGTGCAGCGAGCGCGTGATACGCGTCGGGATGTCACGCCACGTCACGTCATGTCACGTGTCAGACTGGATATGGAAACTCCAGAGAGAACAGAGATGCATTAAGGATGATGACATACATTTTTAATTAAATGTATCCTTATGACAAACAAAATCTATGAATTTAATGATATGAGTACAATATAAAATTTTCAGAATATACTGAATTTCATAGTAATTAACGTATCAAGGGTGTTATAAGGACAATAACGCCTCCGGCCCGAGGTGTGTACGTTGACCGAGGGCATTATTGTCCGCTTAACGCCCGTAGTACGTTCAACGGTTAATGTCCGACCGATATATTATTTTATTAAAGATTTTTTTTCCATTTTTGTCCTATCATTGTGATTTTTGTTAGAGATATTAATCTATTTGCTTGCAAACGCTGTAACTAGGAAACGCGATATTCTTATTTGTATACAATACCGATTTGTTTATTTCAATATTTCTATCTGTCATAAAATTGCGAAAGAATTCTTGTTTAGTGGCTGGCGTGAAATCAAATACTAGTACCAACATCAACACCAACACCTCGACCACCCTGTAAACAAATTGATTGTTGAGATAATGTCACTACGAATACAGAACAACATGCTAACCTAGAATTATTTGTCTATTTGAAAATTGCATTTTTCTTATAAATAAGTAATCCTACTATAATACTCGTAATAACCTTGTATTCTAAATTAACAAAAAAATAAAGAATATTAATTACTTTGATTTCGTTAGTTATTGATATGTATTATTTTTATAATATGGAGATTGTAAAATAGCATATGACATCTGGTGCTATTTTGCGGAACTATCGTTGATAATGTTATGTGACATTAGTTTGGTTAGGTTATATATAAACATAAATCTGATCCATTATATTTATATTACTTACTTTTAAACACAGTACTTCTTAATAATACACATTTAAGTAGAAAATAAATTATGACATGCCAATTATCAACATTAGATCCTTTTAAAGCCGTTTTGGCGCTGCGATCTTATTTTCAATCCCCAGAGTTTCTGTATTCTGTACCCAATAGCAACAACGTTAAATTTATAACACACCCTAGGGTGTTATTTGATATATAACAAACCTGAAAGCAGGGTTGTTATGATAACAATAACGTAACGGTCGGACATTAAAAATATTTTAAATACTTATCAACCTTTAATACGGATTTCCAACCTCTCATCCACTCTGCTACGCATTCTGTACAGTCAATGATTAATAATTTAGACTAGACAGTCGTCAACTGATCTTTTTTCGTAATTTCCTTAACCATTTTCCATTATTGCATCAAATGGCTTGGCACAACTTTGCTATACAGGGAGTATGTAAGGCCCACAAAATTTTATATGAATCGGTGTATCCGAGGTCGCTATCTCTCTTTATTAGAAAAAATAGTACTTAGAGTCTGATCGCGAAATTGGGGACCCGGGTTCGATCCAGACCGAAGCCGAATTTTAATGGCACAAAATTGACCCCCCTGTGGTGCACGCTCCACGCCAGCAATGAGTGCTCGTGAAGTGGCGCTTGATAAACGCCCGCACCGAACATATTTTGCATCATTACCGATATCGTTAATATGCTTCGATGATATACAGGGTGTATCACGGAGAGTGAAACATAAGCGTTTAATACGGGAAATAAGTTTTTCTGTGCGCATTGCTCCCCTAATTACTTTCAAATGAATGTTGTAAAGCAAAAAATTCTACATCTGAATCAATAAAAATTATCATTTTAGCTACTTCATTTACTACCATTTAATAGTATTAGCCATGGAATTAGAAACAAGAGACGAACAAAAGCGTAACGTGTTATACGTCAAATTATTAGTATTTATTATGACAATGATTATTCTGACTGTGATTGAATACAACAAAAGAATGAATTTCAAAATGACAGATTAGAAACTGGTGAATAAATTGACAGATACACCAGAAAATGAAACTATACACAAATCGGGGAAGATAAAAGATACAAGTGGAATAGAATACCTTGATTAAGGTAACAAAAAAATCATATGTCAAATTATTATGTTACAACAGGTGCAAACATGAGGATATTTATAGGGTGCAGTCGACCAAGAACAACTCTACAATTAACGGAACAAGAAAACACATAAAGATGATTAAAAGTGAAGCAGGCATAAATGAAAACACAATAAATGTTCAAAATGGCCACTGTCATTGTTAATGACTGAAGGCGTTGACGAAATGATGTAACTGCTGTTCTTTCAATATCCTCCAAATTGTCACATGTGATACTCTGTGTTGTAGTGCTATTCTTCGAGTACTAGACCCTGGCGCTCAGCAACCTATTCAATATTCTCTATGTGATCAGGGCAGGGCGTATTCTACCACGATCTTGAGCAGCAGGCTTGAAGGACTCATGATCTCGAAAATTTATTTATTTTATTTACATACATGTACAAAGGTGCGAACGTTTAGAAGATTATTAAGGAATATTGTTGCTCTCGACGAGTTCTATCACTGGTTAAATTTAATGTACTTATTTCTGTTATACCCTGTTTAGACAAGATTGTAAAGAGATAGTGTAATAAAAATAAACAAATGAATAAACTAACATTTGTGTGCAATATTAATGATATTACCCTCGTATAAGGAATCGGTGGTGAGATCGGCTACTATTCTTGTTTTTTCATAAAATAAAAATATAAAAAATTGAAATAGCGCAATATCGGAAGCTGCAATACTTTAGGAGGCGAAAATACGGGCCATTATATTCCTTGTATCCTAACTATGGAACTCGTAAAAGATATATTAATATTTGTATATATCCATACAGTTGTATTTGTGAAATATAGTGCATGTCGGTACAGAAACCATAGAGGAAGTCGAGATCGATGTTATCACATAACCATTTCGGTTTTCGATTCTCGATCGAATTACCAAACACAATGTGGATGTTTGCGAGGTTTTCTACTGTATAGATTTCTCGCGCAAATCAAAAATCTTATCCGGAAATCACGTGTAAATATAGTGGCAGTGGAATTTCCGATTCAAGAGAACGAATGCCAAACACACTTGATGCAAGCGTCTTGCTTGGCAATCACGTTGTTGCTTTTCTTCAGGGCCGTCCCACCAAATTTTTCTTTTAGATAAATGTTGCATCGTTCTTTCATTTTGTTATAAGAATTTTATAGTATTGTTCTGCTTTAACAAACAATAGTTCTATTCTTGGTAGATAACATCTTATTTTAATTAACGTTTTGACCACTTAAAACTTGTATCTAATGATTGATTTAATTTATAAATATAAAATATTCATAAATACATTTACTGGCCGATGATACATTTATATTTGTAATTCAGATTTACAATTTATTTAGCTCTCGCTAAGAGAGGTATTGGATTCATGCTAAAAATCACATATCCATATTTTAATGAATAAGCATGTTTTAAGGTCCCTACAATCCGAATTTAATATTTTTACGATGTTTGTGAATGTATGAGTGTGAGTGTATGTGTGTGAGCCGTTGGAAGAACGATTTTTCAAATACTATAATACTTAATATCTGTTTAACTACGTATTTCTCAATCGGACATTACTGGAAAGAGCTGAAAAGGTTTTGGTAATAAATGGACAACCGGAAGTAGCAGATTCTCGGCCGCAATAACTGGGTTCAACACAAAAAGACCGCTTTCTACTCCTAATAACATAATATACTATTTTGTCCCTGCGTCAAAGTATTTTTTCGCTTTTCTGTTTTTTCGTGCAGTTGTAGTTTGACCGTTTAGAAGAGGTATCAATACAATTTTCAAAAATGAGTGAAAAGAAAGAAACAGCAGTTCATTTTACCACCTCGGAAATAACTAATCTAATACGAGTAATTAAATTAAACGACAAATACAAAAAAATATATAATAAAATTATAAATGAGTCCTATAAAACTGATTCCGTTTCTTGGAAAGAAGAACACACACACATACATCCACACACACACACACACACACACACACACACACACACACACACACACACACGCACACATCATATTAAAAATATTAAGATCGGATTGTAGAGACCTTAAAACATTCTTATTCATTAAAATAAGGATATACGATTTTTAGCATGAATCCAATACCTCTCTTAGCGAGAGGTAAATAGAATATATTCTTACGTCGATTTATTATAATTTGAATTAGATTTATGCAACGCCGGGATAGCACAGTGGTAGAGTGCTAGCCTCTGGACTCAGAGGTCGTAGGTTCGAATCCGGGACAGGTCAAATTTTTCTCGACTGATCTTGATCGGTATCTACTCCCGTTACCTTTCCAAGTTGGGATACAATTAACTTGGCAATCACTAAGCTATCTAGCACCGGCTGGTGGTTGTAACAAGGGCTTGCGCGGGTGGGCAACACACATGACATCTACGTAAGAAACTTCGTGGCAATTGTAAAATTTAATAAAAATAGATGTTGTGTGTGAGACCATCCTAGGGACATAACCTGTAACGGTTGAAAATCCCGAAACAAATACATACATACATACATACATACATACATACATACATACATACATACATTAGATTTATGCTAATTTTGATATTACAATCTCCAGTGCTTGGCTATTTAACTAACTATTAATACATTTAGTTTATACTTGCGTAAGTTTTTCTATTTTCTGGCACTTTACTTAACCTTACTTATTACTACAGGAAAGATAAAAATTAGTACAAAGAAGATATTTATTCTGTAAATTATAGGTATTATAACTTACTAATAAGTTGGTAATTATAAAATGTGCATAAATATTACAAATATAACGTCTTTTGTTAAACAAACATTGGAGATAATTAATTATGAGGAATACCTTAATTTTGTTGCCAGAGGAATTGTAGAATATAAATGCAACAACACTTGCGAAAAATATGGTCTTGGGAATGAGTTTAATAATTGTATATTTGGGTAAAAAATACGAGGCCAAACTAATTAGGCATAATTGCAGTGTTTTAGAAATAATTTTGAAAACAAATGAAAGAAATTCGTCAAGCTTAAGTCGTATACAGAAGAATTTTTTATTACTAAAGAAAAATTAGAACATTTATGGAGCACGTTTATATTTTAAGCTTCCACATTTATAACTGGTTTTAATTTGTAAAACAATAACTTGTAAAGAGTTTGTTAAATAAAACATGAATATAAAATCAAATAAACAAGAATGTACTGTAATCAAATTTTAATTTCTTTGTGTAACGTAGAAATACTTTTCTTTTTGTGAATAAAATCAGACTTTATGTACGTGTTTTAATTAGTTTTATTTGCATATTTTTATTATATGAAACTATTTTAACTAGATAGAATTTTTTGAAATCGAGTTTTTATGCAACAGTAACAAAAATGTATGATGTCGTAAAAACAATACAATTTCACTTGGTTTAATTTTACTCGCGAAAAAAATAATGCTAATGCACTTTATGGAAATAAAAATTGACAATAAATATTGCAACATTACGCATGAAAAAATAAATTCCATGCTAACTAGATCACAAAATATATTTAAAACACATTTCACAGTAACTTTTTCTTGTAACTAAAACTAATACAATTACCCTTAACCTTAAAATTATAAAATAAAAAATGGTTCTAAACAAATTAAATTCAGTTTTCCCATCAATTAAATTTACTATCGAAAAAGAAATCAATAAACAATTACCATTTTTGGACGTACTGGTTATTCGAAACAAAATTAAACTAGAGTTTGATATTTACAGAAAATCTACTAACACTAACAGATTTATAACTGCAGACTTCAATCATTTCTGGAAATTAGCATCGTTCAATTTTCTAATAAACAGATTACCAAAGTTTCCTTTAAATAAAAGAAAACGATTTAATATTGAACTAAACTACATATATTACAGAAATAGCTAAGCATAACGGTTTCCCGGTTAAAATTATCGATAATCCGTTTCTAATTTTACAACACTAGCACCATCTAATAATAGTAATAAATACATAACACTACAGTACGATAACGCTTTTGAAAATTTAAACAAAATTTTTCAAAATCAAAATTTAACCGTTACTTACAAATCAAGTAATACCATTAAATCTTTATTAGGTAATCCTAAAGATAAAATAGATACAAACAAAAAATCCGGTATTTATAAAATTAGCTGTAATGATTGTAATAAAATTTACATCGATCAAACTAAAAGACAAATAGACTCTCGGTTTAAAAAAAAAATTATCATTTAAAAAGCGGTAATCCCGAAAAATCTAGCGTAGCTCAACATATGTACATTAATTATCACAAAATTAACAATTCTAATATTAAGCTTTTAAAACATATTAATAATGGTAGATATTTAGATGCATACATGAGCTTAATAATAAATAAATTTAAAAATAATTTGATGAACGCAGATCTCGGTCCCATACCAAACTCTGGTAAGCGCCCACACGGTATAAATATTCTATCATTACCGATATCTGTGTACGAAGAAGATTGCCACACCCAGCAATGGGTAATATGCCGTGAGGAAATATTTATTTATTTTATTTTATTTATATTTCTTTTAGGAAGTTTAAATTTTAATATCATTAGACGCTATAATCCTAGTTTATAATTGGTATTCATTCATATGTGACTCCCATCCCTATATAATCCCAGTTCTCTCTCTTGTCTTTTCAGAGCTGTTAGTACCTCTGGCATGGTTTACATGTTGAGTAATCTTAGCTACTCTGCTTAAATTTGTACTACAGATGATGAGAACTTAGTTCTCGAAATACGTATATAGCTTATTTTACAATTTTAAGGTTAAGGGGTAGTTGTATTAGTTTTAGTTATAATTTAAATTTAGACTCCTCCTATTGTTAAATATTTTTCTGGTAGATTGATTTTCAATCTAAAATAACTATGCCATACTTATTAGATTAGATTAAGAGCTTAATTTTGGTTCTCAAAATTCAAAAACCATTAGGTAAGTACGATAGTTAATAGGTATAAAATTGTATATTATTTTATTTAGTAAAATATAACAAGACCTCTCTAGGTTCGCATCGTTTAATCAGTCCACCGTATGCTTTTGGCGGTAACTCAAATAATGTGCGCATCCAAATATAGTAGAGTTTGGATCTTTTCTTTCCAGTTTTTGGAGGAGAGGACCATTCCTATACAATGTTTTTGGTGGTTTTGTGAGCAAAAACTGCTTACCATATATAATTAAAAAAAAAAGAATGTAATAACGGTAAGCCATGACTATATCTGTTATTTAAATATGTTTATTTTAATATGTAAATCTAACACCATGTATACTGTAGCTATTATAAACAGGGCATCGAACCCGCCAAAAACTGGGTTCGGTTCAGGTTAATTCGTCATTTGAAAAATGGGTTCGTTTGCGGTTCTGGTTCAGGTATTAATAAAATTTACGGTTTTGTTCCGGGTTCAGGTTCGGTTCGACCTAATTAAAATTGAATTAATGTTTTTTGAATAACAATCTTTATATAGAAATCATTTAAAATGCGTGCCGGAATTTATAATTACTGCAACGCAAGACAAGAACATGAATACATTTTTCAAGAATAATCAACACATATAGCAACGCAGACGATGAACGCGGAGATCGTCGATGATCGGCTATAAATATTATGATTATGTTTGCGTTTCGAACTGAATTTGATCCTGAACCAGAGCTGAACCCTGAACCAGAATTTTGATACACGGTTCGGCTCCGACTCGGGTTCAATTGAAATATATATCTGAGGTTCGGTTCAGGGTTTGGGTTCGCTAAAATGTTACGGTTTGGTTCCGGTTTTGGTTCGGTTTAGGTTCAAGTGCGATGCTCTGATTATAAAAAAAAATGCTGAAGATGAGAGCCTTGGGGCTCGCGAAACGTCCAAGAATAATTTTTGTTCAATAAAGTTGCGATGTCTTGCCAATACTGCCAAAAATTATAGCCAATAAAAACATGTAAAACCTGTATTTTTCATGTTTTATTAAGTGTCTGGAATTTTTATTGGTTATTTGCTAAGGCAATGTTGCTAAGAATTAGTAACTTTGTTACAAAATTGGGGTGAATATCGGCAATTAACCAATCACTGACGTGGATAAGTCCTGTGTGGCTTGATTACTAGATTACAGTACTCTAGAACCGCAATGGCATTGTTATAAATACTATCCCACTTTTCTTGATCTACCATAATTCGGAAATCATTACGACAAATCCGCATTTCAAAAATAACTTCGGCATCCCTGTCGTCCTTATTTTGGAGTTAGTGCGTTGGGAAAAAATCCGCTATGATCAGCTCTAGAAGACGGGTGAACTCGGGGATTACAGCGACAAGTAGGTAATATAGAAACCTTCAGCTCTTTATGATACACTTTCACAGTAATCCTGGATATCTTTCCATCTCCAGGAACGATGAGCCAAGGGATATCTTCGTTATTACGATGATTATTACGTTTAAGGTTGTGTAATTGCTTCTTGCTCTACTAAAAACTATATTCATAAGAAATAAATGACAATATTTTATGGAAAAAAATCTGTTGTGGCCAGTACAATACCTCGCGCAACTTCCATTTTTGGTTATATAAATACAGTTCAAATAAAAACCTAACTCGGAGTAGGCTATACAGAGAAACGTATGTCTGATCATTATTCAATTCAAAAGTCAAGTTGTCAAAATTGATTATGAAATGTAATTTTCCTAAAATTCATTGTAACAGGCAGCAAAGAATATTGCCATTCGCAGTTTTCTAATTTATTTACATTACTAAAATAAAATTCATTAAGAAAAGCTTTGATTTATTTAGATAACATTTTTGACAATATCTCGTCAAATTAATTAATTACTATCAAATTAAGACATATCTATCTCTGTTCATAGCCTACCTCGACTTAAGTTTTTTATGAACACACTTTATATATGGGGGCCCGTGTTAGAATGACAATTAGTCAAACGTTGTGTATTTCACATTTGCAATGCTCTAAGCAGTGATCATATATTTCATTATTTATTTTATTAACGATTTTATAACAAACCGAGTTTAAAAAACCATTGTCATTGTTGTTGCCGAGTTATGTATTTTTGTAGCAAGGTTGAAGGTTTCAAAATATATTCTTTGATCATTTTCCTTTATAAGACTCATAAAAGTAATGTTTATGAGTCATCGCTGCTAATAGCAATATTCTATTTAATTTTTCGAAGTATAGTTTAGCCAGCATCTTAATTTCCAAATTTTAAAATTTTATGTTAACAGAAATTTTTGTATAATTAATAAATATTGACGTAGTATAATGGAACATTTATTCTGAATAATTTTCTTCCAATAAACTTTCTTTAAAATTTAATAATAAAGCCAAGAATTAATGTTTTATTTATCAATAAATCTAATACAACATCAGTATCGCCATCTGTAGCATTAAATTATAAACAATTACTGACATTTGTTAATATTTATATAGGTATTTTCAGAGACTAATATCACAAAACTAAGGCATTAAATCGAAAAATGTTTCAAATAAAATTTACTCAAAATAATATATTTTAGTTAATAATATATTAATTATACTTATTTAGTTTTTATTTGTAGAGATATAAATGCACACATAAATAAATCATTTTTTCAAAAACAAAATATAAATAAAATAAATAATTACCTAAAACATATTTAAAATTAAAAAATAATAGAAGTTTATTTAGAAAATTTGATTGTATAAAATTTTCCCTACATATAATAAACAAATTTTAGTTTTACTTATTATCTCTGAAACAAAAGCGAAAATAAAAAAAGCTTCAACAAAACTCGCCTTCATTTCTAATTATAAATAATTTCTATTTAACAAATTTTGTCGAAAAGTTGTTAGTTTAGGCAGAAAATGGATTTTCTCAAATTTGTTTATCCAAAACAAGACTACTACTGTAATCTATGATGAAAATTATGAACTATTTTTTAATGTTTTGTTGTAACAAAGTACGTTGTTGTATCGTGTAAACGGGAGAAAATCAATACCATCTATCAATCGATTGACCTATCAGATTCAAAGAAATGTGCAAACGGAAGCCGCGGGATAAAAAATTGTTTAAACAAACGTCATTTGATTGTTAATCAGCTGTTAAGTGTAAAAAGTGTTATATTTATTTATTTTGAGTTAATAAATTGTTGTAATATTGATTGTTATATGATTTTATGTAGCAATTGAATTAAACTTATTTTCTCTGATTAACAATCAAATGATGTTTGTTTAAATATTTTTTTTATCCCGCGTCTTCCATTTGCAAGCTTTTTTGAATCTGATTGGTCAATCGATTTGTCGATATTATTGATTTTCTCCTATTTACACGATAGAACAACGTACTTTATTACAACAAAACATTAAAAAATAGTTTATAATTATTATCATATATTGCAGTAATAGTCTCATTTTGGATAAACAAATTTGAGAAAATCCATTTTCTGACTAAACTAACGACTTTTCGACAAATATTGTTATATAAAAATTGTTTATAATTAAAAATGAAGGCGAGTTTTGTTGAAGCTTTTATTTATTTTCGCTTTTGTTTCAGAGATAATTAGTAGAACTAAAATTTGTTTATTATATGTGGGAAAAATTTTATATAACGAAATTTTCTAAATAAACTTCTATTATTTTTTAATTTTAACTATGTTTTAGGTAATAATTTATTTTATTCATATTTTGTTTTTGAAAGAATGATTTATTTATGTATGCATTTAAATCTCTACAGATAAAAACTATACAAATAGAATTAATATATTAATAACTAAAATATATTATTTTGAGTATATTTTATTTAAAACTTTTTTCGATTTAATGCCTTAGTTTTGTGATACTAATTTCTGAAAATACATATATAAATATTAACTAATGTCAGTGAATGTTTATAATTTTATGCAATAGATGGCCATACTGATATTGTATTGGATTTATTGATAAATAAAACGTTAATTTTTGGCTTTATTATTCATTTTTAAACAAAGTTTATTTGAAGAAAATTATTCAGAATTAAATGTTCCATTATACTATGTTAATATTTACTAATTATACAAAAATTTCTATTAACATAAAATTTTAAAAATTGGAAATTAAGGTGCCAAGATATATTTCCAAAAATCTGTTGCGGCCAGCACAATACCTCTCCCCATTTTCATTTTATATTGCATAGGGCGCGAGCAATCATATGACTACTTTGTTGGCCTTGGAAAGCAGATATGGAGGCCCGTGTTCGAATGACATCTATTAATAATGTACATAGGTGTCAAGTATCATATTTTTTCATTTAAAACATCATAATTTTTAAAATACATGTAGATTATTTTCCTCGACAAGTATATTCCATACTATTGATGACAAATAAACATCAGAATATTTTGGAATTTTGAATGAAAATTTATGACAATTGTGACATGTATGTAAATAACTACTAGCCGTCATTGTGACACGGATCCTCATATCTGCGTGCCAAGGCCAACAAAATCACATCACTGCTCGCGCCCTATAAGTAACGAACTTAACATTTCTTGTACACACAAATAATTGAAATTTAATCTCTTCTTTCGTTCTATGAGGAATTTTGTCCTGCTCTTCTAATATATTCAAAATTCTTCAAATTCATTGACAGTATTAGCGACATTTCTTAAGGATATATGTAATATTAACATACCTATAATTTAAATACATATTTAATTAATAATACAATAATATATATTAAATGTACTCGTACCTCCCAGAAAAATCTGATTTTTGACACTGACATTTTGCATTTATCTGTCAATTATAAACATTTAAATATCTCAATTGTTTTTTAGGCAACGAGATTTACAACAGATTATTATATATTATATACTATTGCCTCGATTATGGTCGCTTATTAATACTTTAAAATTTAAGAGTTAAAGTGAAAACAATTATGGACATAATTTTAAAATTTTACGCTCTAACTCTTTAGAATTTAAGAGTTAAAGTTTGAAAATAATTATGGTCATGGTTTTAAATATTTAGTTAGGTACTAAATATTTCTATAAATTTTACAGTGACATAAACCTCGCTATAAAAGTTAATGCGACATATTATTATTTTTTATAATCAAAAACCTACGCAAAATAAGAACAATAATCCAATTTTTGTGGTTCTATGAAATATTGGAAGGTAAAAAGTTCCTTTTTTTTATAATTGTGCAAATTAGATTATTCATTTTTCTTATGTAGGAATGACACGATAAATGAACGAAGAATGTTAAGGGAAGGAGATGATTAGCAGTGTTTTAACTCTCTCAATCGTGTATGGTTTATTTTAGAAAAAAAAACTTCAAATAACATTTATAGCAAAACTTTTATTTGAAGTATTTTTCTCTAAAATACACCATAAACGATTGACAGAGTTAAAACACTGCTAGTCATCTCCTCATTAATCATCTCCTAATCACCATTCATGGTACCATCCAATATCACTTTCCATAGCTCTTATATCTTCATATTGTTCAGTAGATGTATTGGCATGCCTTACACGTTTTTTATTATTCCAGCTAAAACATTCAAAATAATTGAATCTTATTTTATATTATCTATATATATATACACATATTAAGTATATTAATGTGAGAACGTGATATATTACGCATGCGGTTTCTAGCTGGGGAAATATGTAATGAAATAATTTTAAGCGATGACGGAGATCTGGTTAATATCAATTAATAACCGAACTTCAGCCGTGGAAAAAATTGTAGTTCTTTCCTTGTCCTCATTTGACTTATAAACACACATGCATATCTTATTTATATTTCGACGTCACAAAAATGCCAGTGTCATGTCATATTTTAATTTATTCTTTTTTTTACAACTAGATTCTAAAAAAGTATCTAATAACAATTTGCCTAGCAACTTTATATTGAAATACCGAAATGTCATCTTCCTAATAAATCTACATAATAAATTTGTTTACCAAACAAATGTTAGGAACATGTATTAGGAGATTGAAATATCGGGCGTAAATTAAATTAAAGTTGTTCATTATGTTTCAATTGAAGGTTCATAAATTTAAGTATGTAGTATAGTGATTGCAGTATGTTATGCTGCAAACTCTTACTTGTATTCTGCCAGCAAAATGAAATATATTTGTTCTTTTGTGTGGTGAAACTAGCTGAATTCTTTGGCGAAATTCACTTTGACCAATCTGAATTCTTTCAAAAGCGTAGGCGTAAGAGCGTAAGCCTAATCCCCATTGTCGGAATTTCGCCAGCGGAAACTTTTGTTTTAAACTATCATTGCGCGCATCTTAATTGAAAGCTGGATGGAAATTCGTGACAATTTCAAGCGGCAAGTCTCAGCCTTAATATCTTCTTCAAACTTCTTAAATGAAAATGTTGATAATATCTCGTCCTCGCACACATATTTCGGTTTATGAAGTTTGGCGACGGCAGAGTTTGGACACTCGGCGGGTGACGACAAGAAGCAAAGTGACCGAAAAGAGAAAACAGGGGATGGGAATGCTAATTAGGATAACATAACTTGTAATTGTTTCATACTCTTCTAATTACCAACATTTCTAGTTCTAGCTAATCATTAAAGTTTCTACAGTACTAAACCAAGCATGTTTGGTATATTATTAGTTTGTAGACTAATCAATAAGGGTTAGCTATGAGTAAGTATATTACATACTCGACCCATTACAGAGGTTATCTCTCGCATCTAGCCCTAGCCCATTATATTGTACAGAGTTGTTCTATTAATATTTTATAAGCTTTCTTCTGGTACCACTATGTGGCGTTAAATGCACATAAAATTTGAAATATTCACGTTGGTACGATTTAAGAGGTACTGTAAAGTTTTGGGGTTGAAACAAGGAAGACAAAACTCCAATTGAGTAGCTGAATCTTCCCTTGAGTTTATTTAGGGTAGGTAATATACCGATATGATATATTATTGTTTTTTTATTTAAATACATACCTGTATATTTACTAATCCTGGAAACTGTGTATATTAAGTTTCTTTCCATATAACTATTGTTCTATTTACAAGTTTCTTTTTAAAACGTTACTATTATTAATTTGAAATGATTATTTTGTTGACAGCGATATTTATCTGTCAGTTACATACATTTGAAATATGAAGTGTGTAACTAAGAAATTGTGGTTATCTTTAAAACATAGACTCCGAGATTTATAAAATTGATTATTTTATTAATTTATCTATAAAATATATAGAAAAATTATTAATTCAATAATCTTTAATTTTGGAAGTAAAGTTAGATTTCCGGTTGTCCGATTTAAACCAAAATCTAATGGCTTCTTTCCATATTAGAATAATGTCGAAATACAAGGTTACAAAATTTTCCGAATGAATCGGGAAAATCGGATTCTATGAACCTGGAAACGTGGTCATTTATCAAAATCTCGATATGCGATTTTTAGAGTGATCCTATACCTCCCTAACCAAGGGTAGTGGGAGGTAAAAATGAAGATTGTGTGGATTGCAGAACAACGTGGAAATCTGATAAACAATGAAAAACTAGCAAGAATTTTGTATAAAACTTTAATAAATCACTCTTTTTTTCGCAGATTTAAATAGAATATCCAAAGAAACTGAGAATATTTGTACAAGACCTGCAAAAATTGTGGCAATCGTCAGTCGACGTGACCTGTTTTTGAATACATATTTTATTTTACAACTAAATAGCATATTATCCATTGCTGGATGTGTCAGTCCGCTTTGTAATTATATTTTGTTTATTTAATTGAATAATTTTGTTATTATTATATACTCCTATAATTTATAAATTTTCTTGAATCCTAATAAAATATATTTCAAGGAATTTGCAATGTCCTCATGTAGGGTATTATATAAATCACTATAAAGTATTTTTAACAACCATATAGGTATTTACAGGTAACTCGTGTTACGGAAATTTCAAATCACGTTAAAGCATATGTACCGGGAGTTTTTCTTACCAGCGAACATGGGTGTATGCTATTACCATAATTAAATTTAAAATTATTAACAGCAATGTATTAGCGCGTTGTTATTATTAGTCATTAAACCGTCATCTTTCAAAATGATGTACTTACACAATTCAAGAAAAAGTACAAATCACAACATGGTATAGGTCCAATATATGAGTCCAAGACAAGTTTTCGGTTTATTTACTGCTACTTTTAATAAGCGAGCCAGTCCAACAACTATTTGAAAAATCAAAGTCATCAAACTGACATTTTTCAATATTAGAAATTCTTTTTATCGAAAGGGTCATTTCATTTAACGGTATAATTTAATGTTTCGTATTATGAATTACCTAACTTGTTCTGATTTTTTTTAATGTTGTCCATTAACCTATCCTGTCGACCTAAAATTATTATAAATTTCTCTAATAGTAGATGGACTGGGTCGCTTATTAAAAGTAGCAGCATATACTCATATTGGACTTATCATTTTATGATTGTATTTTTTCTTCAATTGTCTAAATACATTATTTTGAAAGACGACGGTTTAATGACTTTGACCACTCCTGGTCCAGTTAAAGAAAAAAAATACGCCCATGTTCACTGGGTCGCATCGCGTCTACTTAGGAGTGAAGCGGTTTTTTCTACCCTAAACAGAAATTGGTGCATCCTCCTTTTAAAAAGGTTAAATTAATCAACCTTGAGGTTGCATATAGTTTCAACCCAAAAATGTAACTGCATCTACGTCAAAACTTTACAGTGTATTACAGAATATGCAACTAATATGTATTATTTTGGAAATTGGCTGTAACTTCACATTTCAGATTCATCTAAGAAGATCCATTTTATATCCTTGATTGAAAAATAACTATTCTCTGGAATATATAACATCAAATGATTTCAGGACCAAAAAGCAAGTTTATATAGTTTATCTATTTGTAACAAACAACATCCTATAAATAATACACTGCATTCATATTCACTTTAATACAACATAATTTAAAACTATTTAGATTAATCCTTTGGATTTACTCCCCCTCTATTAATTCGCTGTGAAGTACAGGAAGAGTAATTTAGAAATCCGCTTAACTCCCTGTACACTCTGGTTAATAGGTCACTAAAACATACACGCTATATTTATCTTCCGTCTGTTGCAGTTGCAGACATTCATCTCGCTTCATCCTTAACGGATTGACAGCGTGTTTGTAGCAGCGACACTCGTGTTGACACAACAAACACACGTCTTAGCGGTTGATTGACAGCTTTGCTTCAAGCATTAAAGTATTAGACGTGTTGCCACAGAATTAATCGATTAGCTAATAAGTAACATAAGGAAGATCCAAATGATGTCGAAATCGGTAAAGGTTATTCAATTATATTTCAATGTTTTTTAGAATTTTTTTGTTTGTATGAAATGTTTCTGATTGTACATATATATGTGCCGTAGGCATCAGTCTAACCACTACGCAGCTACCATGTAATTAAAACATAAAACAATCAATGCGCTAAACAGGAAATTGCAAAGACTGGTTATGCGCGAGTCAAGCTATACCCTTACTGCATCTGCAGTTGGCTATATAACCGAATAGCTGTAAAAAAATTAATAAATATTTAGTGATCTATGTATTTTTACCTTTCGCTAAGAGATGTATCGGATTCATGCTAAAAATAGCGTATCCAGATTTTAATTAATAAACATGTTTTAAGATCCCACAATCCGATTTTAATATATTTATGATGATGATGTGTGTGTGTGTGTGTGTGTGTGGATGTATGTGTGTGAATGTATGTGTGTGTATGTGTGTGTGGATGTTGGAAGAACGATTTCTCAAAAACTATAATACTTAATATCTGTTTAGCTACATTTCTCAATCGGACATTACTGGGAAGAGCTGAAAAGGTTTTATTCATATAATTTTTATTTTTTTTGAAAATTGTTGTTCTTGCTAGTATTAAAGAAGAGTAAATTCTCTATTTGATACATATTTTATTATATCTTATATAGATTTAGAGATAAAGAAATAATACGTAGATAATAATTTTGACACTTTAGATTGTAATTACTAACTCCATAGCAATAACTATAAGTAACTGTTTATTTGATTGTGAATTTAAAAAAAAATTAAGTCACTCATAGAATTTTAACTCACACCGCAAGAAATAATGCATTTAAAATAACATCAGGCACGAAAATAACACTTTTACCACAGTGTTTATCATACAGATCAGCCTTTTCATTATTTTATGTTATACTGGTTTCTAAAACAACGTTTTTTGAACGATTTATAAAACCAAAAGTGAAACATTAAAGTTCTAGAACATTAAAATATCATTTTACTTCATATTGAATCCTTTATTTATGCGGTATTAAATTGGTCTTGACCTCAACAGGTTCATCCAAAATATCTCAAAGAATATATTTTCATCAATTACAGCGAATAAGATTGTTTACGAAACTAGAAAAAATCAATTTCAGTGTGTCAATCTGTCAAAATTTTGCTAGGATTTTCGAACAATTGCGACTTAGCCTACTTATACAAAAATTCATACTGTTACAAAATGCTGCATATTTCTTTTAATAATTTAATAACTAGAAACCAGTATGACATAAAATGATGTATGTACCTCAGACGAAAAGTGTCTTCAAGGTACTCACAAGTAATTACGGGCGAGGCGGGCAGCCGGGCCGTAAAAAACTTGCTCCTACCTTAAAAATTCACAGTACAGATAACAAAAATTAAAGCTTGTTTATAATTTATATACAAAAGATTTGACGTCTATCAACGACGATAGTCATGCACTCAAAGATTTTAACCTACTCGTCCTACGGGGTCGTGGCTTAAACTTTCTTTTCATGAATAAACATTATCTTAACCGACTTGGTGTATAAATATCTATAAAACCCCTCAACAGGTTTACATCCCATATACAGAATGAGATCATGTATGTATACCAAAGCTGTATTCTTTCGCTGCGTTGGATCATATCCATGTTACATGGATTTAGTAAATAACATATTCTTTCGAATTCTGATCAGTATCCACACCCCAAGCGCCAATAAAAACTTGGATTAGAAAGATCATATCACTTAAGATTCAAAAATGGCGGAAGCGGCGGAAGAATCTGTCATATTTTATAATATAGAAAATTGAAATTCATTTTTCCTACTGATTTTGACAGATACTTGTGTTCTTTCGAATAAATTCATCTGCGTCCACGTGACCTGATCCATACGATCAGTTGGATCTGATCCAACCCAGCGAAAGAATACTACTTAAGACTCGTTGAGATTTCTATTCAGTTTAGTATTGGTTGCATTTCAATATGATATAAATTACATTATGTCTTTACTACAATTTATTTTATATGAGTGTATATCTTCCATTCCATTGAATTTATCCTTTTATGACTGAAGCTTGTCGTGATGATATATTTATTCACTTGAATATGAAGTGTTTGTCTTTTGCACGCGATAGTATCACGATTCCTCGACTCTACAACTTCATGACTTTCAAAAAGCTTGTGCGGTCGCTTAGCTTACCATTCTGCATCAAAATGGAATTGTTAAAAACAATTTTATAATTGTTCTGAAAGTACGAAAAGTTTTCCGTTGGCATTTCGCTAGAAGTATGTGGAGAATTTCTGTGATTTTAATTTCATACAAACAACGCATCGAAATATTCAAAATAAGAAAGAAAACATTATTTAACTTTGAGAAAAAAACTGAAGTAGTTAATATGTTTCTTTTGATGTTATTGAGTTCTAAATATAAAACATTGTGAGAGGAATATTCTTTGAAATTTTTGCAGAAATAAGTACACAAATATATTTCAGAAATGTAAATATTTTGTTTAAAATTATTTTGTTGTTTACCCTCTTTGAAGTAACATTTTTTCATGCATTATTCAAAGAAGGCAGACTATAATACATGCTACAACAATATATTTAACAAGTACAATTGATAAACGGGTAGAGATATACAGGGTGGTGGTGGTTAGGGATGAACATAGGGATTTAACATTAGGTTTTAGTTTTATGCAATTTTCTGCTCTCCTGTTCATATTTCGGATCCTGTTGTACGACCTATTATGAATAAATAAATTATTTTCTTTAGAATTTTTCATACAATACTTAAAAATGTGAATCCACTGTAGTTCGCATATTTCCTTGTATCTCATTTTTACCTCCCGCTACCCTTGGTAAGGGAGGTATAGGGATCATGCTAAAAATCGCATATCGAGATTTTTATAAATTACCACGTTTTAAGGTGCATAGAATACTATCATTCGGAAAATTTCTAAACCTTATATTTCGACCATATTCTAATATTGCAAGAAGCCATTAGATTTTGATATAAATTGGATAACCGGAAATCGCACTTTATTTGTAGCTCGAAATAGTTTTTCTTCCAAAATTAACTTTAAATGTCATTTTTCGCGATTTATGTTATATAAAAATTAAAAATTATTGAATTTTCTAAAAGCATGCATTAACAATTTTTCTACATGTACTTATTATATACAAATAATTATTTTTATAAATCCCGAAGTTTATGTTTTAAAGATAAACACAATTTCTTACACAGTTCATATTTCAAATGTATGTAACTGACAGATAAATGTCACTATCAACAAAATAATTATTTCAAATTAATAATAGTAACGTTTAAAAAAAGAAAATTGTAAAAGAACAACAGTTATATGGAAATGAACTTAATATATATATAGTTTCCAGCATTAGGAAATATACAGGTATTATCATCACGGCATATCACCCATTGCTGAGTGTGCTAATCTGCTTTGTACACAGATTTCGGCAAAGATGATGACATATTTGCATCATGCGGGCTTTTATCAAGCGTCGCCTCATGGGCACTCATTTCTGGCGTGGAGAATGTACCACATGGGTCAATTTTGTGCCATTTAAATTTGTGTTGGTCCCAACAGATTTTTTGTATAAAGATAAAGTAACTTCTTTTCTTCTATTTTTTTTATACTTTCATTTAAAAGACCACGTTTTAAAGTCCCTACAATCCAATTTTAACATTTTCACGATGATGTCTGATGTGTGTATGTGTGTGTGGATACTCTTTACGCTTTAACTCACATAATATCGTTCAAAAAATTTTGAAACCTTGTATTTCTACCTTACTCTTATATGGAAAGATGCCATTAGATTTTGGAGTAAATCAGATAACCGAAAATGGCACTTTACTGGAAGCTCAAAATTGTTTTTCTTCGAAATTTTTAAATCTTATTTTTTCGAGATTTATGTTATATAAAAATTAAAGATTATTAAATTTTGCATTAGTACTTTTTCTATATATTTTATGGATAAATTTATAAAACTATCTATAATTTTAATCCCGGAGCCTACGTTTTAAACACAACTCATTCACATGGTTACACAATTCAGATCTCAAATGTTTCTAACTGACAGATATATGTCACTGACAACGAACTAATCATTTCAAATAATAATATTAACGTTTTATAAAGAAAATAGTAAATGATATTTGTTCTGTGCAGGCGTTTACCAGGCGTCACTTCTTGCGAATCTTGGGAATGGGTTCGATTCCGGCCGACGCCAAATATTTTAGAATTTGAAATGGCACAAAATTGACCCCTGTGGTGCACTCTCCATGCCAGTAATGAATATAGGTAAGTACATAAATAAAATAAATATATCATCACGGGACACGCGTGATTTTATGTATGTATGTATGTATATCATCACGGCATATTAGCGATTGCTGGGTCTGCCACAGGGGTCATTTTTGTGCCATTTAAAATTCGAAATATTTGGCGTCGGTCGGGATGGAACCCGGTATTTATATTTAATTTACTTTTAAGTATTTATATGAATAAAAATTAAATTAAACAGGAGTTGTGTTGGCCACATCAGATTTTAGGACTGTGAATTACTAGGAAAAATGTATACGGTATTTATAGATTTTATTTATTATTCCTTGCTAAACTTCCAAACAATTCAAGCATCGCAACACGTAAAATGTAAAAATAGAAACTTAATTTGCAGCACATGTCGAAAACATAATTCAGACTTCATTTACATCAGGCGTAATAAACCACAAAATTTGCTCTCGTGCCGGTGCTACGTGGCTCTGCCCAACAGCCGTTTCCAATTTACCGGCAAAGCTCATGTGTATATTTTATAAAACAGCCAATTCAATTTTTTCTCACGTATTATGAGTTCCTGCACAGCTTCGCATCTATTGGCTAATCCGGGTATGAAAATGAAATTTTAGGTTACGTCTCTGAACCGCGCAAAAACTTTTACGATATAAACTGCGAGGTTCATGCACACGGTACAGGCACAGCATGTCATAAACAAATGTGTTCACACACGATATATACAACAGAGAATTTTAAACTAGAACACTTTATACCTTGAAAATGGGGCAGTCGGGCATATGATATTTACCCTTTAAATACATCAGTTTTCACCTTCCGTCACCGTAACGAAGGTATTATCTTTGGTCAAAAGATTCGATATTGATTTTTAATGAATAAGCACGTGTTAGAGTCCTTAGAATACAAATTTACTGCTTTTGCGATGATTTTTCTCCTTTGATAAGTCAAATACTACACTTCCAAAATACTAAAAAATCTGTTGTCTTATCAAGGAAAATAAAGCATATGGAATTGGAAAATCACTAAATTTAAAATGAAAAATTATATTTGACATTTATGTACATAATTACTAGCTATCATTCTGACACGGGCCCCCATATTTGCTTATCAAGACCAACAAAGTGACATGGCTGTTCGCGCCCTATTGTATATTAACATTTTATCGTTTCTATGTGAAGAAATGAACAAGATTTGTTCGTATTGACTTATGTGCTTTACTTCTGCAAAAGGATTTAGAAGCTCTCAAAATGTTGTGTAAAAACAATTTATTGTCACTAAATACATCAAAATGTAAATACAGAGTATTATCTAAGTGTACAAAGCTTAACCCATGGTAGAACTGACCCCATAGATAGTAATTCTGGCAATAATATTTGTTTAACATGATTTCTACAAGACTTGGGGGTTTTTAAAACTGACCAAACACGCCATACTTCAAAATTATGTAAAAAAGTAAAAATCAATGTGTTCCATGGAAAAAATGTTACACTTGTCACAACTGGCACAAATATCAAATTATTGGGGTTGCGGCATATTTCAGATTTTCATATTGAAGAATTAAATGTTTATTAACACTGATTGTAAGTAATTAGAATAACAAATAAATAAAATAATTCAAAATATTTTTTCATTGTTGAAATCTCTAGAAAACATACATGCGTACATAAAAATATGTTACACTGAAAAATCTGTTGTGGCCAGCACAATACCTCTCGGCACTTCCGTTTTCGGTCACATAAGTATAGGGCGCGAGCAGTCATGTGACATTATTGGCCTTAACAACCAGGTATGGGGGCCCATCTCAGAATGACAACTAGTAATTATGTACATAGATGTCAAATGTTAGAATTTTTCATTCACGTATTTATTTTTTCATGGAATTTACTTGTCGAGGAAAATAAACCACATGGAATTGGAAAATCACTAAATTTAAAATGAAAAATTATGATATTTCACATCTATGTACAAAATTACTAGCTATCATTCTGACACGGGCCACCATATCTGCTTTTCAAGGCCAACAAAGTGACATGGCTGTTCGCGCCCTATTGTATTTGACATTTCTTGTATACCTACACTCTACACCAAAAACTCTACTTATACCTATTCTTCATATTTAGATTTTTAAATTTTAAATTCATTCTATGAAGAAATTTTGTTTTCTTCTGATTTTTCGAAATGTTTTCAATTCATTCTCGGGATTGACAGTATTTTTGAAAGGTATATGTAATATACCTATAATTTTAAATATTTAACTATTAATACAATAAGAAACATTTATCTGTCACTTACAAACATTTTAATTATTCAATTGGTTTCCATGACATTATTTGGGCTGTGAGATTTATTACAACAGATTATTGTATACCTTATAATTCTTTATCTCTAAATCTATAAAAGATATGATAAAATATTTATATGTATCAGATCGAGAATTTATTCTTCTTTAATACTAGCAAGAACAAAAAATTTCAAAAAATAATATTTAGAAGATTTTTTTTAAGAATCTGCTACTTCCGGTTGTCCAATTATTACCAAAACTTTTTCAGCTCTTCCCAGTAATGTCCGATGAAGAAATACACGTAGTTAAACAGATATTAAGTATTATAGTTTTTGAGAAATCGTCCTTCCAACCTCCCCACACACATACACATATACACACACATACATCCACACACACACACACACACACACACACACACACACACACACACGCACACACACAGACATCATCGTAAAAATATTAAAATCGAATTATAGGGACATTAAAACGTGTTTAATCATTAAAATCTGGATATGCGATTTTTACCATGAATCCAATACCTCTCTTGGCGAGAGGTAAAAAAACAAAAAATGTTATTTAATTGTTACATAACAAATAATTTTATTTTGTTTATATTATTATTATAAATGCGTACACTCATTTCACGTTTGTCGAGATATGAAGACATCAATATCACTAGGTTACTTGAAAAGCTAAAATTTATATAGAGTCTACTAATCTTAAAAAAATAAAATTATTCCAAATGACCGCCATTATTGTGAAAGTACTGATTTGAACTTTCTACTAGAAAAGATGCATATGCCCAATATATAATATCTTAATAATAAATTCAAATTTAAAATTACCAACAAACCCAATTTCCTCCGAAGAGACTTAGTAATTGTGCAAGTTCCATACTTCCAGATAAGTAAACAATACAAGTTGTAGCGAAATCCTAGAGATTATTGCACAATTATACATACTATGCAAGTTTTATCTACACGAACAATTATTTAAATAACAATAAAACTTTACAACTATAACCGAATTAGAGCTGCACTCTCCGTTAATGAGAACGAGAGCTTACAATGGCCTGGACTCGTTCCTTTATCGCAGAGACAAAACATTGTATTCGTCTTTGCCACCTCGGCATATTCCATATGGATAATGCATAAGATGGCGCCGGTGCTCGGGTGCTTTGTTTGAGTGGGACAGACGCGAAGACCCGGGCCTAAGGCGTTGTTTCAAATGCACGGAATATTTTCAGACCGTTTGGAATAATTTATTTTTTGCCGCAAAAAAGAACAAAACTCTGGGTAAGAAAAAAGAGGTGAAATTAAATATTTTATAAGGAAATTAGGACCAGCCGAGGTTTGTGTTTTCATACAATAAAACTTTTAAGACGGATGAATATAAAATATATATACAGGATGTTTTCTTTAAAACAACCATTGCTTTTTTGGGTAAACTAATAACTAGAATATGGTATACGTATATAAAAAAAATAATCAATAATAAGGAGCTAATTTATCAATAATAATAAGCCAAAAATTCAACCAGTGGTTCTCAAACGGTAGAATAAAATTATACTTTTTTAAATGATACTCTATGTATACAATTTTTTAGTCCATTAGATAGACACTGTTTTATACATTAAATGAATAAAACAAAAATTCGTTCTTATGGCGGATATAAAAAATCTGATGTTGCCAGCACACTACCTTCTGTCAATTCTACGTATTTTGTACAAATTTCACACAGATTTTTTTTGCAAAGTATTCTATGAGCGTTTCGTTTTAGGGATATCTTACATCGTACTGAACTGAACCGAACTACTTCAAAAAAGAACAATGTATTTTTTAAAATAAGAAGTAGAAAATAAAAACATATATAGCATTATATTTGTAACATAATAATCTGCTGAATTGGCTCATGGTTATAATCTGTTGTATTACCATATGTGATTTGTTTTTGCCACTTAGCATTAGGTTGCAAGATATTTCTTTATAATTCTTTATCTTTAAATTCATTGAATATGAAAAAATAATAATTAATGGAATATAGAATAACATTATTTTATTTATAAGAACATAAAAAGTCAAAAATAGTATATTAAAGAACGAATGTCATAATTGTCATTTTATTTTGTGAGAAGGAAGTTTGGGTAACGACGCGTAGCGGAGTTGCCCAAACCTTCGAACAAAATAATCAACAATTATGACATGAGTTCTTTATACTATTTTTTCTATTTTGCGCTTTTTAAGATCTTTTTAAATAAAAAATCGTAAATTCAAAATTTAGGGAATTTTGTGTTAGTTGGTAATAATGTGACATTATTTGAAAATTCAATTGTTTGAATTTAAAATTGTCTCGTGTTGTTTACAATCAAATTCATATCAAATTAAAAATGAATACGGACGATTTTTGTGTACTCCAACTGAAATACGTGAAATTACGGAAAATACATTTTATAATTCCAAAAACAAACAATGAAAAAAGTCAGATTTCATTGTCATAAGGAAATATAAAATTTTTACAAGTTACTTACATTTTATTGTATAAAATTAACTGAAAAGGATGTGGAAAGTGTAAAATTATATAATTATACACATCTTATATTTAAAACACTATTTTCTTATATATAAACACTTAATTCTTGTTGACATTTCCCCTACGCCGCCAGTTTGCTTTTGTCTGAACTAATACACAACCTGCGTAACTTTGGCTATGACATCAGCGCCAAAAAGCTCGAACTAATTTGCCGACAGAGTTCACAAATAAATTACATATTTTAAATATCAACAATTAATAGTGTTTTGAACTATTTATGCCCTAAATATATATATAACCATAAATAAAAACCTTAACAATCGTTAGTATCGTTTATTCAGTGAGGTTTGACATTTGATATTTTTTGACATATTTCAGCTATGCTACCAACTTTATAAAAATAAATTGTACTAGGCTGTTACAACACTCAAACGAGCTATTAACGAACTCCTTTGGGTGCTGTAATAGCTTTGTTACAGATGCAAAATAGAAAAATGATATTTAACAGCATCCAATCATAATCAAAATCTAATCAACTCTTCATATGGATGTACGAAAGAGGAATATAAAAGAATTATAATTTTTGGAATTGTAGTATTGGATTTCTCGATGGAGAAATTTTTGTTACACATACACAAACACACACACACGCACGCACATGCAGACATCGTCGTAAAAACAGCAAATTTGTATTGTAGGAACTCTAAAACCTGTTTATTCATTAAAATCTCACCATCGAATTTTTTGACCAAAGACAATACCTTCCTGATCAATAGGTGACTGAATTCGATAGTAAGTTTTTAGTGAATAAGCACGTTTTAGGGATTCTAGAATACGATTTTACTATTTTTGCGATGAAGTCTGTGTGTGTGTGTTTGTGTGTGTATGTAAATGTGTATGTGTGTGTGTGACTATTCTTTCAAGGACGATAACTCCAACACTACTGTTCTAAAAATTATAATTCTTTCATATTCATTTTCTTTACATTCATATGAAGAGCTGATTAGATTTTGGTTATAATTGGTCAACTGGAAATACCTTTATTTGAAGTTATTATCAGTTTTTCTTGAAAAACGGAGTTAAATATTATTTATCGAGTTTTTGTTAATATAAATATTAAAGAATATTTTATTCTCTATACGGTTTGATTACATGTTTTTATTCGTATTAAATAGATATGAGTTAAAAAATTATAAAGTTATTAAATTTCTTAAATCAGCCAGCTATGCTAATTATGAAAACTACTAATATATTCAGATAATTCAAATTGATAGTATAAGAGAAATGATTCGAGTGATAGAAGTCTAGAAATATACAAGAGAGACGATTATATTAGTTTGAACATGTCATGAGGAGGAATGAATAATATATTGTAAGAAGAATGAACAGCTTAGTAATATATGGTAAAAAAATAGAAGAAGACCAAAGAAAAGATGGAAAAATTGTATTGCGGCAGACTTGAGAGAAATGAAAATCAAGAATAGCAACCCCTCACGAATGGGTAAAGCTAAAGAAGAAAAAGATGTCAGTGTCAAGTACAATTTACAGTTTGTTTATGAAATAATTTTACTGGAAATATAGAATCTTTTGCAAGAAAATTCATGTATGAATTTCTATATAATACATAGAATTAACGAAAGGTAATGTGCTGCCCACATCAGATTTTTACTTCTAATTATTGCATTTGCAGAAAAATTTAATGACTAAATATGCAGCATGCTATGCTTTATACTATTGTGACGTGCGCCCCTGTGTTAAGAGTATACGATTGCCGCTACTGGTAGAATATTCCGAGCGATGACGTAATCCCCGCGCCGGAATTACCCAGATGACGCAATCTTCGGCGGCGGAACTGCTAGACGGGTTAATTACACCGTTGGCCTAAATCTATTGTATTCATTGTATTCGGTATCATTATGGCGTCGGAAGGTTCCAGAAGGACACTGGGCTGTATAAATACCGTCCGAACGACAGCGAATATATAGTCTGTGATATAGAAGCAACCAGCAATAAAGTCGGTGATATAAATTAATAGTCTACGAGTGGTAAGCATAAATAAATGTAGTTATATAAATAAATATAGTGATATGAATATTGTTTAAATAAATAATCTTAGTGTTTAAGCATTTAATAATATTCTTAGCCTTAAATTATTGTTTATAATTATTTAATCATAGTGTTAGTTACTTTTATTATCTTTTTTATATTTATCCTAATTATTTATCGTTTAATAAACATATTATTTTAATTAATATTATTTCTCTTATTTTTACTTCACCCATATAAATAAAACGTTACACTATTTATGTATATTTTCTAAAATAGTTTAGGCAACAATGCTTACGGCAAATCTGTTTTCCCTTGTTAAACACCAGTGACCCAAATTTCATGTTACATCCTGATCCTGTGTATAAATAAATAATTGATAGTCTTCAAAGTTACACACCCCGTAGTGACACATGCCAAGAGTACAATTCTTCATTACAAATCCTTCTCTATTAAATCAACATCTCTTGGCAAACAGCGCTGGAGACCGTGGAGACAGAACACGGTAGCTTACAGCTTACCTCCCTCATTAATATTCAGCAGGGAGAGCAAGCAGCATCCAGATCACAAATCCAAACACATCATTCATAAGCCCTTATTGAAAACATCAGCAGACAGATAAGGGTCACACAGGGACCGGGGTGTGTGCAGAAATGGACAATGTCCAGAAACCCTGGTCGCCGACCTAGTGAAAAGTCATGTAGTGTTTGTCACGTTCACCAGGGCTACGCGTGCAAATCTCACGTTAGCGCTGAAAGCCATTAGCTTTTCACTTGATAAGGATCAACCGCAGATGGAGACACTGTTGCTGGAATTTCAATCGATCCTAACGACTATAATTCAGATAAATGAATGGAAAGGATTGGAAAGTAAAAGATAAGAATTTTCATTACCATTCAATAGTAACGTTATTGTTAAGCTTATAACATGATTTATACCATTCAATTTTCTTTTTATCGATAAGGGAAATTGGCAGAATTTTGCACTAATGCCTTTATACCAATCTGAAATACAATAGAAGAAAAATAATTAAATTGGTACGGTCACCTAATGAGAATGCCGGATGCAAGACAAGTCAAACGAATATGGACAACAAAACAAACTGGGAAAAAAGGAGTTAAGTTAAAATATCTGTTGCGGCCAGCACAATACCTCTCGCCACTTCCGTTTTTGGTTATCATGTGACATTGTTGGCCTTGACAAGCAGATATAAGGCCCGTGTCAAAATGACAATTAGTAATTATGTACATAGATGTCAAATGTCGGAATTTTTATTAAAAATTTCAAGATTTTCTAAATTTACGCAGTTAATTTGTCACCAGGAGTGTGGAATTTACTTGAGGAGGGAAATAAACCACATGGAATTGGAAAATCACTAAATTTAGAATGAAAAATTATGATATTTGGCATCTAAATACAAAATTACTAGCTCTCATTCTGACACGGGCCACCATATCTTCTTGTTAAGGCCAACGAAATGACTGCTCGCGCCTTATTGTATTTAACATTTCATTTATACCAAAAAATCTACTTATATCTATTCTTTATATTTAGATTTTTTAATTTTAAATTCATTCTATGAATTTTTTTTGTCCTACTCTTCTAATTTTTCGAAATGTTTCCAATTCATTGTCGGGTGTGAAAGTATTTTTGAAGGGTATATGTAATATACCTATAATTTTAAATATTTAACCATTAATACAATAAGAAATAATATAATGTATGTACTTCCATGAAAAAATCTTCACTAATGTCTCTGGATTTTTGATACTGACATTTATCTGTCTGAGAAATACGTTGTTAATTAAAAATAAAGTAACTAATTTTGAATGTTATTGAATTTTTAAAATTTATACCGGTAAATACAAGATACGTATGCTTTTTTATATTATTCAGTAGTTTTTGAAAATTATGTGTTAATCTTTATATTTTCTATTGTAATAAACGTTAACATATTTCACTTTAACTCAATTATATTCTTTATTTTAACTAGTGTTCATTTCTCTACCTACAATTGTATGGGGCAGATGAGGACATACTACATTGTTATACAATAAACATAATTCCTTTTATTTGTAACGTGTTGTTCTTTTTTCATCATTGCGTATTACTGACGTATATATGTATGAAATTTACTATATTCTTAAACTTAAACAGAATGGATGGAGGAAAACTTATTTTATTTCTTTAATAACCATAGCCATTTTTTTTCTATTACAACGCTTCCAATTATAACATAACACCCTATCCATACTACTCCAAACTTACTCTGAATATAACTCTCATAAATATTAATGTTACTTCCTTCAAAACACCCAGAAAAATCCAAAAATAATCAGAATCGGAAATATTTATGTCATATTCTAATACTCATGAATTATAACTATCAATTTGCATACGAAATTGTTTCAAAATTGACGTCCATGGCCGTGTACGGCACTATTTTTTCTCATACTGGGAAGTTTTAATAGTAACCCAACCTGTGTATTATTCCGAACCAGTCGTCGACCCAAAAACACATTAGGAAGTGCTGAACGGAAGACGGGAGGAAGTAAAGTGATTAGAAGAAGAGGGAAAAAATTCGAATTCTTTCCACTTCCTCTGGCTGCTTCCGCGACCTCTACGTCACGGTTATCTCCGTCTGATAATATTTAAACAATGGATGAGTTTCCACCCAATGAATGCATTGCTCCAGTTTGCTTTTTCTTTCATTTCCATACACACATCATGAGGGATATGTGGAAGAATAAATAGAGTGCACAATGAAGGATAATTGGAATTTTTGTTGATTTTATAAGAAGGGAGCGAATTTTACAATCAAATCTGGCAAATATTTAATGTAAACAATGTTTTGTTTTAATGGAGAATATGTCGATATCAAAATAATAATTTATATTCGTATCATTCCGTTTGCGAAGAAAATTAAATATTTGCAAGAGTTAAAAATAAAGGGCTTTATGGAAAAAAGATATGGATATAGAGAACTGATATAAACTGATTGAATATATTGAATGACTAATTTTTAATTATTTGTACCCTTACAATAAAATATTTAAGACTTTTCTATTTATAATTTTATATGAAATTCACGGCGTCATATTGCCTTAACATCTAACCGTATTTTATACTGTGACATATACAAGAAAATTCACAAGTTTTAGATTTATTGGACCAGAAATGCCATACAGAATGATACAATAAAGTTATGATGTTCAAGTTTTAATCTTCAAATAGATGTCATACGTTACTATATAAAAAGTTACACCATTGGGAAGAGATTTCTTTTTTTTAGTTGTTAATAATTACCCGAAATCTATATCGTAGTCGAGATTTTCCCAACAATGTATAATTAATAGTGTTCTTTTTTTGCAGACGGCGAAAATATAATAATTATTTTAAATTATATAGAGGATGATTTATCGGTCTGTTCTTTTTCTAATAACTGGATTATTTTAAATATTTTATATTAAAGTTTTTATAAATCTGCAGTATAGGTTTTTCTACAGGGTATTCCGTTTTTACGCAATGGTATGTAATATTTTTAAATGGAACACCTGTACATGTATTCAAATTTGAAAATTTCATGAAATTACTATTCAATAATATAAAATAATTTATTATTATTATATTTTAAAATACTATGCGGAATAATTCAAAACTTACATTTTTATTAAATACCCTTCATTCTCAGCGAGGTCCATGAATTTCTCACAATTTTTTTCTTGGTTTATGGGTGCGCACATCTGCTTTGTTCTCAAATTTCGGTAATGAGGATTACATATTTGTACCGTGCAGGCGTTTACCAGGGGTTACCTCATTGGCACTTATTGTTAGCGTGGAGAATGCACCACAGGGGTCTTTGTGCCATTTAAAATTCGAAATACTTGTCTCAGGCACACGACCACAAGACTCCGCTAATATAACATATGATTGTTCCTATACTATTAGATAGTAAATTTCATGTACTTTTTAAATTTTAATAAATATATAGGGTATTCCATTTGAAAATATAAAGTTACATACCATAGCGTAGATAAACCTATAGTGCAGATTTATAGACATTTTAATATAAAACAAACTTCGTGTAATTTTTTTTTTATAATATTTAAAATGATCAATTAAATAAAAAAGAACAAACCGATGAATTAACCTAGATAAATGAAACAATATTGGTTGTGGCAAAGTATAACTGAGAACAAAATAAAGTCATTGTGAAGAATAAAATACGTTTTAAAGTTAGAGCACAAATATTTTCTTAAAGGACAATAACTTTTATATAAATAATTTAAAACTTTTTTGGGAATATAACAATGTAAAACAACATTTTGTCATTGTCACTCTTTCTGGAAGATATAGTTATCGTATGTAAGCACTTCATTTTTAAAATAAAAGTAATTGTTCAAAAATTACTTACAATTCGACATCAATGGATTTCTTTTATATAAAAGAGTAAGTACTAACCTGCAACAAATAAACATAGGTTAGTATTATGCTGTAATTATAATGGAATATAAACGAGAAAATAATTATAAACACGTATGCATAAATTAACCAATAATCACGAGAGCAAAATTAAGTAAGTGTGACAATAAGAAAAAAAAAGAAATAAAAAATTCTTTAGTAAATCTACTATTCGAATCTCGTATTAAATTTCTGCATACATGAAAGGGCTACAAAAGATATTCAGATGTGAAATCTGAGATAAAGAAAAAGAGTAGAACAACAAATATTTGCAAATACCATACGTCAAGTATATTGATGAAAACTTCCATATGGATTTAGCAAGATTACTTTTTCAACTTTTATTATTCCGTTGTACATATTGAATGTTCATATTTTGTATCTACTTGTTGATTATTTTACCGAGAAACAAGATACCTACGAAATTGATTTCAGGGCTCTAACATGGAATTGGATAAATTCTCATTTTGAACAGGCAGTGGAAAAAAGATCAGTGGTAGTCGGTACATATTTTGAACTGAATCGAAATCTCAATCATACAGTATTTACCTTACAAAACCGACGTTTCGGTACACATTTATATCTTCATCATACATATAATCATGTACACATACAGACTGTAACAGAAATAAGTACATTAAATTTAACAAAACCTGGATTGAAGAAGTGAAAAGGGCACTGGAAAAGAGGGGCGTTAAGTGGGAAGAAGCTAGACCTTAAACCAGAGTCAGAGAAGAATGGAAGAAGATATAGAGAAGAAAACCAGAAGAATAGCCAAGTACCTAACACCCAGCCTTACACCCGAAAGGGTAGAAAGGCATTAGGATTAAGTAAGTAAGTAACTTTTTTTCGAAATCACATTTTTTTAGCATTTTTACTCCTCCATATATTAACGAGTCGTTTAGGTATTTTCAAAATAATTTGATCAAGTAGCAATAACAATGAAACAATTGTTTTTGACAAAAGCGAGTTGTCAACTTTTTCAAATAAAATTTGACAAATAAATCGATTAATAATTATTAAAAAAATGTCATGATCAGTACAAAAAATGCCTGCCTTTGCGGATAACGAGTATACAGATATTGTGCTGACCTATGCTGACGCTCAGAGAAACGCTGCCGAAGTCCATCAAAGTTATTTGGCATGTTTTCCGAATCGTCATCTAAATGTTCGCACCTTTGTACATGTATGTAAATAAAATAAATAAATTTCCGAGATCATGAATCCTTCAAGCCTGCTGCTCAACATCGTAGTAGAATACGCCCTGATCACATAGAGAATATTGAATAGGTTTCTGAGCGTCAGGGTCTAGTACTCGAAAAATAGCACTACAACACAGAGAGTCACATATGACAATTTGGAGGATATTGAAAGAACAGTTACACCATTTCGTCGATGCCTTCAGTCATTAGCAATGACGGTAGCCATTTTGAATATTTAGTGTGATTTCATTTATGCCTGCATCACTTTTAATCATCTTTATGCGTTCTTGTTCCGTCATTTGTAGAGTTGTTCTTGGTCAACTGCACCCTATAAATATCCTCATGTTTGGATTGTCCAACTTGTTGTAACATAATAATTTAACGTATTATTTATTTGTTTCCTTAATCGAGGTATTCTATTCTACTTGTATCTTTTATCTTCCCTGATTTGTGTATAGTTTCATCTTCTTGAGTATCTGTCAATTTATTCACAAGTTTCTAATATTTCATGATAAAATTCATTCTTTTATTGCATTCAGTCACAGTCACAAGGTCACACGCGTAGATAGTCCCATTTTGAATTTTGCCATTATGCAATGCGTACGCGTTCTACTTTTCCGACATTCAGGTGTTATTTTATTCGACCATAGGCGGGTAGAGATATTTGCGAGAAAACTTAGAAGAATTTTAACTCAATATCTATGTGTAGAAGGTTTACAAAAAAAAGTTATTAAGAAATATTGTTACACTCGACGAGTTATATCACTGGTTAAATTTAATGTACTTATTTCTGTATAAATGCATTCATTTCAACGAATGTATGACAGATTTCGAGATATTGCTCGTGTTCAACCGGATTAGCGCCACCCAGCGCTAGACTAGCAAAGTAATTGAACGGTTCGCTAGAATATAGCACTAATATAGCGCTAGAAGAAATAGCTAGCGGGAAATATTTCGCTAAAACATCTAGCGAAATAATGGGCAGCTGCATGCGTCATGTTTGGTTGCAACGAACGTCACTTTCTAACAAATTTACTACCTGGTTAATAATAGTTACTTCAGACGCTTCTTTTAATAATGCAAGTAATAATTTCCATTTTAAAATGAAGTCTGCAAGCTTTCAATATTATATAGATAGAACTGTCAGTTATTTTCTTATTTAAGCAGCGCTAGCGCGCTACGTTTAATAAGTGAATATCGCTTAGTACGCATCTAGCGCTAAGAAATAGCACTAATTTTCACTCCATATTAACACTATGTACCAATTATATTATTTTATTATTACAATTCCATATTATCAAACCTACTATCAGTATTTTCTTTAGTGAATATTGTGTCTGTCTTCAGGCAATAAATCATAATTCTCTTTTCATTTACAATGTTAATTATACTTTTCAAACCCAGTGCAGGTCTTTTTCATTTCTCGAGATAAAATATAAATTTAGTTCCGTGCGAGAATGAAAGTTTTATAATTACACTCTGCACGCATTCCAAATTAGAATAGATCAAGGTCAGAGCAATTAAAATAAGCAATTCAATAGAGCAAAGTTTCACTATTATAAATGCTCGTCATGATAAATATGGAAATCGGAATCATAACATTAAATACATACACACTGAACCAGTTTTCCCGTTAATAATTATTGTACTCGTATATCTCTCTGAAAGTTCAGAAGTAATGCTCTTGCGGTAAATACAATTCATACTAATGATAACGGATGGTTCAAAACTAGAGTCAGGACAAACTGGAGTGGGTTTATTTGGTCCAGGTTACCAAATAAAGGAATCCACAGGCACCAGTTCCACCATCTTTCAAGCAGAGATCTACGCAATAAGTCTCTGTGCTCAAATAAACCTAAACAAAGTCTCAAAGGGGCAACAATCAACATTTTGTCAGACAGCCAGGCTGCTTTAAAGGCATTAAGTGCCTTCACTTGTGAGTCAAAGCTAGTCTGGAATTGCACGAATACCCTAAATATAACCACGGCACTTTGTGGTGGGTACCGGGGCACGAGGGAGTTCTAAGCAATGAAAAAGCAGATGAGCTCACTAAAAAGGGAACTAAACAACCGTTTTACGGGCCTGAACCTTCTTGTGGACTCTTGAAAAGCCATATAAAGAAGGAAATCAAAAACTGGGATGAAGCAGCCATAGCCTCATATTGGAGAGACATTCCGGGCCTTAGTCAGTCGAAGAAATTCATTTCACCCTCGTTGACAAACACCAAAGAGCTATTAGCTCTGCAAGAAGGACCTTAGAACTATGACAGGTATCTTTACTTGTCATTGTCCTCTGAAATACGATCTATGTAAAATTGGTATAGCTGAAAATAATATCTGTCGACTCTGCGAAGAGGACGAAGAAACTTCGGAACACATTGTATGTGAATGTCCAGTTGTGGCCGTAAGTAGACTTAACCATCTTGGTAAAAGGTACCTCGCGGCAAATGATATCGGGAAACTGACTCCTGGAGCAGTAATTGGCTTCTTAAAAACTCTGGAACTACTTCCAGAAAACTAAGATAGGGCCATGTTACAACAGATCTTATAGGTCGCAGTGATAAAAGCGGTAAATAATACTTAAAGTTATTTTCCAAGGCAAATTATTTGCCCAGGAAAAAGCTAATAAACTTAAAATAACTATTTATCTGCACATTTTTCATTTTATAATTCTCCCATTCATCAATCCTATCTACCTATGTACAACTATGATTATCACTATCACCATACTCTGTGCTGTAGTAAAGCATGGTCTATGTAGCAGATAAGGTACAAAGCCGTATTGCGTACACCAGAGCTGCGAGGCTTATGTATTATTCATCGGAACGGTGTGGAGTCTGTCATAATAATTTGAACAATTGATTAAATGCTGTAATTCGCTCTGAATTAGGGTGGGAAGATGCTAGTTACGAGAGAAAACTACACGATGGCAAATGGCAAACAAAAACAATTAACTTCTCTACTGAAATTACAGTGGTGGTGGATCAATGGTTAGCATAGAAGCTTTGTAAGCGAAATTTACGGATTTGAAGTTGGAGGTTTAAATTCCGCAACTCAACTACTATAAATTTCATCAACCTGCATTGGCAATATCAAAACAAAAATGGGATGGTGTATACATTAACGCTTGCATTAATTATAATTTAGCAGAAGTAACGTATTTTGTAAAATAAAAAATCTATTGTAGCTCGCCAAATGAGTATGGACTGATGCTCAACTCTTTCCCTTCTTCGCACCTGCCCCTTGCCCAGCGAGTTAATTAAAAATACAGACCGACGAATCACCTTGTATTTAATACCAACAGATAACCATCAATTTTTCAAAATACTGGAAATTAATGTAACGTAACGTTATTTCTCAAAAACTGATAAAATATAGAATATATTACTTATATTGTTTTATTTTTATGGTTATAAACAATAATGTTGTGTGACAACTTCTAAAAAAAATTTTGTGTTTATTATAATTAATAATGACAAAAATTGAAAAATATTTCTTTCGTCTTTTATAAAGAAGAAATGTAAAGTGATATATCGTTAATCCACGTAGATAAATCTTAGAGTTAAATATCATTCTCATTCTCAATTTCATTTACCTTTGCTCTGGGGCAAATTAATTTGCTAATTTCACTTTGAGTGTTGAATAAAACACTTAAGCACGTGAAAAGCTATTGTTAAATGTGTTTCATTTCTTTACCGATACACTCAACTCCTGGGCAATCGCCTCTCGGCCTCGGCCAATAACTGATTAACCGCCGCTTAAAACAGACAGCGGAAAACGGAAAACCTAACCTCTAAGCGGGAAACGTTCGCACTAATGTTCCGTTAAATTCAGCCCGACAAAGGATGGACCGTTTACAAACGCACCTCGTTCGTTATGTAACCCAAGCGAAGCGCCACGCGATCTGTCAATGATTTCCAGCGTTCTTTGTTATTTATATAACCCTGTTTACAGAAGAAACAGAATAAATCCTAATCCTATTACAACGGATCACCCAAGTGAAATGTCAATCTTTGTAAAATGAGATAAAAATACAACCAAAACGATCGGCTTATTCTTTTCCAATAAATACAAATACATGTCAAATATATCAAAACAAGTTATTGTGAACAAAGAATACGTCAATTTTTAATTCGAAATATTGGGATTTATTGTCGAAGAAAAATTTAAAAGATGGCCTGTATTATTTACACGTGTAAAGCTATATACAGAGTATTCATTATAAATGGGCCACCATTTCTATCACGAGAACTATAACAAAAACGGTTAAATGGGCAAACAATTCCTATTTTACAAGACAAAATTTATAGAAAAGAGAATTTTTATTTTCGGACAGTGGTTTCCAAAATACGGGTCCAACTTATGTGTACAGGAAATAATTACATACGAGCCCAACCCCAAATATATTTGTACCCTCTGATAAAAACATATTAACAGCAAGAAGAAATAAATTTTTCGATTACAATAGTTAAGATTATATTTAGGCAATTTTTTATTTTATGTATTAATAAAGTGTACTGGATTCAGATATAATGACCGCTAGTATGAACTAGTGATTAAGGGTGATTAGCGAGCATTTGACTAGCATTGTTTTATCCTTGTCAATCTTTTATTTATTATTTTAGAGAAAAATATTTCTAATAAAAGATATAGAAAAAATAATTGCACACATCTTTTATTTGAAGTATTTTTCTCTAAAATAATAAATAAACGATTGACAGGGATAAAACAATGCTAGTCAAATGCTCGCTAATCACCCTTAATCACATGTTCATACTAGCGGCCTATGTTATTACCTAAATTTATCATTTGAATAATAATCTACGGGCAAATATATGACAACAGACACGTGCTAATTTTTTTAGTTCCAACAGTAAATAATAGATTATTTATGTTAGTATTATTTATAAATCTGAAGATAAAGGAAACTGACAATATATTCAATTAATTACTATATTAAATTTCATTTTTTTTTTAGTAAAATTATTTGCAAAGTGATATTTATTTACTAAAGTACCACCTACAATTATATTAAAAACAAGAATAAATAAATTTCTGGATGCTATGATTATTACTCCAATTGAAAAAAATTTGATATGGTGTATTAATAGAGTGTATAGAACTTGAACACATAAATAGCTAATATAAGATTGCGTGTCCGATTATTAATCTAGTATGTTAATAATAAAATTTCAGGTATACTCATACTCGTATGATAACAGCAGACGGCGAGAGAAATCCTAAGGAGAATGTTTTTAAAATGTAGTTCATTTGTTGCAAATTTATGCCCCTCGCCACAATCTGTGGCACATGCAAATGCAGATACCTTGGAGACAGATCCAACATGCATACGTCAGATATTAGATGTGTCGCAATGCGTTCATAATGACATCATGAAACCGCACCATGAATTTCTAATGCATTTGTTTATAGGTCAGCCTAGATATTGGATCATTTCACTACGCGAACCATTATCCACTTTATTTATTGTTATTATATACCACATCGTAAAGTGTAGTAAAAGTAAAATGTTGTGTATATGAGAACGCGCTGTACCGGCTTTTATGGTTACATACTAAACTTTATACTAATTTAATGCGGGCATATATCATATGAATATATAATAATATATCATCATTATAAGAGATAAAATTAAAGCACCATAATAGCATATTGATTACCATCAGTGATAGTAATGAAGCCCATATTACAGTATGGCATGTTCTGTATCAAACACGATGTTCGTATAATATACAAACAAACATTACACAAATTTAAACTACATACAAAAAATAATGAAAGATGTCCGATCAAGGTCATCTACAAATTGTATAAATTAAGATTTTAGCCCCGCCCATTCTGTCAAATTCAATAGTGTCGTTTACTTAGTTTTTTGAGGGTACATAAAATATTACTGTTCTTTTATTATTATAACAATTATGTTACATAAAAGCATTCAAAATTTAAAACGAAGTCTACTGGTAAGTTTATTAGCAAATTTAAAACCAAGGCCGCGAAACAACTTAATTTAAAAAAAAAAAAACTGGGCAAAACTCCAAACTTCCAAACCGCTGATGCGGGCGCGACTTATTCTCGCTGTCATTTAATGTCATTTTTAGCCTGTCAAAATATCAATGAATCATTGATTATTGTCAGTGTTTCTTCGTTATATTTATATATTTTTTAATTCCGCAATTTAATTATTTCCAAAAGAAATGTAGCTTTTGTATTTTTATTTGAGGAATATGTTATTTTTCTAACTTTTTTATTAACTGGTGATACTAATTGTTTTTCATATTTTCCTAAATAATTACCTTCCGTCATCTTTAGGTAAGGAAGGTTTTGTTTGTGGTCAAAAAAATTGGTGATGAGTTTTTAATGAATAAACACGCTTTAGGGTACCTAGAATACAATTTTACTATTTTTACGATGATGTCTGTATGTATGTTTGTGTGTGGTTGTGTTTTTGTGTGTGTGTGTGTGTTGAAAATTTAAGTAATATATATATACATATATATATATATATATATATATATATATATATATATATATATATATATATATATATATATATATAAATATTTTAAAAAGAGTTTGATGGATGATCCTATTTATTCTATTTAATGTTTTTTTTTGCCTCACTCTCACTTATGTTGGTAAATTTTTTTATCTGTTTTTTCCTATTACTATTGTACTAGGTGAATTCAGTCACTCACTTCTCACCTATAAGTTAACAACTTTTTTTTAACTGTTCTTGTGTTGTTCTATATAATTTTGTCTTTCAATCATTTTAAAATGTATTACTCAAATCTAAATTTATAAAAAAATCTTTGTAATGATTTACTCATTTTGTTTTTTTATTATTTCTGGATTATTACCTGGTTTGTCTCAACGGTCTGTACTATTTTATGTACAAATCTTTAATTATTTTGTAATTGTGTGATTCTAAAATGTTTTTTTTTTGTGTTTTTTGCATTATACTTGTAGATATACGAGGGTCATTCAAATATAAACGATCCTTTTGCAAAAGAAAATTTATTTTACATTTAGGCAGAAATCACACTTTGTAATTATTTTTCTATATAGTTCCCCTCCTTAGTTATACATTTTTCCCATGGAACAGGTAATTTTTTATGCCCGTTTCGAAAAATGACTTTGGGCGGGTATCCAACAAATTGCGCACAAACTGTTCAACTTCTTGATCGTTCGCAAAACGCTCTCCTCCAAGTGCTTCCTTGAGAAGTCCAAACATGTGAAAATCGCATGGTGAAAGATCAGGACTGTAGGGAGGGTGGTCAAGTGTAGTCCAGTGCATTTCAGCCAATTTTTGGGTTGTTAGGACTGCAGTGAGGAGTCCTGCATTGTCATGCTGACGGCGCCTTTTTGACCGATATGCAGCTCGTACCTGGTCAAGAATGTCACAGTAGTAGGCAGCGTTTATTGTGCGACGATCGTGAAGAAAATTAACGAGTAAAACTCCTTGAGAATCCCAAAACACAGTTGACATCACCTTCCCGGCCGACAAGCGAGTTTTGGCGTCTTCGGTGACTCACATTTTCTACTTTTTCACGCTCTCTCTGCACTCACTCTGCACACCAGGCTTGCACTCGTGGCTATGAAAGTGTATTCTCCCCGAAGTGTGCACGCATTCGGTCCCGAATTTCGGCTGGTTTAACGCCTTCATTCGTTAAAAACTTTATAATGATGCGTTGCGCAATCGACAGATGAACCTCTCTTTTGCTCATTGTGAGGACAACTAACGAAACCGGTCGGGCGGTCAGCTGGGCCTTGAGTCATCTGGAGAGAATCCTCCCCTACCTTTCCCGATGCTTCGCTTACCTCCGACACACTTTCTAAGCCCTCAGCAGTAAAAGGCTCGTTTATATTTGAATGCCCCTCGTAATTGTAACACAATATTTTATTGTAGAATCGTCTGAGGATGGTTTAATTAATTGTCGAATCGCAAATAACCATTTTTCTCGTAAATGAAGAGATATAGTATCATTTGTATCACATTGAAATACACAATATTGTTTCATATTTATTGTGTTTAATACCAATAGGGAATACAATAGAAATGAATGAATAAAAAAATATTGTAATACAATAATAGTAAATAAATAACACAAACGAATGCTAATTGAAAACTACGTTGAGACGTGAAACGAAATAACAAACCACATACTACAAAAATGACAGCGAGAATAAGTCACGACAAAACGGCGAGTTTGGAATTAGAGTTGTTTCAAGTGAACATCAATCCTAAAATTTATTTCTAAAATACCCTTCTTAGTTGAGAATAATTAATTTTTTTTTAAGTTGATATCTTTACGGCCAACACTGTATCTACTAAAAATTGACAACATTTAGATAATTAAAATAAATAATCTTTCAGAAAACAAGTATACCTAGTAGAAAATATAGAAAGACCTCATTCAAACTCCCTATGACCATATGTCTGTTTACACATATTACACACACTTCCCTTCATCTCATTGTCGATGTCCACCAGCCTCTCTATGGGGGTGTGGACCCATAGCGTCGGTGCCACTGGACGACCGCAGTTACCGGCACAGCTCGAGATCCGCATTTACACAAATGGATTACTGGGCATTAGGACAAGAGACCAGCAGGCGACGATACAGGACCACACTTGGATTATTTCATTGCAGGGGAGTATAGTGCAGCAAGGGAATTAAACAATACATGCAAGAGTAGGGAAGCGATTAGTTTGCATGGCTAACTAAGTAAGTTTAGATGAATGTGTAGTTTGTAAAGTTGAAACGAAAGATTGCATAATGAACTGATAATGGGGTAGTTTCGCCTTTTTTGATTCTTTTATTAGAAGCAAGTATTTTTAAATTTAAATTTTCCATATTTTTTTATTTTGCACAATTTTTGTTTTTAAATGAGAAAAAAATACTAAAAATACCGGACATATCTATTCCCGCCACTGTGACGTTACTCTTGCTGCTTCCGTTGCAACTTAGTTCCGACGTGCTGCTCGAAGTATGACAAACATATTTTTCGACGTATGTCGTGCGGGGTAAGGGGAACTTGTTTGTTAGGTTAGATTGCTGTCAAGTTACATCCCTTCGCTCCAAAACGACACTAGCGACATTTTCGGCTTTAAATAAGTAAGCGTGATGTCACAGAGAAGAGGTCGATTTGAATTATTAATATTTTAAATAACTTTTTTGAAATATTTACATAATAAATGGCGAATTTTATTGCTGTATATATCTTATTATGAGTCATATATTGTAAACAAATAAAAATTTCATTAAATTTTAACATATGGTAACTGTCCAATTGTGTGGTACTTGAATTTTTCCAAAAATTTTTGGTGCCATTATTTCAATATGTTGTAATCACGATAAAATACTTCAAGTATCGTGATCTGCAAATTTTATACAAAGCCTTTTACATTTAAAGAAATTTGACAATATACACTCCTGGCCAAAAAGAAAACCGGACACTAAAAAACGTTTTTAACGACTTATAACAAATGAAATATGGGTTTATTTGTTATTTTTATATTAAAATATGAACAACTGGTCTGTAAAGTAAGATTAGAAAATTAAACATATGTATCAAACACTTTATTTATTAAGAAAATAAAGAAAACTAAATCTGTGCAAAATTATCTGTTTTTAAAAATTCAATCATAACTATAAATTCTTCAATTATTGTTAGTTAATGACTCTTGGTGTGTAGTATATTGCACTCTTAGTACTTATAATACTGAATGTGAATAAATTTGTTACAATTCAATCCGAAAATACAACCTGAACAGAAACTTCAGGTGAAGATGATCACATTATTGAAAACATCAATGCAGCCTTGATTATTCCCAGAAGTACTGCCAGAAATGTAACTGAGCGTTATTATCAAATAGGAGAATACATCAGATGACGAATATCAAGAACACTATGCATTACAAACCTGATTCAAAAATCGATTTATAGCAATATTTGTACTACAAGAATGGGTCGTACTACCAACTGTTGTCTTTTGTCAAGAGGCAGATGTTCGTGCAATTGAAATTTCTGCAGGATCCGTTCGCTGAAAGTTATGCAAATATTGCTCAAGTCCTAGGATATTCGTTGCTTGCCCAGCTGTGCTCGTAGCACGTTGAGTATAGCGGCTACGTTTTGCGCGAGAACATAGAGACTAGGCAATGGAGCACTGGAGGTCCTTATTGTTCATATATGAATCCCATTTCTGTCCGTGTTCAATAAATGGACAAGAATGCGCATGGTCAATATCAGGAGAACCGTTTTCAAGATATTACAAACCCTGAAAAACACCATTTGACAATGATAGTAAAATGGCATGGGTTGGTATTTCGATGTATTGAAATATTAAGCTAGTTTTGAATAAATATGTTGCTTTGGCGGAAGTTCTATAAATTAGAAAATGCACAGCTGCCTCCGCAGTATCTTTTGCTCCATTTCGAGAATTTAATCTTAAAAGTTGACAACATGCGTCCTAACTTTGCACACATAACAAAGCAGCATTTAAAATAAGTCAATATTCGATTATTACAATGGTCAGAGCGCAGTCCTGCCTTAAATTTCTGCGAATAATATGGAATTACGTTAAGGCAAGGTGTTCAGCATCGATAATCCGTACCAAATGGAAAAATAATTATCACGAAAAGTTACCAAATGTATTGAAAGTTTACCAAACCATGTGGTAGAAGTCTTTACAGTTCGGGGAGGCAATACACACTATTATTTACTCAAAATAAATCGTATTTTAGCTACAAAATGTAAACAATAAAGAAAAATAATTTTGCTACTGTTATTCATTTTTCTGTTTCAGTTCCTTTTCTTAATAAATAAAGTGTTTGCTAAATGTTTTTTTATTTTCTAATTTTACTTTACATATCAGTTATTCATAATTTAATAAATAAGCCCTTATTATGTTTGTTTCGCGTCGATAAAAACTTTTTTTAAGTATACGTTTTTTTTGCCAGGAGTGTATTACTAATTTTATACTACTTTTCAATGGATGTCTATCAATAGAAATCGTGAATTTTATCCAACACCGACTCATAATATACTTGTTACTATGGTTATTTGAAATAACTAATGTATATTACTCACTCCGTGAGAGAATATTTATAAAAAAGTAAAAAAATTCAATCATTTAAAATAAACTGTATAAATGCTTCTTTCAATCATTTAAGGAATTTAAATTTAGTGTGTTCATTGCGCAATCCATCGTTCTGAAAGTAATGAAAGTGATATTAGTTCGGATTGTGATAGAGAATGATTGCAGTTTTGCAGTAGTGGTAGTCGTAGTTGGAGTGCTGAATGGAAATCTGTTTGATATTTCACATGCTGTACCAAATTGCCTGACCCAGTTTCAATTTAGTCGGTCTTGGTAACTCGGCATCGGAATGACCTAGCACTATTCGTAGGTACATACACCTCCTAGACTTTAGAGTCGCGTGCGCTATGTACGCTTTACCTTCCAATTCAATAAACTTTAAGTTTTCAAGCCAACTTCCAGACACGCACCAGAGTTCCATCATATTTTATACATAATTCATTTAGAACTCCGCCAAATTCACATCGCGTACCTGTGAATTTTGAAAGAGAAAACCAAACATACACCGGCATTATCACAGCGGCGTTTGGAAATTTGCAGGAGCTCAGCAGTTTAGTCAATACTTACCTATGAATGGTATCTATGCTAAATATATTACTGCCAAAAAAAACTGCATGGTATAAATAATATAGGTATAGTAAAAATTTTGAATGATACAACCTTTTTTAGTTTTATTTCTTTTTATTTCTTTAAATACCGACGTTTCGGCAGTATTATCTACTGCCTTCTTCAGGAATGAACAACAAATCAACAAATATAAGTAAATAATAACAAAACATTAGCAACAGGTAACCAAGGTGACAATTACAACATATTTAATATAGGAAGCCATGCACGACTAAGATCTCGACCGTCACAATGATTGAGATTATTACTCTTGGTTTTGAAAATCTCAATGGCTTCTCTAATTAACCTGTTGTTTAAGTGTGTTGGTCTCGCCAGTATTTTTGTATCTTCGAATTTTACACGGTGGAATTCTTCCAGGGCATGCTCTGCAAGTGAAGATTTTTCTGGCTGGTTCAATCTGATCGAACGCTGGTGTTCATTAAATCTTGTAGAAATGGTTCTACCAGTCTGGCCAATTTTAACTTATCTCAACATATGTCGAATTTTAATATATGGAGAAAACGAAATCTTCATGTTCTTCTTACGAAGGATTCTACCAATCTTGTCCGTGATATTTTTGATATAAGGAAGTGAAGCAAACAATACGTCTCTTTCATTAGCATTGTTAATAAATCTTTTCGGTTTCAGGCATTTTTACCTCCCGCTACCCTTCAGGCTCGCGGCAACGAGACCCCATAGATAAATGGCGGGAGGTATTGTGTTGGTCACATCAGATTTTTTGATAGATGATTTAGATAAACAATTCTTCATAAAAATATTCTTAATTTCTTTCATGAAAATGAAAATACTGGCGAGACCAACACACCTAAACAACAGGTTAATTAGAGAAGCCTTTGAAATTTTCAAAATCAAGAGTAATAATCTCATTCATTGAGACTGTCTAGATCTTAGTAGTGCATAGCTTCCTATATTAAATATGTTGTAATTGTCACCTTGGTTACCTGTTGCTAATGTTTTGTTATTATTTATTTATTTATATTTGTTGATTTGTTGTTCATTCCTGAAGAAGGCAGTAGTTAATACTGCCGATATGTCGGTATTTAAATAAATAAACAGAAATAAAACTAAAAAAGGTTGTGTCATTTTAATTGAAATATGAGTTCTGAAATATTTTTTAATAATTTAAAAATTTTGAAAGATGTCCGATCAAGTTCATCTGTATCATGAACGAATTAACAAATTGACATACATTTATCTGTCGCATTGTTAATAATTATAAGCGTGTGCAATATTGATAGATGTAACACGCTTGTTTTTCATAAATTCATATTGTTTCGACTAAGGTAGGACAATCCAGTTTAGAACGATGCTCGTTGTTGACAATACTTTCGCAGTATTGTACGTTGATTTATTAACCTTGATTCATAGCCGTATGAATACCGTTATTTTTATTGAACGAGAACATTAATTTTTTGAAATATTTGTTTGAATTAAAATAGTCTCACTTGCCACCCCTGACACGCCGCAACTGATTGGTGTATGTTCCAGAAAGTAATCCAGAAATGTTGAAATAAATTCCAAATGTGCAATCTCATTTTAAAGCCAGCAAATAAAGTGTCCAGCTGTCGGGTAAAGTTCTTTCCAAAAACGAAGCACTTCCTTAAGAAATAAATAACCCAAATTCCCCGCTAAAAATCTGTATTCCAATCACTAAATTCACAAAAACCGAATGTCAAAGCAACGCAAGTGGAAAACGGATTACAAGATGTATCGCCGCGTTTCACTTTAATTGAACGAAGGAGGGATGGGATGGGAAAAGAAGAAGAAGAAGAACCACTTCTACTTCTCATTGCGGGTCCGGCACCAGCAACAGTGTAGCAGAACACGGCCTACCGCGCAAATAAATTTACTCCTACACACCAGCAGACGAATTGTATTTTCATTAAAGCTTCGTCGGTTTCTCACGACCTAACGACGCCCATCTTTTATTTATATCCAGCCAGAAGAATTTGTTTAGATTCACGGATGAATATTGTCCCACAACGTAATGAACTCACAAATGAATTGCTTCAGTCCAAACAAGAACCAGAACGACGTGAAAATGGGAAATTATTTTACAAACCATTTAAAAATAAAGCAATTGCCATTCTAAATTTCACTACGGGCTACATTAAATTTACTATATTCGCCGTCAAATAAATATGGACTGATGCTCATTTTTTTTCCTTCCCCGCACCGTGTTCCTTGCCCTGCGGTGTTGCCGCTTCTTCATTACAACATTTTCAACATCACCACTGTATCCATTTTAAAATGCAACATACAGAATTTAAGTTATGTATTATCAATAATAATTACTAACAATATACTAAAACAATAATTAGTAACCAACAAATTGACTTTCAATATCTGAATATCTGTATCTTCATCAATTTCAAGTTGTTGTACTATTTTTAATTGTTTCTACCACTACAATGAACGTTACAATATTATTTTTATTTACACTAAACGCACTACTAATAACAATAGAAATTGTTAATAACATTTACACACATTACAAATGTTGTTTACACGGACAGAGATACCGAGAAACTAAAATTAAACACGATTCAATGCTACAATAAACGAATAGACCGCGCCGCATAAAGCAAGGTTATTCGGTGTATTCCATTTGAAAGAAATCAGTTGGTTTTTTTTTTCTTGTAGTGTTAATATAAAATTTTGTGTGTGATTTTTACCTTCCGTCACCTTTAGGTAAGGAAGGTATTGTCTTCGGTCAAAAAATTCAATAATGAGTTTTTAATGAATAAGTACATTTAGGGTTCATATAGTACGATTTTACCATTTTTACGATGATGTGTGTTTGTGTGTGTGTGTGTGTGTGTGTGTGTGTGTGTGTGTGTGTGTGTGTGTGTGTTTGTGACGAAAGTTTCGGATCGGAAAACTTATATACCACGATTCCAAAAATTATAATTTTTTTCGTATTCTTCAAGTTTACATCCAGAAGAAGAGCTGATTAGATTTTGGTTATAATTGGTCAACCGGAAGTACTCCCATTTGAAGATTTTAACAGTTAAATATCATTCATTGACATTTAACGTTATTTTAACTTAAAGAATATATTATTCTCTATACGATATGATTGCATTTTATATTTCATATTCAATAGGTATAGAGTTAAAGAATTATAAAGATATAAAATTTCGGGTCTCGTGGCCATGTGCCTGAGTGTCTGGGCGCGAATCTGGGGATCCGGGTTCAATCCCGACCGACGCCAAAAATTACATCGAATTTTAATGGCACAAAATTGACCCTGTGGCGCACTCTCCACGCCAGAATTGAGTGCCCGTGAGGTGAAACCTGATATCTGTGTATGAAGCAGATTGGCACACCCAGCAATAGGTAATATGCTATGATGAAATATTTATTTTATTTTATTTAAATTTCATAAATCAGCAAGTTATGTTAATCATAGAAACTGCTAATATATTCAGATAATTCAAATTGACAGATGTCAGTATTAATGAAAAGTAAATGAATGTAGCAGAAATGAGGATGTTGTGCTAGATGTTGGGGAAGACATGGAAAGATACGGTAAAGAATGAAAGAATAAGGGAAATAATTCTAGAGTAAAAAGTTTGTAGAAGGATACAAGAGAGACGATTTCATTGGTTTGAACATGTCATGAGGAGAGATGAAGAATATATTGGAAAAAAAATGAATAGTTTAGTAATGGAAGGTTGAAGAAACAGAGGAAGACCAAAGATAAGATGGAAGGACTGTATTGCGGAAGACTTGAGAGAAAAGTACAGAAAGAGAACGACACGCAAAACAAAAATGAGTGGAACGAAAATAAAAAATAGCCTAACGAATGGTAAAAGTTAAAGAGATAAAGATGTCAGTATCAAGTTCAATTTGCATAGTTTGTTTATGAAATAATTTTACTGGAAATTTAGAATCTTTTGCAAAAAAAATATGTATGGAATTTATACATAATACACAGGATTGACGAAAAGTATTGTGCTGGCCACATCAGATTTTTTTATTTGAATACATACATACAGACATCATGGTAAAAATAGTCAAATTTTATTCTAGGGCCCTAAAACGTTCTTATTCATTGAAAACACCACCAATTTTTTTGCCCAAAGACAATACCTTCCTTACCTTAACACATTCGCTGCGTAGGACGCACACGTTGCGTCCTGTATGTTGTTGAACTATTGCGCACGCCGCAACAGTTGCGTCCAGTACTCTATCTTATTTCAACCGGCTTCGTTTTGTCAGCCTTGTAAAGAGAACACTGTGCATTGGTCAGCATTGTCAGGCGACTACAGAAAAGTGATTTGTGGGGTTAGTACAGTTTGTTTTTTTTCGTCATGGGAGACAACGACCAGGGCTATTTACAACTCAAAAGGGCTAAAATAATGGCTATTACATAAATAAAAGATAAAACATCAAGCAAATAAACATGAATTGTCTAACAATATGTTGATTTCAGAATTCAAGAGGCTGGATGTATAGGTGCGTCGTTAGCACTGCCGACCAAAGGTGTTCACAATGCTGCCGACTCATCGTATGCGTTAAAAAAAATACTGAAACATAAGAGTAAAGACTTCTACATACACACAATATTAACAAATTGAGAAAAAAAAAACTAGAATTGCACCAAAACTCATTACCGCGTTACGGCTGCGACGCGTGCATTTATACGCAGCGAACGTGTTAAGGTGACGGAAAGTAAAAAGTAAACCCTTTCGTAGCAATTACTAAATCGGCCATATTTCAAACATTTGACAAATTGTTTGGAAGATCTTGAACTTGAAACCCGGCTGTAAATCATAAAAAAATGTATATCGCTTTGCGAGTAATTACAACGCAGCGATAGATCATCTCCCTCATGTCACCGGGCGCTCGGAAGCGTTTAAGATTGGTTTTTTGTTCGGATATTGGCACTGATTGTTCGTAGATTTATATCGGCGAGGTTGATAAAAAATAGCCGCTGCAGGAATCCCATATTTCCCGGCATGCATCTCTGTCTCATCCACAAACACGCGATACAACTATCTCACTTGAACGAGATGATGTCTTATTTTTTCGGTGAGTCCGCGTATCGCTATCGCTACGCAATAGCCGGTGATCAAGTTTATTCTTTTCCAGAGTAAAATATTGTCGTATCGGATCTCCATAAGTCGAGGAGATGTTGAGAATCGGACTCGAACGACGGGTAAGAAAATATCGCATTGATATTGCCAATTTCCAACGTCACGAAGACAACCTATATTTGTGTTGATCCGTTAGCTGTCACAAGGCGAAGTATAGAAGCGGAAATCGTGGAAAAATTATCGACAATCGACTTGAGACATTCGTGCTATACAAGATGATGGTAATGCTTCTTTTCAACTAAAGCCCAAATATATACCTCCTTGGTTTTTATAACAAACAAATATTAGACATTGTCTTTTATAAAAACTGTGTTATACCAAAACTTTGGACATATGTTTTATATCTGATGTATTTATTTCTAAAAGATAAGTATATAGAAACAATTTTTTTCTTGCGTATAAGCACATTGTGTAGAATAAAGTTAAGCTTTTTTTCAAAAAGAAATTTGTAATCGCAACCTTCAATTCACATTGATTCAAAATAAAGATAACAAACAAGCTACAGTTCAGTAATCAGTAAAACATTTGTCAGTTTCCGAATAAGAATGACATATTATAAAATATTTATTAATGCAAGAAAGACCATCATTCTTCATCGATTTTTGGCGATATTTTTTTATTTGTGATTATTATGTGAAATTATTAACTATTTTTGTAAAATAATATAAATGAAAGACTCAAACAGAAAATAGTATAAAACAATAATAGTAATATCTATTAATACGGGCATTAATATTGAATACCTAATAGGGTTTTTTTTATGAGTAATTTAATAGTATATTATTCAATGAACATGTAATGTATGCTATGACTCATGAGTGAGTAATAGCCATTGCGAATATAATACCATACTTTATCCACAACTGTCAAATAATACTGTACTATTATAAAATCAGAAATAACCTAACAAATTTTAGAAAATTGTTTGTTTACAAATATAATAGTTAGCGTTGATCGCTAGGTATTTGTTTTAATAAAATTATGAAGTAATTTGACATTTAGCAGAAAAATTTAAACTGACTATTCAGCTACATTTTAAGGTTAAGAAGAAAATAAAACTATAAAAAATGAGAAAACTAGTATAATTTTGGCTTTTTATGTGGAAAAAAATACTTGTTAAAAGTAATTTGTTTGTACCTTTTTTTAAGGTAAGATTTGAATTTGACTTAACGATTGAATAATATTATTTCATCGAACTGTCATTATTATTAAATTAGGTACAGTAACTAAGGTCATGTATTATGAGAACAAATTTTTAATCTTAAGAGAGTAACTAAATGCAAAAAATAGAATTTTAACTGCAAAAGTGAAAACAACTTTACATCGTTAGTAGAAAGTTAAAGTTAGGGTCGCTTAATGCGAAAATAGCGGATTTAAATTTTGTACTACAAACTATAAAACAACGTAGTGTCTATAAGGTTCAAACTCCATTAAAACCTGTAAGTCCCTTGGAAGGTTGCAACATGACAAGCTGTTAATGGATTTTAACTAGGTAGGTCTCAGATAGAAAATATGAGCCAAAGAGGAAAACACCAAAATGTTAAACATATAAATATTAATGTTATAGTGGGTAATTTCTCGACTGTGATGTGGATTAGGTGTTAACAATTACTCGAAAGTTCAGTCAAGCAGCATTTATTCTTACCATACCAACACTTCGGTACACCCTTGCACATTCTTCACGATAGTAAGATCGTACAAAACATTCGGTTAATTTATTAAACATCGTACAAACAATTCAAAGAGGATACAAACATTCATTTGCTGGGTTGTTGTTTTTTAGAGCAAATGGATTTGTGTATCAATAGTTAAATATTTAAATTATAGGTATATTACATATACCCTTCAAAAATACTGCCAATCCGGACAATGAAGTAGAAACATTTCGAAAAATTAGAACAGTAGGACAAAAATTCTTCATAATGAATTTAAAATTAAATAATACAAAGAATATATATATATATAATATATATACAGGGTGTTAATAAAAAAACTTTACACACTTTAGCAGGTGATAGTAGAGATGAAAACAAGAAAAAAATTCTAATACACTTAGGTCCAATACTCATTGGTTTTTAGAAAATTTATGTATGGAATTTGTACATAATACACAGGATTGACGGAAGGTATTGTGCTGGCCACATCAGATTTAACAACTAAGGACTCTAGGTGTTTACGATCAAGTGCGTGAGTCTCTTCGACGACGGCTGCAACTTTGTTTACAATTGATCGTAAACACCTGATGTGGCCAGCACAATACCTTCCGTCAATCCTGTGTATTATGTACAAATTCCATACATAAATTTTCTAAAAACCAATGAGTATTGGACCTAAGTGTATTAGATTTTTTTTCTTGTTTTCATCTCTACTATCACCTGCTAAAGTGTGTAAAGTTTTTTTATTAACATCCTGTATATATATATATATATATATATATATATATATATATATATATATATATATATATATATATACAATTTTTGATGTAGAGTGTAGATATACAAGAAATGTTAAATACAACAGGACGCGAGCAGTCATGTGACTTTGTTGGCCTTGAAAAGCAGATATGGTGGCCCGTGTCAGAATGATAGCTAGTAATTTTGTACATAGATGTGAAATATCATAATTTTTCATTTTAAATTTAGTGATTTTCCAATTCCATGTGGTTTATTTTCCTCGACAAGTAAATTCCATGAAAAAATAAATACGTGAATGAAAAATTCTAACATTTGACATCTATGTACATAATTACTAGTTGTCATTCTGAGATGGGCCCCCATACCTGGTTGTTAAGGCCAATAATGTCACATGACTGCTCGCGCCCTATACTTATGTGACCAAAAACGGAAGTGCCTAGAGGTATTGTGCTGGCCACAACAGATTTTTCAGTGTAACATATTTTTATGTACGCATGTATGTTTTCTAGAGATTTCAACAATAAAAAAATATTTTGAATTATTTTATTTATTTGTTATTCTAATTACTTAGGTACAATCAGTGTTAATAAACATTTAATTCTTCAATATGATAATCTGAAATATGCCGCAACCCCAATAATTTTATATTTGTGCCAGTTGTGACAAGTGTAACATTTTTTCCATGGAACACATTGATTTTTACTTTTTTACAAAATTTTGAAGTATGGCGTGTTTGGTCAGTTTTAAAAGCCCCCAAGTCTTGTAGAAATCATGTTAAACAAATATTATTGCCAGATTTACTATCTATGGGGTCAGTTCTACCATGGGTTAAGCTTTGTACACTTAGATAATACTTTGTATTTACATTTTGATGTATTTAGTGACAATAAATTGTTTTTACACAACATTTTGAGAGCTTCTAAATCCTTTTGCAGAAGTAAAGCACATAAGTCAATACGAACAAATCTTGTTCATTTCTTCACATAGAAACGATAAAATGTTAATATACATAATGTCAAGAATAATATTGATGACTCAAAATTTATCACATTTTTACATGTTACAATCATTAAGATAATTAGAATGATATATGGTCAATGTATGTATTATTTTTTTCAATTATCATTACGTGGTCAAATAATCCATCAATCTTTCAAAACCGATAAATATATTGTAATACATCCTCCTATCCGACAAAAAAACTAATGTATTTTTTACAAAAAAAAAACTTTGCCCCTTAATAATCAACGAAAATTTGTGAACGATTAATCAATCTAACAAATAAAAAATCTTAATATAAGCAAAGAATACAGAACTATAATACCCGAATCATAATCATACACTTCTGTTCCATTAATCTTATACCCAAGGTAACTTTAAAATTGCGAAAAACAAAACAGAAAACAAATAAACAAACAAACAAACGGAAAATTGAAGCAAACACAAAGGCGTTGACAAAAGCAAGGTTAGAAATCAGAGTTTGATTCAAAGATAAGGCAGTAATGAAGATTGATGTAATAATGGGTGTTTCGTGTCATGGATAAACTCCGGTTTCAATTTGGCTGGAGGATTAATTAATGTTAAAAACACAGGACAGGCATGCGCAAGGGGCAGCCATTATCATGAGAGGATCTTCTGGACACACTTCCGGTGCCAGCTAGTGACGTCAGCAACACAGACAGACATTTCAGCTGGAATTCCAATGAAATGTGTGAGAGGGAAAGTGATGAATATATTCACAACGCAAATTATTAATTAATTGGAGAGATATACTCTATTTAATGACTTGAAATGTAGGTTAAACTTCGAAAAACATTGATTGTAAACAACATTTATAACAATTTATATAAAAAAGCTACCTACAGTATAATTTTTTAAAGATGTTCGATCAAGATCATCTAAGATTTGAATGAATTAAGATTTTAGCTCCGCACATTTTGTCAAATTCAGAAGTGCCGCTTAAGTACATGGGTTTTCTTTAGAAGGTAAAAGTATTTTTTGTACTCATGCATTGAAATTGTTTCGCGTCGCATAACCAACGTCCGAACATCAAATTCCCAGGTCTCCACCAGATAAGTGAACGGGAAATTTTGGAAAAATACTCTCCTATTTCTAAAGCATTTCTTAAAGAAATTTATAATAATAAAGTATAATTTCTCAAAAACTCTCTCGCTTAATAATAATAAGATAAAATGGTGGAACATTCATAGAATGAAATTTAATTTTAAAATAATGAATTTAGTGTTTTGGTTGGCAACAATTCTGCTTGGAATGTCGATAACACATAACTTACAAACTTAATGTAAATTGTAACAAAACAATAAGAAATTTAAATTTAGCGTTTAGAGAATTTCGGGCTGTGTGGGAGTGTGGGTTGTAGCCCCATCCTGTTGGAACCAAAAGTCCCCTAATCCCTCTTCTTCAACAATCACGCTTTAAGAGAAATGTATCCTGGACGTCTAGTGTCTTTGAGAGCTGACGTGGGGTGGCCTGCGCGGTCGCCCGATTTAAGCATATGCGACTTCTTTCTTTGGGGATATCTTAAGGAAAAAGTATTTAAACGTCACCCCCAAAACCTGATAGAGCTAAGGGAGCAGATTGTTGAAGAAATAAACGCGATACCTCGCGAAATGTGTCAACGGGCTTTTCAAAACTTCAGAAATCGGCTCCAGCAATATATTGCAGCTAACGGCCGCCATCTTAATGACATTATTTTTAAAAATTAATGAGTATAAAATGGTAAGTCATACTGATTTAAAAAATAAAAACATTTTTTTCATATATACCCTGGTTTCTTTTTTATAACTCTTCAAAACTGCTCAATTGGTTCTGCCGCTCCTGTATTTCTGGAAGAGCTTCATGCTGCCGTTACCCAAACCATTCGACAGATGAACAAAGATGGTGTCTTGGATAGAATATTTAGGATTTGGTCATTGAGAATAGTGTAACAAAATTAAACAAATGAATAAACTAACAATTGTGTGCAACATTTATGAAATTAGCCTCGTATCATACATATACACATACATATCTGGTAATAGTTGGCCATGTACTTATACCAGTCATCTGTTTGGAAGTACCGAAACGTTTATAACATGATACGATATCCAAAATGAGCCATGTTTTTGACAATTTGTGATTTATATCTTCACTCTAGGTCAGCTTTGTTGCATCGATTTTCCTAATGGCCCATATAATCGCACTATATTTTCCTCTCCACATTTATACACAAATTTACCAACATTTACCCATTGTACATGCACTAAAACATTCATATTATTTTCTTTGAACGTATAATGAAGTATACAAGAAAAATAAAATTTGTTTTACATTTGTATTCCTTCATAAATACCTATTAATTCCAAAAATATATTTGTATGGAGAGAAAATTACCTTCGACGTGCATTGGAAACATTTGAATAATAAGCATTTATATAAATAACACCCTTTCATCAACAAAGGAAAGACTGACGTCGCAGTTCAATTATTTTAACATAGGGTTGCTAGCGTCAACAGCAAGGCTTTCATGAAAATACTGCATATAATCGAATTAAAATATGTATATATGGTAACGATTTTTTACCTTTCGTCACCAGCAAGTAAGGAAGGTATTGTCTTTGGTCAAAAAAATCATTGATGAGTTTTTAGTGAATAATCACGTTTTAGGGTTCATATAATATGATTTTACAATTTTTACGATGATGTCCGTATAGATGTACGTGTGTCTCTGTGTGTGTGACGAAAGTTTCGGATCGCATAAATTCAACACCAAGATTCCAAAAATTATAATTTTTTCGTATTCCTCAAGTTTACTCCAGAAGAAAAGGTGATTAGATCTGGGTTATAACTGGTCAACCGAAAGTGCTCTCATTTGAAGATTAAATATCATTTATTGACATATAACGTTATTTTAACTTAAAGAATATATTATTCTCTATACGATTTGATTGCATATTTTATACTTCATATTCAATAGATGTAGAGTTTAAGAATTATAAACATATTAACTTTCATAAATAAGCCAGCTATGCTAACCATGGGAACTGCCAATATATTCAGATGTCAGAATCAATGAAAAGATGCTGAGATAGATGTTGGGGAAGACATGGAAAGGTACGGTAAGGAATGAAAGAATATGAGAAATAACTCTAGTGTTAGAAGTTTCTAGAAAGATGCAAGCTAATGAAGAAGATGTCAGTGTCAAGTGCAATTTGCATAGTTTGTTTATGAAATAATTTTTGGAAATACAGGATCTTTTGCAAGAAAATTTATGTATGGAATTTGTACATAACACATTGACGAAAGGTAAAGTCCGGGCCACATCAGATTTTTTGATGGTGTTAATGAATACAAAAATCTGATGTGGCCAACACAATACCTCCTGTTTAATTTATTAAATTAAATTTAAATACCAGGTTCGATCCCGACCGGTGCTAAATAATTCGAAATTAAAATGGCACAAAAATGACCCCTGTGTTGCACTCTCCATGCCTAGTAAACGCTCGCACGGTACAAATATGTCATCATCGCTACCGAAATCTGTGTACAATGCAGATTGTCTCACCTAGCAATGAGTAATATGCCGTGACGATATTTGTTTTATTTGTTTATACTTACCTATATTCCTACACATTTACTTATGCTGGTAACTATATTAAGTTCCTTTCCATATAATTATTGTTCTATTTACTATTTTCTTTTCAAAACGTTACTATTATTATTTGAAATGCGTAATTTGTTGACAGTGACATATATCTGTCAGTTTCAAGCCTTTGAGATCTAAACTGAATAACCATGGAGTCGTGGTTAAAACGTAAGCTCCGGGATGAAAATTATAGATCGTTTTATAAATTAATCCATAAAATATATTGAAAAAGTATTAATGCAAACCTGTAGAAAATTGAATAATCTTTCATTTTTATATAACATAAATGTCGAAAAAGGTATGTTTCGAAGAAAAACTATTTTGAGCTTCAGTAAAGTGCCATTTCCGGTTATCTGATTTACATAAAAATCTAATTACTTCTTTCCATTAAAAGATGGTCATTTACCAAAATCTCGATATACGATTTTTAGCACGATCCCTATACCTCTCTTACCAAGGATAGCGGGCGGTAAAAATGCATTTATTTCGATTTGAAAATAAATCAACAATATACTAAATTAAGATTTGTGTTGGTCGATCGACACAAGGGAGTAATATAGGTAGAAGATTAAGTATTCATGTATTAGGTCTATTAATACGAGTAGGTATAACGTAATCTTTAATTAGAGAACGTAATGCATAACCCCATTCCTATATGTATAACGAAGATCATTATTCTATTCAATTACATATAGATTCATTCAAAGGTAATAATTTCAAATTAAATCGACTCTGAATAAAACATTACCATTTATAATTCAAATTTAATTATTACTTCTCAGAAGTGATATTGATTTAACAGATAATAAATGTTTCAGTAGGTATAATTAAAAATGGGCTATAGGCTTCCTACTACTAAGTATATAAAAGGGGGATTTTTTTCATTCAATGAATATTTATTAACCACAATTATATTTTTGTACGTAATATTATTAAAATAATTGTTTATAATTATTAATTTTTTTAAAAAATGTAATGATTTACATAGATGTCAAATGTCAGAATTTTTCATTTAAAAATTCAAGATTTTCTAAATTCACGTAGTTTATTCTTCACCAGGAGTGTGGAATTTACTTGTCGAGGGAAATAAAGCACATGAAATTGGAAAATCACTAAATTTAGAATGAAAAATTGACATCTATGTACATAATTATTAGATTTCATTCTGACAGGGGCCCCCATACTGCTTGTCAAGGCCAACAAAGTCACATGACTGCTCGCACCCTATTGGATTTAACATTTCTTGTATACCTATACTCTACACATACATCAAATATTCTACTTATATCTATTGTTTATATTTATATTTTATTATTTTAAATTCATTCTATGAAGAAATTTGTCCTACGATTCTAATTTTTCGAAATGTTTCCAATTCATTGTCGGGATTGACAGTATTTGTGAAACGTATATGTAATATACTTATAATTTTAAATATTTAACTATTAGTACAATAAGAAATAATATATGTATGTACTTCTCAGAAATTCTTCAGTAATGTCTTCAGATTTCTGACACATCATTTTTCTGTCCGTTACAAACATTTTAATTTTTGAATTGTTTTCCACGGCATTATTTGGGCTGTGAGATTTACTACAACAAATTATTATATACTTTATATTTCTTTATCTTTGAATCTATAAAAGATATAATAAAATATTTATATGTATCAGATAGAGAATTTACTCTTCTTTAATACTAGCAAGTACAAAAATTTTCAAAAATAATATTTAGAAGAATATACAGAAATTAGGAATGACCGAGAAATCGATGGAAATGTCGCCCGAAATCTAATGCTAGTTGTCCGCAAAAAGTTTCGCCTTATGGAAGAACACGCACATCTTTATTTAATTTCAGTTTTTAATTACGTTGTTCCAAATCAAGGACAATTATACAAGTTAATATTTTGGTGAATATTTACCAACTCACGAGCCGGCACTGATCCATATTATGTAGATTTTCTGCTGAATTTGATACATTGTAAATGAAACTTGCAAATGTTCTACAATTTCATTGAATTTTACGATGTTTTATATGAATGACAGACATAAAATATATTTCAAAATAATTGACTGCAATTTGAACATAAAATCTCATATTATGTTATTTTTTTATGGGAACAGATTGAATAGAAACACATGTATAGCCAGATTGAATGTCATGAAAACAAAATTATTTCTATTGTTCATTGAATTCAATTCGGAATAAATATAGCCACTTTATTTTTACAGCCGTATATTAGCGTAAATTTCACACAAAATAACAAAATTGTGTTTTTCAATCAATTTAAATGTTGCTTATTGAAACAGGAATTTTTGTTGCGGCTACCTTTATTCTCATTTTATACGAAAATGATCATTAAAATTCATTCGGGATGTATTTATTGTTTATTGTTCAATTTAATTGGATACATTAAAATATATCATGAAAATTTTAATGATTAAAACACATTCATCACATCTGATTTCAGGCTAAAATTTTAACAATCTCTCGTTTTAATTAGCTTTTGTTGAATGATTCTGAACCAGCATTGATTACATTAATTAAAAGAATTCACAAGGATTGGAATATTACAGATATAAAATATATTTTTAAATAAAAATTTATAACTATGAGATGGGCGCCTAAAAATTGTATTCACCTAGGCAGTAAAGTATCACTTTTATTTTCACATCTATCAAATATTACTTTACAGCCGCATTTTCTTGTTCTATAAATTGATTAGGTATGACAGTTATTTTATTTTAATTTTTAGGTTATGTATGTCGACAATAAGCAAATTATTTTGTGAGTTACCAACACGGCACTCCTCCTAAGTGACATGAATCAATCATATATAAAATACATATTTATTTTAAATAAAATTTTATAACTTTATAATAGTTGACTGTGGGTCCGATTATTTCCCAATTTTCATTCTTTATAATAGTTGCCGAAAAAATAACATTTACAACCTAAATACACAAATAACTATTTTTGTTATCTTAAACATATTTTCTTTGTCTGGTTCAGTGTAATTTTTTCCCCATTCTCTCTTTTTTCCCCATTTTAGTTGACACATGACATTTTACTTTCTATTATGACGTTTGGATACCGGCGCTGAGACACAAAAGATACCGTTGTTTCATCGAAGAGCGCTTCGATGCTCTCTGATACTCTTCGATCAGTGTGACACAGGCTTTAATAAATTTATTAGCTACAGTTACAAGCTGATAATAAATATAAGAAATTAAAATAAATTCAAAAGTCATTACATTACAAAAAATCTGTTGTGACCAGCACAATACCTGTCCCCACTTCCGTTTTTGGCTACATAAGTATAGGGCGCCAGTAGTCATGTGACATTGTTGCCCTGCACAAGTAGATATGGGGGCCCGTGTCAGAATGACAATTAGTAATTATGTACATAGATGTCAAATGTCAGAATTTTTCATTAAAAAATTCAAGATTTTCTATATTCACGTAGTTAGTTTGTCATACTTGGCCTAGACAAGCAGATATGGAGGCCCTTGTCAAAATGACAGTAATTATTTACATAAATGTCAAATGTAATAATCTTTCATGTGGTTAATTTGTCACCAGGAGTGTGGAGTCACAGGACAGCGCGCGCCCTAAATTTCTCATATCTTTTCTTTATGTTTAAATTATTTTTATAATTTTAAATTTATTTTTTGAGGAAGTTTTCTCCTACAACTTCTAAATGTTCGAATTTTTTCCAATTTCTTGACGGGATTTCTGATGGGAATATGTATATAGCTATAATTTTAAATATTTAATTGTTATTATTGTTATACAACAAGAGATAGTAAACTTCCCAAAATCACAGAAGAATTCTTCATTAATGTCAGTTAAACTTCTTCATTTAGCGTAAAAGCGTAATTTGACGTTTTACTACTATGTTGCAAAAAAAATAGATCTTACTTTTCTAAAGCGTTTGATAAGCTAAACCATGTTAACTTATTAAATAAACTTTATAATTTCGGGTTTCATGATAACCTCGTAGAATTTTTTGAGTCTTATTTAAATAATCGTCAATTGTACGTATCATACAATGGTTATAAGTCTAGATATTATGTACGAGTAGCTAAGTCCAGTGTGCCTCAAGGATCAAATCTAGGACCCCTTTTATTTTTGCTTGTTATTAATGACATTGTTATTAACTTAAATTGTAAGGTATTGTTACGCAGACGATGTAAAAATTTTCACAGAAATTCAACATGTTCGCGATTGTAACCAACTGCAGAATAATATAAATACTGTGTCAGAGTGGTGCAACGCCAATAAATTAGCACTTAATATCAGTAAATGCCAGGTGACTAAAAGAAAGTTTCCCATACTCTACAATTATAGAATTAATTCCGAAGTTTTATCTCGTTATGAATTTACAATCTTATAACGTCAGCAAATAAAATTCTTGGTTTTGTCATTAGAAACTGTAAACAGTTTTCAAGTGTCGCTGCTCTTAGATCATTATATTTTGCGTTCATACAATCCAAGTTGGAATACTGCATAATTATAAGGTTTCCAACTTACGACACCCATATAAACAAACTTGATAAGTTACAGCGCAGATACCTAAAGTATCTATGGTATACACACTTTCAAGCCTTCCCCGATCATCTCACAAGAACTGAAACAATACTGCAGACATTTAATATTGACTCTATTAGAACCAGACACAAGAATGTCTCTTTAATCTACCTAAGAAAAATTGTACATAATAAAATTGACAGTCCAGACTTATTAGCCATGCTAGATTTCCGCGTACCCAGATATTTTTCACGTTGCAATCAAAGCTTTTATCTTCCCGTTTCTAATTCTAATGTTCTGTACAAATCACCTTTACATGTAATGTGTTATTTTTATAATTCTGTTTCTGATGAGGTTGATATATTTTGTATGTAATTTTCTGTAACATGTTATCATATCATTTACTTATTTTGGGTTGTACCTGTTTGAATAATAAATATTATTATTACTGTAACATATATTTTTATAATAATAAAATAACAGAAGTATCTTATGTATCCTCATAAAAACTAAGTAGACAGTACTGAATTTGACAGAAAGGCCGGCGATAAAATCTTAATTTATACAATACGTAGATGACCTTGATCGTACATCTTTAATTTTTTTACTATATATATATATAGCCACTTTTCCAAGCAATTGTTAAAATATGCCTAGTTATACAATAATAATTCAATTTTTAAATATAAACTCAGCTTTCCTGTCAAACAATAAAAACTGTTCTCTCCGTATGTCGGGTGAAACCCAACAAAATAAAGGCAATTTGGCTTTCCACGTTGTTTGGTTTAGTCTTTGCTCAGCTGTCTTATAAAGGAACGCAACCAAATTATCGGTGTAGCGAGTAAACTTCCGATAGATCCTCATACGTAGCTCGTGTTTGCTTTGCAATTCCAGCGCGCGACTCGCCCGCCTTTTTCATTGTTTTGCCACGCGATTCTTCAATTTGTTTCTCAGGAATGAAAACGCGAATTGCCTGCGAGGATGAGAGATACTTACAACAGAGATGAATAGCTACAGAATGAGAATGTACGCCACCAAATTATTTGTATTGTAATTATTATGAGCTTCCATTATATTCATAATATAATTTATATAAGTGGCAGAACATTTTTCCCAAACAACATAACATAAACAATATCATTATCATGAAAAATTAGTACTTGACTCCACTACAGTTTAACATGGCTGCATGCCTAAGACGTCTATTGAGAAATAACAAGATCCCTGATACGCTAACTGGTAGCGAAAAATAGAACTAGCCGGAAGAGTATTGTTTGAACTATTTGCATCTACAAATATCAAAATGAGTGCTGCTGGAAAATATGCTAATATATAGCACACAAATTGTTGTGCTTTTGAGTGTCACTCAAGAAGGGGTAAAATTAGAAACTTACGATTAATATAAAATCAACACAAGATGTCGATTTTGAAATGGGCAAGAGGCAGGCGTGAGTGTTTGTAATTCGAAGAGGATTAAAAAAATTGCAAATAACGAGTTTGATAACTTCATTTTAACCCTAGTACGGTTATTAAATTTTTGCAACACATCGGGTTACGTCGTGTCTGACGGACACATTTATTATTTGTACTGTATTAAAAAATATAAATTAGGAAAAGTATATGTAACACAATTAGTTTAAATTTAAATTTAAACGGCGCCAAATTTGAAAATATTTTAAGTTTTAAAATAGCACAAAAGTGACCTCTGATTGTCATTACCGAAATTGGCGGACAAAAATCGAATGACACATTTAGAAATGGGGTACTAATAAATAAATATATCATCACGGCATATTACCCATTGCTGGGTGTGCCAATCTGCTTTCTATACGGATATCAGTAATGATGATAACATATTTGTACCGTGCGGACGTTTACCAGGCGTCACCCAGCAATATAGTTTATTTATTAGGAAAGTAAATTTTGGGATTCATCCAATTATTTATTATATCTTCTACATTTCGATCGTACCAGGATCATCCTCAGGAAGAAATAGGTTATTTTTTGACAGATACAGATGTAGATTTATTGCTGCGAAAGGCATTCATAATTTAAAAATTATAAGTCAATGATAAAATTACTGTACACACTCACAGAAGCACATGGACATCCTGAGGATGATACTGCTTGATCCACCTCTGGACAGTACGTTTGAGATGTTAGAGCTTTACATAATAGCTATTTGTGTATTAAGAGCACTAAATAGGACATTGTCGATCACGCGGCAACAATTCTCTCGAAATCGACAATGTCCATTTGTGCTCGAAATACAAGATTTTTTCTGCAGTGGGGTCCTCCACCATAACAAAAAATAATAAAATGTACACTTTGTACTTACACTACTACTCAATTAATAAGGATTAATATAATGAAAAAACGTATTTTATATTTAATTTTAATTTATCGTTATTTCCCATTCTTCTTGACCTATTGCTTCAATCTAATCTAAACATTTTATACTTTCGTTTTTGTAAATGAATGCCCTATTTTATATTCACAATAGTTTGGCATTTTTTTTTTGGTTATGTAATATAACGACAGAGCAGTTATGCCAGATTTATTTGTAAAGGTGATAAACGTGTCACTACAGTGCCATTAGTTCCTAGGCTAAACGTTTCCATTAATAATGTAGACAAGTGACATTTCTCACCATTGTATAGTTAGAAATTTGGACAGCGAGCGTTTTCTACTTTGTCGCGCTAGAGCGGCAAAGTGACATTTTCCGTTGACAAAAGAGAGCGCAAATGGCTACTTTCTATGTAGACTGTAGAAAAATAAAATTGCCTACCGAAGTTACTTGATTTCATCAATTTACATCATATAAATGAAGATATAAAGTTTTGGTCTGAGCCAACTTCACACAACTATGCCCGAACATCAATGCAGAGCTTGGAGGCAAAAAATACCGTTGTACCTTGCGAAAACAATCCTCCTAACGTATCGAGGCGAGACCTATTGAAACTTTTTAGGTATACAATATTGTTAAACATGCTAATCCTAATAAATACTTGTGCGGAATTAAAAATAGGAAATAATTCAGAAGTCTCCTACCTGTCCAATGTTGACGAAGCCATGTTTTCCAGCGATCTCATCTGCCACGTCCTTGCCAGCCGGAATATGAACCGCGAACTCGTTAGAATAAAGCACGGATCTCTGGGTCGCCAGGACACCGGCCAAACAGATCAGCACACTGTATAATTTCACTGCGATCATCATACTACAATTTGCTAGCAACCACTAATACGAACTACTCTTGCGCGCCCTCCGTTAAAGATACTAAAGATATTTACTACTAAACGAACACGATATCGATAATTTAAATGAAAGCCTGGATCTCAATCACGCGACGAATGCTACGCTGTGCCCTGAAAAAGAAACAAAAGTTAGTAAATTATTGCTACGAAATTGAAGTGCTGATAAATATAATATGATTCTTCAAGTTATGCTAGTTATACTAGCAAGAACAAAATTAAAAAATATATATTTTGCTTATTCATTAAAATCTGGATATGCGATTTTTAGCATGAATCCAATACCTCTCTTAGCGAGAGGTAAAAATGAAATGTATTTATTGTTAGGCTGATAACATTATTATAAATGTTAAAACTTTAACCTAAATTATATTGATAAATTTCAATAACGAAAATAATTTAAATTTCAAGAAATAAGTACATTAAATTTTAGCACTGATAGAACTTATCGAATGCAACAATATCTCTTTAATAACTTTTTCTTATAAACCTTCTAGATATTGAGTTAAAATTCTTCAAAATTGTGTCACAAATTTCATTACCCGCCTATGATTGAATAACAATTGAATTTCGCAAAAGTAAAGCGCGTGCGTCTACAAACAGCTGTTTCCGTTGTGGTTGGTTGTGACGTAGTGGCTTGCCACGAGCGCCATGAGTTGCGAATGACTAGAATGATTACAAACTTTTGAATAAATTGACATAATACACCAGAAGATGAAACCATAGACAAATCGGAGAAGATAAAAGATAAAATAGAATACCTCGACTAAGGTAATATAAAAATCATGCGTCAAATTTTTGTTACAACAGGATGGAGAATCCAAAAATAGTAAGATATTTTTGATACAATTGACGGAACAAGAAAACGCATAAAGATGATTAAAAGTGATGCAGACATAAATGAAATCACAATAAATGTTCAAAATGGCCACGGTCATTGACTTTCCAGCATCTATCTGTTGTTGAGTATGCTTTTAGGCAGGGACTAAAAACGAAATGAGAACGAAAACGAAATAACGAAATAAACCGAAATTTTTCAAAGAACGAAAACGGAAACGAAAACGCAATATATATTTTTTGGTTAATTATCGAAAACAAAATAATTAATATCGGTTACCGGTTTTAACCGTTATTTTATTTAATATTTAATTTTATTTACAGCAAATATTTTGCACGCAAATATTATTGAATTTTCAGATATTTGAGTTGCACACAAGCAGACTTTCAAAGTAACTCCCCCGTAGCTAACACTGTAGGTTAAACGGTATACTCGTAGTTTCATCTATTGAACACTGACTGCGATGATTTTCATTTGCACACACTAGCACAAGGAAGATTGCTTGAAAACGTACTATATTAGTTAGGTGAAATAAAATGTAATTCATGTTTTATTATTTATTGTAATTGGCCAGAGCACAATCTTTTCTTCTTATTTTTATATATGTATTATTTTTCTTTTATATGTATGTTTTATTTTCATGTTTAATAAAAAAAAACTTATTATATTTCTATATTTTCATCAATTGTTACTCATTAATAGTTATAACCGGTATTAACCGGTATTTAACTACTGTGAAAACGAAAAGATGTAGGTGGGAACATTAAGAACGGAAACGAATTTTTTCGGTTTCGTTCGGATAAGAACTGAACGAAATATTTTTCGTTTTTAGTCTCTGCTTTTAGATGCATTTTCAAGGATGTAACTGTTGTTCTTTCAATAGTTGTCATATGTGAAACTTTGTGCATGTAGCTGCATTTTGCAGGATGTAATTGTTGTTCTTTCAGTATCCTCCAAATTGTCATATGTCACACTTTCTGTTGTAGTGCTATTCTTCGTGTAATAGACTGTGGGCGTGTTCTACCACGATATTAAGCAGCAGGCTTAAAGGACCCATGGTCTCTAAGATGCTGAACAACATGTATAGTGTGTTTCAAGATATTTGCAAATCTACCTGCCTTGATAATGACTCGGTAGACCGCGAAACAGCATGGTATAAATGTTCGTATGCGTCAGGGGAGGATTAGCAAAATTTGTAACGGCACTTTCTTAAAATCCCGTTAATTAATATACCTACTTTTATTTATAATTTGTGAAAATTTGGTGTAATGCCATTCAATTGTTGACTTGTTCAGTTGCGGTTGTGCAAATTCAGACGAAATTACAGAAAAAAATGTGGCGACCATGGTACAAAGAAACTTCAGTTTTGTGCAAATTCTATTTATGTGTTGATAACTTTTTATTTTATATTCTTTGTTCTGCATTTCTTAAAATTCAAGTGAAACATTAAATTCTACACAATTATTTCGTATGCTGGATTTCAAATAATTTGTTACAACCCTGTCATTTTACCCATCAAGCCCATTTAAGAAGCCACCTGCTGCGTAAGTCGAAGCAGGTACGTTTGCAAATATCTTGAAACACACTATGCAAAGATACGGATATTTGGATGATTTGGAAAACGTTCCAAATAAATTTGATGGGCTTGGGCAGCGTTTCCCTTAAAAATGCTAAAAAAGTGAGATTTCCAAAAAAGTTATTAAGAAATATTGTTACACTCGACGACTTATATCACTGGTTAAATTTAATGTAGATATTTCTGTTACATAATGATTTTTATAGAAAATTAAACTAAGGCGAAATAGGAAAAATTGTAGAGTACCGCTAGAAAACGGTTTTCTTTTTTCGTTTATTTATCTTGATGGTCTAGTTGTATTCTAGAATAAAAAGATTATAAAGTTGTTGAGAAATAGGATTTTTCATAGTCACAATTCCTTGAATGCTGTAGCAATGGATTAAGGACGTAAATACAATAACAGATTTAACAACAGAAATTAAAATGAAACTTCCGACTGTCAAGACAAATCACCGGGATTATGGATCGTGAATATTTTCCACACGGAGAAGAATAATGCAACTACACTACACACTGATGGAGCACATCTTAAAAACTACATTGTAAGAGATGATACATTGGATGCATTAACAAGCTACAGTGATTGATACATATAGTAAATATTTCGTAAAAACTAGGTCATACAAGACTGAAAATATCACATACAGTGTTATTTATAAAATAATTAATGCAGCAAAAATAGTTATTTTGTTACAAATTTATATTTCATGAGAATTATTTTCCAACCCAATTCACACTACTTCAGTCATCATTTTCTCATGTCGGAAAAATATAAATATTTTAATTTATTTCATTTTTCCCATGTATGTTTTATATTTTAAAATTTATATTCGCAGTAATTAATTTCGTTGCCAGTATTTATTTATGCAACAAGAATAACATTTTAATATTTGATATTATAAAGCCTATCGCACACTGTTCAAAACAGAACGACACCGACCGGCTACTCGCCGATCGGCAGAAATAAGTTTACATAATTTCAAAAGAAAACCTATATCCACTAAATAAACAAACAAAATTCATATACGAATACAAGTAGTATAATGTAAAGTCAAATTTCTCTAAAAATAATCTGTTGTGGCCAGCATAATACTTCTCGCCATTTTCAATTTATGTTGCATAAAGCGCGAGCAGTCATGTGACTGTTTTGGCATTGGCAAGCAGATATGGGTTCCCGTGTCAGAATGATAGCTAGTAAAAATGTACATAGGTATCAAGTACCATAATTTTTCATTCAAAACATCACGATTTTCTATCCATCAGAATATTTTGAAATTTTGAATGAAATATTATGACATATGACAGTTGTCACTACTAGCCGTCATTCTGGCACGGATTCCCATATCTGCTTGCCAAGGCCAACAACGTCACATGACTGCTCGCGCCCTATAAGTAACGAATTTAACATTTCTTGTACACACAAATAATTGAAATTGTATCTCTTCTTTCGTTCTATGAGGAATTTTGTCCTACTTTTCTATGTTCAAAATTATTCAAATTCATTGACGGTATTAGCAGTATTTCTTAAGGATATATGTAATGTTAATATACCTATAATTTTAAATACATATTTAAATAATACAATACGATATATTAAATGTACTCGTACCTCCCAGAAACAGTAATGTTAGTAAAACTGCTAATTTTTGACACTGACATAATGCATTTATCTGTCAATGTTTGTAACATTTAAATATCTCAACTGTTTTTTGGGCAACGAGATTTATTACAACAGATTATTCTGTATTATTATATGCTACGAGTATATAATTCTAAACCTATATGAGATATAATAAAAAAATTAAATGTATCAGGTTGAGATTTTAATTATCTTTATTATTTGTAGTAATATAAATTTTCAAAAATAATATTTACCATTTTTTTCTTAGAAACTACCATTTCCGGTTGTCCAATTGTTACCAGAACCTATTCAACTCTTCCCATTACTGTTAGATTAAAGAATCCGTTATTGCACAGATCTTTAGTCTTATAGAATTTGATAAATCGTTTCTACAACATCGTAACACACACACAAAGACACCATCGTAAAAATGCTATAATTGGATTTTAGGGACCTTAAAACGTGCTTAATAATTAAAATCTGGATATGCGATTTTTAACATGAATCCAATACCTCTCTTAGCGAGAGGTAAAAAACAATCAAGACAAGCACGTTGCTAAAAACATGTGTGATTTCTCTATTCATACTCTGAAAACACCTGATCATATTGGAATGCCATTCTAAGAAAAAAATGACTATATAATCAATATATGTATACACTCTCATTATAATACATTAGCAATAGCCATTGTAAATTACGTTTTTGTGACACATATATTTCATTGTCACAGCCTTGCCCAACCAAGTAATTAGTTAGTAATTGCAAATACGGGTAAATAAATACCAGGTTACAGACAAGGGATAAAGCATGTATTTTATTTTATCAGGGTTAAATTAAAATTGTTTTATTTCGCCCACATTTGTTTTTACTTTAATTTATTTGATTAGAGGAAGGTAAAAAATGGGCCTGTTAATATAATTTACATTCAGTTTTATTTATATTTACTGTCGGTATAAAAAGGATCCGAAAAGCGAAATGGTGACAGCGGTAAACAAATATACCCTCACAAAAGCGATTTAAATATTTGTATAATAAAACGGTTCTTCTACAGCTTTACACAGAAACAGTTGACTGACAACTGAACAAGTGTTATGCATGTCTATATTTTGTCCTTTAATGCAAATTAGGAATGCGTATCTTTAACTGCATTTCAGTGGATTTCATGTGCAATTTTCAAACGCTATAAAAGTTATAGAAGACCAAGGGGTACATCCCATTATAGAAGAAAATAGTTTTCTAAACCAGTGGTTCTCAAGTTGCAACACAAAGTTATATTTTTTCAAATAAGATTATACATATTTTTATGCCTATTCGATAGCGTATTTTTTTCTGAATTCAACCATTTATTAGTTTTATATCCTTACATAATAAATAATGTGATTGGAATTTAAATAAATTTAATTTTTAAAGTCATTTTTCAGTTGGCTATGTATGAAAAACAAAAACTGATATTTGTCAATTTGAATTATTTAAATAGACGATACGAACTTAGAGATTATAATATTAGGAGATCTAAACGGAAGAGTAGGAAATGAAAACAAGAATATTGAAAAGTACCTAGGCAAGGAAGGGGAAACCACGAGAAATAGTAATGGAGGCAGGATTATAGAACTTTGCCAAGAAAACAATCTTTTTATAGCTAATTCCTTTTTCAGACACAAAGATATTCATAAATACACTCGAGTAGAACCATCTAAAAATGAAAAATCTGTGATAGACTACTTTATCCCGAGTCTAGAAATTCAAAAGATGATAAAAGATGTTAGAGTACATAGAGGACCGGAAATTGGAAGTGACCACTACATGGTCGTAATGCGTATGATAGAAATAAAAGAACAGATAAAGCGGAAAAGTATCACAAAGTTTAAAATGAAAAGCTATAAATTAATGGAAGAAGAAACGAGATTGAAATATCAGGATATCATGGACAAAAAATTGGAAAACACGAAAGCAGTAGAAAAATTAACAGAGAAATGGGAAATTTTTAAAAAAATACTAGTGAACACGGCAGAAGAAGTTTGCGGTAAGGGGAAAATATATAATAAACAAATAACGAAAACTCCTTGGTGGACACAAGAAATTAAACAAGCGGTAAAAGAGAAAAAACTGAAATGGAAAAAATATCAGAGCACCAAATCACTAACAGATTATGAAGCATATAAAAAACTAAGAACCGAAGTAAAAGTTTTGGTGAAACAAGCAAAACAAGAAAGTTGGATCCAGTTCGGTCACAAAATGAGACAAGATTACGAATCAAACCAAAAACTGTTCTACGGTGCGATAAAAAATATGAAAAACAAAAAAGGAACACTCTTACCTAACATTAAAGATAAAAATGGTAACTTACTAAACGAAGAAGACAAGATCATGGAACAATGGAGGAATCATTTCAAAGAACTATTAGATGGAACTGACAGTATAGGAAATAAAAGAACACAGACGGGAGAACAACGCACTCAAGGAAAGACAAAAAAGCAAAATGGAAATATCACAATAGAAGAATTAAAACTAGCAATCACAAAACTAAAGAATGGAAAAGCTACAGGACATGATAATATCTCAAATGAAATGATTAAGTATTTAGGGGAGAATGGTTTAGAAGTACTATTAGACATACTAAACACAGCAATGAAAGAACAGATAACTCCAGATGACTGGCAAACAGGAATAATTATACCATTATACAAAAAAGGCGATTCTAAAGTCTGCACTAATTATAGAGGTATTACCCTACTAAGTGCAGTAGGTAAACTATATGCCAGAATACTGGAAAATAGAATCAGGAAAACAATCGAAAATACACTAGAAGACACCCAGAGCGGATTTAGGCCGGGCAGAGGTACACAAGATCAAATATTTGCTTTAAGACAAGTAAGTGAAAAAGCAAAACTAGGAAATAAAGAGATCTACATGTGCTTCGTGGACGTGGAAAAGGCATTTGACAGAATAAAGAGAGAAGATGTTTGGAAATCACTGGAAGAGAGAGGAGTGGAAACGATAACAATAAAACAAATACAGAGCTTATATAACAACTGTCAGAATTATGTACGAGTACGAAACGAAACCTCCAAAGCATTTACAACACAAATAGGCCTTCGGCAAGGATGTGTCCTAAGCCCTCTTCTATTTTCTATAGTATTAGATGACGCAATAAAAGAATATAAAAGAGAAAGTAAGCCTTACATTGTTGGATACTATAAGATGGACAAAATACAAGCCACTGAACTATGTTACGCAGACGACATGGTAGTACTAGGCGCCTCTGAAAACGCCCTTATTCATAATATGGAAAAATTAAACAAGGCATTACAAAAGAAAAATATGAAAATCCACGCTGCAAAAACCAAAGTCATGATAGTAAATTCTGACAAAGAAATTAAGATTTGCGTAGAAGGGAAAAATATAGAACAGGTTAAGAGATTTAAGTATTTAGGAGCGATTATAAACGACAAGGGAAACGTTAAAGATGACATAAACGAAAGAGCATCGACTGCAGGAAGATTTTTTAACGCAATAAGATCAATATTTTTAAATAAGAAAGAAATCCCAACTATAGCAAAAACAGAAGTCTTTAAAAAAGTATTCACACCTATATTAACCTACAGTTGCGAATCCTGGACTACAACAGAGAAGGAAAAAAGTAAACTAAGAAGCATGGAAATGAGATTTCTAAGGAAAATACAAGGTAAAACCAGAATGGACAAAATTCGAAACGAAATATTTAGAACCCAGTTAAACACCAAAGCGATAGAAGAAACCATACAAGAAGGACAACTAAGATGGTTTGGACATGTCAGCAGATATACCGAGAATAGAATAACCAAAAAGATATATGAGGCAAGACCTATAGGAAAAAGAAAAAGAGGCCGTCCAAGTAAAACATGGACGCAAGAAGTAAAAGAAGCTGTAGAAGCCCGCAATGAAGACTGGAATAATGCAAAAAACTCACCACAGATAGAACCATGTGGAAAGCATTCTGGAAGAAGAAACCTGAAAAGCAGCCCAACTCAACGACAAAAGCCTGACACCGGAAGGTACAAAGGCTCTGGATTAAGTAAGTAAGTAAGAATTATTTAGGATATAACTGTAATAAAACATTGTTTATAACGTTTTTAATAAATATTTCTTTCATTTTATTTTAAGCTCAATTGTTTTTCATTCATAGCTTACTTTAAAATAACTATAAAAATCAAATTTATTTAAATTTCAATTGAGTTTTTCTCAATATATTTTTTTATGGAAGGAATAAAATAATCTCATGGTTGAATTCAGAAAAAAATACGCTATCGAATAGGTATAAAAAATATGTATAATCCCGTTTGAGAAAATATAACCTCATGTTGTAACTTGCGAATACCGGTTTAAAAAAATGTATTTTTCTCTAATGGGATGTCCCCCTTGGTCTCCTACAAGTCTGTTCTATAATATTTTTTTGTAACTATAATAATAAAGAAAATAATGGCGGTGGTCGATTTTGGTGTTACACCTTGTATAATGGTCCTGTTTATTTTATGAATTAATGATAAATATTTGTAATCCATTATTCGTAATAGAAAATATTTCAATTCTAATGATACTTACTGTTTATTTACATATTTATTCATAACGGAATCTTCTACCGTATAATTTTTTATGTACATTTATAAAAGATATCTATTTCAAGGTTGGTATAAATGTGAATGTTGTTCTTAGTGTGAAGTAATGTTAATAATATCGTGATATTTATCTCTTAAATATCATAAACCACAAACCACAAGTATTAAATAATGGTTTTATGTTTCATTCAGGAATTCTGCACATTTTTACTTGCAAAAGATATTTTATATACCCATAAACCTTTTAATTGTAACAAAAAATATCAAAAAATAATCCTTAAAAAATAATTAATTTTAGCAACCATTCCAGATTTTATCCAATAGATGTACCTACTGGTGTCCTAAATATACATACATAAAATCACGCATCTCCCACTTAGTGGGTTAGCACATACCTGAAAACAAGAACAATAACAACATCAACATCATACAACAATTCCTCACTCTTAACATATTAAAGTGACCGATTTTCGGTAGCGAAATACCACATTTCAGTCTAAGCACACTTATTTCGCCTCGGCCACACTCATAATCATATTCATACATGCTCTTCTTCTCTTCCAACTTGATAAGTTTCTCTCTTTTAAACATCCTACCAACCAAATACATCCACTTACACATTGGTCGGCCACGCAATCGACAACCCTCAACTTCATCTAAACCGTCACAATGATTGAGATTATTATTCTTGGTTTTGAAAATCTCAATGGCGTCTCTAATCAACCTGTTGTTTAGGTGTGTTGATCTCGCTAGTATTTTTGCCCTGGCAGAATTCCACCGTATAAAATTCTAGTAAACAAAAATCTCAATCATTGTGACGGTTTAGATCTTAGTCGAGCATGATTTCCTATACTAATTATGTTGTAATTTGTCACCATGGTTACCTGTTGCTAATATTTTTGTTATTATTTATATATTTGTTGATTTGTTGTTTTATTCTCTGAAGAAGACAGTAGTTCATGCTACCGAAACGTCGGTTTTTATGACAATAAACAGAACTTAAACTAAAAGGTTGTATCATTTTAATTGAATTATGAGTTCTGAAAGATTTTTTATAAATTACATCATTATTATTTGTAGTGCATTAGAAAGTAATGTCACCATTTACGTATAGCTATCACACAACATAAATTACATAGACATATGTTAAATAATTTTTCTCTTTTTAACCTGAAATGTTACTAAACTACTGCTGTATAAAGTGCTGTGTATTCTTTCTTCGAATAAGTGACCTTGAATAGCCATCTTCCGTGAACCAAAATATAGTCAATTTTTTCTTTTATTATTACGTTGCTTTTTAATAAACATTAGGTATATGATATATGTATGTATATTAATTGTTTTTCTCTCAAAACTTAGATTGCCGGTGATCTTATTTCACTACTTTTTGGACGAATTAATGAAGTCTACAGGAGTACCATACTCTGTACTTTTTCTGGAGATTGACGACAAGCAAAAATAATCTTGAAAAATATGATTGGTTAAAGCGAAACCGGTTAAGAAAGATTTTTGAGTTACGTACTACATGTTTGTTCATTTCGAATATATTTCATATCTTGCATACTTTGATAGTTTCAGAAAAAAAAAACTATAAAAAAATGGAACCCTTATGTTATTCTATGTATAAAGCGCGAACATATATCAACCTCACGTACAAAATAAGAAGATGCAATACTCGTGTTTTTGCTTGTAGTTAACACAAAGTCGTTAAGTGATATATTAGCCACATGGCGACATATTTCAAAATGTATAATCTATTACCCAACCAACATAAAACAGGTCAAGTTAAAAATATTTGGATTACCTGGTGTTCATTAGTAGTTTTTTAACGTTTTTAGATGCATGTTTGGTAAATTATTTGCAAAAACTTAATGTATTTTTAACGATGGCAGTTCTTTAAACTACAAGATAGAATAAAGCAATACACCGTGACCAGATTGAGTCATTATCTATTAGATATTCCAGTAAAAACTGGAACACATTATAAAAGTCGCATCATTAATTTTTAAATATCTCCTCGAGAAGAATCGTAAACATGTAGAATTTTCGTAAACATAATTAGTGTCTTTTTATTTTGCTATGGGATAGTAGACATAGCCTTGCGAATTGCAAAATTATACTGTGTTCAACCTTACCAATTCAGTATTTTAGAAAATAGGCCAGAGTTAACAATGATTTCTACTCTTGTCGTCTTGTTTAAACAAAAAGAAATGAGAATATTGCATGAAATATTTACCAATAACACAGGAATGAAATAATTTTGTTTACTTTAAAAGTACCTAACAAAAATATTTGACCAGTAAAAAATGAAGAACCTATAAAACAATATTCAGATTGTGACGCATGTGTAGTTTAACAACTATAAATCAAACCTATCATAAAACTGTCTACTAGAATAGACTTAATGAGTTATTAGTTGGTGAAATATGAAGGCTCGTTCCGATATTGACATTAATTTTGTTCGCATTGATGTGCAAAAGTGACAGCCAACCTTTAATATGACGATTCATTATATTTTCTAGTAAGTGTTGAATCTAAATAAAATTAAAAAAAAAAAACTGTGTACAGTAATTTTTTTAATATCCGATCAGGGTAATTTGTATCATAGATGAATTGGCATACATTTATCTGTCCTTTGCAAAGACTACAAGCGTGTGCAATAAGGATGGATATAACACGCTTTTCGTTCAAAAATTCATATAAGGTATGGTTTCCTAGACGCGACAAGCCGCGGCGGCTGGTCGCCGCGACTTTACTCCGATCGCTAGTCGCAGAGCATTACTGTTTTCCTAGACGCGACAGCTGCAGTTCGAAATGAAGCGAATTATGTTACAAAATAATTACATTTTACAAATGTAAATTTCAATTTATAACAGCATTAAGTTTTTTTATATTATTTCATTTACAATTACCTAATTTTTCTATTTTCTCTGTAATCCCCATCCATATTTCGTCTTTATATATTACATATTTATACTTATCATTGATCATATCATACAAAACATTATTTTCTCGAACTTCTTTAACTAATTTCCCATCATCTAAAGCTGAAAATGCTGATTTCGCTATCCTGTCGCCGGCGACTGTCGCGGAGTACTACTCACTATACCAGTCATTCGTTTGTCGCCGCGGCAGACGATTTGCCGCGCAGTCGCGGTCGCGCCGAGGAAACCACTTCTTACAATTTGCCTATACGCAGAGGTGCCGCGCGACCTGTCGCCGCGGCTTGTCGCGTCTAGGAAACCGTACCTTTAAGTAAGAACATTCCATTTTAAAACGATGCTCGTTGTTCACAATACTTTCGCTGTAACATAAGTTTATTTATTAATTCAGATATATTATCTTGATTAATATGCGTCTGAATAAAGTTATTTTCTGTCAATGTCACTAACAATGACATTGTGTCAGTATCTTATTATTCACATATTTTGTTTTACATTTGCTAATAAACTTACCAGTAAACTTAATTTTGAATGCTTTTTCTGTAATATATATTTTTATAATAATAAAATAACAGTAGTATCTTATGTACCCTCATAAAAATTAAGTAAACGACACTACTGAATTTGTCAGAATGGGCGGAGCTAAAATCTTAATTAATACAACTTGTAGATAAAATTTTACTGTACAATAAGTTTTTTTAAAGATGCCCGATAAGGGTCATTGATATCATGAATGAATTAACAAAATGCCATATTTCTATCTCTGTCATTTACAAAGACTACAAGCGTGTGCGGATGGATATAACACGCTTGTGTTGTTCAAAAATTCATAATGTTTCGACTAAGTTAGGACATTCCATTTTAAAACGATGCTTGTTGTTGACAATACTTTCGCTGTAATTTAAGTTTATTTATTAATTCAGAGATATTACCTTGATTCATAGCCGTACAAATAACATTATTTCTGTCAGTGTCACTGTCACTGACATTGTGTCAGTATCTTATATTTCACATATTTGGTTTTACATTTGTTAATAAACTTACCATTTGACTTATTTTTGAATTTTGAATGATTTTACTGAAACAAATATTTTATAATAGTAAAATAACAGTACTCGTATATCTCATAAAAACTAAGTGAAGGACACTACTGAATTTGACAGATTGAACATCTTTTAAAAAAATTACTGTGTGATTCGGTACAAAATTGTGTTATTCACATATGCCGTGTTACTAAACTCGTGAACTCATTTCGATCATTCGACAATATTCATGTCTTGTGCGAAAAACACATCATTTTGCAACTAAACATATAAACAGCTTTATTTAATATAAAATTATGAATATTAATTTATAATACAAAATATGGTTTCAATAAATACATACTTTTAATAATTTATAATATTCGAAACAATACAATAACACAAATTATATTTTCAATATTATTACAGAGATATAACAAATTCACCCACATATTTTCGAAAACATGGATTTTCATATTTTATATATTATTGAATATAATGTTAACATACTCTGAAATATAAACTGAAAAGCATTTTAATATAAAATTTTAAATAATATAACCTGTTTAAAATTTAACAACTAATTTCATACTGGAAAAACAAAATTTAAGTTGAATTATGTCATAAAAAAATTGTATATGGAACAAGCAAAATCCATTTCCCTGTTTTGACAAAGACATTTACTTGTGTATGAAGTTCAGCAACCTCTTCCAAACATTATTAAAAACTCCAGTGGGTAACGCACGTCATTATATTGTACATTAAAAGCAAATGAAAATAAAAAGCTTTTATGTAAATTTAGGCATAAATCCCCGAATAAAATTTTTATTCCCTTGCAAATATCTCGGCGCAAATAAAAAGAAATATTTAAATACATATAGAAATTAATCTAGGTCAGCTATACATAAATTATTAATAATGCTATAGCTTGTAATTATTTCGTTCTTTTTTATTCAAAAATATCAGTTTGACTTTCACTATCAAATTTTTAATCATATTATATAGCATATACTTCATCTATAACACCTTGTCCCCATTGTTGAGTCTATTAGTATTATTCTATCTTATACCGATCTTGATAACATAAAAAAAATATATCATCAAGGCATATTACCTATTTCTGGGTGTGCCAATCTGCTTTGTGCACTGATTTCGGTACTGATGAAATATTTTGTTCCGTGCGGGCGCTTACCAGGCGTCACCTCACGGGCAATCATTGCTGGCGTGGAGAGTGTACCACAGGGGTCAATTTTGTGCCATTAAAATTCGAAGTAGTTTTTGGCGTCGTGTCCCCAGATTCGCACACAGCCACGAGACCCAATGGGATTTTAATTTTAATGAATAAGCAATGTATGTATGTATGTATGAGAGTGTGTGTGTGTGCGTGTGTGCGTATGTGTCTGGATGTACGTGTATATGTGGATGTTGGAAGAACGATTTCTCAAAAACTGTTTAACTGCGTATTTCTTAATCAGACATTACTGGGAAGAGTTAAAAAGGTTTTGGTAACAATTGGACAACCGGAAGTATCAGATTCTTCAAAAAAAATCTTCTAAATACTATTTTTTGAAAAATTTTGTTCCTGCAAGTATTAAAGAAGGTTCAATTCTCTATCTGATACATATACATATTTTATTATATCTTTTATAGATTTAGAAATAAAAAATATAATATAAAATAATCTGTTGTAATAAATTTCACAGCCCAAATAATGCCAGGAAAATCAATTAAAATGTCTGTAATTGACAGATAAATGTCAGTGTCAAAAACCCAGAGACATTACTGAAGACTTTTTCTGGGAAGTATATATACTTATTTCTTATTGTATTAAGGTCGCCGTCGAATTGGGCTTGACAAACTAATCCGCTGCGGATCTCTAGCGCTACAATCGCAAGGAGAGGCGCCAAAATCTCAAAGAGCAAGATTTAAAAATTACGGCTAGCGCGAGCGATAATACCTCGCTTGGAGGCTAGTCAAGTACGTACTGGCCGGGAAATATCTTTACACTGCAGTATTTTTATTCTTCCATACTTCAAGAACTAAAAGTATTTAATTTTGGTTTCAAGAAAAATTGTATTTTTATAAATATAATTAGGGTTTATATTTATACTACGAGTACATAAAGAACATATCTAGAAAAAAAACGCGGCTCCCTATAATTTCTATTATTCAAGTTAAAAAATAATTCTATAATATTAATAGTAATAACAATAATAACAATTTATTCTTCAAGTAAGACCAAAATTGCATCGGTATATGGAATGTCAAAAATACATACATGTCACAAATATAGTGTTCATGATATTTCAATAAACAAAGTACCTACTTAAAATTATCCGTATAATATTCATTAATGTAGTAACATTTATCAATTAATAAATATTTTAGTTTCCTTTTAAATAAATTAAACGAATCAATGTTCTTTATATGTTTTGGTAATGGTTATATAATTTGATTCCTATTACAAAAGGATTATTTAGAGTTAAATTTCACTTGTTTTGGAAGCACTAAATTCTCTTTATCTCTAGTATTATAACTATGACAATTCTTATATTTTAAAATTAGATTTTTATTTTTTCTAATAAATAAAATGACATTTAAAATATACAAACATGGCAGAGTAAGAAACTTTTCTTTTATAAAACTATGTTTAAAGGTACTTCTTTAACTAAGGTTATAAATATTTCTAATATGTAGCTCGTTTCTGTATTATAAAAATGCGAACGGCATTGGGAGATCAGCCCCAGAAAATTATGCCATATGACTGACTATAAAATTGTGCAACATAATTTTTTTTTGCTGTATTTACTATGGTATTTTGTGCAAGGTATTTTAAGAGCAAAGCATATATGTAAATAATAAAGTTGTAGGAGCCAAAAGTGACAGCTACTTATAAAAGAAAATGTTTTTTCAAGTTGGAATACGTATATTTTTTTTAAAATGGAAACATATACTTTTACATAGAACGATAGATAATTTTATTCTGAATTTATTCTAAATCTAATTCCCTCAAGTGACTTATATCTCTTTTGCAGAATAACCCATTTGAAATTTTCCTGTTCATGATTTCCGGTAACATGCATTCTAAATAAAAAGTGGCGAGATTGTAAAGTACCGCCACATTGTCAAATATTCGTTGACTACAATGATTTACAATCTGGCTAGTCGTGTGCACTTAGCTTGTATAAAAGCTATTCTTCGTTTATTAAAACGTCTATCCATATTGTGAAATGCATAGGTGTTTTATAATTTGGCTAATTTTACAATCTGGCTAAGACATAATTAGCAAACCGGGATTAATACCAATACTGACGCTGGGAGGCTAGGCACAGCTTATAAAATATCGTTTATGAAAGCAATGTTGATATATGTGACAGAAGTTTATGTTTCCGAGATATTTTTTATTAATCAGCTAAATAAATTTATTAGTGAATTTATTAGGTGGATATACCTTTTCAAGATCATGTTCAATTTTGTAAAATGTATCCTTATTCAGAGATTTAATGTTCATGATAGAAAGCAATTCTTCTTTGTGCGAATTTGTACTACCAGTTGCTATATTGCCCCATACGCAACAAATATTTATTTCTGATTTTTCTTTATTTGATTCCTCGGTGTATTTAGAAATTTCAATATCATACATTGAACATTTGAAGCATGTTAGGCTTATTAGACCTAATCCTCTGCAGGTTTCGGATATAAGTGACCCATAGTGCAAATTTTAGAATGATCCAGTTGTAATTTCATGGCCCATTTTAGAACATATCCTAATTGCACAATTCTATTACCTGTTATGGTTTTCTCAAAAGCAAATTCACTCGTAGGATTAGGATCACTTGCAATACATAATTTATAATTTTTTATATTAAAAATAAATTATTTATTAGAATCGTAAATATCAGAGTAGTTTTCACCTTCCGTCACGTTTTAGGGTCCGTACAGTACGATTTTAGCATTTTTTTACGATGATGTGTGCGTGTGTGTATGTGAGTGCGTGCGTGCGTGTGTGTGTGTGTGACGATAACACGAACACTACAATTCTAAAAATTATAATTATTTCGTATACCTTTTATTTATATCCATATGAAGAGCTGATTCGATTTTGGTTATAATTGATCAACATTTAGAACATTTTATTGGTACATATCTGCCAACCCTACACTATATAAACTATATTCATAAACATTTTAACAAACCTTTCGTATACATTTTTTTGGCACCAAACATCTTCGAAATTAATTAAATCATCTGGAATATGTGTGCCATCTTCCAAACTAATTAGTACTTCAGAATTTTATGGCATTTGATTGGGAACGTCATACGAATCCAACAAAATTCGTCTAGTTGCTTTTTTGGCCAAATTTATATTTGTTTGCAAGTTCTTTTGTTGAAGAAGAGCATTTTTTCGCCTCCTTAAAGCAGTAGCCGTTCGTTTCTTTGATTTTGAAGGCCTGTTTTGATTTGAATTTTTAGTTTTAACCATTTTATAATAAGAGTATATAAACTTGGCGCATAAAATTTCAAAACTGATGCTAGCCAGCTAGCCTCTATTCGGACCGAGCCAACAAGATTTCATGCGAAATCGTTGTCTCTCCTCTCTCTAGCTTGAGGGTATGACCTGAGGAGGGGTGGTGGCGAGCGCGGTGTAGAGAGAGCGACGGCAGAGCTCCAGTAGTGCGCTCCGACAAAACGCTGCACTAAATTTACATTACAGTATAGGGCAATATCGTAATTCAATTGGTTTATAACAATTACTTATTGCATTAATTTTTTTTTTCATTATTCATTATAAAAAAAATATCTGCATATGACGAACATACTTTGGACCCATTTTTTTATTTTATTACGTGATTTAATGTTATAAACAATATTATTATTGTTAATAAAAAAATGAATATAAGTTCAACCATTAGATTTACATTTCTCAAAATCAATAAACAAAACTGCATTTGTTTTAATGAATTCCTTCAATCAAACAAACTGAATTAAGATTGGACTGTATTCGACGGCGACCTTAATAGCTCACATAATACTCTTCAGAAATACTGTCCATCCCGATAATGAATTGGAAATATCTCGAAAAATTATAAGAGTTAGGACAAAATATCTTCATAGAATGAATTTAAAATTAAAAAATCTAAATATAAAGAATAGGTATAAGTAGAATTTTTGGTGTAGATCAATATTACCGAAATCTGCGCACAAAGCACATTGGCACACCCAGAAATGAGTAATATGCCGTGATGATATAGTTTTTTATTTATGTAACCAAAAATGAAAGTGGCGAGAGGTATTGTGCCGGTTTATCTTATAGTTATACAGTATTGTCTATGCTCTATTAATTTCTCCTTAAATTTTCATCTCGAATTTCATACATAATAGAAATACTTTGTTGTTATTGCTAAAATTAGTCAAATATTAACAAAAAATATTGCTGCTAGTAATAAATTTTAATAATCATAACAAAGTTTTTTACCGTATTGTCATAGAGTTATACAAACTTATCATAACTCACTTTGCTGTTAGTGTTACCTAAGTTATATGTACCCAATCGCCTCATAACCTAAATATCAAATATCTAACCAAGGTCTACTACAAACTACTCCAGTGTCCGCAATCTTAGCCGTCTTAATTCAGGTACGGTCGGATCAGAGTATCAGAGTATTTCGATATCATTTAAGGGCAACAATGAAGAAGTATTGACTTACAGCAGTATCAGGTTGATCGTTACGGGAGAATAAAATCTGTACTCTGTTTCAGGTTGCAGCTAAATGAGCGAGGTGGCGCGCAAACAAAAGAAATGCACCAATGACATTCGATATATCTGTGGGTTTCTATGTTCTTCAGTATAACTAGACAAAAGATTCAACATCAAAAGAATACTACTTTAATTCTTAATTCAAATACAATATTGTTGATGTCTTAAAAAAACCATTTAAAGAGATCCTTGTCGTAAAGATACATATAAAATAAAATATTTATTGTTTTATTTATTTTTGCACGATCTCTTTTTTATGTTTATCGATAGCGTTTCCAAGGCAGTAAGTTTTATTTGCTAATTACTGATCGGTCTCGTGGCCGCATGACTGTTTATCTGGTCGCGAATCTGTGGGACCGGATTCGATCCAGAGCGACGCCAATTTTTAGAATTTTAAATGGCATAAAATTGACCCCTGTGGTGTACTCTCAATAACAACAATGAGTAACCGTGAAATGACGCTTGGTAAACGCCCGCACGGTACAAATATGTCATCATCATTACCGAATTCTATGTGTATAAAGCAGATTGGCACACCCAGTAATGGGTAATATGCCGTGATGATATATTTATTTAAGTGATGTGATGTGAATTAGATGAGTGGAGCAATATGATGAGCTTACGGAAAATTTTGTAAAACAGAATTACACTCCATTTTTTAAACAAGCATGCATTAATATTAATTGCACAGATATGTAAGTTATCTATCCTATAAACAAGAATTAAATAATTATTTAAAATCTTGATAAAAAAATAATAAATTATTTCGTAAATTTTTCTTATCTTACCCCTCCTTTGGGGCAAACAGACGAGCCTATTGTGGCAAGATGGCATTTAAGCACAATCGTCATATATGAATCGGCCTATTCTTTCGTAGAGTGTGCAAACTTCATGCTAGCAGTATTAATACCAATCACACATCCATTCTCAGATGGAGGATCATAATAAGATACCTAGCAACCATAAAATATTAGTCTTGAAATAAATAGTGATTCGCCTGTAAAACATTCCTTTTTATTATATTTATTATAAATTCACGCTTATCCTACAGGATAACGAATTCGCTATTTTACCTCTGTCAATTTGCCTCACGGGTAGCCTCAAAATATAAATTTATATATACAGGGTGATGACAGGCAAAGCCCCAGACAGGACTTTAACATGTAAAATCAGACTTTCCTACTTTCCTGCTTCTCTAATTATTTTAGGTTAAAAAGCTTCAAATAATAGTTATAAAGCATAGAATTCTGCATCAATAAGCAGAAACTAGGTATGAAAATGTCGAAAATCATCTCAAAAATAACAGTAGCCGTCGAATTGAGACAAAATAAATAACAAACGTCCAACGGTTTATCTGTCATGTTAGGGTAATTTATTTTTATTGGGTATTATTTCAAATTTCTGTTCCAGTTAACAATTATCTGTTAATTTAAATTGATATTCGTTCACTTAAACAGAAATTACAAATAAATTAACCTAGACAGATAAATCGTTAACATTTGTTAATTTTTTGTTTCAATTCCATGGCTATAGTTATTTTTGAGGTGATTTTCGACATTTTCATACCTAATTTCTGCTCTTACAATAATAATTTTGCTTATTGATTCAGATGCAGAATTTTATGCCCTGCAACTTTTATATGAAGCTTTTTTTACCTAAAATAATTAGGGAAGCAGGAAATTTTACATGTAAGGTCCTATATTCGACTGTGCCTGTCACCATTCTGTATATATATATATATATACAGGGTGTTCATTTTTAAGTGGCTACCATTGCGATATCGAGAACTAGAAGAGATACGAAGTTGGTTAAATTAGCAAAGAATCTCTATTTCACATAGGTATTTCAATGATAAACTGAAAAAAGAAATTGAATGAGCAAATAAAAAATATATGTTTCTATTTAAAATAAAAAAGTTGGTAACCATATTTTGAGAACCACTGGTTGAATTTCTTTTTTCAGTAACCAACTTCGTATCTCTTCTAGTTTTCGAGATCGCAATGGTAGCCACTTAAAAATGAACACCCTGTATATGAAAATGCCGACAACATAACAACACTGTATGTGTACCATCATTTTGCGTATGGTACAACTACGTTCTTAGTAGATTATCCTCGCGCAATCACTTTTCACATACCTACTATTCGTTGTCAACAAAATTAAAATCGTTATTTTGTCCGTTCGTCGTTTTGCTCCACTCAACAACCGGTATATTGAAATACTAGAGTTAATCCCTTTTCAAAATGATCGATTCAATTAGAGTACAGTATTATGGTTATTAGTGAGATTTTATTAAAAACTTAAATTAATTATATAAAGTTTTGTTGCCCCATTGAAATGAGTTTTAATTTATGAACAGAAAACTTTACAATATTAAACAGCAATTGAGTTTATATTAAATTTATATCCACTTAATATCTTTAATATTTTACCTTCTATAATAAACTTATTGATGACGAATTGCCTCCCCGCGAAAAATATTTAGAAATGAGATGATGACATTGCGCTTTCTGGCATAAATCAAAATAGAAATATTTCCACGAACTGTCATTCGCTTGTCTGCTGTCTGCTTGCATCCATAATTCTAAAAACTGATTAAACATTAAAACATGGGATTGTCGAACTGATGAGCCTGCTAACTGGTATTTATCCCGTTGCTGACAGCTGCCCCGAATAAATCATGCCTCGGCTCTCGCACTATGACGCTCTGGCCTGATTTTTTATATCGATGGATGGAATGATGTCCAGAAAGAAATGTCATCAGATGTCAGCATATTTGTTTATAATAATATGATAAATGAAATGTTTACATGTTGTGCAAAGAAGATATTTTAAAAATGTTGAGACTATTTTTGGTTTTTAAATATTTAATTTTGTTGGTAGCTAGTGTTTACGATTATGTTTGTTTTTTGTGTCTTTCATGAATACAATTTTTTTCGTAATACCATAAAACTCTTCAAGATACTGTGATTTTTTTTAATACTTTATCCTTTATAGCAGGCTCCTGTCACAAATATTAACGGCCGGCGGCCGTTATAGTAACGAACGCCGGCCGTTATGGATATCTTTTTGCTTTTGTTTTTTATTCTTGCGTCTGTTATAATCCTTAACGGCCAGCGTTCGTTATAGATCCCTTTTCACTTACGTGTTTAGTTCTGTTAAATCATAATAACGGTATGGTATTATGAAAATGTAATTAAAAGCATTCGACAGAGGATCGGAAGTGGTTAACAAGAAAAAGAAGGAATACGGTCATAACCACAGGATAAAGATGATTTGAAGTTTTAAATAATAGTAAATATAATTTTGGAGTAGTTTTTCTAACATTCGTTCTAACGTCATTAATCCAAGATACCTGAATCTTCTCAATATGTGATATGTCTCCTTCATTTCTTACAAAACGAGATTTATATGTCAAACCATCTTAGTTTAAAAATAATCTGTTTACACGTATGAGAGAAACTGTTAAAGTATTTTGCAAAGAGTTTAAGTAGTTTCTTGTATTATGTTATAATGGTGGTTAGAATGTAGGTTAGGGTGTTTATTCAAACCCTGTCAGCATCTGCGGGAAAACACTTGTATTTCTGTGGGTATTTTATTTTTCAAGTGAATAAATGTGCTGGTCGGGAGAAAAACAAAAAACATCTCCGGGAAAGTTGTTGGCATCTGATATATGTGAGCGAAGTGACGAATGTCTGTCGGAGGAACGGCAACGGTGTTGGCAATAGCGCTGTGGAATTTACTGATCCTGGCCTACGAGATTTAGAAATATTGGGAGATTTGTGTAGCTTTTACCACAACACACATGCTCACTAACTTTTATACGATAGTAACCTTCAAACAACTTTCAACAATATTCTAATATTATTTTAAAAATCTGTTGTGGCCATCATAATCCCTCTCGCCCTTTCCATTGTTATATATAAGTATTGTATTTAACATTTCTTGTACACAAAAAAATTCTAATTATACCTAATCTTTCTATTTACGTGTTTTTTATAATTTTAAATTCATTCTATGAGCAAGTTTTCTCCATTTCTTCTAAATATTCGAGGTTTTTCCAATTCATTAACGGGATTGGCGGTATTTCTGAAGGGTTCATGTAATATACCTACAATGAGTGCCCATCAGGTGACGCCTGGTAAACGCCCGCACGGTACAAATATTTCATCATTACCGATATCTATGTACAAAGCAGATTGGCACACCCAACAATGGGTAATATGCCGTGATGATATATTTATTTTATTTTTAATTAATAATACAATAAGCCATATTAAATATCGTTCCCAGAAAAATCCTTCAGTACTATCTCTGAATTTTTGACACTGACATTAGTGACATTTATCTGTCAATTACAGACATTTTAATTTATCAAGTAGTTACCATGGAGATGTTTTGGCTGTGAGCAGGCTGTGAGATTTACTACAACAGATTATAGAATATAATTCATTAATCACGTGACATGTTTTCCGCCAATCAACATTCAGAATCTCCCTAGGTACATGTCTATCACACCGATGATAAAAAACAAAGAAATTATCACCTTATTTATAATCGCTGCTAAGGGATTTGTTTTCTTTATTTACGACATTGACAGTTAATTTTGAGTATAAAATAAGTAATAACAATAATTCAAACTCCGATAAAAATTCATTATCTATTCTCTCATTAAATATAAGCTCGTGATATGATTAATAACGAAGATATTGCTCGTGAAACCGAAGCAGCAATCTGCAGCTCGGTTTCACTCGAGAATATCATCGATAATAATCATATCATTTGTTATATTACGTTTGATTATATATCTATATCTTTAAATCTATAGAAGGTATAATAAAAATATTAAATGTGTCGGATAGAGAATTTTTTTTTTTAATATTTGTAAAACATAAATTTTCAAAAAATAATATTTAGTAGATTTTTGTTAAAATACTACTACTTCCGGTTGTCCAATTGTTACCAGAATCTATTCAACTCTTCCAATTACTGTTAGATTGAGGGAATACGTAGGTAGTTACACAGGTCTTTAGTCACACACACACAGAGACACACACACACACACACACATCATCGTAAAAATGTTATTATCGCATTCTAGGGACCTGAAAACGTGCTTCTTCACTAAAATCGGGATATGCGATTTTAGGCATGATTTGTAACTTTCGGCATTTTTCTCTACTTTGTTGACCTCAAGATTACAACCATTAGCTGTTGCGATACCTAGCAGAATAAACATAATATGCAAATAGCAATCTGACTTGAAACAGGCAGGCAACTCTAGGGTTTGTCTACATTATTCGGCACGAAATCAATAGATGGCATTACATCTAACTTACTACGCATGTACACTAATAGGAGAAATAGCGGTCGGTAATTATGTGTGAATAGGAATGTCTAGGTAACATATGAGAGAGGTTAGGTTTTTTATTAAACAAGGATTCAATTAAAATTCTAAAAAAAAATGTAAAGAATTACAATTATAAAGGGATTACTTCATTCTTCAAATATGTCTCAGGAAGAATAATCGTAAATAGAATATACCCACTCAGTTCAAAAAGAAAATGAGAAATATATAAATTCAAATATGAAGAGCAATTATAAGTATAATACTTTGATATTTTCGATCAAAAAATAAAAATATAATGATTTGAACTCCTTGCCAATTAAATCTATTTTTATATAGATTTTTGTCCGCATGTAATATTTGTATTATAGACAATTAAATCTGTTGTGAAGAGCACTTTAGAATTGACTAAAATTAATGATCAAAATACACTGAATTAGGGTTCGTATGCTATATGTATACTATGTAAGACTGCTTGAAGCCATTAGACAAATTTTAAAAGTAATTTAAATCACAAACATAATTTTCGTGCAAAATTATATTTTTACCTCTCGCTGAGTGGTATTGGATTCATGCTAAAAATCACATATCCAGATTTTTATGATTAAGCACGTTTGAAGGCACCTACAAACCGATTTTAATATTTTTACGATAATGTCTGTGTGTGTGTGGATGTATGTGTGTATATATGTGTTGCAATACATAATTAACTATGTATTTCTCAATCGGACATTACTGAGAAGAGCTGAAAAGGTTTTGGTAATAATTGAACTACCGAAAGTAGCAGATTCTCAAAAAAAATCTTCTAAATATTAATTTTTGAAAATGTTTGTTCTTGCTAGTATTAAAGAAGAGTAAATTTTCTATCTGATATATATATATATATATACAGGGTGAGTCACCGAAATCGCCGTCTTCGATATCTCCCTTGTCGTTAGAAATACAGCATAAGTTTATTAACAGAATTTATTCGACTACTCAAGGAGCATAACGTAAAATTATTTTCACATATACAGGGTGTTGCATTACGGCTCGGCGAGAATAGTTTCTCTTTTTTTAAATGGAACACTCTATATATTTTTATATATTTTTAATTGTATTTTATTCACCTATACGAACATATGAATTTTGTTTTAGTTTTCCGCGGCGTTGCCAAGTTATTCCGTTTTTTCTCTAAAAAAGACCGAATACACGCATTGCTTTATAAAGGCTTACTGAAGTTATTTTAATAGTAAGAATTAAGAATTTTCTTTTCTGTATAACTGTAATTACACTCTATGTTCTGACATATTTTTTTTTTAAATGTAATTATACAGGCTGTTCAATAAAGCGAATCAAATGTGCTCAATTTCAAATGACTATAACTCGTCATTTTCAAATGGAACACCCTATATTTTATTATTCAGTTGTGTGTATTTTTGTATTATCTTCATATGTTATTAAGGGTATCCCATGCCTAAAACCAATAATTTCGGAGATTTTCACCATTTTTGTCTAAATTTATATATTTAACTAAAAATTAAATCTAGTACACCATGGATACTGTTTTTTGAATAAGAAACAATTGCAGTAATGATAGTATTTTCATTAGCCAGGTTATTATTAATAACAGAGGGATTAAGTAAATTAGTTTATTAATATGAGTCTCTCGCAAGAAGAACTTACGAATATGATGTATGCTGGTCAGGCTAGGTGTCACCTCACGGGCACTCAATGCTGGCGTGGAGAGTGCGCAAGAAGAACTTAGGAATATGGTGTACACACTTGAAGCAGCGGAAACAAACCCTCTTTTGGCATCAAGAATTTATGCACAATGGTTTCCGGGCAGACGACATCCAAATCCGCGTTCTTTTAAAAAACTAAGGGAAAGGTTTAACAGAACTGGTCATGTTCAGTACGACAAGAGAAGGTTTCTTTCCGCTTCTCTAAGTGCGTACACCATATTCGTAAGTTCTGCTTGTGAGAGACTCATATTAATAAATTAATTTACTTCATCCCTCTGTTATTAATAATAACCTGGCTAATGAAAATACTATCATTACTGCAATTGTTTCTTATTCAAAAAACAGTATCCATGGTGTACTAGATTTAATTTTTAGTTAAATATATAAATTTAGACAAAAATGGTGAAAATCTCCGAAATTATTGGTTTTAGGCATGGGATACCCTTAATAACATATGAAGATAATACAAAAATACACACAACTGAATAATAAAATATAGGGTGTTCCATTTGAAAATGACGAGTTATAGTCATTTGAAATTGAGCACATTTGATTCGCTTTATTGAACAGCCTGTATAATTACATTTAAAAAAAAATATGTCAGAACATAGAGTGTAATTACAGTTATACAGAAAAGAAAATTCTTAATTCTTACTATTAAAATAACTTCAGTAAGCCTTTATAAAGCAATGCGTGTATTCGGTCTTTTTTAGAGAAAAAACGGAATAACTTGGCAACGCCGCGGAAAACTAAAACAAAATTCATATGTTCGTATAGGTGAATAAAATACAATTAAAAATATATAAAAATATATAGGGTGTTCTATTTAAAAAAAGAGAAACTATTCTCGCCGAGCCGTAATGCAACACCCTGTATATGTGAAAATAATTTTACGTTATGCTCCTTGAGTAGTCGAATAAATTCTGTTAATAAACTTATGCTGTATTTCTAACGACAAGGGAGATATCGAAGACGGCGATTTCGGTGACTCACCCTGTATATATATATATATATATATATATATATATATATATATATATATATATATATATATATATATATATATATATATATATATATATATACATATAAACATTTTATTATATCTTTTATAGATTTAGAGATAAAGAATTATAAGGTATATAATAATATGTTGTAATAAATGTCACAGCCCCAATAATGTCATGGAAACCAATTGAATAAATAAAATGTTTGCATATTACATATACCCTTCAAAAATACTGTCAATCCCGGCAATAAATTGGAAACATTTCGAAAAATTAGAAGAGTACGACAAAAATTCTTCATAGAATGAACTTAAAAAATCTAAATATAAAGAATAGATATAAGTAGAATTTTTGGTGTAGAGTGTAGGTATACAAGAAATGTGAAATAAAATAGGGCGCGAGTGGTCAAGTGACTTTCTTGGAATTGACTCGCAGATATGGGGGCTCGTCTCAGAATTATAGCTAGTAATTATGTACATATAAGTCAAATATCATAATTTTTCATTCTGAATTTAGTAACTTTCCAATTCCATGTGGTTTATTTTCCTCGACACATTAACTACGTGAATTTAGAAAATCTTGAAATTTTTGATAAAAAATTCGGACATTTGACATCTATGTACATAATTAATAATTGTCATTCTGGTACGGAGCTCCAAATCTGCTTGTCATAGCCAACAATGTCACATGACTGTTCGCGCCCTATACTTATGTAACCAAAAACTGAAGTTGCGAGAAGTATTGTGTTGGCCACAACAGATTTTTTTTTCATTGCATCTAAGTTTAAATTAATAAATCAAAGAAGAATTGTGAAATTTGATTTATGTGAAATACCCTATTATTGACACGTCAGCGTTTATTTACTATATTTTCCAGTTTCCAATAATATTCATGAAAGATACATTATACTTACATATATACTAACCTGTGGTCTGCAGTAGAAATAAATAAAATAATGATATACATTTTCCCCCATCAAATTATTGTTGGACTACACTACCTATATATTCTACCTCTAGACATATTTCTCTACCATTCTATTTTCCAAACATGAGTTATTTTAAAAATATTCTCAGTATAGCCTTTAGATAACCGTGCGCAGAATGCATATGTGTTATTTATTATAATGATAAATTACACCGCCCGAGTTACGGCGTATGTTATTTTTACGACAACGCTTCTTATCTTCCACACCAAAGATCCGACTTCGAATTTATAAATATTTGTGCATATATTTTCACACACGGTACACCTTATTTTAATCCAGCTGTATAATGGGCAGTATAGACGAACAGGGGAATATATTACAGTTAGTTTTTTGCTACGGTCGTAATATTTTTAGTACTTGATAACTTTCGCAGTTTCACGCGAAATAAACTTTATGTCACTAGGTCGAGCTAGAGAATGAGGAATAAATATTGATTGGAAAGAAAAGTATTCATAACCCAGTCATATCTGGTGACAACGCAATTACTCTACAGCTAGAATTTTTACAACGATGATTGTGGTTGTGAGGAAAGAAATCACATTCTCCTTGGGATTGTATTTCCATAATAATTGACTGTAAAAATATTATAGTGTCTTATACCTCCTAGATTTATAATATAATAATACTGCTTGATTTTCTGTTTATTAGTATCTTAGTTTGCTTGTTTCCATTGATGGTGCTAAAACAAATGACGAAATATAGCTAGACAAAACTTCATTTGGTTTGTTTTGATTTCGGCTGGCCAGACAGAGACAACTAGAGATAGAGATATTTTCAGTCTAGTTTGAGCATTGCTCACTAGAGGCGGCAGTATATATTATGTATAAATTTCATACATAATTTTTCTTGCAAAAGATTCTAAATTTCCAGTAAAATTATTTCATAAACAAACTATGCAAATTACACTTGTCACTAACATCTTCTTCTTTAGCTTTCCCCATTCGTTAGGGGTCGCTATTTTTTATTTCCTTCTTCCACTCATTTCTGTTTTACGTGTCGTTCTCATTTAGTTCCTTTTCTCTCAAGTCTTACGCAATATAGTCCTTCCATCTTATCTTTGGTCTTCCTCTGTTTCTTCAACCTTTTATTACTAAGCTATTCATTCTTCCAATATATTATTCATTTCTCCTCATGATGTTTTCAAACCAATGTAATCATCTCGCTTGTATCTTTCTAGAAACTTGTAACTTCCTTACCTATCTTTCCATGTCTTCCTCAACATCTACTTCAACATCCTCATCTCTGCCACATTAATTTACTTTTTATTTATACTGACATCTGTCAATTTGAATTATATGAATATATTAGTAGTTTCCATGTTTAGCATAGCTGGCTGATTTATAAAATTTAATTTCTTTAAAATTCTTTAACTCTATATCAATTGAATATTTTAACATATGATGATGGCGCTGCGAACGCTCCTTTCACAAAAACTAATTTAATAGAAATTGTAATAATTTCAGGCAGTCACAGTTTGTCGTAAAATACAATAAAAACATTGTAACAAACATTATAAAATAATATTTTACAATAATAAGAATTGAGCATGCCATTGACACATGCCACTCAATTCACGACGCTGAACATAACCTCGAAAACAATGATAGTTTTAGCGATCAAATAAATGTGTAACAAATCCTATCTACAAACCAATAAACAGTATAACAATACTATACAACAATGTACACGCTTGGTATCATGGTTTTACATTACACAGGTAAGTCAAACATACATTTATTTGCAAATCTCTGACTAGTTATAATTCCAGTATGCTGCGATTCATTTACGATATTACATCGACTACAATTGTTTCACGACATCAATACTGAGACGAGGTACGTATCGTCACAAAGTATATGGCACTTTTGTCAATAAGATAAATGTAATTTCTCCTCAAGCGCGACGATCCCAATTACGACAAAAATATAAACAATGCTGGATGACAGTAATACAATTTAAAAGTGCTCTTCAAGTTTGCTTTTAAATTTGTAGAGCCATCTACGCAATCCATGCAGTATTCAATAATTCAATTTCTCATCGTAGTGTGCTGCGACAAGCATGACAACAAATCGCGGTTTGGCTTTTGTTTCGCTCTCGGAGTTTTTATTCATTAACTAGATTTGTCATGGAATGAAATGCACTCACAACTTTTCACATGCATATTGTATGCGATAATGCATTGTATTGAGAGGTATACAAAAATAACTATGTTTTTTACCACGGCGGTATTGTTATACAAGAAGAAAGTTTTTCATAATAATAAAAAAAAAACATGCAGAAAAAACACAAAAGAAAATTTTAATTTATGTTGGAATTATTCATATTTATATAAAGTTTATTGTAGAATCACTGATATGTGGTGTTTATTAATCTCATTGTTGTATTAATTACAAAGATTCTCGTTATGTAGAAGTGGAGAATTTTAAAATTAATTACCAATTAGTGCATAACTGATAATGAATTTGACAAATGCCAAATGACGTGTTGTATGTACTCCGACATAATAAATGTAGGGGGTTGTTTTTTGTGACTACTTTTCGCGCCAATCTTCATATTTAATTATTTATGAAAATTACAACAATTTATTATGATTTTTATTATTACTATGACAAATATTGCAAAAACTCATTTAAAATACTTTTTCTACTACCACTACTGTAAGAGGGTCATTACTGAACAGACTACTTACAATGTAAGTTTGTTCTTATGAATAGTGTTACGTAATGAAATTTCATTACGTAACACTGTTACGTAATGAACAGCAAATTTAAGTTGGTAGGACTGATTGTCAAACTGTAAGAAATGATTAAAATTTGATAAATAAAATTTAAGATTTAAATATAATAGAATAAAATTTATCTGACATATACATATAAATACATATTTTTTTGGGTTATTATATTATGTCAACAATACATATTTCATTTCAATCAAATTTGCAGTAGGGAACTATTTTTCATCGTATATCCGTACGCTTAGCAGTAATCATGGTAACATCGTTGCGCAGTTTTATTTTTGTAAATAAAACCCATCAAACTTTTTGACGTTTCGAACTGCTGCTTTTTTGTGTGATTACAAATACATATACTGAGGTAATAATTATTATTACAAACAAAATTAGTTGATAATATTATTTGTAATTTGTAAGTAATGCATTAAAAAAATAATTAATTTATAACTATGTATCTGAATTTTGCTTCAATTTAGAAATATGTATTAATGAGTGGTCGTAGAAAAAGTATAGTACATAATTCGAGATGTAAAGCAATTACTCACTCGTAAAATTACAAACTCGACGCTACGCGTCTCGTGTGTCAATCATTTTACTCGTACGTAATCTGCTTCTTACATCTCTCATTACGTAATATACTATTTTACCTCTCGCTAAGAGAGGTATTGGATTCATGCTAAAAATCGCATATCCAGATTTTAGTGAATAAGCACGTTTTAAGGTCCCTAGAATCAGATTATAACATTTTTACGATGATGTGTGTGTGTGTGTATGTGTTAGGATGTTGTAGTTACGATTCATTATATTGTAGACTAAAGACCTGTGTAACAACAGATTCCTCAATCTAACAGTAATGGGAAGAGTTGAATAGTTGGTAACAATTGGACAACCGGAAGCGGTAGTTTCTAAAAATAAATTTCTAAATATTTTTTTTGAAAATTTATATTACTACAAATAATAAAGATAATTAAATTCTCAATCTAATACATTTAAACAAATTATTGTATCTCCCATAGGTATAGAGATATAGTATATAATACTCGTAATACAGAATAATCCCGTTGTAATAAATCTCGTTGCCCAAAAAACAGTTGAGATATTTACATGTTTGTAATTGACAGATAAATGCATTATGTCAGTGTCAAAAATAAGCAGTTTTACTAACATTACTGGAAGATTTTCCTGGGAGGTACGAGTACATTTAATATATCTTATTGTATTATTAAATAAATATGTATTTAAAATTGTAGGTACATTAATATTACATATATCCTTACGAAATACTGCCAATACTTCAATGAATTTGAAGAATTTTGAACATATAAGAAGAGTAGGCCAAATTCATCATAGAACGAAAGAAGAGATACAATTTCAATTATTTGTGTGTACAAGAAATATTAAAATCGTTACTTATAGGGCTCGAGCAGTCATGGCAAGCAGATATCAGGATCCGTTTCAGAATGACAGCTAGTAGTTATTTACTTAGATGTCACAATTGTCATATATCATAATTTTTCATTCAAAATTTCAAGATATTCTGATGGATAGAAAATCATGATGTTTTGAATAAAAAATTATGATACTTGACACCTATATACATCATTACTAGCTGTCATTCTGACACGTGCTCCCATATCTGCTTGCAAAGGCCAACAAAGTCACATGACTGCTCGCGCTCTATGCAACATAAAATGAAAATAGCGAGAGGTATTGTGCTGGCCACAACAGATTTAAAAAAAATGTAATTGTTGATTACATTCATTGTTGTTAAAAATATTTGCATAACAGCGTATTATTGAGTGCATTAAATTCTTTGAGTGAATAAACATTCTTAACTCATGTGGTTTATACAATATTTTATTCAATTTTGAGGAAATAATAATAAAGCCATCATAATATTTAATTTTGACAAAATAAAAACTAATCAATTATTAGGCTTTACGTACATGACAAAGTTGATAGACGTCAAGTCGTTTATTTATAAATTATAAACAAGCTTTATTTTATTGTGATTTGTGTCGTGGAAAATAATGAAAATGGCTGATCTACCTAATAAAGACTGTGGTGAAAGTGTTATTTGCATGCCTGATGTTATTTTAAGTGTATTATTTGTTGCATAGTAAGTTAAACTTCTATGAGAGTGACATAATTTTTTAATACACTAGAAAATAAATAGTTATTTATAGTTGTTGCAATGGAATCAATAATGACAGTTTAAAACTTCAAAATTGAATAAAATATATAAATTAAGAATTTTAAAATTTAGTCCAAACATTAATAGGTTTTATTTTTGTATTAACTAAAACAATAATAAATTATTTAAGATTAATAAATTCTACAACTATATTATTCTTTGAATTTAAAGTAACATTCATTTCTAACAAAAGTTGATGCAATACACAAATTTAATACCGTAATAAAGCAAAATCTGCAGGAATTAAGCCAGTGTGTAGCCTCACTACTATTTTCATGAGGACTATTATCTTTTATAATCTTTTGACAATAGCGTATATAAAATATAAAGATGTTTCTCGTGTTGCCTGAAATGAATGGTGAAAATAAAGCCGAGCTTTCTTTTGAATTATATGAAATGTGATCCATACTTAGGAAAAAATTTAGGTTTTATATTTTGCTGTAAATATCTGCTTTGACTTTGATATTTCTATACCACTAGGACAAAAGAATCTCATCGTGTTTAAAAAAATAATAATAATAGTCACGAACAAAAACTCAAAACCAGTATGTTTTTAACAGCATTTACTCGGTTAGGTACTCATATTCCACATATCTTCAAAAATGTTGATTGTATTTTATTGTAATATTTATTCATGCCCACTGAGTTGTTGAATTTTTAAAGAAGGATTTGCTTCATGCTCACATGTTAACAAGCATTAATATATCAAGCTTTTGGATCTAATTATATGAGGAATAACGAGTAAAATTACAGAATTAATATCAGATTTGAAATAGTGGTGCTGATGTATGTCAATACCAAACATACAATTAGTTATAATTTTGCTATGCAAGTGCACTTGACTGCGTATGATTTAAAAGGTATTTAGTGTGTTCACTAGTTCCATTGAATTAATTTGCAAATAAATAAAAAGAGAATTACACATTCATTTTATTTTCATTATAATTAATGTGTTGAGTATGTTAAGAGGATTAAATTTCAACAAGTTTGTTTAATTTACTGGGTATGACAAAATTTAATAAAAATATTTTAGCCAAAAAAATTTAGTTGCTACTTTGATTAGAAACTTTTAAATAGTGTAAATAAATAATGTTCTAGAAAATATGAACCACATGTCTTATTCTTAATAGTTCTAACGTAATCCTCGTATTAAAGATATTTCTACCAGATTAGATTTTTACCTTCCGCCACATTTAGGTAAGGAAGGTATTGTCTTTGGTCAAAAAATTTGATGATGAGGTTTTAGCGAATAAACACGTTATAGGGTTCCAAGTGTGTGTGTTGTGTGTGTTGTATGTGTTGTATATGTTGTGTGCATGATACTAAAAACACAGAAGATATGATATTGCGCAGGAAAGAGTGGGAGAATCACGTGGTCGCTGACGTCACGTGGAGAGTAGTGTGCTCTACAACGCACCGTATTTTACTGTGTTTCTTGGTATAAATATTAGTTTTACGGTTTAGGTTAGCAATTATAGTTGGAGGAAGAAATATTTGGAACTCATTATAGATTCTGCCAATTGGTCGTTATAAAGTTTTATGAACTTTGCGGTAATGGTACTCGGAGCCAGGTAGAGTTTTCTGCCCTGGGCCGTACCCGAAATTTGCATTCAAGATGTACTTTTAAATTTGTATTAAAATAATAATTCGTTTTAAGCGTATTTCTTCTAATGTCAATTTGTAAAGTAAAAAGAGATTAAAATATTATAAGATGTTTCCTAATTATGTACTTTTAAATCTGTATTCAAATAACAATGCGTTTAAAATACACTTTTTCCAACATCATTATTAAATATGGCCCATTTCTCACCATAAAATTGATGCCTTCAAGTTCGAATAATTTATGAGTCCTGACCATAAACAAACCCAACCGTCAATAAAAGATTGTAAACCCTGCATAAGTCAGTTCCAAATATTTCTTCCTCCAACTATACAGAAATGCGTTGTGCAATAGCAGGTTGCAATAGCGATAATCAATCTAAAAATTGTGATAAAAATGTCATGTTTTTTTCGTTTTCCAAGTGATTTAAATCTAAGTAAAGCTTGGAAAAATGCATGCAAACGTAAAGATGTATTTAAAACCTGCAATGCTAGAATCTGTTCTAAGCATTTTAAAAAAAGCGATTTTCAACGAAATCTGAAATATGTACTGTTGAAATATTCCACTAAAAATCAGCGTTTATTAAAAAAAGAAGCAATTCCATCATTACAAATTCCGAACAATTTTTCAGCAAAAACTAAGAATACAGACAACCAGAATTATCGGATTTTAAAACGAAATCGTACTAAATTTGTTGATGATATTATTAATCTTCATTCTAAGTAAGTTCAATTAATAAATTTTCTACAAAATATATTATATATTTATAGGGATAATGACATTAATGAAAATAGTTCAGATTTTGCTGGAAAAATTGTAGATTGTACGGAAATGATACCTGGCCCTTTGACTATTGAAGTAGAAGTAATAAAATGTATTACAAAAGATATTGAGTAAGTTACATTATTATACATTGATTTTCATTGTACTTATATTTTTCCGTAACTCTGAAGGGTGAACACAGACTTTACCGATCAAGAAACAATTTCTCAACTAAAAAGGGAAATAAATACATTAAAAAATGATCTACATGCATTCGAAACCCTGTTAATTTCAAAAAAATATTTGAGCAATTTATTAAAATTGGCTGAATCTATACAGTGTTCTGACAATGCAAAAAAAATAAATTTTAAATATAGAATGTATTTTAGAATATTTTTTTAAATAAATCATTGTTAGACCGAACTCTCTCTAAAAAACGAAAAATGTCAAAAATAATAAAATAAATTCATATAATGTGTAAATCTCAAAATTGTTTTCAAACTATTTTTATGTATCTTTTAAATATAAATATATTCCAGTTTCGTAACAAATATATTTTTCGAAAACCTTCTTCAATACTCTCCAAACCTGCAAAATAGTATGTTGTAAAGAAAATTCAAACTATAAAATAATCGGGCAAAATATATATTTTTTTATTTCTTTGCTTTTATAGAACTGATAATTTCATGGAGTTAAGAACGAGACTGATAATTACGTTCATTTATATAATAACTTGGACTTTTCAATGTATTATAGCAATATATGTAACAAAATTTCAAGTTTATATTTCAAATAATAACTTGGAAATATAAAGGAATCTGTGCGGCAACTCTCCTCGTGACGTCATGCGCAGTAGAAACCAAAATTAGACGAGTGAGTATCATATCTCCTCGCTCGTAGTATCATGTGTTGTGTGTTTTGTGTGTGTGTGTGTGTGTGTGTGTGTGTGTGTGTGTGTGTGTGTGTGTGTGTGTGGGTTTATTTGTGTGTTGTGTGTTTGTGTGTGTGTGTGTTTGTGTGTGTGTGTGTGTGGGTTTATGTGTGTGTTGTGTGTTTGTGTGTGTGTGTGTGTGTGTGTGTGTGTGTGTGTGTGGGTTTATGTGTGTGTTGTGTGTGTGTGTGTGTGTGTGTGTGTGTGGGATTATGTGTGTGTATGACGATTTTTTCACGACGATAACACCAACACTACAATTCTAAAAATTATAATTCTTTCATATTCCTTTTCTTTACATCCATATGAAGAGCTGATTAGATATTAGTTATTATTGGTCAACCAGAAGGACCCTCATTTGAAGATTTTAACCGATTTTCTTGAAAAAACGCTGTTAAATATCATTTTTTGACATTTAGTATTATTATAAATATTAAAGAATATTCTATTATCTACTCGAATTGATTGCATTTTATACTTCATAGTCAATGGATATAGAGTTATAAAAAGAAATTTTTTCGTTATAATTTTATTGGAAATATATATGTAGAATCTTTGGCAAGAAAATTTGGTTTTTGAATTTGGTCAGGTAACAGTCATATATTAGGAGAAACAGGTATAAACCCTTGAAAAAGCTTACGCATTGTTTATAAATTTCAAATCAAGATCGTACTTCAATATCAACTATTATATCTTCTTTATAAAAGTGCAAACTGCAAAAAGCAAATTGCGAATTCCTCCGTGAAACAAACAAAAATAATAAAAAAAAGAATAAAAAAAATCCTAGTGAAACTAAGACGTACTGTGTCATTTTTATTATCTTCTTTATCTTTACAATTAATAAATTTTGTGTAAAAAAATATGTTTTCGTTTTCAATTAAATTAATTTTCACCATAAAATGTATATTACGTACATGATTTCAATAATAGTTAATGATGTATTAAGGGCATAATTCAAATATTGTAGCACGGGGGAATGTTTAAAGCTCGACGCGTAGCGAAGAGCTCCAATTTTACCGAGTGCTATAATCTTGATTATATGGGGAACGTCGATTTAGTGTGGCCCATAGGCTAAACTCAAAATTCAGTAAATATCACAATAATGGTTGAACTGTTTCACCAAATATGAGAGGCTAATTTTTAAGTTGATAATTTTGTATGTCCCGCAAAATATATTATGTGACAAGTCCCTCCAGTAGTTATTTATAGAATTAAATATTGTATGTCAGTGTGTCGGCAAGGTAGTGGGCTGCAGACAGATGGCGGAAACGACGGGCCGCAATGGTTCATGGGAAGGGCGTGACCCGGATGGTGAGCAAAGAGAGGCTGACGGTTGGCGAGGAAACAACTAAAATCGAAGGCCCAAGGACATCCCAGACGTTTCGTTGGAAGCAAACCCGACAGTCAACCTAGAAGTGGACCGGACTCCGAGAAGTTCACTAGATTGGCGCTGGAATACATCAAATTTCGGGGAAAGAATCCAGCCTTAAAAACGAACGAGAAAAAGAAAACGTGTGGAGGAGGTGATCAACCGGTGGCCATTTTAGTTTGCTACCTTGCCACACACACTGAATTATAATTGTTAACTTTAAATATAACAATATTTTGTTAACGTAAGTGTTGTCATTAGTTAAATAATATCATATATTATATATTAATTGTGGTGTCTTCTTTTATCAACTCAGAACCCAGACCAATGCTCAGTGAGCGGCAGGTTACAATTAATTTATTTGAAATTGTTAGTATAAGTATCATGTTTACTACATATTTTTGCGGACTTCGCAGAAAATAATAATGTAATAATGTTCTGAAATTATCCGTATCACTAACCTAAAAGTTTTTATTTTTTGCTTAATAAAAATTCTAATAACCCAAAAAAGTGTTTTATCTCCAAATTTATTTCGCAATTCATGCATACTGAAATGTTTCTCGAATAGTTGAACAGGAAGAAAGAAAATGAGAAAATTTATGGCGTAGAAAAGAATAGAGCAAAAATGAGTGGGCGGCAGACACACTAATGAATAAGGCTAAGAACAACGTATTTTCATAAAACAAGATATATGGAACTTTGTTAGCCGAAAAAAAATTCTATAGAGAAAATGAGACAAGGAAAAGATGTCAATTCGGAATTCTTTCTTTAAAGATGATGATAATAATTCAGAAAATAAGTTTTTCCTACAGAAAAATTTATATTACAGTTGACTTTTATACAGCGTGTTTCAGCAAGCTTGGTCACTGCTGATAAATTTGCTTATTCGCTAGAGAATTTAATTCTGAATCCAGCGATATAATCGTATCATAGCATATAATATCTTGATCGTTTCAAATCAAGTTAAAGTACTTAAACTTGAAGTTTATGCTTCTAAAATATTTCAATGGAAGAAATACAAGGTAAAAAGTATCATATTTTACGATAAAACAAATGTATTATCGCAAAAAAATAAAGTTAAAATGTCATGCGAAATGTTAAAAATAAATTGGTTTTTGTCATGCATACATTTATAATTATGTAGGTATTTATTTCTAACGAGACTGTTATTCCAAGTATTGCAAATTATAAACAAAAACATACATTTTATTTATTTGTAAATTTCATCATTTTTAAAATCAGCATTTACATTCAGACTATGAAGTGCTGGTTCGTGATGAATTTAATTTTAGAATTTATCAATTAAATTTTACAATATAAAAATACTTACAATGCGTAGGTATGAATTTAGAATATATAGTAAAAAAGAATAGTCAGAAGACACAATCATCAACCTGAAAAAATCTGTTGTGACCATCATAATACCTCTCGCGCCCTTTCTATTGTAGTGTATATAAGTATTGTATTTAATATTTCTTGTACGCACAAAAATAATACACCTAATTTTATATTTACGTATTTTCTATAATTTTAAATTTATTCTATGAGCAAGTTTTCTCCATTTCTTCTAAATGTTCGAGGTTTTTTCCAATTCATGAACGGAATTGACGTTATTTCTGAAGAGTTCATGTAATATACCCATAATTTTAAATATATAATTAACAATACAATAAGAAATTTTAAATATCGTTCCCAGAAAAATCCTGCAGTACTATCTCTGAATTTCTGACACTGACATTAGTGACATTTATCTGTCAATTACACACATTTAAATTTCTCAAGTAGTTACCATGGAGTTGTTTCGGCTCTGAGCAGGCTGTGAGATTTAATACAACATATTATTTTATAGATTATATTTCCATATCTTTAAATCTATAGAAGATATAATAAAAAAATTAAATGTGTCGGATAGAGAATATTGTTTTTTTAATATTTGTAATAACAAATTTTAAAAAAAATAATATTTAGAAGATTTTTGTTAAAATACTACTACTTCCGGTTATCCTATTCAACTCTTCCCATTACTTCTGGGTTGAGGAATCAGTTTACAGTTACAGTTTAGTCTTATAGAATTTGAGAAATCGTACCTCCAACAACCCCCCCCCCACACGCACACACACACACGCACACACACACCCACACACACACACATACACACACACATATATACCTTAAAACATGCTTATTCACTAAAACCTGGTTATGCGATTTTTAGCATGAATCCAATACCTCTCTTAGCGAGAGGTAAAAAGTAGAAAAAAAGTACTAGTATTAAGTAAGGTATATATTAATGATATTTACAATTATTACTAAGTCAATCGGTATTCATTTCACAGAGTATAAAATAATTTGAAATAATTGTAGTTTATTTTTATACAATACGTTGGCACTACTGAGAATGACCATGTTATGTTTAATAATTTTATATTTCCTAAATGGAATAAGGATTGACTTAGAAATAATTCTAAATTCATTAATAATAATAATAATCTTTATTGTGTATAAACTTTATTTTTATTACAGTTTTTACAATTAGAGATATAAATGGGGATGTGTCAGTTTTTCATTGTATTTTATTTTTAATATTACACTTGTGTTGATGGAAATGCGATTAAATGGGAGTCACAAACATCCAAGCCTTGGTGGGACCGAACCCACTACCCCAGGATCCGAGCGGTGATGGTCGCTTTGAGCGCTGTCGGAACACGCCGCCTCAACACGCATAGCCACCGAGGAAGCAATTCTAACTCATTAATATATACGTTTCTTTAATACTAGTGTATTTTTTCCCCTTTTTTAAGAAATAAATAACACCAAATAATTTCTACAAGTTACATTTCATTTTATAAGGTTTTTTCGGGTTGATAACGTGCGTCTTCTGCCTAATCATTTTCACTATATCTAAATTTTACATTTATATTCAAATCTAAATTTCAAATCTGACCAATGAGAGGATATGTTGACCTGTTTACAGACAAAAAAAAGAATGTTATAAGTTAAACTTTGCACTAACGAAACATCAAAGTATGACAAGTAATGACAATTTGCGTGATACACCCTGAATAGTCAAGTTCAGGATTTAAAAACTGAACACAAACCAGACACAATATTAGAAATTATTAATCATAATTTCCAAATTTATATTTACAGATTAAATTTAACCAGCCCTAATACTGCATCAAATTAATTATGTGTATGGAGTAATTCACGAAATCTATAATTAACGCATTTCATTTATCAGGGTGTTTTTGAATACAGTAACTATTTGTTGTGAATAATTTGGATGAAGTGTGTAGAGAAGTGTTCATATAAATATTCATTAAAATGAATCTGTAAGCCGGATTTCAATTATTTTATATCACAAATAGTTTTAATCAAGTGCAACAGATCATTGTTTGTTATTTCGGGACATGAATATCCGAATGCATTGGCAGGGATTTACATATACAAGTAAATAATCATTCGCATTCAATATTGATTGATAATCTGTAAAAAGGGTATAAAATACATGCTAATATTGGTAAATACATAAATGGAATATTTTATAACGATACAATCGCATGAAATTTGGAATTTTGTACAATATGTGAACACAATTCTAACCATGTACAATAAACTGTAGCAGAATTATAAATAAATTATACAAAAAGAGACAGTTTTATTAATTATAAATTAAAATGTGTTTCAAATTTTATCAGTAAATAAATATATCACAGTATAATATCCATTGCTGAGTGTACTAATCTGCGTTTACCAGACGTCACCTCATGGGCACTAATTGCTATCGTGAATAGTGCACCACAGATATCACTTATGAAAAAAATAAAAATACTCGTAACAGCATAGGGCAAAATGGAAGAATATTGTTAAAAATATGTTGAGGAAGACGAGATGCGTAGGCTAGCATACTTGCCATCAACAAAACAAAAATTCTACATAAATGTCTAAGACGCCCTATTCTCTATTTGATAATTTATGCTTTTATTTATCTACTCATAACAAACTGACAATACATTGAAGATTCATAATTTATTAGTAGGTTATTACGTTTTTTGCACTTTGAAAAGCCTATCGGTAAACTTTTTAAAAAAAGTTCAGTCAAACAGCATTTATTCTTACTATACCAACGTTTCGGTGCACCCTTGCACCTTCTTCAGGGTTTACAACAATCATACAACACAAATGTAATACATGCAAAATAACATGGACATTATCACACTTACAGTAAGATCTTACAAATTGTTACAATTCATGTACACAGAATACATTTGTACAAAACAATCAGTTAATTTATTAAACATCGTACAGAAAAATTCAAAGAGCATATACACATCCATTTGCTCTAAAAAACGACAACTATTTAGTTGTCGTTTTTATACGGAAAATAGCCGGAATGGACTCCTATTGGTTGTCTGTACAATAATAATGTAGCAAGTTGTAGGAATTTAAATAAAATGCAAGGAAAATAATGAAACTCAGTTTGGCCTGAAATTTGCCTTTTCGATTTTTGATGGATAATTTGTAGAATTTGGAGGAAGAGCAGATTTACTCCAAACGTACGTTTCTTGAAATGTTACATATCAATGCAAGAAATGATATTCAAGGACTTAACAGCGTATATTTTTGTGTATTGGAGAAGTTCAAAAAGGAAAAGGCAAATTTCAGGCCAAACTGATTCGGTTCCCAAAAAAATGTTTACGGGAACCAGCGCGCCGGCTACGGTGTTACACTCTAAATAACAGCCGGCAGTCAACTGACAGATCTCAATTAGCATATAGTCGATGTACTTTGATCACCGAACATATACAATTTAGGCGACAACGGACGCGTATAGTTTAATAGTGTTATGTTTCAGTAAAAGTGCATAGTGGAATGATGTGCACACTCTAAATATTTATAATTTTGTGTTAACATTAAAATTCAGCCCTTCCTTTATCCCAGTTAAAACCACGGTTAATGTAGTTTATGCCGTCCCTGAAAAGTTAGGGTTGTTATATTAAGCATAATATAAAGGTAAGTAAGCTAACAGTAACCGCCGCCGGTCACCAAGGTTACGGAGGCATTGCCTGAAAAAACCGATCTTGCATAAAAGTATTTATTGTTTTATTTGTGTCTAAAATAAATAAAAATTAAATCAAGCAGGTAATAAGATTTCAAAGTCTTGATCCAATTCTTGTAAAATGCTGGGTATTTAATTTTGTCGTATTATTGTTTCAGTTTCAGGTGACGATGTTGAAAGAATAATTACAATCGATAATATTTGGAAAATATTTGCTGGGAACAAAGAAAATGATTAATACGAAAGTGATCTATAGCAGATTCTTTCTTATCACGAGTCCCATCTCTCTGGATTTCACATTCCCGAAGAAAAAATCATATTACGTAACAAAATGACAGGTATTCCATTGCTAAGATTAATCAGGTTTTCAACTCGAGCAGACCCAGTTTTAGCGCAAAAATATCTCCAAAAATACTTTGCTTCTAAATTAATATTCTCTCGACAATATTATTGATTCATGTTGAAAAACTCCGCTAATTTGCTCAATGGATTTTCTCTCAGTTATAATTTCATTTCCGGGTAAGTGTTGGTATTTGATAAATTTAATAACGTGTGATACGACTTTCTTTGCAGAGGCGCTGGTATGTAGACTCTATGTTTCCAACTATTTCACCTTTAGAGAATTAGACAATACTGCAGAGTACGATGGAATTTAATATCAATTCTTCCTATTTATTGTAAAATAATTCAAATATGTGCCATTAAAAAAAAGACAGATAAAGCTTTTTACCTTGCGTCACCTTTAAAGGATGGTATTGTCTTTGGTCAAAAAAGTCGGTGGCAAGTTTTCAATGAATAAGCACGTTTTAGAATCCCTACAATACGATTATACTATTTTTACAATGATGTGGGTGTGTGTGTGAGTGTGACTATAATTTCTGCAGAGATAACTTCAATATTAGAATTCCAAAAATTACAATTTTTACGTATTCTTCTTCCAACATCCATATGCAGATTTTGTTTATATCTTGACATATTTAACATTTTATTCTCTGTACGAATTGATTACATTTCATACTTCATATTCAATGGATATAGAGTTTAAAACTAATAAAGGAATTAAATTTCATAAAAAAGTTGCTATAACCAAGAAAACTGCTACTATGTTACGAAAATTCTAATTGATATATGTCAATGTCCAGTGCAATTGACATAATATATTTGTGTTATAATTCCATTAGATAATACTTTTCTAGAAACTTTCTGTATGAAATTTGGACAAAATACATAGAACTGACGGAAGGTAATGTGCTGGCCACATCAGATTTTTTATCTAGTATTGTAAACCAAAAATTTGATGTGGCCAATATATGACCTCTCGCCATTTCCATTTCATGTTACATTGCCATTAAAATTCGATGTAATTTTTGACGTAGGTCGGGATCGAATCCGGGTTATAATTAACGAATTTAACATTTATTGTAATACAAGTATTTCAAATTGTATCGATTCTTTCGTTCTATGGAGAATTTTCTCCTAATCTTCTATCATAGTCAAAATTATTTATATTCACTGACGGTATTAGCGGTATTTCTTCCAGATATATGTAATATTAATATACCTATAATTTTAAGTATTTAATTAATAATACAATAAGAAATTTTTAATGTATCTACTTACTTCCCAGAAAATCTGTCAATTATAAACATTTAAATATCTCAACTGGTTTCCACGGAATTGTTTAGCAGCCAGATTATTACAACAGATTATTCTATATTATTATATACGATATCTCTAAATCTATAGAAGATATAATAAGAAAAATGTATCAGATTAAGATTTAAAAGATCTTTATTATTGTATTAACATAAATTTTCAAAAAATAATATTTATAATTTTTTTTTTCTAAGATATTATCACTTCTGGTTGTCCATTTGTTACCAACACTTGCTCAACTCTTCCCATTAATGTTAGATTGAGGAATCCGTAGTTAAACTGGCCTTTAGTTGTATAGAATTTGAAATATCGTTTATCCAACATCCACACAAACACACAATCCAATTTTTTGTTATACATCATCATACTTAATTAATTAATTTTTTTAACCAGTTGTTAAAATTAACAACTGAGTTACAGAATAGGCCCGAATACCTCTGTAGAGTTCAATAAGGACTTATGAATATCAGTAATATGACTACTATATTATTTATACCGAACATACGAGTCCAACCCCAAATGTATTCGTACCCTCTGAAATAAATACAGGGTGTCCCTTAACTTCGAGCAAAAACTTTAAGGGCATATAGTACTGACCAAAATGAATAAAAAAGCTTCATCAACATAGGAATGATCTTCAACTGTTTCCGAGAAAAGCGAAAAATCTAAGAAAAACTGACAAAGATAGCGATCGAATAAAATTTTGTCTATGTCAGTAAAAAGACTATAAAAAACAATAAAATTTTATATGAAACATTTTTCTCAATTTCTTATAGTTACGTAGTTATATGAAAATTAAATATTGACCAAGGTCGCCACAACATTTCACTTTTGATTTTTATAAAATAACAAAAGGCCATCTAAGATTACCTCTCAAAGGTAAACAAAAAGTCTCAATTAATCAAAATCGTAATTCTTATAGTTTTCGAGATAGCAAAGGTAAATCTCGTAAAAACTCATTTTTCACTGCGTTATATCTGGGAAACTATTAAAGATCGGACACATTTTGACTGAGCTTTTTTTACTCATTTTGATCAGTATTATATGCCCTTAAAGTTTGTGCACCAAGTTAAGGGACATCCTGTATATTAACAGCAATAAAAAATAAATTTTTGTTACAATAGTTAAGACTATATCTGGGCATTTTTTTTATTTTATGTATCAATAAAGTGTACTGGATTGAAATACAATGTTATTAACTAAATTTCTCATTTAAACAATAATCTACGAGCAAATATATGACATAAGGTGAGACTCAAAGTTTTTCGTTCCAACAGTAAATAATAATATTTATGTATTATCTATAAAACAGACGGTAAAGATAACTGACAATATATTCTATTAATTGCCATCTTAAATTTTATTACTTTAATAAAAATTATTTGCGGATTATTAAGGACGAAAATATTTGTCATTCAGTTATGCAGTCAATATCAAAAATTGTTGAATTGGAGTAAATCATAGCATCCAGAAGTTTATTTGTTCTTGTTTTTAATATAATTGTAGGTGGTACTTTAATAAAAAAATATCACTTTGCAAATAATTTTACTAAAAAAATAAAATTTAATATAGTAATTAATTGAATATTTTGTCAGTTTCCTTTACCTTAAGGTTTATGAATAATACTAACACAAATATTGTATTACTTACTGTTGGGACTAAAAAAAAAATAGCTTTTATCCTCGTATGTTAGCAATGCAAAATCTGAAATGACAGTAAATATTTGCTCGATAATACGCCTTACTCCCTTCCCAATTATCATAACTTGTATCAAATTCCTTGATTTTTCAGCATGTCCATACAGTATAAACATAACTCCGTAATTAAATCACTTAATCAGAACTTTATGAATATTGACAATGAAAAACAAACTTAAGTTATCACACAAACAAAACCTATACGAAGCAAGGAAAACGTGAAAACATTTCCATCCGGGTGTGCCGTAGCAATCGTGGTGTAAACTTTCGGCGTAACGCGCGTAAGTTCACAAATGCGACATTCCTTGAGAGACGACAGCACAGTTCCAATAGGCTGGTGTCATTAATTAAAAGTTACAAGGTAGTGTATGATTAGAACAGTAAATGAGAGAATTAGTTAGGTTTAGAGAAACTGGTGGAGGTGCCAATTGCAGAGAGCGAGATATTTTACACAAGAAGGAAAATGAATTATGAAATACCGACTAGAGCAAGTGGAAATGTTACTGCATATCACATTTCCTGTTCGAATTATAAATACTTGGCATATTATTTTAATCAACTAAGAAATGAATAGTATATTCTACAACAAGTAATGGAATGGCCCATATTCCATACGAGCAAAAAGTTTGTGGCCCGTGGTGTGGTGACGTACATTTCATATCTATATCTTCATTTCCACTTTATATGTTTTTTCTATAAAATGTCTTCAGTTAATTTTCTAAGTAATATATTATTATTTAGATAAACTTATTACTCTGGACAACTCCAAAACCTGTAAAACTTAACAAAAAACTCTAAAAATGTTCAAAACTTTAAAACGTTGAACGCGAATACAGAAATAAATAAATATAAAGCAAAGAGTCATAACCATAGCAACCGAACCAAGATATTTGATATACCGCACTATTATATGCGGCTAAATAGATTGTGATTCGTCGAAAGCCATGCGGAATTATTCCAAACGGCGTACGGAATTATTCCACACGGTTTGTTGAAATAATATTAATTCCAACATAATTTTTAGTTGTGAAATGTATAGTTTCCAAAATAGTGTTGGGGAAAAATTGTTAATTATTGAACAATTGTATTTGCCCATATGCATATTTAAAACCATTACTCATGTCAGTATGTGACAACATTTGGCATAAGTGTGTTCAATTAAGTGAGCAAATCAAGCAAATGCTACATAAGCAAACGAGGTTTGTTGTTTAGTACAGTGAACGATTTGCAAGCTATATGGCGAACTGTCATTCACAACTGTAATCGAGAAAGTTATACAGTTGTCAAATATAACATATGTATCTCTCGTATTTCTTTTATTGGTCTAGAAAGTTATACAAAATGAATTTATAGATAGGTACAATTATTTGCAGATAGTGGAATTAATTTTGAAGTTTTTTTTTTAGATCTAAGAAAATATTTCAAATTTAATAATATTATAAACATTCATCACAAAACTTTGCAAGCCTTTTCGACATGTGATTGATATAAACACACCAAAAAATGAGATAGAAACAGTACAAGTTAACTGCATGTATGTATTATTTGTATTTTCCACCATTATTTTTGATAAGCAAGAAATTTGGCGCTTGGACTGCTTGCGAGAAAATCATGAAAATTCTAGGCTAGCAAAGTCGTTACTTCGGGATTACTATAGTTATTCTTTTCTAGCTGTCAAAATGTTGACAAAGTGACGAAAGTTTCGGCTCGCATAACTTTAATACCACGATTAGTAAAACAATATTTATGAAACCAAATGTTCAAAATAATGCATAATTCAACTCGATCATTTACAATAAATAATAATAAAAGAAATTTAAATACACATATAAAGTTTTTTTTTAAGACAGCAGCACACGTAATTGTTCATTTTTTCCAGTGCAGGCCCTTTCTATAAGGGGTCTGATTTTAATATGGATTTAAATGCTCTTATAAACAATATTCCCACAGCAAAAAAATTGTTTCGACTGGTATGGAATGGATTCAGTTTCATATTCCACGATCGAAAAATCAATAAAATTGAACAAGCACAATGGATTAAATTGCGATATTTGGTATTTTAGAAAATATTTAATTAAAAATGTATTTGTAAGAAATTCAGAGATATTTAAAACTGTCAAATCATAAATAATTTTTGTAATATTTGATTTACATATGTAAAATACTCTATTCAAAAAGTAACACATTTTTCAAAAATACCACAAAATTTCTTGAAATCTGATTGGTCAATTGAAAAGTCGATATTATTGATTTTCGCCTATTTACACGATACATCAACGTACTTGTTTACAATACAACATTTAAAAAATGGTTCACAATTTTCACCATAGAATACAGTAGTGGTATTAAATTGGTATTAACAATTTTAAGAAAATCTATTTCCTAGCTAAACTAAAAATATTTCTACTATGTTGGTCATACAAAAAATATTTTATTAAAAACTATTATAAATTATATCATAATTCAATGATTTGAATATCTCAGGATACATAAAAATAATTATAAATTATTATAAAATTTTCACGTATGTAGTACACATTTGTTGACTACAGGTGTCAGTACAGATATCGAAATTTGCATTATTTAATGCAAAATTAATGAAATTATTGTTTTTACTATATAAAAAAAAATATTTTGCTGAAATGTATTATAAATTATAACATGTTACATATTTTTAAATATGTTAACTCTCGCCAATTAATGAGTGGATATTTGTTACCCAAACGAGGTACGACTTTATCGATAGCACCACTGGATTCTATATACTTTCATATCCCAATTTTCAAATTTTTTACTTAATTGGTCCAATTTCTATAAATAAATTCGTAAAACAATATTTACTAGTATTTGCAAAGGTCAATGTACTTTTGATTATCAAATAATTAATTTAAAAATGCAACCTTTAAATGGGTAGATATTCACCACCCAAAATTGAGTGGAGTTATACAATTTTCGACAACCAAGGTAGGAATATTCTTTGATTCATTTGATTTTAGTATGATTTTTAACAATTTATTTAAAAATCTTATGTTGTTTCGTACTTTGGCCAATAGTTCAAGAGATGTCACTACAATACAAAATAGGGTCTTTTTGGAATTTTTCTTCTCGTTTGGAAAAGAAATTTCAAAATTAAACTTTAAAAAAGTTTATATTTATTAATATTATTGCTAAATATAAATTATCAGCATTTATAACCATCAAATAAATATAATTGTTAATTATTTTGACGTTTAAATCAAAATGGCTGTGGGTTGTGTATTGTATAAACAATTGCAAGTAACGTCAGTTGTATAAATAGACTTTAAGGACATTTTTAACAAAGCATAATAAGTGTAATGATGAAATAAGATCCACAAACATGTATTTAGTAAATATAAATGATAACACCAAATGTTATTAGTGAGAAGTATTGAAGTTTATCAGTGTTACAAGTTTATTTGGACAAAATTTCAACTATGTTTGTGTGTTTGATGTGTGTTGAAAAAAGCAGGGACGAAATATCAACGGCACCTTGGATTTTGGCCAAAATTTCGACAATGCAAGGTAGGTTATGAAAATAAGTAGGTCACTTCATTTTTGGCACACTGACAGGATTTAGACAAAAACTTTATTAGGGGAAGTTGTTTATCTTTTAATTTGAAGTAGGGCGTATTTGATTTTTTTTTTAATTTCACATTTTTTATATTCATAACACAATTTTTTTGGCCATTTTGTAAATAAAGCTTGGTAAAAAATTAAACACTCGTTAAAATTAAATAATATTTATGTTTCACATGCAGAAATTTTCAAGGATTTCAAATTTGATAGAATTAAATTATTAGTTTTTAAGACATATGCCAGTAACGCCAAAATTTGTTACAATTTTTGAGAAATATTAAAAAAATTAACCATTTGTTCAATAACGTTTGATGAAATTGTAACCACCGGTCTAAATTAATTAATTTTTATGTGAATTTCAATTTTTCAAACAAAATTAAAATAACTTAATTAGTTTTTGAGATATAGGGCCGCAAAGTCAAAATAGGTCATAATTTTTGAAAGATGATTAAAGATTTTGAACATTTTATATACATAAGTAGAATAGAATGGCGTAACGCCCGTCAATGTATCGTTTACCGTTCTTTTATTATCGGCCGTCAAAGTAAAAAAAAAAAACTATTGTATACCCCCTAGCAAAGTCAGTGGCTTAGTGCAAAATGCAGTCTGCAGTTTCCAAGCGAACAGTGACGATGCGAAATGTGCGATTTGCGATCTTCATGCACGCAGTTATTACTTAGGCTAGCTGTTTTTATGTTTAAACTTTAAACTAAGAAAAATATTTTAAATCTAACATTTTTCATGAATTGTTTGACTAAATAGAGTTTATAGTTTTGAGTAAAAAATTTGCCTCCACATTCCTAAAAGGCACAAGCCACCACTGGAGGGTTTTTTACTTCCTTGTACGTAAGTAAAGGAAGTATTGTAATCGCGAAAAAATTAGGTTTTCAGATTTCAGCGGAAATATCCATTTTGATCATCCCTGAATCCATTTTGACTAATTTCGTCGTGACGTCTGTATGTACGTACGTTCGTACGTTCGTATCTCGCATAACTCAAAAACAGTAAGCCGTAGAAAGTTGAAATTTTGTATTTAGGACTCCTATAACATCTAGTTGTGCACCTCCCTCTCTGGTTATTACACAATTTCCAGAAGTGGCACTTTGCATGAAGCCTATAATAGATTTTAATGAAAAACTGTTTTAAAATATAATACAAAACTTTTCAAATTTGGTATACAAGACTATTATGTCAATCGAAATAACGTAATAGATTTTGGTTAAAATAGGCTAAGCGGCAGTGGTACATTACTTGAAGTTGTTAACAGTTTTTCTTGAATAAAATGATTTTATTTTGATTTTAGAAATAAATGCTTCAAATAAAAGTTTTAGAGAATTAATTTCTGCGTCTAGCACATCAAGAATTATTAAATTAGCCCTTTATATAAGCCAGATATGTAAATTTAAAATTTATATACTTTTTTGTTTTTGTAATAAAGCTTGCAATAGATTAGGACAAAAACATAAAAAAATGTTCATGTCAAATTACGTTAAATACGTGCAATTTTATGATTCGTACAATAACAAATATTATATTTTTATTGTGAAATTAGTCATATTCATTGTTGTAATCAAATATTTCTTTGTTGTAATCAAAACTCGCTTTAAAAAGAACCGGGTTAGATTATGGTCGCTATATATCTTACTGTTTTGAAGTTAAAATTAATATTTTGTAATTTATTTATTAAAAAAATATGTATAGTTTAATAATCGTACAAGGAAGTCTAGCGGTGTCCACATCAGATTTTTTTAAAAATAAAAAGCATAAAATTATTGATCACACTGTTCTATTACACAATTATATGACCGGTTTCGGCACTTGGTAGCCATGCTCAGGCCAAACCGGAGACTACAATATCAGAGAATGTTATAATTATAAAAAAAAAATTGAATATGTAATGTATATGTATAACAGTAATACAATCGGAAAAATGCTTTTTTCTTCTGGAAAATGGTAAAGAAGACGGAAACATAATACAAATTTATATTCAATTTTTATAGAAAAATTAAAATGAACTTACGGATAAATTTCAGTTATGTTCTCCAAAACCAATTCGGCACTCACCTCCTAGAAACAAGTAAAGAATTAATATAAAATGAAGCACATGTTAGTCATGCCACAGAACAACTGAAACGTAATTGTTTAAGAGCATGATAAATGAATTATATATTTTAATTTTACAATCACCAATGAATACAAGTTCTTAAATTATACCGGGTGTCGTAGGCCGACCGACACATGGAAGATTAACATTTAAAGGGCGAGAGGAAAAAGAATATTTTGAATATTGATAGATATCAATGACGGGTGGGACGACGTATATGTAATAATGAAATATTTTTAAAATTTAGACAATATTCTAGAGTTTACCACCAAAACTAAGGAATGAAGATCATATAATATAGATAATTCGAAACCTTTTCCGGCTCATAATTTTTAAAAAATCACACAAAATTTGATATTAACTCTGTAATAACAAAAAAAATCTGTTTCTATTTTCATTTATGTTGCATAGGGTTATAAGTACTCATGTAATTTTGTTGGCCTTGGCAAGCAGATACGGGGCCCGTGTCAGAATAACAGCTAGTAATAATGTACATAGGTATAAAGTACCATAATTTTTTATTCAAAACATGATTTTCCAAATCCATTTAGATTAGTTTCCTCGGCAAGTATATTCCATACTATTGATGACAAATAAACATCAGAATATTTTGAAATTTTAAATGACAATTGAGACATCTATGAAAATAACTACTAGCCGTCATTCTGACACGGACTCTCATATCTGCTTTACAAGGCCAACAAAGTCACATGACAGCTCGCGCCCTATAAGTAACGAATTTAACTTTCTTGTACACACAAATAATTGAAATTGTATTTCTTCTTTTTTCTATGAGAAATTTTGTCCTACTCTTCTAATATGTTCAAAATTCTTCAAATTCATTGACAGCATTAGCAGTATTTCTAAAGGATATATGTAATATTAACATACCTATAATTTTAAATACATATTTAATTAATAATACAATAAGATATATTTAATGTACTCGTACCTCCCAAAAAATCTTCCAGTAATGTTAGTAAAACTGATGATTTTTGACAATGACATGTTGTATTTATCTGTTAATTACAAACATTTAATTGTCTAAAATTTAAATGTGTCAAATTGAGAATTGAATTATTTTTATTATTTGTAGTAACAAATTTTCAAAAAATAATATTTAGAAATTTTTTTTTAGATCTTCACACACACACACACAAAAATACACACACATATCCATACACACAAACATCAACGTAAAAATGTTATAATCGGATTCTAGGGACCTTAAAACGTGCTTATTCACTAAAATCTGGATATGAGATTTTTGGCATGAATCCAATACCTCTCTTAGCGAGAGGTAAAAAACGAACTGATTTGCTTCAAATGAAATACATTGAATAAGCTTGTACTAGACGGCACTTTTTGTTCTAACATGTCTGTTCGTATATTGCAGCATTAAACCGTATTTTGTTTTAGTTTATCTTTGTCTGTGTAAACAACATTTTCCATGTGTCTAAATGTTATTAACTATTTCTATTGTTATTAATAGTGTTTTTAGTGTGTGTTAATTGTAAATAATATTGTAAAGTTCATTGTTAGTGGTAGTAACAAATAAAAATAGTGCAAAAACAATCTGAAATTGCTGAAGATGCAGATATTGTAAGTAAATTTGTTTGTTACTAATTATTATTTTAGCATATTGCTAATTGTATTTATATTTATAAAGGTAGCTATCCAATATTTCAAATATATAAAACCTACAAAATATTTATGAAAAACAGTACTTCTAAATATATAAATAGTAGACTACAACTGCCCAAAAGATGTGAAACGAAAGGATTTCACTATTCGTTACGAATCAAATGATATTTTCATTCGTCTCAAACGAATTCGAATTAAACGAATAGCCAAGAATTCCATACTATGGTTTTCTTTCGTATTCGCGTAAATACGAGTAACCTAAGCAAATATGAATGCTCAAGAACACAGGCCCTCTGTTCTCCACTGAAAAAACAATCCATTAAAATTTCATTCTTCAGATATCATCTCTCAATCATAGAGCGATCGATTTTATTAATTAATTTAATTAGTGTAATTACGCAAACGTACACAGAGAATCACTCGTGTTAGGGAATTCCATTTGCACGCTTCATGTAAACGGAGCATTAATTTACACGAAAAAGCCTCATAGTTAAAACCGCATCATAACGGATATGTAAACATGGCGAATCCGTCCGGTTCTCGCGCACTTAAAAATCAGTTTGAATGAATTAAGCGCTTCGTTTTCCGTCCGCGGGACTCATAAATCTTCAAAAGCCCCGAAGTAAAAACAATATCAGCCTCCGTAAATAACTCGTTAATCAAAAGCGAAGGAGAGACAAGGAAGAAAGAAAACTTCATGCCTGATATGTTTCGTCACTTGGGACCAAGTTTTTTAAACTGTACTTAATAATAATTACCAACTGATGAATATTGACGATGAGTTTTCTATTTTCATTCTTTTATAAAAAATCTGATGTGGCCAGCACATTACCTTCCGTCAATTTGGAAATATGCTATTGGAGTTATATGATCCGAAAGGATCGTCTCACACACATATAACATATACATATGTACATACATACATCATCGTAAAAATAGTAAAACCGTATTATTGGGACCCTAAAACGTGCTTTTCACGAAAAACTCATCATTGAATTTTGTGACCAAAGACAATACCTTCTTTACCTATAGAGGTGACGGAAGGTAAAAATGGTTTCTTCTCAAATTTTTGATTGTTGAAAATGATTGAGGTGTTTAATAATTGTAAAAATGTGTATACTTATTCATTTGTATGCATAGAATCGATTAACATTACAGCCATATTCGTATTTTTACTCATTTTGTTTAATTTCTTAAAAAAAACATAATTCTTCAATTTTCAATAAAAAGTTCAATTTTTTAAAAAATCTAATTTAAATGGATATAGATACTCTTTAATGTGCTAATTCCAAATTTGAAACCGCATGTCAATATCTATGTTCGTTCTCGAAATATTTGGCCTCAAAGTTTTGCCTAAAAATACTCATTTTTGGGCTATATCCCAAAAATGGATCGAAATACGAGCTTATTAATACCACCATTCGATTCCCCGGGCAATATTACATAAGTATACCAAATTTCATAATTTTTTAACAATAGATACAATCTCTAGAGCAAAATAACTGAAAATGGCCAAAATCTGAAAAAATCGCAACGATTTTTGCAGATTTTGGCCATTTTAGTTATTTTAGTCTAGAGATTGTATTCGTAGTTCAAAAAATATGAAAATTGGGATACTTATATAATTTTGCCCGTAGAATCCAATGGTTATACTCTCAAGTCTGTATTTTGACCCATTTTTGGGGTATAACCCAAAAATGATTATTTTTGAGTAAAAATATGAGGGCAAATATCTCGAGAACAAAATAGATATCAACATGCGGTTTCAAAATTTGAAATCAGCGCATTAAAGAGTACCTATATCAATATAAATTAGATTTTTTTAAATTTTGAGCTTTTTATTGAAAATTGAAGAATTATAATTTTTTTAAGAAATTAAACAAAATGAGTAAAAATACGAATATGGCAGTATTTTTAATCGATTCTACGCATACAATGAGTAAGTATACACATTTTTACAATTATTAAACACGTCAATCAGTTCCAATAATCAAAATGTTCAGAAAATTATAATTTCCACGAATACATCCTATACTAATGTTCACACGTGAATAAGAAATATAATCAAGAAATTTTGCTATTTTAATTTGTTTTGTGTGTCGTCCATATTCAGTTCCTTTTCTCTCCTTTAATCTTATATTTGGTCTTCCTATGTTTCTTCCAGCTTCTGTTATAAGCTATTCATTCGTCCAATATACTCATCTCTCCTCATGACATGTTCAAACCAATGTAATCGTCTCTCATATCTTTCTAGAAACGCCCAACACTAGAGTTATTTCCCTTATTCTTTCATTCATTTACTTATTATTGATACAGACATCTGTCAATTTGAATTACCTGAATATATTAGCAGTTTCCATTGTTAAGTTAGCATATGTAGATGGATTTACGAAAGATGACAATTCAAGGTCCCTGAATTACGGATGGTTCAAAACTAGAGGAGAAACTGCAGTGGGTGTGTTTAGTCCAGATTACCAAATAAAGGAATCCACGGGCACCAGCCCCACCATACTTCAAGCAGAGATCTGCGCAATAAATCTCTGTGCTCAAATACACCTAAATAAAGGTCTCAAAGGAGCAACATATTGTCAGACAGCCAAGCTGCTTTAAAGGTGCCAAATGCCTTCACTTGTGAGTCAAAGCTAGTCTGGAATTACATTAACACCCTACAACAACTCGCCAAAGATAACCACGTTACTTTGTGGTAGGTACCGCGGCAATGAAAAAGCAGGTGAGCTCGCTAAAAAGGGAGCTAAAACTACCGTTTTAGGGGCCTCAACATTCTTGTGGCCTATTGTAAATCTATATAAAGAAGGAAATCAAAAACTGGGAGGAGGCTGCCATAGCCTCATTTTGGAGAAACATCCCGAGCCTTAGTCAGTCGAAGAAATTCATTTCACCCATGTTGGCAAACGCCAAAGAGCTATTAGCTCTCAGCAAGAAGGATCTTAGAACTATGGTAGGTATCTTTACTGGTCATTGTCCTCTGAAATACCATCTACGTAAGATGGTATAGCTGAAAACAATACCTGTCGATTTTGCGAAGAGGACGACGAAACTTCGGAATACATTGGATGTGAATGTCCAGCTCTTCCAGAAAACTAAGATAGATCCTTGCTATAACAGATCTTACAGGTCGCAGTGACAAAAGCGGTTAGTGTGTAAAGCCCTCAACTTAATGAATGAATGAATTACATGTAACAATTACGACGAAACCTACATTGGACAAACAAAAAGAAAAAAACTAGTTACCAGATTCAAAGAACATACATATGAAATCAAAAATAACATATTGTAACATGCGCCTCTGACTTAAGAGTATACGAGCGCCGCCACTGGTAGAATATTCCCGAGCGATGACGTAATCCCCGGCCATGGAAAAACCCAAATGTATAGACGTGTTAATTACACCGGTGGTCTGAATCCTTTGTATTCAATGTCATTGTGACGTCGGAAAGTTCGAGAAGGACATCGCGCAATATAAACCCGTCGCCAAACCTAGCGAAAACAGTCTATTATATAGAAGCAACGAGCAATGAACATAAATAAATGTAGTTGTATAAATAAATATAGTGATATAAATATTGTTTAAATAAATAAACTTAGTGTTTAAGTATCTAATAATATTCTTAGTATTAAATTAGTGTTTATAATAAATTATTTAATCATAGTGTTAGTAATTTTTATTATCATTTAATAAACGTATTATTTTAATAAATAATATTTCTTTGATTTTTACACTTCACCCATATAAATAAACGTTACAATATTTTATTCAGCGTTAGCACTGTACAAGCAGAACACAGGTCACGTCTTTAGTTTAGACAAAGTTAAATATATGAAAAAATGTAATGATAAGAAAATTAATTAACTTTGCTTGTCTTCAATTCATTAAACATGGTAATAGAAACAAATAAAGTATACTTCTTAATTATTTTTTTTAATTTGACGATTTAAAGAGATTTAAGAAACAAACATTCCCATAAATATTGAACAGGTTAAATTGAAACTGCAGCAAAAAGCACAACAAAATCTATAGTAGTAAAAGACTTTTTTCAGTTTTTAACGTAAAATAATATTTCTCCCCGGGATAAAAATAAGTGTAGCACGTGAAAACTAAATCTAAAACGCAGCTAACTTATTCATGTCCAAAGCAAACACACGTAGGCCATTAGGTACGTGAGAAATTTCAGTCATTAAAATGGAGAAAAATGTGAACGAAACATAAAGGCAAATAGACGAACCTCGTTTGCTGAACGCCCGACCGTTACACTAACCGTCGAGAAATGCAAACCCACATTTTTCTGCCATACGTTAATTAAACTTTCCATTTTACATGCGATGATGAGAATTATCTCAGTCGGAAATATTCAACTTTGAATATAAATATCCAGGAATGTCTTTACAAATGTAGTGGAAATTCAGATGTGGCTTAACCTCGCCAAACAACTTTCTACAAACGGAAACATTTCCAATAAACTTTATTCATTTCATTTGTACTGCAGTATTAATTGAAACATGTAATAACAAATATAAACGTAAATTGAGGGGAAACACGAATAGCAATTATACCGGGTGTCTATTTTTTATGGACCATAGGAAATACAATGGTAAAATTTCCATATGGCTAAAAATTCTGTCCTATTAATATTAGACCTAAAGTATAAATATAAAAAATGTTTCGAATTGAATACTTCGTCAAATGATAATAGCTTCTTATCATGAGATAAACGTAAAATAAAATTGTGGGTAATTTCTCGACTGTGATGTGGATTAGATGTTAAAAATTATTCGAAAGTTCAGTCAAACAGCATTTATTCTTACTATACCAACGTTTCTGTGCACCCTTGTGCCTTCTTCAGGGTCTATAACAATAACAATAATAATGTAGCAAGTTATAGGAATTTAAATAAAATGTAAGGAAATTAATGAAACTCAGTTTGGCCTGAAATTTGCCTTTTTCTTTTTGAACTTTTCCAATACACTAAAATATACGCTGTTAAGTCCTTGAATATCAGTTCTTGCATTGATGTTATTGCAATCATCCCTGATATGTAACATTTCGAGAAACACATTTGGAGTAATTGAATGTTTTTTGCTTGTGTTTATACTCTTGTTTAAATAACTATTATGGTTTATTGCAATAAGTTTTAATAGACTGTTAATGATGATTTGAAGAGGTGAAAAAATGGAGATTCAGTACTTGGTTAAAATATTATTTATTGAAAATAATACCGACGTTTCGGTCTCAATTAGACCATCCTCAGGGTTATGTTAACTAAAAACATTTTAAACATAACCCTTAGGATGGTCTAATTGAGACCGAAACGTCGGTATTGTTTTCAATAAATAATATTTTAACCCAGTACTGAATCTCCATTATTTCACCTCTCCAAATTATGGTTTATATATTCTCTACTTCTAGTAGCAAGTTCGAACATATTCTATCTTATTATAAAGCATCTATCTCCCCTATGTGAAACCCACGTTCAGGAATCCAATTTCAATGTTTCCAAACCTGATCGCCCGATATGTCCCGGTCCAGAGTTATTAGGTGGGATATCTGGATGTCCCTCGGCGGTTCATATCAAATGTCATATTCCAGTGCCGATCAAAACATTACCTGAGGGATTCACAATGATAGACAATGGTTTTGATCTTCAATTTTGTCATTGTTGCTGCGTGCCCAATCCATAACAATTATAACTGCCAGTGAGGCGACGGTTGGTATGGCCTTTAGAGGAAATATATTGTCATTGTCGAAATTTGCGACAAGCAGATTGACATAGTTAGTAAATGATCAAAAGCTTTGAACACGATGTAATGGTGGTATTTCGTTCTAATTAAATTAATCAATTAATTTTACGCAACATATAATACAGTATTACAATTAACCAAAGTATTATCTATTAACATATATATTCAAAGTTTATTTAACATATCTGCAGTATAGTTATTCTACTGGGTATATTATATTTTTTAATGCAACACCCTACATTTATTTTTACAATATTTTAAAGATTTTTTGTTTGTCTTTAAAACAGTTCTTATTCATTATAGTCCTAAAATGATCAGTGCAGAAAGTATTCATGTTTTTATAAATAAAAAGTTACACATAAAATATGCCATGAATTCAGTTGCATGGAGTTGTTTGGGCAGCGAGATTTATTACAACAGATTATTCTGTATTATTATATAATATATCTCTAAATCTGTAGAAGATATAATAAAAAATTTAAATGAATCAGATTGAGAATTTAAAGATCTTTATTATTGTATTAACATAAATTTTCAAAAATAATATTTAGAAGAATTTTTTAAAGAAAAAATAAACAAAATTCAGTTTTTCGTCATTATCTAGTGCCCTATGAGAATTTTTGGGAAAACAAAAGCCCCCTATAGGTGCACAAAAAGTTAACCGACATTGTATCTCTTATAGTTCTCGAGTTGCAATGGTAGCAGCTCCAAATTAAACAAACTGTATACAAAATATTATGGACAAATACAAATTATAAGTGCCATAAAATTCCGTGTGAATGATATACACACTCAAAGATTGAACTAATTTCTTTTTTAAGTGTAAATATAAGGATATTTTTAAGATGCAGCTATGAATACTCTTAAAAAAATAAAACATAAAATGTAAAAAGGGTACTTGCTGTCGTTTTGCATTTAAAGGCTTCAGAGTTATTTATTGGAAGTGGGATTTATCATTTATATTATGAGAAATACACGAAATTATTATATTAATATGTGATTGTCCCTTTGTATATTTCCAGAGAATGCATCCCAAATATATAATTAAAATGCATCTATTGCGCATTATAATTCGATTATTATGATTTTAATCTCATATCAGTTAAATTCCAAATGTGGGTTTAATATTGAATTTGATTTTCACTCAAATACCAAAGAGCACAGACTATAAATTATACCAAATTTCAAACGGTTTAAAACACAAATTAGTGATTGATATTTGCTGAAATTCGATTCAAAATTCATTGATGTTTGTAATAAACTTTACAAATGATCTAATAATTTGTTCATTGAAATATTAAACTATTTATTAAAAATATAATGTACGTACTACAATAGATATCTGAATTTATTATAACTGTAGTTATATAATTAAATAATATATAATAAAGGTAAATGTTTCTATATAATGTGTTGATTACACCTTTAAACATTGAGTTTTGAGTTAGAAACAGGGAAGATAAATCTCTAATTGAGTTTCTGAGTCTTCCTTTGAGTAGATTTAGGGTAGAAAGGTCGAAAGATAACAAGATAAAGATAGTAAATTTTACAAGGCAGATTCAAGTCACTGACAGGTAGTGGTGGGATCCGGATCCAGATAGTTTCGGTTTCGGATCCAAAAATATCTGGATATCCAAATAATTGAATGTTGAACTATCTGGATCTCGGATCCAAATCTCAGTTACGGATTTTGGATCCGGATCGGAGTAACGAATTTTGGATCCATATCTGAGTAACGGATTTTGGATTGGAATCTAAGTATTGGAATTTGGATCCGAATCTGAGTATCAGATGTTGAATCCAGATCCGAATATCAAATTTTGGAAACGGATTTGAGTATCGGATCTTAGATCCGAACATGAGTATGAATATCGGATTTTAGATATGGAATTTCAATATCTGGATCGGTTCTCGGATTCGAATATTCTCAGTATTGAACCCTACATTTAAATATTAGCATCGGGTCTTATCAAAAAACATAATAAATTAATGAAATTCATGTCATATTAATATGTTACTTTATATGTGTAATAAAAATAATACAAATATGAATTTTTTATTTACAATTTAGTAAATAGGACTCTGTGAAAATATAAATTTATTTTTTCTTTACATTTGCACGAACTACCTGGCTATTTCAGAGGGGTATTATAAAATGTATTACTATTTGTTTACTAGTGTTTACATTCCGATGTAAAGATACAGTAAAATTATTGAAAGATGTCCGATCAAGGTCATCTGTATCATGAACGAATTAACAAATTGGCATACATTTATCTCTTTCCTTTGCAAAGGCTATAAGCATGAGCGATAAGGATAGATATAACACGCTTGTCTTTCAAAAATTCATATTGTTTCGACTAAGCTAAGACATTCCACTTCAAAACGATGCTCGTTGTTGATAATACTTTCGCTGTAACGTAAGTTTATTTATTAATTCAGATACATTACCTTAATTCATAGCCGGAGGTATAACGTTATTTTGTGTCAGAGTCACTGACACTGACATTGTGTCAGTATCTTATTTTTCACATATTTGGTTTTACAATTTGCTAATAAACTTACCAGTTGATTTATTTTTGAATTTTGAATGCTTTTATTGTAACATATATTTTTATAATAATAAAATAACAGTAGTATCGTATGTACCCTAATAAAAAACTAAGCAAACGACACTACTGAATTTGTCATTATGCGCGGAGCAAAAATCTGAATTCATACAATTCGTATACGACCTTGATCGGACATCTTTCAAAAATTTTACTGTAAACTGGGCCATTTTAACGGTTTAAAGTTTGAAACTCGATGCCAGATGTTAGCCTTCAAAATGAATAATCGGATCCAGAATTAAAATTTGGATCCGGATCCGTAAACAAAACATCGAATCCGGATCCGTAAACAAAATATCGAATCCGGATCCAAATTCGATTTAAATTTTCGGATATTTGCTTCACTATCCGAACGTCGGATATCCGAGGATCCAGATATTTTGAATCCAGGTTCTCGGATCCAAGTTTTATCAAATCCTCACAGCACTACTTACAGGCATCTGCGTTGCATTGAAGTATATTAGGTAGGTATTAGTACCGTTGTAATATATTTAGACCAGTAGGGGACGTGACATTAATAACATGTAACAATGTAATATTTTTATCATTTCAAAGGAATCATACGTATACAGTGGGAAAAATAATCAGAAATGTTGAGTTTTACTGAATTTTTAACTTAAAAAAAATTGTTAATTAATATTATTATATTTTTATAATTCCGTAGTACACACACATTAGTAAGAAACTATTGAATAAACATAACATGCACAAAATAGATAAATAAATATATGAAATGCAAAACAAAACAGATTACAATTGATTTTACGCATTATTTTATATAAAAAAACAGAATTTTCCATAAAACATAACTTATTTATAGGTACATAAATGGAAAAGTGATAGAATGAAACCTTTGTATTTCTCAGAAATTGTGTTTGTTAACACAGCAACTAAGGGTTTTCCGGAAGGTCTTAATAACGGTATATACGAGTTTCGCATTTCTAGGAATTGAGAGGGGAGGAAAAGAGGGATGAGATATTTTTGTTTCATTTGTTATCCTGTTGTAGACAGACAGTGCTCACACTTGAACTCAGGTAAAAATATATTATGTTGTATATTTAATTATAAAAAATAATTTCTTTCTACTTTTTACCTTCTTGATTTAGTACGATACAAAATAAAATACTACATCTAGATTTGTTATCACACTATTTTCTATAATAAAATAAATACGTTGTTTTTAATATGTAGTGGAGTTATTCCGGGCCGTTCCCTAATAACATTCCGACTAGGACATTCCTCACTTGCCCTGCGTTCCGCGCAAACCCTTACAGAGGTTACCTACAAGATTAATTACTTTTAATTATTTACAGGATTACTAGTATTCTAATTTAGGGGAGGAACCGCAAAGGTTTATTATCAGAAAGACGTGATTTGAATTGGCCGAGATTTTTTCCCTTTTTATTTCATTCAATAGGCTGTCATAAATTTGATATTTTATTTAATTTTGACGTTTTAAACTGTCGTTATTAACTCCATAGCAACAACTATAAGTAACTGTTTATTTGCTAGTGAATTAAAAAAAATTAAATCATTGTATATAATTTATAATTAACGACTTCACGTCTAACAACGCCGATTGTCATGCACCACCTACTAATTGATTAGTTTTATTATTTCGTCAAAATTGAATAAAATATTGTATAAACCACGTGAGTTTAACCTACTCGCCCTACGGGCTTGTGGCTTAAAACTTTCTTTTCATGGATAAACATTATCTTAACTCACTTGGTTATATATTATACATGTTGCTAGCTAAAACAAATTTAAATGATATGTACTCTTTTAATATGTGAAAAGGAGGAAGTTTTCGGTCTTGGGAATACATAAAATTTCTGGAAATTTCTCTCACACTCATATTTTGCTCGATTAAAGCAAGAACATTTTCTTCATTTTCATTGTAGTTTTCGTTATTTTCGTCCTCTTTTTTGAAATTAAGTGTACCTGTCTTCTCAAACTTGGCAATAAGTCGTTGAATAGTAAGACAATCCCGGAATATCATGATTTTGTCAAATAGCATTAATAAATCTCGAATTTGCCGAAAACTATGGCCAGAATAATGCCATTTAAATAATTATTCATTTTTGAAAATAATTAACTCTAATATCGATTTATCACAATAAGTTTTTTTTTATTGATTCGGATGTAGAAATTTTGCTTTACAACATCTAGTTTCCGTGATATGTGTATACATTATAGTCAAAAAATTAAATTAATACATTCTATTGAATGCGTCAAGTCACAACTAAAATTAAGACCAACATGGTATTTTTGTTGAATATATAAAATAATTCCGTTACACATCAATAGATATAACAATATAAAAATGCATTGTTCGTTTTGTTATTTTCAATAAAATGCGCAAAAAACCTACAAGCACTTCTGACTTGCGACAAATACAATTTACTGAGGTGTGATGAGATTTCAAAGAAACTATGAGAGACACATTAATAACCTTCGGTTTGTAAAAAATTCCATCTCGCGTCAATAATTTTCAATAGCTACACGTGCAAAACGAACAATATTAAAGATATTTTTAATCATATTCCCACACAACGATGAAATAAATGGTTAGTTCCTCTTTTTTGTAAATAAAATCAAAACGAATATTTATGCGTCGAACAAAATCGATACACGTCGAGTATGTCAGACTATTTCTCATAAATTAAAAAAGTACTTATACATATTTGTTAGGAGAGCGTAGTTTATAATATTTATTTCGGACAAATTATACATTGAACTGTAATCATAATCATTTATTTGTGATATCAATAAAACAACATAAACAAAACATAAATATACAAAAACATATTAGTGATGTAGAAATTGATATTCTTGCAGATTTAAGAGAAGAAATTGTTAATAGAGAATTTGAAAACAATGCTGAAAATATGATACAGTAAAATGATATTTGGGAAATAATCACACGGGGTCTCGTGGCCGTGTGCCTGAGTGTCTGGTCGCGAATCTGGGGACCCGGGTTCGATCCCGACCGACGCCAAAATTTACATCATATATTAATGACACAAAATTGACCCCTGTGGCGCATTCTCCACGCCAGCAATGAGTGCCCGTGAGGTGACGCTTGGTAAGCGCCCGCACGGTACAAATATTCCATCATTACCGATAGCATATTGGCACACCCAGCAACGGGTAATATGCCGTGATGAAATATTTATTTTATTTTATTTATCACACAAGAACTCAATTCTGTAAAATGTACACAGTCAAGGTAATGTTAATAAAATATTTATATTTTACGAGCTGTTATACGTATTACGGCCAAAATAGAGTCGTTAAATATTACGAAATGATGATATATATATATATATATATATATATATATATATATATATATATATATATATATATATATATAAATCACGCATGTCCCATTTAGTGGGTTAGCACAAACCCGAAAATAATAATATCATACAACCAATCCTCACTCTTAACATATTAAAGTGACCGATTTACGGTACCGAAATACCGCCTCCGGATCACAATAATAGTTAAGAAACAATCATCCATCCCCACACATTCCTATCTAAGCAGACTTCTTTCGCCTCGGCCAACTGCATAGTTGATATGGCGATTTTCTGTGTAGAAGTGCGCGGCATTTGTCAAATTAGAAATTAAGAAATGATGATAGCACCTGACAATGGATTTTACGGTAGTAATGTATAACGAATGTTTATGAATAAAAAAATACTATATTACAGGCGTTTTGAATATAACGAACCATTACTCTGGTTACGGACGGTTATGAATACGGGCATAAAAGTATTCAAATAATGAAAACTGTTATATTTAGTTAAGTCAAGTAGGTAGGGACTATTATGGAACAATTAAAATTAATATAACTCTGTTTATCAAAAAAATTATAATGTGTATATCTAAATTGGAATACAAAATATCATAAATTTATTTTAATTAAAATAATTCAGAACAAGGTTGCAATTAAAAACGAAATTGTAATCAACAATGGCAGGCACAAATTAATATCCCTGTGTATCGCAAACAAAAACATCAACAATACGCAATATTTCCAGGAGAGGAGCTTTTTTGTGTATGTATCAAATAAATAACAACTTCCTCCTAAGTTAGGCTTCATGGCTAATGATTAGATTAAAACCGCGAACAATAAAATAGGTTTTTGCTTGGTCGCTCTACCACCTTTCTGCTTTACGAAACTAGCTATAATTTAAATAGAAATCACGGTGGCTGGGCCAGAACAAAAACAATTATTAATTTTGTTTACGGCGCTGCTTCAACAATGGGTGAGTTTTTGCAAGATCCTCATATAGGTTATGATTCATTAAACCTGTTTTAGTTCGGCACACATATTTCGTCGAGGTATAGGAGGACTACAATAGATATAGCCTATTTTCCAAGCACGATGAGCACACTAAAAAGCTAAATGGAAATTAGCCTTAATGAACACAAAAATACGAGGGGATATAAAAACAAGTGGATAATGATTTTATATTAATAAAACAATAGATTTTAAAACTTTGTTGACCAAAATTTATCAAAACAAAACTTATGTAGCCAGCACGTTACCTTCCGTCAATTCAGTGTATTATTTACAAATTCCATATGTAATTTTTCTTGTAAATGATTATATATTTCCAGTAAAATTATTTCATAAGCAAGCTATGTATAATTGCACTTGACACTGACACCTTCTTCTTCTTTAGCTTTTCCCACTGGTTAAGTGAGCGCTATTCAGTTCCCTTTCTCTTAAGTCCGCAATGCAGCATTTCCATCTTCTTATCTTTGGTCTTTCTCTATTTCTTCTACCTTATACTACTAAGCTGTTCATTCTTCTTCCAATATATTCTTTATCTCTCCTTATGACATGTTCAAACCAATGTAATCGTATCTCTGGTATCTTTCTAGAAACTTGTCTTCCCAATTTCAATCTCAACATTCTCATCTCTCTGCCACATTCATTTTTTTTTTCATTGACACTGACATCTGTCAATTAGAATTTTCTTAATATAGTAGCTGTTTCCATGGTTATAGCATAACTGGCTGATTTAATATCTATATTTTTTAACTCTATATCCATTGAATATGAAGTATTAAATCGTGTAGATAATCGAATATTCTTTAATATTTATAGTAACATTAAGTGTTAAAAATGATTTAACAGCGTTTTTTTCAAGAAAACAATCTTTAAATGAGAGTACTTCCGGTTGACCAATTATAACCAAAATCTAAACACCTCTTCTTTTGGATGTAAACTTGATGAATATGAAGAAATTATAATTTTTGGAATCGTGGTATTGAAGTTATGCTATCCGAAACTTTTGTCACATACACACAGTCACACATATACAGTTAAATTTTTGAAAGATGTCCGATCAAGGGCACCTGTATCACGAACGAATTAACAAATAGGCATACATTTATCTCTTTCTTTTGCAAAGGCTGTAAGAGTGTGTGATAAGGATGGATATAACACGCTTGTCTTTCAAAAATTCATATTGTTTCGACTAAGTTAGGACATTCCATTTATAAACGATGCTCGTTGTTGATAATACTTTCGCTGTAACGTAAGTTTATTTATTAATTCAGATACATTACCTGGATTCATAGCCGTACGTATAACGTTATATTCTGTCAGAGTCACTGACACTGACATTGTGTCAGTATCTTATTTTTAACATATTTGGTTTTACATTTGCTTATAAACTTACTAGTTGACTTATTTTTGAATTTTGAATGCTTTTCCTGTAATATATATTTTTATAATAATAAAATATCAGTAGTATCTTACGTACCCTCATAAAAACTAAACACACGACACTACTGAATTTGTCATGATGGGCGGAGCAAAAATCTGAATTCATACAATTCGTAGACAACCTTGATTGGGCATCTTTCAAAAATTTTACTGTACAATCACACATACATTCAGACATCATCGTAAAAATGATAATATCGTATTATATGGACCCTAAAACGTGCTTATTCACTAAAAACTCGTCATTGAATTTTTTGACCAAAGACAATGTCTTCTTTACCTAAAGGTGACGGAAGGTAAAAAAAATAAACATAGATAAATAATTGTACAACGTTTGAAAGCCAAAAAATATTCTCTTTGGCGTCCATATAAAAATTACGACTTTGAAATCATAACTAAAATTCCAACAGCGAACGTCGCCATTGGAAACAGCAAAAAGTGCAACTCAAAATCCAATATTATTTCTCATTTGCAGAAATAAAAATCTGTAAAATTCACATTTTCGTTTATATCTGGCGATATATGCAATTTTTTTCCCAAATAGCCGTTCGTCATTAAAATGCTTTTTATGCCGAAATAAGTACTTTTAGATTGATTGGCCTAGGTCGGCAAAAAGATAGGAACGTTTATGATTATAAGTAGGTATAAATAAAAGTACATATTTTCAAAACAAGAATAAGCAATTTTTTTGCAACTTTTAATACTAAATTGTTACTTGTAATATAAATGAATACATTTTAAGCAAGATGTAAATAGAGGTCATTATATTTGAACTTGCAATAGGAAATCTGAGCAAAACCAATAAAACATGTTTGCTAATTTTTCAGCTTACCAGGTATATGCATATTATTTCAAATTATTCAAAACTTCTAATATTACATAAAAAAACTGTTGTTGCCTCTCGCCATTTACGTTTTTGGTTACATAATAGGAGGGCGCGAGCAGTCATGTGACATTGTTGTCCTTAACAAGCAGATACGGTGGTCCGTGTCAGAATGACAATAAATAATTATGTACATAAATGTCAAATGTCAGAATTTTTCATTAAAAATTTCAAGATTTCTAAATTCATGTAGTTAATTTGTCACCAGGACGGTGTAAATTAATTGTCGAGGAAAATAAACCACATGGAATTGGAAAATCCCTAAATTTAAAATGAAAAATTATTGGTTTCCATGACATTATTTGGGCTGTGAGATTTATTACAACAGATTATTATATACATTATATTTCTTTATCTCTAAATCTATAAACGATGTAATAAAATATTTGTATGTATCTGATAGAGAATTTACTCTTCTTTAATATTAACAAGCTCTTTCCAGTAATCTCCGATTGAGAAATACGTAATTAAACAGACATTAAGTATTATAGTTTTTGATAAATCGTCCTTCCAACATCCCCACACACAGAATGAACCCAATACCTTCTCTAGCGAGAGGTAATTATTTATTTAATGTAGAAACGGTCGGCTCTTAAGTGCCATCTACTATTTTCTTACGTGAAACGAAATATAGAACAATAACATAGAACACTAGATATTTAAATTGCTAATTAACAATTTCTTCTTTAATTATAAAAATATTTATGCTATCAGGCGTCAGAAAAGGCGGCAATTTAAATAATGTATTTTCAGAGACAATTCGATTATGAATAGAGAGAGTAATACGAAAGAAAAAATACGGGTTAAATATTTTATTAAGCAAAGAAAAAATCGTGTAACATCTCATTTAAGGGCAAATGAAAATAATTATGGTACATAAACGCATAAAGTGTGAGATACAACTTGCCTAGTTTTTTATGCTTTCTTTCTATTGTTAGATACAATAAAATCAATTCTCTCGAAACTATTCTCACAAACATTACATTCCTGTAGGTACCCTACTTTAGAAGCATTCGTGGTAGAGCGAATCAAAGTAAAAGCCTTGTGATATTACACCTCTAATGTTCAAAGTTGACGGTGGATACATCACTAATGTCATGTAAAGTTGTGTTTTGTATTATAATTGCCATCGTTAACTATGATTGCTTTAAATTAATACAGGAATACACGGAGATCCAATTGCAATACACAGGATAATATTCTTGTGTGCCAGGGATAATGAATGTTCTTCATCACCGATATAAACTAACAACGGTTGATCTCCAATTTATGTATGATATACACAATTACGTTTGTCATAGAGACAGATATTACAATTTATATTGACTATAATGCCAATGAATAATTTAATGATATTATCATAAATAGAGAGAACATTTGTACGAGTATGTACCAATTCAGAAACTTATAATGCTTATAGATTGGATATGTAGAAAACATAACATCAATCAATACTGAATTATTTTTATGGTGAAAAAATTTTGCTTTCGCTAACAAATATAAGCTTATGATAAGTTACTAAGTTGTTTGCAAAATATTATATATTTCGAGTAAAATTATAACACAACCATAATAAATTACACTTGACACTGACATCTGTCATTTAGAATTATGTTAATAGAAGCTGTTTCCATAGTTCGCTGATTTATGAAATTTATTTTCTTTATAATTTTTTTTAAGCCATTACAAACATAAATGACTGTTTTACATTACAAACTGATCTAACTAAATTATATATTGTCAACATAATTATTTACATCTTAATTCATCTAAATGTTACGTTATGAATTTTAATAGAAATCGCAATTTAATCAGCTTTAATTATAATATTAACAATGTTTCTCTGGAAGTGAAGTCCATAATAAGAGATTTAGGTGTACTCTTTGATCCTAAACTTTTGATAACACCATCAGGAAAGACTCATACCGTTGTACAAAAACTACTATTTGTCAATTTGAATTATTTAAGATAGAAATCAAGTAGTACACTGTTTTTATAAAGTTATTAACAAATGTTTGTTTCATTTTAATTTAAGATAAATTGTTTTTCATACATAGCCTACTAAAAAAATACTATAAAAATCAAATTTATTTAAATTTCAATTGATTTTTTCTCGATATTTTTGTTATGTAAGGACATAAAATGATTACATGGTTGAATTCAGATAAAAAAAAACTCTACCGAAAATTAACTTTGTATTATAACTTGAGAACCACTATTTAAAAAAAATATTTTCTTTCCTATTCGGATGTCCCCCTTGGTCTTCTATAAGATTGTCTTATAATATTTTATTGTATCTTTAATAATACAGAAATTAGTTGAGGTAGCTCGTTTAGCTGTTACACCCTTACACATTAAGATATTTAACTACATTTTTTCAAGAAAAACTGTTAAAATCTTCAAATGAGGGTACTTCCGGTTGACCAATTATACAAGTAACCAAACTCTAATCACGTCTTCATATGGATATAAAGAAGGAGGAATTTTTTGACTTGTAGTGTTGGAGTTATCAAAGGAGAAAATTTTGTCACACACACTCACACACCCGCGCGCGCGCGCACGCACACACACACACACACATACATACATACACACACATTATACAAACAGACATCATCCTGAAAATAGCAAAATCGTATTTTTGGGACCCTAAAATGTACTTATTTATTAGAAGCTCACTATCGAATTTTTTAATTAAAGACAGAGACCGTCAATATGAACAAGTGATTAAGGGTGATTAGAGAGCATTTGACTAGCAAAGTTTTATCTCTGTCAATCGTTTATTTATTATTTTAGAGAAAAATATTTCAAATAAAAGTTGTAGAAAAATTAATTGCACACATCTTTTATTTGAAGTATTTTTTTCTAAAATAATCTATAAACGATTGACAGAGATAAAACAATGCTAGTCAAATGCTCGCTAATCAACCCTAATCATTGTTCATACTAGCGGTCAATATCTTCTTTACATAGGTGACGGAAGGTAAAAATGTGTGAGCCTGTGATTCATACAATGCACCTAACAAATGGAACTAGGTGTTCCTTCGTAAAAGTCAACACAGCTAGCCACTTCTGGCTCTAAAATAAAACAATTATGTTACCAAATTTTAACAACAAAATTACTAAACAGCATAATTTCAAAATACAATTTATCAATATAAAACCTAAATTACGAGTTGTATACCTATAGCCTTAGTACAATGTTAAGTTATATAGACTCGCTCAAATACTTTTATGAATAAAACAGAAGTTAAATACCTGTATTATTCTCTACCAAATACACAATTACTTGTTAGATGTAGGATTTTTAAATTCAGTTCATAGGAAAATACATCAACTGAAAAATTCATTACCATTTATATGAAGCGAAAAATCTGATGCAAAAGTAAGCAATTTTAAAAAGTATTTTCTTGGTATTTTTTTTCGTAATAATGATGCAAGAATGACATCTAATGATCTCATCTAATGCGAATGGAGTGAGTCCAACCCTGAACCAAAGTTGCTCGTTTCCTGTTCTTATTCTTCTTTGTCTTCCCGCGAGTTCCGGAATCGATGAGGTGGCTTTTTGTCCGCGAAATGAAAACAGTGTTTGAATTGTGTGAGCAGTTCTAACACTTGTAAAAAGAGAAAACAGAGGTCATTTTTCTCCAAGCGAGGACTTCGAGTACGTTTTAATCTTATTCGGAGATTTATCACAGCCCAAATCTGGCAACCTACACCAAAACACTAATATCATTTACTCAATACATTATATATTTATTTTGTTTTTCTAACGATACTCACATGCCGATTTATTGGCACATTTTCATATGGAACGCATCGGAAAATGATTTATATCCACTGTCTATATTAAAATACATCAAATAACTCTATATTTGGCAATGTCCGCAAGTAAAAAACCCTATACACAACATTTCGTAACATTATATATAATGCACTCCATTTTCTTTAAAATACGCAATACATCCAGTATTTAATTTTAAACTGAAACATTTTGTTATTCAATTGAATTCCGGATCTTTTATCGTCAAAAATTTTGACGGGCCTATTCTACTAAAAACAGATATAACGATATCATTACAATACGATTGTCGTTAAGAATTTGGTGCAATGATGTTAGTAACAACAAATGCCAAAAACCTATTCTAGTACCTATTCATATTTTTATAAATTATCGTTATCATAATTATAACGATATTATCTCTAACTTCATGTTTATTTCGATAGAATAAATTTACATTTATTTTTCAATTTAAATTTGACATATCCATTCATTATATTCAAATATTGAAGTGGAATTACATGAAATGTAATATAAATAATAATTTGTAAGTGGGTACTACAAACCATCACGTATTAACGATATCCTTATATCGCATATACAGATTTTAGTGAATAAGCACGTTTTAAGGTCCCTAGAATCCGATTATAACATTTTTACAATGATGTCTGTGTGTGTGTGTGTGTATGTGTGTGATTTCTCAAATTCTGACTAAAAACCTATGCAACAACGTATTCCTCAATCTAACAGTAATGGGAAGAGCTGAATAGGTTCTGGTAACAATTCGACAACCGGAAGTGATAGTTTCAAAAAAAGAGCTTCTAAATACTTTTTTTTTAATTTGTTACTACAAATAATAAAGATAATTAAATTCTCAATCTGGTACATTTAATTTTTTTATTATATCTCCTATAGATTTAATAATACAGAATAATTTGTTGTAATAAATCTCATTGCCCAAACAACTCCATGGAAACCAATTGAGATATTTAAATGTTTGTAATTGAAATATAAATGCATAATGTCAGTGACAAAATTCACCAGTTTTACTAATATTACTGGAAGATTTTTCTGGGAGGTACGAGTACATTTAATATATATTATTGTATTATTAATTAAATATGTATTTAAAATTATAGGTATATTAATATTACATATATCCGTAAGAAATACTGCTAATAGCGTCAATGAATTTGAAAATTTTTGAACATATTAGAAGAGTAGGCCAAAATACCTCATAGAACGAAAGAAGAGATACAATTTCAATTATTTGTATGTACAATAAATGTTAAAATCGTCACTTATAGGGCGCGAGCAGTTATGTGACTTTGTTGGCCTTGGCAAGCATAAATGGGGATCCGTTTCTGAATGACGGCTAGTAGTTACTTACATAGATGTCAAAAATTCAAAATATCTTAACGGATAGAAAATCATGATGTTTTAAATGAAAAATTATGAAACTTGACACCTATGTACATTATTACTAGCTGTTATTCTGACATGGGCCCCCATATCTGCTTGCCAAGGCCAACAAAGTCATATGACTGCCCGCGCCCTATGCAATATAAAATAAAAATGGCGAGAGGTATTGTGTTGTCCACAACAGATTTTTAATTTAATTTTTGAAATATACCAAACTTTACTACTTTAACGAGTCATGTGAACTGTCGTTCATAAACGATATAAACTAACGATTTGTAACGATAAACATTATTTTTGTTTATTTGTTTGATTTCTACAATTTTTGTGGATTTTTTTATGGGATCGATATCAATAATTTTTCTAAAGAATATTAACGTTAACTTTATCGAATATTATGATACATAAATAAATATTGTAGACAATTAAATTCTACATTTAAACGTGTAGGTACATAGTGAACATAATAATACTTATTATTCCAGAAAGTAATAAAAAATCAATACCATTGCAACAATATTATTTTGACATTCAGTAAGAATATTAAATTTTAATTAAACAATATAAACTTAGATAATTATTTACAAATAATAAAATAAATGGTGACTAATTTTTATTTGAAATAGAATATAAAACATTTGTTTATTTAAATATTTTCTTTTTTATTCGTGCAAGATAAAAAACAATTTAAATAGAGTTCACGAGCACTTAGTTTTAACAAGCTATAAGTGTGTTTAAAAATAAAGTTTTTTAATAACTTTCAAGGCAATTAACAATATTAAAAAAGTTTGTATACTCCAAGTATAATAGTTTCCTCTAAGTTCTTTTGTTTTACAGCCTACCAGTTGTTTGATTTATCAGAAAATATGGAAAGTAGGGAAGAAAGTAAGTGATTAGTTTTAAAAACAGAGAAAAAGTGTTCGATAAATTTTAATATTCATTTTCTCTCGATTTCCTTCCGACTATAATTATAAAATACTTAATAATCTCAATTTATAATTTTATAATTTTCATTAGGATTAAAAATATAAAAACATGATTATGCCTCTTTCCAAACAATTTGAAATTATATATATACCAATTGCAAATTATACAATTAATCATTTTCAAATAACAATTCTTAAAAAAAGATAAACGAAATAAATATATAAATTTTCGCAACAAATTCTATCTTACAATTGTTTAAAGTCTGAGCATTCTTTTTTACTCTGAGGGTATAAAACGTAGGCAATATTTGAAACAAAATAAAACAATCTTGAGGCGTAAAATTCTAACGAATCGTTTTCTAGGACTTTTTATGGTTCAGTTTACTGTTTTTGCTTCTGTATGTACATTCGTTAACGCGCGAAGAAATGAAGAATTTTAAATTTTGTTGTTTTATGGACTTACTAGAATTTTATGTCAATCATTTTTAGAATAGTAAAGTTTTACAGCCCTTTTAGATAGTTAGGTTTCTATATTGATAATTAATATATTTGAAAAACAATATAATGCATATATTTGTTATTAAATTTATAAGCGATGAATTCTACTGTTTTATCTTAAAACAGATTGTTAAAAATACAGTTCATTTTACTAATTAGCAGAAATATGTAGCTTAAAAACAAAAAGGCTGTTAAAAAAGTTGTTCCAAAAATTTAAGAGAATAAAGCACACACTATAATGAGAAAAATTCTTAATCAACATGGATCCGCAAATTAATCATTTCCGATATATGAACTATTTCCTACTATTATAATAATTAATAATTTATAAATAGTGGAAAATTTCGTTTTTTAATTGTTTCTTGTTCCAACCACGGTAGGAGACGGACATTCATGGGAAGAGCTGAAAAGGTTTTGGTAACAATTGGACAACCGTGAGTAGCAGATTCTTGAAAAAAAAAATTCTAAATATTATTTTTTGAAAATTTCTTGATAATAAAAATTTCAAAATATTCTGATATCATGTTGTTTATATGTCATCAATAGTATGGAATACTTGGCGAGGAAAATAATCCACATGGATTTGGAAAATCATAATGTTTTGAATAAAAACTTATGATCCTTAACACGTATATTATTACTAGCTGTCATTTAGGCACGGGCCCACACATCTGCTTGCCAAGGCCAACAAAGTCACATAACTGCTCGCTCCCTATGCAACTTAAAATGAAAATGACGAGTGGTATTGTACTGGCCACAACAGATTTTTTGTTATGTAATTATTACCGAGAGTTGTTATTTGTCCTCCAAAGTAAAACGTCGCAAATAAATTTCTCCTGAAATCAAGTGAAAAATTTAGGTTTTTAATTAATCTAAGTTTTCCACTACATATTTATAAATTATTACTTAAAAATAATAATTTTCAATTTTATTTAGAGGTATATCCAATCCATCTCGTGCTAGAAGTCGTATATCCAGATTTTAATGGTTAAGCACGTTTTAAGGTCCCTACAATCCGATTTTAATATTTTTACGATGATGTCTGTGTCTGCGTGTGTGTGTATGTATGTGGGTGTATGTGTTTGTGTAGATGTGTGTGTGGGGGGATGTTGGAAAGACGATTTCTCAAAAACTATAATACTTAATATTTGTTTAACGACGTATTTCTCAATCGGACATTACTGGGAAGAGCTGAAAAGGTTTTGGTAATATTGGAATATATAGTTAAAATACATTTTTTTCATGATTTTTTATGCAAATGCAATGACCATATACAACCGATGAAATAATAAAAAGATAAGTTGATAAAAATCATGTGTAACTCTGAACTCGAACATAGAATCATTGCTGTTACAAGCAGCACGATGTATACCTCTCCTACATTTCCACAATAATTAATTTTACACTAATGAATGCATGTATTCGTATTTGTAGTACAGCATATTTCTATTATTTCGGTTAGTGAATAGGCGTGTAACAATACCATCTCCACTTCTCCAGTTTCATTTCGCACATATTACAAGTCGTGTAAAAAGAGCAATAACGCTGCACTTGGCGCGTTATAAAAAGCTCTCCGCGCCACGTATGTACCAGTTCATTTTCATAATTGTTTGGGGCGTATGCACCGTGGGAATTGCGTTATTATTTCGTAGCTTGGCCGGACCGGGTGAAAGAAGCTTGCAACTAAGTAGCAATTTAGTGTTTTAATGGTTGCTGTACGTGTATGGATCGTTTCCTCTCTCGCTCGCTTTAACTGAATGCGTATTTCCTTTTTATACTCAGAACAGCTCTTGTCAGCGCAACTCACCACTTTACTATTGTCACATTGTCCACGAGGAAGATCTTGTTTTATTTTTTGCTAACCAATGAGATGGTGATGAGAATTTTTTAATTTGTTAAATACTTGAAATTTCATTGCACTTTTACAGTTTACCAAGTATAAATGTTCCTATAGTCTGTGTTTTACTATACGAGTAAAATAAAAAGTTCTCTGTTAAGATCTTTACATAATGACCAATTAATGGCCACGTTCAGCAGTACGTAGCGGGATGTGATGTTGGAGTGTACTGTCAAATTGACAGCTGTCATATATCATTTGTAAACAAATTAGGCGTTATTATTTAACTGCAGCGCAAAATAATAGTTTTTTTACCTCTTGCTAAGAGAGGTACTCGTATTAGATTCAAGATTCAATGATATCTGTGTGTTTGTGTGTGTGTATATGTGTGTGGATGTGTGTGTGAGGTTGTTGGAGGTACAATTTCTCAATTTCTATAACACTAAAGTCCTGCTTGACTACGGATTCCTCAATCTAACATTAATGGGGAGAGTTGAATAGGTTTAGGTTCCAATTGGAAAACCAGAAGTAGTAGTATCTTAAAAGAAATATTATTTTTTTGAATTCTCTATGCGATAAATTTTAAAAATTTATTATATCTCCTATAAGAGTAGGACAAAATTCCTCATAGAACGAAAGAAGCGATACAATTTCAATTATTTGTGTGTACAAGAACTGTTAAATTCGTTACTTATAGGGCGCGAGCAGTCATGTGACTTTGTTGGCCTTGGCAAGCAGATATGAGGATCCGTGTCAGAATGACGGCTAGTAGTTATTTACACAGATATCACAACTATCATATGTCATAATTTTTCATTCAAAATTTCAAAATATTTATTTATTTCTCATCAATAGTATGGAATTGGAATGAAATTTCATAAATTAGCTAGCTATGCTAACCATGGAAACTGCTAATATATTCAGATAATTCAAATTGACAGATGTCAGTATCAATGAAAAGTAAATGAATGTGGTAGAGATGAGCATGTTGAGATAGATGTTGGGAAAGACACGGAAAGATATGGTAAGAAATAAAATAAAAAGGAAAATAACTCCAGTGTTAGAAGTTTCTAGAACGATACATTGATTTGAACATGGCATGAGAAGAGATGAAGAATATATTGGAAGAGGAATGAATAGCTTATTAATAGAAGGTTGAAGGAACAGAGGAAGACCAAAGATAAGATGGAAGGACTGTATTGCGGAAGACTTGAGAGAAAAGGAACTGAATGATAACGACACGCAAAAACAGAAATGAGTGGATGCAGCAAATAAAAAATAGTGACCCCCAATGAATGGGAAAAGCTGTAGAAGAGAAAGAAGATGTCAGTGTCAAGTGCAATTTTTATAGTTTGTTTATGAAATAATTTTACTGGAAATATAGAATCGTTTACAAGAAAATTTATGTATGGAATTTGTACATAATACACAGGATTTACGGAAGGTATTGGAGCTGGCCACATCAGATTTTTTTTTTATTCTTGGTTTACCCCTGGAGAAAATAAGCATTGTTCTAATTGTATTTAAAAATATATATATTATTAAAATGAAAACGGTCATCGGTGGTCGTGCGGTCAGAGTGCTCACCTAGCAATACAAGGTTTCTCGTGTGGGACAGCGATCGAATCCCACACGAGTCAGTTTTTAATAAAAACCGATACACCCAGATGAGTCCGAGTGGCAGCAGAGGTCACTATAAGCTACTCTGCATGTAACGAGGGTGCCAACAGAGGGCACTAAAATGTCTCTGTAATTGTAAAATTGTATATGTAAACTGTATATAAACTGAAATTTATATAGATCAAATGGATCTTAGAACAAATAAATACATCATTATCATTATTATTATTTATTATTAAAATTTAATTAAGTCCCTAGCTACTATTGATCTATGTATAAATATACTCGTAATATTGTAGTTTTAGACAAGTAAATGTTATATACAATATAATGAACTATATTATAGTAATTATAATTGTACTGCATAATTAGGATTTCTAAATTATAGTGGTATAGATATTTATTATAATTAATTAGTATTAAATTTTCAAAACTAATTTATGTATTTAGGATTAGAATTAAACATTAAAAATCAGAAATGGTTAAATTATAAAATCTTTGATTAGAAAGATAATATTCATGAAATATATAATATCCGATAACCCCGAAATTCTAACAAGGGTAAGCAAATAATTAACTTTTTTGTAATATTTACATTTCGCTTAAATTTTTGCTTCAGGAACAAAAACGGTAATAAAAATACCATTTTGAAATAATATTTATCTTACAAATGTTGGGGTCGCGAGTAAAAATTTTTAACATTCACGTAGTTATTGTTTTTGTTGGAAATTTAATAGAGAGGTTTAATAAATTTATTATTCAAAAGCCGGAGGAAGTTCGTCGGAATAAAATGAAAACGTGTCTACTTTACTTGTATTACATGCAGATTAGTTGGAGTGAATATTCTCGACTCTCGATGCCCTGGGCAACCTGTCGCCACCTATCTAATAAATTTATTTTTTTCCAACGCCAACTTTAATGCAATTTTCACATGCATAATAACATTTCATTAAATCACACCGTAACTGTTATGTGCAAAGAAAAAGTTGAAACTGATAACAATATAATATTTTTAGTTTAATAACAACACCAACTACTTTTTATTTTATTTCATTGCCATGAAAGATGTAAAAAATTAATAGCGAGAATAAAAGTTACGAAAATGCCGTATTAATGGGTTTTATGATTCACGACCTTCATTGCACAAAAAACTATTATTTACAAACTATTTACATGAGAAAATATTTAAAAGGTAAAAATATCAGTGAGAGTTCCTCCATTAGGTTATTTGGCCAATGATCTTCCAAATTTATCAAAAAGGAAAAGAAAAAGCAAAAAAATCTGTTGTGGCCAGCACAATACCTCTCGCCATTTTAATTTTATATTGCATAGGGCGCGAGCAGTCCTGTGACTTTGTTGGCCTTGGCAAGCAGATATGGGAGCCCGTAATTTACATAGGTGTCAAGTATCATAATTTTTCATTCAAAACAGTACCTATAATTTTCAAAATCCAGGTGGAGTATTTTCTGACATGTCCACAATTATGTTTAAATATAGTGATAATTCAACTTCACATCATTCAACGTGACTTAAAACTGTATTCTCCAAAGAGAGATACATTACTCCGGCAAAAAATGGTCCTTGGTTCAAATCCAGGTGGTTGACATCTCTTCATAATTTATTTATGCATATATCTTTTAATAATTTAATAACTGAAAACCAGTATGACAAAATTATGTATGTACCTCAGACGAAAAGTGTCTTTAAGGTACTCACAAGTAATTACAGCCTCGGCAATAAATAACTTGCTCAGTACTTAAAGATTCATTTTTCGTCCTAGATACATAAAATACTATTTTGTAACAATAAAATATTATACCGACGGAACTATTATGATTTTGCGCTCGTATATTCTTAAAATGATGTCTTCATTTTTAAAAACTAGTAATAAAAAAGTGTTATTCCTTTTATAAAAGTTTTTCTGCTGAATAATTCTCTTTGTAAAATGAAGACATAACTTCTATAATTCCTTCCACTACTTTCATGTTTCATTTGGTCTGAAATGAACCTTTTTCACGTGAAATTTGAGAAATACAAGAAGTAATCCCGCTCTTCGAGTTGGTAAAAAGCAGAGCGACCGCAGCTTAGTCCGGGCTAATCCCGCATATGCCGCCGAGTATTATAGTTACATCTTGATTTGTAGCGTAGTGGAGGAAAAAACATCCAGTTTAATGGTGCAGTCTTCGTAATGTCTCTACTTCTTGTTTCCAACTTTGATAAGTTATGCTTGTTTGAAAAAGTAGGGCGACGGTGACAGTCTAGATAGGGAATCTTACACACGATTTTTCTACTTTTTGATTGAGGACAAAGAAAATTGCCATAAATATGTAAAATTACTTTATCCACGACCATAATCTCTTTTCTTAATGGGATTTTTATAGTTTTTATTAGCAACAACTTCAAACTATACCAATTTAATAATAAAAATGTATTTGATGTGTGATAATCTCAATGTATGAGTATGTACTTGTGAAAAAAATGTTGTTTTATAATTTAAAGAAATTTAAATTCTACGATACGAAGATTTTCACGGCTTTATCTTCGTTATGTAGTTCATTTGTTATTATGAATTTCTTAGTAAAACAAGTTATTTTAGATATAAGAAAATAATATACTATCGTAACCTAGGCAATAGTCGTATTAATAGTTGTTTATTGCATAGCCTACTTCAATATTGTAAAATTATTTCTGATTTTTAATATCATTTTTCTCGAAATAATTGCTATACAACCCCATATCATATTTATATCGTTGAAATCAGAAAAAAAATCTCTATTTAATGGACAAAAAATTTATATAGGTTGCCATTTAAAAAAATATAATTTTATTCTACCGTTTGAGAACCACTGGTTGAATTTTTTATTTATTATTCCTCATAAATTAAGCCCTTTTTCCTGGTAATTTTTTGTATATAACATTTTTCTCTAAAGTCATTAGTTCGCCCAAAAAAGCGCTGGTTGTTTTAAAGTAAATACCCTGTATATATATAATATTTAATTATAAAATATTAATGCTGACACCAAAATGATCTTCACAGAATGAAAATTTGAGTTTGTAAATGGTTTAATTTTTGAGATAACCATTTCATTCTTCTTTCATCGTTTTGAGGCACTAAAACTATTTTTTTTACTATTACCACTTCTATTTGGGCATACTAGCACAATAGTATATTGAAAGACAAGTATTACAATGATCCTTATTGAAATACGAGTACAGTTTACGTAATCGAGCCGTAGGCGAGTTACGCAAAGTACTAGTATTACAAATGGACATTAATAATACGTGTTTTTCATACTATTTTTCCTATTGTGCATTAATTTACTCTTATTTTAAAATTATTATTGAAAGAAATATTAAAATATAAAGGTTGGTAACACTGTTAGTTTCAATAAACATTTGAAAAATAATTTACCTTGACATTTTGACAGTTACTTATAAGTTAGGTTAGAGTTATAATTTATATTTATTATGTTATGAACCTACAAATAAACTCTTTGAATTTTAATTTAAAGGAGTGCTTTATCGTTAAATATAAATAATTTACTACAAAAAATCTATTTCATTAATTTTTGTGAGTAATGACCGATAATGACAACTAAAATGAAAGATATTTATTTGACACTTAAACTAAGTTACCAACTTTAAAATTTTAAAAATCCCCAAAAATCTTTATACAAAATTTTTCATTGTGTCACTGTTTTATAAACAGTTCTGCAAAATTCACTTTGTAAATGCGAAATAGGAAAAAATCTTTTCTACAACCATATTTGAGTCTTTACAAAATATAAAAATCATCAATATGGATAGAACTAGTAGCTAGTATATAAATGACAGCTGTCACGGCTGTCACTCGTTTAAATTCTATCGACGGGAAATGTAAACCACTCCCTTATTGGCTAGTATTTTTCGGACGTCATCAGGCGGCAGAAAAGGCGGCAATTTAAATAATGTATTTTCAGAGACAATTTTCTCATGAATAGAGAGTAATATAAAATATGGATTAAATAATTTGTCTTATTCTTTCGATTAAATTAAAGAAGAAAAATCGTGCAACACCTTATTCCATTGACTATACTCGTATAGGAAACATTTTATATATTATGTTACAAAATATTAGAAAAGTTATATGGGAACATAGGACAGACAGTAAATTAAGAAGAATAATGTGATAATGAAATAAGTATTATCAAAAATATGTAAAAAAAAAACTTGGTCAATCAGATTTTTTTGTGTGTGATAATACGAACCTAAAAACCTTATCAAATCAATTGTATTTTCAAATTCGAAGTATTCAAGTTAAAAAAGATATCTACATCTACTCGCCATTAAAATCAATACAAAGTTATTAACTTCAGTTTGCCGAAACACTTAACAATTTTTAATTTTAACTTTCCTCATATAACGAGTTTTAACAATCATACGTGCTCTGAAAAAAAAGGCAAGTGCTTGATTGCAGTGTTATTGTTTCCAACTTCAAAGCCTACTATGGCTTCAAAAAAATTATTCCAATATTTCCCGATAAAAAGAAAAAAAAACTCAGTCATCCCCGATCTTTATCAGGTTGGCAATTCGTCATGACGTGCACAATGGAAACAAGCTTCGTTTGTTCGAACAATTTACCGATAAGCATCTAGGCACCTGGTGACGAAGAGACTTTTTATTTAGGAAACGGTGGAATTGAACTTGCGTAAAAAGTGATTGTTAATTTATTTGTAAAAGCTGATGGCTTACAAAAAACAGAGATAAGGAAATTAGCATAGAACCGACATGTCTCAATGTATTTTACACATTTCACGTGATTTTACAGTATGAACTAATTAACATTGCGTTATAAATTGTTGAATGACGTGTTCTGTATCTTACATCGATGTTTTAAAGCTTTGACGTTTTAATTCTGAGCAGAAGTTATTATTCAGAATTGGGTTACCTACATTTTTACGTTATGTTTAAATAACTATATTTGATAAAGAGATCACAGGAGATGATAATATTTATTATAAAAAAATCGGCGAATGAGCGTCATTTCGCTTACATTCATCTGGGTAATTGAAGAACGCACTAATAATAGTATATTACATCCGAGGTGGGAAATGTTTCATTACAGCCGAGGGCTTGTTTATACTACTGAGAGGTGAAGCCTTGAGGTGAGATACAACGCGAGGCTGTATAAAACTCCCACCGAGGTATGTATTCTATTTTATTCACAATCATTATAGTATTATGTCGATTCTTAACTTTTTGAGGTTGGAAAATATGTCATTCCTAACTGCCATGACAATCTCTTGAATTGGAAGTAACAGATTTCACTTTCACCTCGCGGGTTGGAAATGTTTATGTAGGGGTTGCCTAGCAACATTGTCATAGATCCCTATAATAAAGTAGGCTAAACAAATTTTAATAGAGTTGTCAAAAAACATTAACAAAATTAAAGATTATAACTCGATGATTTATTCTGAAAATTATTGATTTAAAAAGATGTTTGTGAATAAGATAGTACACATACCTCGTTGGGAGATTCATCACAGCCTAGCGCTGTATCTCACCTCGAGGCTTCGCTTCTTAGTAATACATATAAGCCCTCGGCTGTAATGAAACATATCCAACCTCGGATGTAATATACTATTATTCACAATCATCCTCTTTTTAAATCAATAATTTTCAAAATATATTATGGAGTTATAACTTTTAATTTTATTAATATTTTTCGATAGCTCTATTAAAATTTGTTTAGCCTAGTTTATTATAGGGATCTATGATAATGTTGCTAGGCAACCCTACATAAACATTTCCAACCCGTGGAGTGGAAGCGTTTTCTGTCATTTCCCACTCAAGAGAATGCCATTGCAGTTACGAATGACGTATTTTCCAACCTCTAAAAGGTTAGAAATTGGCATATTACTATAATGATAAAAACCGTTACAGACTACAGACTGACTACACATCTGCTTTATTGAATATGAAATAATGAACTTCTTTATTTTTTTGTTGAATCTTTAATACAAATTAATTTTAATATTACTAATTTTATCTCATTATATTTAATACATATAAAGAAAAAAATGTTTGTTGGATTCGAACCCATCACCTTTCACATAACAAGCAAAAGCATTACCATCGTATTCGCCAAATTTTGGGAAATTGTTTTAAATTGTACATAAACACCTAATTACATGTTCAAAAATATTATTATATATCTATTTTATTGTTAATACAATTAAAATCAGGTTTTCAATTTTTGTTTTAAATTTCCCGCCAAAACGGTTTTGTATCTCATGACGTCACGATCTAGTAGTTTAGGATACACATTGTAAACATAAGAAGTTCTTTAGTGTTCATCTGTATTTCCTTCGAAAAATAAATTCTAAAACTGGCGTGTAGAGAAGAGCAAATACAGATAAACACTAGAGAACTTCTTAAGTTTACAAAGTATTTACTAAACTACTAGAGTGACGCCATGAGCGACAGGAGCGTTTTAGCGGGAAATTTAAAACAAAAATTTCAAAACCTTATTTTGAATGCATTAACGATTAAAAAATATATAATAATAATTTGGCATATATAATTAGGGGTGTATATACAATTTAAAACATTTTCCCAAAATTTGGCAAATAAACTTGCCACACATTAGGATATTTACTATATTCATTCTTTGGGGTCTCGTGGCTGCGTACCTGAGTGTCCGGTTGCGAATCTGAGGAACCGGGTTCCTAAAAGGTACTTAGATTTATGAATTTATACAATTTCAGAAATAATATGCTCTAGCATTTATTAAAGTAGAGTGGATGTCGTAAGTCACGAAGGTTTAAACAACAATATTATACATTTTCATTTCATAGTGTCATATTTATAGTCGCTACCTGAAAAATTCTTGACTTAAGCTTAGTTTCAAATGATATAAATGTCAATTTCCGTTTTCATAGTCCGAACTTGACTTAACCTTGACTTGAGTTGAAGTCAAATCTGAAGTGAGCTTCTCCATCACTACTTCATATAGTTTTTGGTATTCAAAGACTAAATTTGACTTGAAATTATCTCGAGTTCAAGTAAAAAATGAGTAAATCTTTTTACTCGTTCACATGTATTTTTTGTTATTAATTCCTGTATTTTCAGCAAGTTAATGATTGTAACTGATTACCATAAATTATTCAGATACATATATTTTGTTAATTGAGAAGCGTCTTGTTTTTAACTTGAATTTGGTATTTCCAATTTGAATTTGAAAATGAAGAATATTGAAGATGAATTTGAGGAGTATGATAATTATAATGAGTGTTTGGATTTGATATATAATGTACACAGGATGTCTAAACGGTACATAAGAATTAATAGCCCTTTAGACATTTTATATGACTATTAACCACTGTAATACAGAATTGAATAGTAAGCAGTTAAAACTAATAAATTCAGTTCACGACTCAATAATAATAAATCAGTAATAGTTACTTACCTTTGCTCACAATAAACAAAGAGGTGGCTGTCACCACGCTGTCACGTCATAGAAATTAATTTAATGAAGTAAAAGTTAAGAATCTTTTATGAATACGAAAACATATTTGAAGTCAAGTGTGCCCTAGGCTTACACTTAGTTTAGGATAATCTTAACGAATTTCAAGTATTGACTATGAATATGGCCCTTAAAGCGTCAACTAACGGTGTTTTTACGTTGGATAGATACAAGCAAATCTGAAGAATGAACAATAAGTAAAAATTATTGATGTAAAATGCAATTGAAATATGATTCTGTGATATCTTTTTTGTAAAGAATATCATTAAAGGTATTGCAATATACGTTCTATGTATGACTGTTGAGTATGTAAATAATACATCTCACATAAAAACTTGTCAAAAGATACCACACGTTGCTATTTCCTTTGGTGCTTGAAATATATTTCACACAACTTTTTTTCACAATACGAGTATATTGAATTGAATGAAACCTTTTCCCTTTTACATATTTCAGACTAAAAATATTTTTTGCAGTTCATGGAAAAAGAATTGTAGTGGAAAAGTTAATGACCGAAAAAAACGACAAATCAAATTCTCTTATTAACTTCACAACGAGATGATATAAATCATAATTAAGTAGAGTTGAAAGATGTCAAAAATGCTGAATGACAATAATAACGACAGCTGAGTACTTTACTATGATTAATAACTTCGATCACTGTAATTTCTCAGCAGTTTCGAAATATCCAACCATTGAAAAAAACATGTACTTGGACTAAATACTTTCAGTAACAGAACAATAAACGCAATACGTGATACAGTTTCTCACTGTTTGATTTAATTGATGGATATTTCATTCATTACTAAAGCAATTCAGGTCAATTAATAATTTATAGTATAATTTATGTGATTACATTATTCAATATTATTTTGTTTTGAAGTAGATAGATACTTTAATAATTTAGCTAGTGAACCAATATTATTTAAATAAATATATTAATAATTACATTGTATGTATTATTTACTAGTATACTAATGTTTGAAGTAGGGACGAATTTAATGAATTTAAAAAAAAAATACTTATTAGAAATACAATGTTTCAATTTCGATTTTGATTTGATTGAATAAAAAAATAATACAAACATTTTGGTCACACTGGACAAGTGAGACCAACTAACGCCGATTGATTGCGATCGATTAAAAATTAAACTAACACTAGATAGTGACAATGGTCATGCATCCACTATGATCGAACAATATCGAGCACTGACGTGCAGGTGATGTGTTTACGCATGCTCAGTTTTCTCTTCTTTTTCATACAAACTCTTTTGATATTTGTGTACATATCTCGTGGCCGTGTGCCTGAGTGTCTGGTCGCGAATCTGGGGATCCGGGTTCGATCCCGACCGACGCAAAAAATCACATCGAATTTTAATGGCACAAAATTGACCCCTGTGGTGCACTCTCCACGCCAACTATGGGTGCCCGTGAGGTGACGCTTGGTAAGCGCCCGCACGGTACAAATATTCCATCATTACCGAAATCTGTACAAAGCAGATTGGCACACCCAGCAATGGGTAATACGCCATGATGAATTTTTTTTTTTTTTTTTTTTTTAAAAAATGAGAATATTACTAATAGATCAAAGTTGAAAAACTGTAAGAAATAATGTATAATTATATCATTAACGCACACCACGATACAGTAATAATTGTATGAGAAGGGTTAAATTATGGAAGTAAATTTCTCTAGTATTAAAAACAAAAACTCATAAGTTTTGTCATTTATTTAAAAATTTCTGAAAAACATATACGAGGATGAATCAAATATAAAACGGGACTATCTTTTTTTAATTCGGGGTTTATTTTACAAAGTATACAAAAACATATTGGTCCGTACTACGATCACGGTTTTAACTAAAACGCTGTTTTAAAAAATGTCAAATTCAAATTTCAACATTTAATTTTACACGTACAGTAAAATTTTTGAAAGATGTCCGATCAAGGGCACCTGTATCACAAACGAATTAACAAATAGGCATACATTTATCTCTTTCTTTTGCAAAGGCTGTAAGAGTGTGTGATAAGGATGGATATAACACGCTTGTCTTTCAAAAATTCATATTGTTTCGACTAAGTTAGGACATTCCATTTTTATACGATGCTCGTTGTTGATAATACTTTCGCTGTAACGTAAGTTTATTTATTAATTCAGATACGTTACCTGGATTCATAGCCGTACGTATAACGTTATATTCTGTCAGAGTCACTGACACTGACATTGTGTCAGTATCTTATTTTTAACATATTTGGTTTTACATTTGCTTATAAACTTACTAGTTGACTTATTTTTGAATTTTGAATGCTTTTCCTGTAATATATATTTTTATAATAATAAAATAACAGTAGTATCTTACGTACCCTCATAAAAATTAAGCACACGCCACTACTGAATTTGTCATGATGGGCGGAGCAAAAATCTGAATTCATACAATTCGTAGACAACCTTGATCGGACATCTTTCAAAAAATTTACTGTATGTTTGAAGATCGATTTTTTAAAAAATATTTGTTTGAATACAAACTATGTTCTGCTTTTAAAACATATTTTGATAAATTCGATATTATTTATTATTGTTATTAAATAATGATATCTGACACTTCTTAAAACAGCGTTTTAGTTAAAACCGTGATCGTAGTACGGGCCATTATTTATCTACATAATCCCTCACCCTAGAAACGCATTTTTCCCAACATTGGGCTTTTTAATCTCTTCATCGTAGAAACTAACGGGACCTTCACATAGCCATTGGAGCACAGACTCCTCCAACGCACGGTGGTCGTCGAATCGATGGCCTCCCATTGCTTCTTTGAGGGGTCCAACACGGTGAAAGTCACATGGTAACATGTCGGAATTGTAGCGTGGATGTTGGACTTACGCCTTCCTTGGCCAAAAACTTGATAATAATCCGTTGCTCCACGGAGACATACCGTTCTTGTTCGCTCATGGTTTTTAATACTAAAGACCTAAAGGAATTGGGGTCATGTCTACCCCCTTCCCAACAGCCCAAGCTACCTGCTAATCAACTCCATACAGGTCTATGACCCCTCTGGAATTAAAAAAAAATAAGTCCCGTTTATATTTGATTCACCCTCATATTTGGGGTATTTCAGTGTAAGAGAAAAAATGTTTTCTTTTAATTTAAGTTGGTATAAATTTTGTGGAAATATTTACGTCGATTCATGCAGTGTGACATCTTCTAAAATTTCGGTCGATCGCTATTGATCTGCGGCAGTCGATCTTGGTTGATTGACTACATTCTGCTCAATGTGACCACTGCCTTACAAGGTATTTTGTAAAATACAATTTTTTTGGTGAATATTATTTTTATTTACGCTGGTGCACTGTGACTGTGATTTTGATTAGTGATGGCACACTTTTTTATCATTAATCAAAAGAGGGTTTTTTTACTTTTTATAATTTATTTTTTGTAGTGAACCTTGAAATATTTATGTTATGTTATTTGTAAAGAGCAACTTGTTTCTATTATTATATAAAAAAATAGAATATAAAAATATTTAATAAATTACCTGAGTCCCTTAAATCTGTGGATACTGCAAAGATATTTAAAAAAATTCACATCTATTCCTTCTACAACATAATTTTTATAATTTAAATGCTTTATGTCTTCGTAATTTAGATATTTTCCTTGTGTAACAACTTTTATATTTTTGTTTTTGTAATTTACATCTTGACGTTTTTTTTATGCATGTATTGTGTCTACAGAAAATAAATATTTATTATTAGTTACTTTCGTGCTGGTTGAAATTGGGTTGTCGATTGTTGGTTTGAAACCCGAGCCATCAGAAGCAAAAAATTCATACAACCATATTATTATTTAATTACAGACGTAATATGGAAATAAATTATTTGGTGTTAAATCCACTTGAGATCCCCCTCATCTTCACCTCTTGTCCTCGCCAACACCGATTCACTTCTCATCTTACCGTCATCCCACGCAGCGCAACGCAATCGTAGATCCTGAATAGAGGATCCCGTTGGTAAAAACCTCTTCCAGTTCCACGCATATGCACTCGAGTCGGGAGTCCTCCGGTCTGACACAATAACCAGCCACACCGAAGCCGCAGTCGCACCGCGGGAGGAAATTGAAATCGGGGACGTACGCTTCATCGATTTCCTCGCGCCGAAGGCATCTTGATAAATATTCCGTGATTAAATAGGCAATATCAATCACAGGCAAAGGGCACAGGCACAAGGCACCCCATGTGCTATGTGCTATGTGCTATGTGCTGAGCAGGGTGGCAATCAAGATGGAGCAGGTTCATGATTCTAGATAAGGGGGAAGTAATTGCTGACAATATGTAACGCAAAAACTACAATCAAAAATGACGTAGATAAAGTAGTTGAATATATGAAGATTCGTTGTTAATATGTAGAAGTCTGGATTAAGAAATTTCTCATTAAACTACAGAAACATTTAAATTGACCTCTCGCCATTTCCATTTTATGTTACATAAATAAATATATCATCACGGCATATTACCCGTTGCTGGGTGTGCCAATCTGCTTTGTACGCAGATATCGGTAAATGATTACCGATTGTACCGGGTGGGCGCTTACCAGGCGTCACATCACGGGCACTCATTGCTGTCGTGGAAAGTGCACCACAGGGGTCAATTTTGTGCCATTAATATATATATATATATATATATATATATATATATATATATATATATATATATATATATATTTAATAATACGAGTACAATAAGAAATTTTAAATTTACTTACTTCCCAGAAAATGCTTTCTGTAATATTCAGAAAATTGTTGATTCTTAATACTGACATTTTGCATTTATCTGTCAATTATAAACATTTAAATATCTCAACTGGTTTCCATGGAGTTGTTTGTGCAGCGAGATTTATTACACAGATTATTCTATATTATTATATAATGTCTCTAAATCTATAGAAGATATAATAAAAAATATTAAATGTATCAGATTGAGAATTTAAAAATCTTTATTAATGTATCAACATAAATTTTCAAATATTAAAGATTTTTTAAAGAAACTACCACTTCAGGTTGTCCAATTGTTACCAACACTTATTCAATTCTTCGCATTAGTGTGAGATTGAGGAATCCGTTGTTAAACAGGTCTTTAGTTGTATAGAATTTAAGAAATCGTACCTCCAACATCGTAACACACACACACACAGGCAGACAGACATCATCGTACAAATGTTAAAATCGTATTCTAGGTACCTTAAAATGTGCTTATTCAATAAAATGCTGATATGCGATTTTTAGCATGAGGTATAAAATAATGTAAAAAAACAGAAATTTATTTAAATTTTAACATATATTCTTTTTCATTGGCCATATAGTTAATACCATCACCTGAATTAGATCCATACTACAAAAAAGTGGAGAAATACTGATACAAATTCACGGTTGTTGTTCTGTGAAACTGGATCCAAATCCGTTCGAATTTAATTATAGCAACAAAAAAAACTGTTCCGTATAATATAATCCGCAACAGTTTTGAGTGTATTTGCGATAAAAATACATATGTCATTGAAATTTTCATAAATAACTTTTGCAATATCAACAAAAAGTGTATAAAATCGTGTCAATATACTTTATTGAAAATGAATGAACGAAACGTAAGCCTGAGTTATGGGATTTATATTTTGTCCTCTTTATCTCCGTTAATAATTATTGGCTGTGGGTATAAATATTCGTAATTTGTTAATCGATTTACCTTCGTGCACCCCTGTAGCACTTAAATACACCTGTTAGTGTGTAAATGATTGGAACCGCAGCGATTTGCCTTTGGTGGTCATTGTGTATTAATAACCCGGCGTTCGCGTCCCCAACCACCCACGCCCCATGGATGTAAAAACTCGATTGGCGATCGCGTTACACCCTCCACCACAATCTACGGCTCGTAAGCGTCATTATTTCAGTGCGCGCTAATTAAGCGTTGTTCAATCACACGTATCTGATGATAGCTGAGCGATTGGCCTGTTTCTCACCCCACCAACCGATTGCGACTTGATGGATGGAACCAGTGCTGATTCCGATGATTGAACTTGTTCCAATCATTGGTTTGTGATCATTCACATGATAAATAGTAATGGAAACACATTAAAATACAATTATATTCTAATTTATAAAACATTTTTACTTTTTGTAGTAGAATTTCGGAAACATTCATCAACAGAGTTTTCTAACGCCTTTAACAAACTGGACCACTTTTAATACGCAAATTAGAGCTCTTTGGTTTATCTAATCGGATATCCCGCAAGGTTAGGTCGTGGGTCTTTTGCTCTTTAATATGTTCATAAATGACAATACTAACACTTTTTGTGTTCGGGACAGGTTTAGATTAAAAAGCAACACATGATTTAACAAACTTTATTCGACTCTGGGCTCGTCACTCTCCGAATGCTATGCTTACACATATGTGCTCATTGACAGGTTGTATCATCTGATTGTGATTGCACAGTTTTTGGTTGGACGGTTCAAGCATTTGTATTATTTATTGTTAAATCACAAATATTATTTAAAAGTATTATTTTTAAATACTGTTTTTCTTACATTGAATAAGCGAAATTAACATGAAAGAAATGTCAAGTATTTAATATGTTCTTGGCGCGAAAAACAAATATTCAAATTAATCCGAATTTTTAATATTGAATTAAGCTGTTTAAACAGCCATTTAAATCCATAAAATATTAATAAATAAAGTCTCTTGGTTATACTTAAACTTGCTATAAACATTTCCGATTTAAATCTGTCACAGAATTATCAAAAAATGTAAATTTATTCATTATTAACTTATTATAGGTTAATAATGAAAAATTATATACCGGTAACCATGGATGGGTTGAGAAATTCAATTTCACGGCACTCTATTCGGTCAATAAAGTACTTCTGTGTAGCTAGTAGTGAAAAAAATTGTTTTATCAAATCGCTATAATGGCTGACTGCGTAAAATTACAAAGTAATTTAAATAAGATGCACATTAATCTCAACCTATTATTTTCATTATTCAATTGAATCTACTTTTGTGCATAGACCGCCTGTTTTCAAAGTCAAAGGGTTATTTGGGAAAGGTTTTTAAAATAAAAACCCAAAATGTCTTATTTACACTGTTCTTTTTTATTCGAGTGACCAGTTTTGATCATTTTCATGATCATTTTCAAAGTCCAGTAGAGACTACAAAATACAAAAATAAACAAATAAGGTACAATGCACATGACAAAAATAAATAGAATACAAAAAAATCTGTTGTGGCCAGCACAATACCTTCCGTCAATCCTGTGTATTATGTATAAATTCCATACATTTTTTCTTACAAAAGATTCTAAATTTCCAGTAAAATTATTTCATAAACAAACTATGCAAATTGCATTTGACACTAACATCTTCTTCTTCTTTAGCTTTCCCCATTCGTTACGGGTCGCTATTTTTTATTTTCTTCTTCCATTCATATCTGTTTTACGTGCCGTTCTCATTCAGTTCCTTTTCTCTCAAGTTGTCCGCAATACAGTCCTCCCATCTTATCTTTTGTCTTGCTCTGTTTCTTCAACCTTCTATTACTAAGCTATTCATTCTTCTTCCAATATATTCTTCATTTCTCCTCATGATATTTTCAAACCAATGTAATCATCTCTCTTGTATCTTTCTACAAACTTATAACACTAAAGTTATTTCCTTAACTATCTTTCCGTGTCTTCCCCAACATCTACTTCAATATCCTCATCTCTGCTACATTCATTTACTTTTTATTTATACTGACATCTGTCAATTTGAATTATATGAATATATTAGTAGGTTCCATGTTTAGCATAGGTGGATGATTTATAAAATTTAATTTCTTTTAAATTCTGTAACTCTACATCTATTGAATATGAAGTATAAAATGCAATCAAATCGTGTACAGAATAATATATTCTTTAAGTTATAATAACGTTAAATGTCAATAAATCAAATTTAATTGTTAAATCTTCAAATGAGGCCACTTCCGGTTCACCAATTATAACCAAAATCTAATCAGTTGTTCTTCTGGATGTAAACTTGAGGAATACGAAAAAAATATAATTTTTGGAATCGTGGTATTGAAGTTATGCGATCCGAAACTTACGTCACACACACACACAGACACGTACACACACACACACACACACACACACACACACACACACACACACACACATACATACCGTCATCATCAAAATGTTCTGAGTACGTATACCGTCCAAAATGTCAAACTTTACGATAGAGACGTTAGTTGCCAGATAGCAGCACTAGGTTGTTATTTATATCTCTAGTTAGACCACATCTAGAATACTGCTCAGTTATATGGAATCCCATTTATGACATGCAAAAGCAAACGCTCGTTATTTTTAAAATCTGTAACATATAAAATCTATTTTTGTTGATTAATATAAAATTATACATACGAGGGGCGTTTCCGATTTTGTTCATTATTTACAGATTTACAGATCTGTAAGAGTTACAGATTCGGTGAGAATAGATAATAAAGATTTGTTAGGTAACCATAGATTTAACTGTCGTTGATGAAAACCACCCCAAAACACTTAAATAAACCTAATCTATATAAAATTATAAATCTATAATTGTTCCTAAAAAATAATTATGTATAGTTTTTCTTTTGTTGTGACTTGTAATATTGGAGTATTCCAGACATGTTTTATTTGTAACGAAATGCATTTGAAATCACATTATTATTTCATAATTTTATGTTATACAATGGTACAAAGAAACGATGAAACTAACTTCAACGTTATGAAAACTTTATACAGAAATCACACGGTGCAACCATAGTCAATCAATAAAAACTATCTTCATTATTCATTACAACTTCAGTAACAAACTGCACTAAAATCATGTAAAAAAAATCATTCGCATTATTCTACTCAAATAACAAATCCGATAAGTACACTCCCAAGAGAAACATAAAATTTTTACTGCAAACAATTCTATCGTATTTGCAGGTAATACCTAAGTGCTTTCTCACACAAAAAATCCAATCAGAGCAAAAACTTCATTGCCATATATTATCCACAGCCAAGACAAATTCCACCGGATGTAGTAAATCCACTATTCAAACACAAATAAACGAGAATAAAGTATGAATTTGTCCACTCCAATATGACCAGAAGATAATTTATGCGTTTTCTTTGGCAATGCAAGAAGAATTGAATTATGAGTACACTTCTTATTTTATTTATAGATTACTGAATATCTATTGTAATATAGTTAATAATAGTTGTTTCGGCAAAGTATCACTTTACGCTCTTGATACACATTAGCTATTAGCGCAAAATAGGACATTGTCGATTGAGAGATTATTGCCACGCTCCTGCGTCGCGCGGCATTCTCTCGAAATCGACAATGTGCATTTGTGCTCGAAACACACACAAGATTTTTACTACAGTCGCCACAGTGGGCTCCTCCACCATAACGCTACTTACTTACACTACTACTCAATAAGGATTAATATAAAGAAAAAAACGTCTTTTATATTTAATTTTAATTTATCGTTATTTCCCATTCTTCTTGACCTATTGCTTCAATCTAATCTAAACATTTTATACTTTCGTTTTTATAAATGAATGCCCTATTTATTTTCACAATAGTGCGGCATATTTTTTGGTTATGTTATATACCGACATAGCAGTTATGTCAGATTTATTTGTAAAGGTGGTAAATGTGTCACTATAGAGCCATTAGTTCCTGACTAAATGTTTACATTAAGAATGTAGACAAGTGACATTGCTCAACATTGTATAGTTAGAAATTTGGACAGCGAGCGTTTTTTCTACTTTGTCGCGCTTGACCAGCAAAGTGACATTTTGCGTCCACAAAAGCGAGCGCAAATGCCTACTTTATATGTAGACTGTAGAAAAAATATAACGATACATTCTGAACAAATGGGAATAACAAAATTTTTGGTTAAAATATGGAAATCGAGATGGACATAGCCATTCTATTTTATTGAGCATAAATTTGTAGTCTAAGTACTTGGAATATTAATCTCAAGGGCTTTTACTTTAGTTTTTGTTGTACGAGTACGCGCGATGGTTGATTTATTCCACAGAGAAATACTCTCCGTATGACAAATAACAATATTTAAACAAAAAGTAGTATAATTCATTGCAGCATTAAATGCTAGCATATCTAGACGCGTGTAAAAATAAAACAAAACAGCCATAAATAATAAAACATAATTCAGGATCTGTATGAATTTATGATGCTGAAATATTGTCGCAGTCTACAATTAGCGTAATCCGTAACGTCAATAGAGCCGCGATATTTTACATTTTTCAACATGACGCGAATCCGAATCTGTATTAGCGGGGGTGAAATATTTAATCCGCTCGCTCGAGGTCTGAATAAATAATAGCAGCATAGAATAGCGCAGATCCGCAGAAACTTGCAGTGGAAAGACTTTGTAAATTAAATAAGTGTCGTGTCGGTTTACGCAAGAAAATATTTGCTGTGCGCTGTACTTACGATGAAAATACACTGGCTCTTCATACCAACTAAATAAAAGCGGTTTATTTCGCTCCACTTTCAAACTAATACGTTTATTGTCAATTCCAAGACATATATTTTACTAAACAAATGCTGTAGCGCTAGTAAATATACTTTTTACCTTCCGTCCCCTTTAAGTAAGGAAGGTGTTGTCTTTGGTCAAAAAAATAGGTGGCGAGTTTTCAATGAATAAACTCGTTTCGGGATCCCTACAATAATATTTTATTATTTTTTTCGATGATGTCTGTATGTGTGTGACCATAATTTCGGCCGCAATAACTCCAATACCAGAATACCAAAAATTACAATTTTTACGTATTCCTCTTCCTCATATGCAAACTTGAATACCCTCATTTGAATATTTTAACTGTTTTCTTGAAAAAAACGCTGTTAAATATAATTTTTTCACATTTAATGTTATTATAAATATAAAAGAATATTTTATTCTCTGTACGAATTGATTACATATTTAATGGATATAGAGTTAAAAAATAATAAATGAATTAAATTTCATAAAGCAGCCAGCTATCCTATAACCATGGAAGCAGCTACTATATAAAGAAAATTATAACTAAAAGATGTCAGTATTAAGTGCATTTGACATAGTATGTTTGTGTTATAAGTTTATTTTAACTACGAGTCCAATCCCAAATGTATTCATACCCTCTGAAATAAATATATTAACAGCAATAATATTTTTTTAAGTTACAATAGTTAAGACTATATTTGAGCATTTTTTATTTTATGTATTAATAAAATGTACTGGATTTATATACAATGTTATTAACTAAATTTCTCATTTAAACAATAATCTAAGAGAAAATATATGACAAAAAACAAGTACCAAATTTTTTCGTTCCAACGGTAAATAATACAATATTTATGTTAGTATTATATATAAAACTGAGGGTAAAGGTAACTGACAATATACTCAATTAATTTCTATCTTAAATTTCATTACTTTAATAAAAAATATTTGCGAATTATTAAAGACGAAAACATTTTCACATGCAGACAATGGTTTATTTGCAAATAAATTATTATTAAACCTAAGATATTTTATTATAAGCAATGTATTCGAGTTCTATACACTATACACCATATCAAAATTTGTTGAATTGGAGTAATAATCATAGCATCCAGAAGTTTATTTATTTTTGTTTCTAATATAATTGTATGGTGGTATTTTAAAAAATAAATATCACTTTGCAAATAATTTCACTAAAAAAAATTTAATATAGTAATCAATTGAATATATTTTCAGTTTTCCTATACCTTCAGTTTTATAAATAATACTAACATACATATTGCATTATTTACTGTTGGAACTAAAAAAAATAGCACGTGTCTGTTGTTATATATTTGCCCGTAGATTATTGTTAAAATGATAAATTTCGGTAATAACATTATAATATTTAAATCCAGTACACTTTATTAATAGCATCTTTTGCTAAAAACTTGCTGTATAGAATATGTACAAAATGCATAGAGCTGACGGTAGGTAATGTACTGAAAATACAGAATATTTTGCAAAAAACTGTGTGGAATTAGTACAAAATAAATATAACTGACGGAAGGTAATGTGCTGGCCACATCAGATTTTTTAAAATATTATTTGAAAATGTGAATAAATACAATGGTAGATAATTATGTCAATCCCCTTAATGAAAACTTTTAGAATAAAAACATTTTCAATATTCATAAACTATTGTGGAAAACGTACCACAGAAGTATTTTTATTTTTTGGATACCTTAGCGAACAAACCCAATCTGTTGAAACTTGGACTAAAAGGTAGAAAATAAAGCTGCTACAGAACTTAGGAACGCACTTAGTGAAACAATAATTTAGCGGAATGACTGACTTTCGTGTGAGAAGTTTAGTTTAGTTTATAATTTTCAGAGAATACTATAATTAATATTAGCGGTAAATGCAAAGTAGTTTTGTTATTATACCTATTGTTCATTATTACACCTGTGAATAACGATGAATAAACATATACAGGATGAACACTACGAGTAGAATACGTGACGCAGGCCAGCAGGCGCTTAACATGAGATTTTTTTTTCTTAATATCTGTCCTGTAAAAAATGTGCGGTGGTTTATGTATGAAGGGGACTTTCGTAATTTCCTGCTTCCCTAATGATTTTAGATAAAAAAAAGCTTCAAATAAAAGTTGTAGAGCTTAAAATTCAATAAGCAAAATTAAATTTGTATACCTTATGACGGCAGAAATTAGGTATTAAAATATCGAAAATTACCTCAAAAATAGCTATAGCCATAAGATTAAAAAAAAAAAAAATGTTAACGATTTATCTGTCAAGCTAGGTTAATTTATTTTTATTATTATTTGTAAAATCTGTTCAAGTGAACAAATATCAATTTATATTAACAGATGGTAGGTAACTGGAACAGAAATTAGATATAACACCTCATGAATATGACATAGACCGTTAGACATTTGTTATTTATTTTATCTCAATTCCATGGCTATTGCTATTTTAAGGTGATTTTCGACATTCTACAACTTTTATTTGAAACTTTTTTACCAAAAATAATCAGGGAAGCAGGAAATTAGGAAAGTTTAATTCTTTCGGCTACTTTTAATATAGACTTGAAATTAAAAAAAAATTGTGGGCCAAATGACGGGTGATAGCTCGAGCGGTATTTTAAGGGTCATCTTCTAGTCCAGATTTAGCTTCTATGGAGAGATCCTTTACTTTTGGTACAATGACAAATAACTTCGTAAAACTCCAGGGCGTCAAAAAATATGTTTAATTGACGCTCATTTCTTGAAATAACGAATACTATAGTATATTGAAAGACAAATATTAGAATGATCCTTGTAATACACAGCCCTAGACAAGTTACGCAAAATACGAGTATTATAAATGGACTTTGTAATACATGCTTTTCATATTATCTTTCCTATTTCGCAATAAAATTTACTTTTATTTCAAAATTTTTATTAAAATATCAAGGTTGGTACCATTGACAATTTCAATAAAAAATTGATATTAATTTACTTAAACATTTGACATTTTGACAACTGTTACTTATAAGGTAGGTTAGAGTTAAAATTATATTTATTATGTTAAGGATAAAGATAAATAATTGGAGTTGCAGTCTTGGTGAAAAATGTTTATTAAGATTTCATCTACTTAATCTTAATAAACATTTTTCACCAAGACTCAACTCCAATTATTTATCTTTAACATAAACATCATACCAACAGTCAAGAAATACCAAGAAATTTATATTTATTATGTTATGAAACCTACAAATAAATAATTTTAATTTTAAAAAGTGCTGTACTGTTTGATGTAAATATTTTTTTTCACTACTAGCTACACAGCGGTACTTTATTGACCGAATAGAGTGCCGTGAAATTGAATTTCTCAACCCGTCCATGGTTACCGATATATATTTTTTTATTATTAACCGATAATAAGTTAATAATGAATAAATTTACATTTTTTGATAATTCTGTGACAGTTTTAAATCGGAAATGTTTATAGCAAGTTTAAGTATAATCAAGAGACTTTATTTATTAATATTTTTTGCATTTAAATGGTTGTTTAAACAGTTTAATTCATTATTAAAAATTCTGATTAATTTGAATATTTGTTTTTCGCGCCGAGAACATATTAAGTACTTGACATTTCTATCATGTCAATTTCGCTTATTCAATGTAAGAAAAACAGTATTTAAAAATAATACTTTTAAATAATATTTGTGATTTAACAATAAATAATACAAATGCTTGAACCGTGCAACCAAAAACTGTGCAATCACAATCAGATGATACAACCTGTCAATGAGCACATATGTGTAAGCATAGCATTCGGAGAGTGACGAGCCCAGAGACGAATAAAGTTTGTTAAATCATGTGATGCTTTTTAATCTAAACCTGTCCCGAACACTACAGTAAGTAACCGAAAATTTAATCTTTTCTATTAATAATGACTTTTACTAGGCCAACTATGCATCAATTGTGCCATCACATTTAAAAGTAAAATAACGTTATGGTGGGATTAATTTCATAAATAATTATTAAAATTACGTGCTAGTAGTGAAATAAATAGTATATATACCACGGTTATGAAGAGCATTATTGCCCTCGCGAATTATAATCCCAAGGGAACCGAGGGATTATAATCTTTTCGCTCGGTCAATAATCATACTCTTCACAACCTTGGTGCATAATATACTATTACTATAAAAAAAATTAATTGCAATTTATTTGACAGACAAAGTTTCCTATTGGAAATACCAGGTAACACGTTTCGTATAATCGAGAATCTTCAATCGTCAATATGAAAATAAATTATTTGTTACCACTTATGTAAATATAAATTGGTTGTCAATTTTATGTATTTTTTAAGTATTAATAGAAAAACTTTCAATAGATATCGCATTTATTCATTGGAAAAAACTATAACCATTTAATTACATCCTCAATTATAATGAAAAAATAAATAATAATATTATATAAGTTTGTAAAAAATAGTCACGTTCTCTGAATTGATAGAGCTCTATAGAATTTTTTAGACGTATTATTATCATATAATATACTCGGACAAGGTCAGGGTCATCAGTCATTAACAACACCATATGTATGCATGTTTTATTAGCATTACACTTACACTTATTGTTAGTTCGTATACACTAAATAAATTATTTTCAGCCAGAGCTTATCACATTTTAACACCATTGAACTCGTTTATAACGAGTATCAACTGGTAGCTCTTCAGATACGGCAAAGAAACAAATTGGAGCTAAATTTATAATTATTTATTTATTTCATTTATCAAAATTTTAGTCCCATAAAACAATGATATAATTTCTTCTCTTTTTCCCAGAGAGGTTTCATGATGAAAACATACAATTAATTATATTATATGCGTATTCAAGTTATGAAACACAAATTTAACAGACGGAAGAACGATAATTATACAAATATTGAAACAAGCGTAAAAGAAAATATAAATATTTAATAAATTAGTATTATCGATCCGATTATTTTATTACTATACCTACAATATTTGCTTTTTGATGCTAATATTGTTAAGAAGAGGCCGAATATTCTCCACTATATCCTTGCGAAATACCATAATAGAAGGATTGAAGTTTATATTTACAGATCACTCGTGTACCAGGCACTATGTAATATGTAAATAAAAGTAATATTTAATTAAATAAATGACATGCAGTGGCGGCTCGTTCAGAGGAGGCAAAGGAGGCGCAGCCTCTTCTCAAGAAATAAAAAAATGTGCTCGTTTAATACAAATTTTAATTTCTTCAAATAATAAATGGAATATTACGAATTATGTACTATTTAATACAGGGTGTAACAGAAATAATATTTCTTGATAACTTTTTTTTGAAATCTGATTTTTCTAGCATTTTTACTCGCCCCCCCCCCTAAATTAACGAGCCGTTTAGGTATTTTCATAATAATATGATCCAGTAGCAATAACAATGAAACAATTGTTTTTTAACAAATGTGAGTTGTCAACATTTTCAAATAAATTTTGACAAATAAATCGATTAATAAATAAAATAAATAAATATACCATCACGGCATATTACCCATTGTTGGGTATGCCAATCTGCGTTGTATACATGTATCGGTAATGATGAAATATTTGTACCGTGCGGGCGCTTACCAGGTGTCACCTCACGGGCACTCATTGCTGGCGTGGAGAGTGCGCCACAAGGGTCAATTTTGTGCCATTAAAATACGAAGTAAATTTTGGCGTCAGTCGGGATCGAACCCGGGTCCCCAGATTCGCGACCAGACACTTAGGCACACAGCCACGAGACCCCATCGATTAATAATTATTATAAAAGTTATAATCAGTAAAGATGCCTGTCTTTACGAATAATGAGTATACAGATATTTTGCTGGCCTATGGTAAAGCACAGAAACGCTGCCAAAACCCAGCAAATTTATTTGGACCGTTTCCGAATAAAATAAGTATTGATTCTCAGCCAGGTTTTAATACTCGAAGAATAGCACTACAACACAAAATGTCACATATGACAATTTGGAGGATATTGAAAGAACAAGAGTTACATTATTTCGTCGACGCCTTCAGAGTGTATTGGCAATGGCGGTGGCCGTTTTGAATATTTATTGTGATTTCATTTAGGCCTACATCCTTTTTAATCATCTTTATGCGTTTTATTGTTCCGTCAATTGTAGAGTTGTTCTAGGTCGACTACATCCTATAAATGTCCTAGAATTTTTAGATTGTCTAACCTGTTACAGCATAAAAAATTGGCGTATGTGTTTTTTAACATTTAAAATTTTTCATGATATTTTGACTAAGTGTAGTTTATAGTTTTGAGCTTTGAATATATAATACATATAAGAAAGGCAACGCATATGGCCTAGCAATATACTATAGCTGTCTCTTTTTATTCACAAAATTATTATAGATAGCTAGTGACTCCTACCACAAAACTGTGAACTACGATAAATCGTGCTGAGAGCATTGCCAAATAGTATTTGTTAGAGGTATTCAATAATCAGTAATTCAAAAATATTGTTTCATAATAACCAGATAATATATTTTGAATCTTCAATGTACATGTATACTTGTTTTACAGTAGCAAAATTAAAAACCTTTTTAAAATCTTATCTTGTTGTTCTAGCTACGTGGCAACACTGTGCAACATCCACCTATTATGTATTTTTTGAACTAACTCAGAAATAATTCGTATACGGCACCTTCTCTCGAAATATTTAATCTAAATACATTACGTTGCCGTTCTTGTATTGTATTATATATTCAAAGTTTTGAGTATAAAATTTGCCTCCTCATTCCTAAAAGGCAGAAGCCTCCACTGCTGGCATTGCTACTAGCACTATGAAGGAAGTAAAATATTGAAGAATCAGTCAAAAAATTTCATTTTATTTTTAAATTTCTCGTACAATTTTCGAGTTGTTTTTATCTGTTTATATCCTGTCTCATCAAATGGCAGTTGGCTTGGTCAAAATTAAATTTATTCGCAATCTGTGCACAGCGATTTATCATATATGTCGGTCACACTAATGACAAGTTCTGTAATTAATTGCGATCATGTATTCGAGACTTTGATTTTATTATCCGTCTAACAATTTGTCTTCACATATTGTACTCGAATGATTGTTTTATATTCCAATTTGCGAAACCTACGATAATTGAGTTGAATTTTTCATTAACTTGTTCGAAAAATAGAATTCACTGTTTAAATTTCAACGGAATAATGGTAGAAGTTAAAATTAAATAATTATAATGAATGCTGTAATTAGAATAAAAGTAGAATGAAATGAAACAAAAAATAATAGTTCTCTAATTAAAGTACTTTCATTTGTTACGTATAAAAGTTACTCACTCGTTTGAAACAATTGTAATGAAAGTTATATTTAAATATAAATTAAATGTTTTTGCTAAGCGACTTACACTTGAATTCTTCATTGAAAGGGTACTCACCTAAAAAAGAAAACAATATTAATAAAAGATCAAGTTAGATTACACATTTTAAAATACAAAATATAATAACTATAATAGATGTGTAGAGCAAGTTCGCCTTATTATCACCCTGGGTAATAATGAATGAGAACAACTCGGAGATGTAAATATTTAATACGTCCGTCACGAGGAAAAACTTTATATCATAATTATATACTGCAGATTAATACAACGATTAAGCTATTGTGCTGTTTTTTATTCTTTATAAATAATTCATCAATAGACATAATACATAATTTATTGATTATATCCTTGATATTTCTACTAAGATTAATTGTAATCCCTACCAACTGTTGCCCGCTCTATCGGAAAATAAATTTCATTACATTTGTCGATGTTCTATTCCCTGGCATCCTTCGATTTCTCCTCTAGGGTAAGTTTTAATTTTCTAATCGATGACAAATGAAACAATGGAATCTCTAAGGAGCAAATACCGAAAACAAACGAAAAACGAAACGATACAGATAAATTGTTAATATAATCGAATCGCACCGAAGGGACGCCTGCAAAATGGATTATTTTTTTATGGATATCTATTAAGTTCTGTTAAAATTTTGCAAAGATAATCCGGCAATTTGATATTCGATTTGATATGAAGTGTAATTTGCAAAGCAATCTGGATCTATCTAAATGAAAATTTGTGAATAGTTTTATCCAATAAATCATACTGAAAAAAAAATTAAAAAGTTGTTTTTCTATTTCATCCGTTTATTCCTATAAATTTTTATTGTTTACATGAATCCCATTAAATTCATTTCAGCAGGTCTACTTTAATTTAAATAGGTATTTACTCAAACTGGACTAGGAACCAATGCATGTGTAACAAGGTGAGCAATAACAAATAAGTAACTTTTTATAATCTTTTCTAAATTATACTTTCAGAAATAATATCTCAACTTGTTATCTTTGTTAGTCAAAATTCTGTTTAGAAATAGTTATCATCTTTTACTAACGGACTGTTTAGTCTAGCTGTCAGAAATATTAGACAGTTATTTGTTGACAATTAAGTTTAGAAGTTATTGCGAGCCTACGTGCAGGGCTGATATTTTGATATGGATGCCATATGTTACCCCCTTCACCCCCTCGGAGATAAGGCCTCTCGCGAAAGTAACTCTTTGTTTAAGGCAGTTGGTTTTAGAGTCTTGTATTGTCGAGACATGGAGTTGGTTTTAGAGTCTTGTATTGTCGAGACATGGAGTTGGTTTTAGATTCTTGTGTTGACAAGACATGGAGTCGGTGTTAGATACTCGTATTGTCGAGATGTTTTGAGTTAGTTTGAGCGCGTAGTAGACGCGCAGAGTTACTATGTAAAATGTAACCATTTAGTTTATGTGCTTAGTTAAGTTTAGTATAATCAATAATAATAAGTGTAAGTGTAAATAATAATAGCCATGTAAATAAAGTTAGTTAGTTTGTAATATTAATAATTGTCTGTGTCCATAAATGAAAGTGTGTTCATCAGCCATCAAAGTTAAGTGTGTTAAGTGCAATTGTGTCTGTGTTCCGTCCTCGTTAAACAAGCGGTGGGCGAACATCAAGCGCCTACCAGTTAGTTGAATAAGTGTCATCGTTGGCAAAAGTAAGAAGTAAAAGTACAAAACCATCATTAGAGCTTCTATTCTAATCTCATTCTTGACCCCCCCCCGTGTTACACATGTCGTAATTTAGTGTAAAAACAATAGTGTATCAAATTTATTAATGTCCGGTTTCACCGACATCAAATAAATTTTTTAATAGTTTATTTGTTAAATAAGTGAAAAATTTAGCAAAATATGATATCTAAAATAAATACCGTCATTTGTATTATGGTTTCAATGCGATATTTTTCTCTTACTCGATGCTTAAGCTATTTAGAGATTTATTTGATGTTGATGAAATGGTCCATAATAATAAATAATTAAATTAAATTTTTTTTTTACGTAACAAAAAATATAGTTTCAAATTGATAATGTAAAACAAAAATTTCTACATCCGAATCAATAAAAAAATTTTTTGGCTACTTCATAACTGCAGAAATAAAATTTGAAAATTCACGGAATTACAATTTAATAGTATTAGCCATGGAATTAGAAACAAGAGACGAACAAAAGCGTAGCGTTTTATTACGTTAGTGTCAGAATAATTTGACGTTTCTCTTAGGCCATTTTTCTCAAACAGTGCGCCTAAATAATTAAATTTATCCGATTGTTTAACACTAACATAGTTGTTTATTAAACCTTGAAATTGGGCATCACTATTTATGACTAAATATTTAGTTTTTTTGACATTTCTCGTTTTTTAGAGTGGCTTCTACACACAAGTTAAATAATAGAGGAGACACTACATCCTTGTCTTAGACTTTTGATAGGTTGTGATAGTTTTGATCCTTCTTACCTTCCGTCACCTTTAGGTAAGGAAGGTATTGTCTTTGGTCAAAAAATTCAATGATGAGTTTTTAGTGAATAAGTACAATTTAGGGTCCATAATACGATTTTACCATTTTTACGATGATGTCTGTATGCATGTATGTGTATGTGTATATATGTCTCTGTGTGTGTGACGAAAGTTTCGGATCGCAGAACTTCAATACCACGATTCCAAAAGTTATAATTTTTATATCCAGAAGAACAAGTGATTAGATTTTGGTTAAACATGGTCAACCGAAAGTACCCTCATTTGACGATTTTAACAGTTTTTATTGATAAAACGCAGTTAAATATCATTTTTGTGCAACCGGCCGCGAAATAGGCATTTCGCAGCCGCAATATAGGCCACGAAATTGAATTTCGCGGTTGTTGTTATGGCAACGGCCGCGAAATCCATTTCGCGGCCGCTGTCATGGTAGCGGCCGCGAAATTGAGTAAACAATCACTATGACAAGTGTTTTGTTTATCAAATGTCAATTCCATAGCTACCTTGAAAGCCAACTTTCAATTTACAGTGAAACTGTTTAAAATGAATAAAATTTGTAATTACATATTTTTTACGGTTGCACAAAAAATATTGTGTACACCTTGTCCGCGAAATCCTTTAGCGTCCTCGAGATTGTCTTGCCTCGGCCGCAAGCGGCCTCGGTGACAATTTTTCTCTCGGTACGCTAAAGAGTGATTTCGCGGCCTTGATATACAAATAATTATTATTGACATTTAACGTTATTATAACTTGAAGAATATATTATTCTCTATACGATTTGATCGCATTTTATACTTCATATTCAATAGATATAGAGTTAAAGATTTATAAACATATTAAATTTCATAAATGCTAACCATGGAAACTGCTAATATATTCAGATAATTCAAATTGACAGATGTCAGTATCAATAAGTGCATTGAATGAAGTAAGCAATGCTAGGTAAGCAAACGAGACTTGTTGCTTAGTACACTAAAAGATTTTCTAGCTATATGACGAACTGATATATTCACGTGTCATCGAATTATTCCAGTAAAATTATTTCAAAAAGTGTTAATAGTCATTTATTTTGCTCCTATAATTATTCTTTGTTCGCAAAATAAATGTTCAATCATCATATTAATATGGTAAATATCATTTTTCATTATTTTCTATATTACCATTTCATTGTCATTACAAATTCCATTATTTTACATCTATCACAAAAATAATTTATGTTTTGACCGGCTACTGATATATTATTTATTTATGAGATGTTTTGTATTAATATTAAAACAAACATGTTTCATGTTGGTTAACAGAATATACGTATAGTAAAATAGTACTCAATTAATGGAAAACATCAAAAATCATATTAAATATTTATATTGTATCGTGTACCAAAGTGATTTACTGTTCAAATACCATCGCTATGTTGATTGATAATGGCAGTTGAAAATGTTTCTTGTTAACAGCTGATAATGAGACACATGTGTACACTTGGCTTTGTAAATAGCAACGCAACAAATTACAAGGCTAATACTACACTTCTGCAGGCGAGTGTATAAATAAACTTGAATGAATCAATATTGGAACAAAACTTAATTAAATCTCTCCTTTGTCCAATTAAAATAAACGATAATTGATTGTTTAAACATTTATTACTGATCTTTTTATGACCAAGGAATGAATTATTTTATGTCAAGGAAAACTAACTAAAACCAATACAAAAAAAATCTCATGTGGCCAGCAAATTACCTTCCGTCAATCCTATGTATTATGTACAAATTCCATACATTCCATTTTCTTGCAAAAGATCCTATATTTCCAATAAAATTATTCCGTAAACAAACTATACAAATTGCACTTGGCACTGACATCTTTTTCTTCTCTAGTTTTTCCCATTCGTTAGGGGTCGCTATTTTTTATTTTCTTTTTCCACTCATTTCTGTTTTGCATGTCGTCCTCAATCAGTTCCTTTTTTCTCAAGTCTTCCGCAATACAGTCCTTTCATCTTATCTGTGGTCTTCATTTGTTAGCTTTAGGTAAGAAAGGTATTGTCTTTGGTTAAAAAAAAAATGATATTGAGTTTCTAATGAATAAGCACGTTTTGGTGTCCCTAGAATACGAATTTACTATTTTTACGATGATTTCTGTGTGTGTGTGTGTGTGTGTGTGTGTGTGTGTGTATGTGTGTTGGTGTGTGTGTGTGTGTGTGCGTATGTGTGTGTATGTGACGATTGTTTCGGGTCGCATAACTCTAATACCACTATTCTAAAAATTATAATTTTTTTGTATTCTTTTAGATCTATGGCTGTTCTCGGCCTCTATCCTGAGTAGCAGGATTCTATTGTTACACTATGTAAAAATATGTCTGATTTAAATTGTAAAAATGACAAATAAATAAAATTGTAACACAAAAATAATTTAATTTATTTGCAAAACGATGTTACTTGTACAAGCGTTGAAATAGGAATATATTTGTTTTTTCGTTGTCTAAGTTATATATTTTTTACACAAAACATCATCGTCCTGGCAACCTAGTTGCTTGATTTTTTTAAAAAAATATTATCGTAAACAACTAGGATGCTACACATCCATATGCAGACGTGATTAGATTTTGGTTATAATTGGCCCACCGGAAGTACCCTCAATTGCAACTTTTAACAGTTTTTCTTGAAAAAACGCAATTAAATATCATTTACTGACATTTAATGTTATTGTATTTTACAGAAAATATATTTCTCTATACGATGTGATTGCATTTTACTTCGTATTCAATAGATATAGAGTTAAAGAATTGTAAATATCTATGCTAACCATGGAAACTTCTAATATATTCAGATCTCAAATTGACAGATATCGGTAAATGAAAAGAAAATTAATGTGGCAGAGCCTAGGATGTTGAGATAGATGTTGGGGAAGACATCGAACGATAGAGAAAGGAATGAAATGAATAAATTCTAAAAATTAAAATTAATTATTGCCCTGAGGATAAATTATTATGACAAGGGGTTCGTAATCTTATTTTAAATAACATAATAAAAAATCTGATGTGGCCAGCACATAACCTCTCGCCGTATATTTTACCTGGCTGTATGCATAAAGCAAAGAATATTTTTATAAATACAAATAATATATTCATATAAATCTATGACGTATAAACTTCTTTATTATTCAATAATAGCATGTCTCAACATGAAGATATTTTACCATAAATTATGTTACAATAAATTACAAAGTAGAGTTTACCATATATAAATATTAGGCTGGTAACAGCAATTTTCAATTCGAACAACCTTGTTTACTTTCTCTTCATATTCTTCTAGTAAAAACATTAATTTTGGGCGGTCTAAAATGTATATATCTGGATTGTGCATCTATTCTTATATATCTTCTTTTACATTTTATTTTTTCATACTTGTTATATCTAAATAACCTTAATTCCCTTTAATAAAGTGACGGATAGATTGCACTCCGATTATTCTTATATCGATGTGTAATTTTGTCAATATTTACAACTTACTTGAGAAGAATTTGATAGCTTTTTCGCAATTCAAAGTTACTCTAGTCTACAGTACTGGTGTACATTGTACCATAATGTTTGAAACAAATTTAAGTCCTTCAACCTAGACTTGTCATCTCCATAATAGTCACAGATCAAGAATTAAGGGATTCTCCAAATACATTTTTCTTTCATTACTCATTATTTCTGACACTGACATTTATCTGTCAGTTACAAATAATTTAAATTTGCAACTATTTTTCATGGCATCCTTTCGGTTGTAAAATTAATTACAACATTATTTTATATATTATATTCCTTTTATCTCTAAATCTATAAAATATGTATAAAAATATTTAAATGTATCAGAAAGAGAATTTATTTTTGTTTAATATTATCAAGAAAAATTTTCAAAAAATAATATTTAGAAGATTTTTTTTCAAGAATCTTCTACTTCCGGTTGTCCAATTGTTACCAAAACCTTTTCAGATCTTCCCATGAATGTCCGATTGGGAAATACGTTGTTAAACAAATTTTAAGTCTTATAGTTTTTGAGTAACCGTCCTTCCAACATTCCACACACACACATCCACACACACACACACACACACACACACACACACACACACACACACACACACACACACACAGACATCATCGTAAAAATGTTAAAATCGGATTGTAGGGACCTTAAAACGTGCTTATTCAATAAAATCTGGATATGCGATTTTTAGCATGAATCCAATACCTCTCTTAGCGAGAGGTAAAAATATTTCATTAAAGTGATATCAAGTGACTTGGCTTTGCATAAGGCAGTCCAGCCGATAACTTACGGTCATTAGTGAACCGAATAGAGCCGTATCGAGTGTACATGCATGGTGAAATAAATAGGGAGTGATATAAATACAGCGAAATAAATATCGTGTAAAAATGACTGCGTTGTGGAAATTATTTAAATAAATAATCTTAGTGGTTAAGGGCCGGTTTTATAAAGAAATTTGATCTTCACTTAAAATTTAGTTGTCAAATAAATTTAAAGAAATGAACAAATTCGAAATCTCTATTCTTATGAGATTTAAATCATTGCTGTCATAAAAACGCCTTGCATTTTTTTTTTTTTCATTAAATTTACTATGGAGATAAAATAAAGTGAATATTAAATATCTTTATAAAACCAACCCTTAGTGTAGTCTTTTATTAGTGTTTATATTTGTTTGTTCATAGTGTTCGTTATTTTTATTATATTTAGACCCAAATAAATAAACGCTACAGTACATATAATAAACGCGAATACACCAGTATATCAGGTTCATTAATATACGCCTTAACTCACAAAATTTTTGCACTACATACGCTCAATAAAGATTATTATTCATGATGATAATTTTATTTACTACCAAATCCCAACTCGTAACTAAATATTATACAATACAAGTACCTACATGTGTTCGAAAATGATAAACAAATTAATCGTTATAACATAACATATTTTAGTTAGTTATAAACATAACTCGTTATCAAATTTGATAATAAATATTTGTACTGGAATTTACAACAACAAACATATTATATGTCCGCACATTTTGGCAAAAATTATCACTATCATATGTATTAATATTAAATATATTATCATCACACCATATATAAAGCGTATATAGCAACGCCCTAATTTAAAAGTACATAGAAATTAGTAGACTGAAATACAATACGAATATATCTACAGATAATTACAGTCAAATTTGTTATCTGAAGTGAATAATTCTGGGAGAAGGAATCTTTTCGAGACACAAAGAGAGTCATTTTCCCTTTAATTAAAAAGTTAACAAACGTGGACCATTTAGGAAATAATTACCAATACATCAGAGGAAAAATAATTACACGTGAATACAGCAATTATTTTTAAACGTCATGACATTGTATAGAAAAGTTAAGTTTATAGGTAAATTCAAACGTATAGTTGGCTGTTCATATTTTCTATGTTTTGGGTAGAATTGTAAAAATAAGTGGGGGTTGCCACCCCTATTCCTTCTAAGTAACCACCCTGTACTGTATAAAAATAGTCGACGACAAACAGTCGTGGGAGAAGATCGTACGACCGTGTCATAATAAAAAATATTCTTATATTCAAAATCTCTATTATTCATAAAAAACACTGCCTTCTCCAAATCCCAAACATTTGGTCCTTCGAGCCGGATTTTTAATGAATACATCAAATTTAAATTGATAAACAAATGTAATTTTATTCTGTCAAAATAAACATGAAGTTATATATTTTTCTTCACGTCTTTATTTTTGGTTACAATAGTTAAGACTATATTTGGGCATTTTTTTTATTTTATGTATTAATAAAGTATACTGGATTTAAATACAATGTTATTAACTAAATTTCTCATTTAAACAATAATCTACAGGCAAATATATGACAAAAGACAAGTCCCAAAATTTTTCGTTCCAACAGTAAATAATACAATATTTATGTTAGTGTTATCTATAAAATTGAGGGTAAAGGTAACTGACAATATACTCACACAATATACTTTAATAAAAATTATTTGCGAATTTTAAAGACGAAAACATTTGTCACATGCAGACAATGGTTTATTTGCAAATAAATTATTATTAAACCTAAGATATTTTATTATAAGCAATGTATTCAAGTTCTATACACTATTAATACACCATATCAAAATTTGTTAAATTGGAGGAATAAACATAGCATCCAGAAGTTTATTTATTCTTCTTTTTAAAATAATTTTAGATGGTACTTTAATAAATAAATATCACTTTGCAAATAATTTTACTAAAAAAATAAAATTTAATATAGTAATTAATTGAATATATTTTCAGTTTCCTTTACCTACAGTTTTATAAATAATTCTGTCTGTTGTCATATATTTGTAAACTAAAAATTGATTTCTTCTTGCTGTTAATATATTTTTTTCAGAGGGTACGAATACATTTGGGGGTTGGGCTCGTATTAGTTAATACTAGTACTTTTTCTTCTTTTTTAAAAAATAAATAACACGTAATAATCTCTAGAAGTTCTATTTTATTTTATAAGGTTTAATTTCCCCCTTACGAAAATAAAGGACACCCTACAAAAATTAATTAACAGTGAAGCCACTAGGTAACTATTTTCATAATGGTTAAATCGAAAAGAGTGGGAAACATCCAAGAAGAGATAAATTAGTGTGAGAAGAATGACGGGCACTAAGTGAATAAAATAATTTAGCTGGGTAGTTTTAGTCGCCGACGGAAGACACGTCTGCTTACTAATTAAAAACTCCAAATTAGATCCGTGAGAAGTTTTTAAACATCTTTTGTTTTATGCGGAATGTAATTTAATTTTTTATCTGTGCTCCAGTTTGCGTGGAAATTTTTATGCAGCAGTCACAGATATCGGTTTCAATGTTTTAACTTCTCAAACTATTGATTTGCTTAATTAGATTTCATGTAAATTAGGACAGGAAAAAAACTGAATAATTAGCCAACCGCAACCAAATTTCTGATAAAGAACAGAGAAGAATTAAGATATACTTCCCAGTTATAGGCATGACAAAAACATTCCTAAGGTTTTTTAGCATCGCCATCAAAGCACTCGTATTTGTTAAATGAATTGTAAACATAAAAATTTAACCTAATAAGCGTTTTAGTTAAACAAGAAAACTAACGTCACATATACATAATTAAGTAGACATATAATTACTAAAAAAACTCTAATGTGGCCATCACATTATCTTCCGTCAATCCTGTGTATTATGTATAAATTCCATACATAAATTTTATTGCAAAAAATTCTATATTTCCAGTAAAATTATTTCATAAACAAACTATGCAAATTGCTCTTGACACTGACATCTTCTTCTTCTTTAGCTTTTCCCATTCGTTAGGGGTCGCTATGTTTTATTTACTTCTTCCACTCATTTCTATTTTGCGTGTCCTCCTCATTCAGTTCCTTTTCTCTCAAGTCTTCCGCAATACAGTCCTTCCATCTTATCTTTGGTCTTCCTCTGTTTTGTCTACCTTCTATTTCTAAGCTATTCATTCTTTCAATAGCATGTAATCGTCTGTCTTGTATATATCTAGAAACTTCTATCGTTTGAGCCATTTCCCTTATTCTTTTATTCCGTACGAGGCGAGAAGGATGCACCAGACCTCCTTTCGTGTGTCCAGATCAACGTTCCACGTCAGGCTTCCAGGTTTCCCCATGACATTTTATCTTCCCCAATCCCATACGGATGTTCTACAACGGGCTCCTATTACTGTCATGTGTCGATGTGCTAACTTGCATTATAATGACATATTTATGTAATTCATCTTCATTTGTAATTGTTAATATTTAAGTATCTTTTATTATTCTAGTAATTTGTCCTGTAATTGGTTTGTAAAACTGTTGGGCAATAAATAAATTATTATTATTTTTCCTTATTAATGTTAAACTAAATCACAACTGCCGGGAAAAAAGATCATAAGTCGATATTTTCAATTCCCCAACGTACATAATTTTGTTTGAGGCTATGTCTTACAAGTTATTGCGCATGCGCAAAAAATGGACCAGACATTTTGTCCCAACTAGCAAAATATTCGTTACATTCTGTTATCAGCATTGCTGATAAGTTTCAGTTGTAAAATATGTTAAAGAGATCATTGTATTTTCGGATTATATTCCACTTATATTAGTTTATACAATATTTATAAATACATTATTATGTATTATAAACATTAAAAATTTACATCAATAATAATTTACAAAAATAATATGTATATAAATAAATGTTCTCTGATTGAATTTCATTTCTCTCCTGAAAATAGCAATTACAAAATTAATAATTCAATAGAAAATTGCATTTCGATTTTCCAAAATGACAAATAAAAATAACCTGTAATGCATTTTGTGACAAGTTGTGATTATTTTAACTTTGATAAGTGGTCTCGCTATGAACAAAAAAATAATACAATTTAAAAGCCAGGCTACTCGCTCAATCCGATGCGAGGACAACTTACAATTTACGAACAATAAAACGGATTAAACCTGCATTACAGATTCATATTCGTGCGATGGAATCCATTTAGCAAATTAATATTGAAATGTTAAACCGATGCAATCACAGATGGGCTGGAACTGTAGGCGAATTATACAAACACCAAATTGATTGTATTTCAAAAAAAATCTAATGGATGTTACTATTTATAGGTAGAGAATATCAGTGCAATGGACAATTAAATTGTTATTAAAATTTAATTATCTTTAATTCAAACTGATGCACATATTTAATATAACAACAATTCTATAAAAATAGTATATTACCCAATGATCACTGTAAAATTGGTATATGATATTCTATAAGATTTCTAAACCTGATTTATAGGCCAATTCTAAACTTTCATCTGTAAAACTGTAAATTTGTAAATCTGTACGTTACGGTAAATCTGTAAGTATACAATTTACCGATTTGACAATTCAGTATACATATCTGTAACTAGTCGAGTTCATTCATTTATTCATTCAATCATTAAGGTGAGTGCATTAAGCGCTAACCGCTTTTATCACTGCGACCTGTAAGATCTGTTGTAACATGGCCCTATCTTAGTTTTCTGGAAGTAGTTCCAGAGTTTTTAAGAAGCCAATTATTGCTCCAGGAGTCAGTTTCCCGATCTCATTTGGCGTGAGGTACCTTCTACCAAGATGATTAAGTCAACTTACGGCCACAGCTGGACATTCATACACAATGTGTTCCGAAGTTTCTTCGTCCTCTTCGCAGAGTCGACAGATATTGTTTTCAGATATACCAATCTTGTATAGATGGTAATTCAGAGGACAATGACCAGTAAAGATACCTGTCTTAATTCTAAGTGCCTTCTTGCTGAGAGTTAATACGAGTAACTCTTTGGCGTTTGTCAACGAGGGTGAAATGAATTTCTTCGAATGACTAAGGCCAGGGATTTCTCTCCAATATGAGGCTATGGCTGCTTCCTCCCAGTTTTTGATTTCCTTCTTTATATGGCTTTTCAAGAATCCACAAGAAGGTTTAGGCCCGTAAGACGGTAGTTTAGGTTTATTTGAGCACAGAGATTTATTGCGTAGATCTCTGCTTTAAAGATGGTGAGACTGGTGCCTGCGGATTCCTTTATTTGGTAACTTGCACCAAATACACCCACTCCAGTTTCTCCTGACTCTAGTTTTGAACCATCCGTGAACCAGGACAAAGAATCCTTTGGGAAGTGTGGCCCTCCTACTGTCCACTGAAGGCGATCACCAATGATTACCTTACTAATGATTCGTAAGTAATCATGGGTGGAAGCTTTCACAGTGCTGTTTTTCACTAAATAAGATTTAGTACACAGAACATGACAAGGTCATTATTGTGCAAAAACAATTAAGTTTGATAGAAATTCTAGGTTATGAAAACCACAACAGGTCTGTTATCGTTACTGTTTTTCATTTGAAATAAGCAATTACAATTACATAAACGTGGTATAAACATCTAAATACCTAAGGTCCAATTTAATATATTTCTGTTTAAAAACCATTATTTATATTATATTAAAGACAAATAAAATGGAAAGTGAAATATATGTATGTAGATAATCAAATAATCAAGACATTTAATGAACCGTTGATACACCCCGATTTTTCTCATTAATTTCTGAACCACAAAATAACAAGTAACTGTACATTTATCTCTGTCTTACTCATGGTTTCCTACATTCTATCTTCAATACGTATATCTAACCCAAATTAAGGCGAAATTAGTGAAGTAACCCTTATGGCTCTTACGATAAGTGTCGCGAAATTCGAGAAGTATGAATTTCATTTTGGATAAAAAAAATGTGAAATATCTCAAATGTAGGTTTGGCATTTTAGATGTACATATTTGTCAATTCAATATCAATGTTATTTTTATAATTTATTGAAGATATTTACCCTTTCTTACAATGATTTTCGTTCTTAGGTAAATATAATCTTAGGAATAAACATAAAATGGAATTGCATTTTAGTTTAGGAATGAAATAATCGATATAAAATTTACAAATTTTGAATAATTTTGGAATACGAACAGATGTATTTCAGACGACAAATTACGCTCCGAATATGAGTAATTATGAACGTGGTTTGAAAATAATTTTTTTCCAACTACGTACCAAATTTCAGCTCTGGAGATTATTAGAAAGTCGAATTGTAAAAAGTTGAAACAGACATACAGACAGACAACGGAATGTGACGTATTATATGACGTAATTCCCTTGTACACAAAACTGTTTGAGATCTTTTGGTAATCACTCCCAATACCATTTGATTCATACGAACATCAAACTATGTCGTGAAGCTCAAGTGATCGTAATCCCTATTATTTACTATTTTTGCATGATATGCCATTTTATTTGTGAAAATGATTATACTAGAATATATTATTATTTTCTAGGTTGTAATAGTAGATATTTTCGTGTCCTTTGTCAGTGGTAAAGTTGTGCTCATTTTCAGTAGAATTAAACGTTTCTCAACATTGAGAAATTCAGGAAGATAATAATTGTGTAAATACTTGCTTCATGTAATTTTTATAATAGTTTTGTGAGACAATCAATTGTCTACAAAAAACAAACAAAGAAACTACATGATTTACAACAAAATTGCTGCTTATAGTTTTTACGGTAATTATGGTAAGTAATTTCAAATTGTTCTAAGAAGGGTAACCTTCAAAGATGTAATTATTGTTAATTTATTATTGTATCGTATAATCAATTCAAGTACTATATTTATTAAATCAATTTAATTTCAAGTTTGAATGCAAGTTGTTTATAAAATGAAAACATGATTTCAATCAAACAGGATAACTGTATTTTAAAACAATTAAACGGGAATAAATTAAAAAATAATTAATATAAATGTGTTTCATTAAAACATATAGTATCGGACAAAAAAAGAACTAATAAAAAATAATGCTCCATATTTTAAATATTCAACATATTTTCAAAATTTTTATGTAATGAAAAGATAATATATTGTAACGTTTATTTATTTAGATGCAGTGTAAAAGTCAGAGAAATATTATTAATTAAAATAAAAGTTTATTAAACGATAAATAATTAGGATAAATATTAAAAGGATAATAAAAATAACTAACATTATAATTAAACAATTATAAACACTAATTTAAGACTAAGAATATTATTAAATAAACGATGTTTATTTCACCATATTTATTTATGTAACTACATTTATATATGTTCACCACTCGTAGACTATTTATTTATATCACTGTTCATGGTTCGATACTCGTCTATAATAGAATGTCCGACTGGCGTACCTGACGGTAGTTATATATATATATATATATATATATATATATATATATATATATATATATATATATATATATATATCGGAGTCCTTTCTCTGGAAAATTCCACGCGTTAACATCGAATACAAAGAATCAGGTGACCCTAAGCAATTAAACAGGTCGCGGGGGTTTACTACGCCGATGCTCGCGAATATTGTGTCATCGCCCACCGGGATGGCGTTCTGGAAATATTCTACCAGTGAATGCGGTTGCGTACTCTTAGAGTCAGTGGCGTACATTGCAATATTCATGAAAACTTATGGACGTTAAATAAGTATTAAGTCAAAAGTATATCGTACAAAATTTCACATGTACTTATATATTTGAATACAGATATGAGGTGTATTAAAAATAAAGCGACCATACAAAAATCTTATATTTACTTTACAAAAAAAAAATAGCCAGAATAACAATTTATGAAATAAACTTTAAGTAGATAAAAAATATATAATTTTTACCTTAGTAATTATTTATAATAGATTACATTCGTCATGGCATCGATTTAAGTAAATTATTGATGATTTTGTGCATCCGTTATAATTTTAAATAATTGCTTGGAATTATTAATACTATTCCTTGCAATATTTAAGTCAGTGGTTTCCAATAGATGTTCAATTGTATTAAAAGTCAGGTCACGATTTTACGTTGATTCCAAATATATAAAAATATATAGGGTGTCTCATTTAAATATGAAAGTTAATGCCACTTCCGATCAAACCAGAAGCGCTACCATCATGTCAAATACCATAATATGTGAGCCTCTAACCCTAGTTTACAAATATTTAAAGAGAATTAAAAAATAATTTTGAATAAAAACTTTTAGTGGTCCGTTTTTCAATGTCACCCAGTACGAGCCCAACCCCAAATGTATTCGTACTCTCTGAAAAAAAAAATATTAACAGAAAGGAGAAATGAATTTTTAGATTACAATAGTTAAGACTATATTTGGGATTTTTTTATTTTGTATATTAATAAAGTGTACTGGATTTAAATATAATGTTATTACCTAAATTTTAAAAATAATCTACGGGTAAATGTATGACAACAGACACGTGCTATTTTTTTTAGTTCCACCAGTAAAAATACAATATTTATGTCAGTATTATTTATAAAAATGAAGGTAAGGAAACTGATAATATATTCAATTAATTACTATAATAATTTTTTTTTTTACTAAAATTATTTGCAAAGTGATATTTATTTATTAAAGTACCACCTACAATTATATTAAAAATAAGAATAAATAAACTTCTGGATGCTATGATTATTCCTCCAATTCAACAAATTTTGATATGGTCTATTAATAGAGTGCATAGAACTTAACTACATTGCTTATAATAATAAAAATTAGGTTTAATAATTTATTTGCAAATATAATATTGTCTGCATGTGACAAATGTTTTCGTCTTTAATAATTTGCATTTTTTTTTATTAAAGTAATAAAAAGATGGCAATTAATTGAGTATATTGTCAGTCACCTTTACCCTCAGTTTTATAGATAATACTAATCTAAATATTTTATTATTTACTGTTGTAACCTAAAAAAAATGTTTTTATTGCTGTTAATATATTTATTTCAGAGGGTAGGAATATATTTGGGGTTGGGCTCGTATATTACATATCAACTGGATGACATGACGCGACTAATCACGTCAATATAAGGCAAACGACTAACGGTAAGGTAAATAAATAAATAAATATTATTAACCTACATAATCTTAAACATTGTACTACCAGTGTATTCATATAATGACCATAAATTGACGACAACATTGATATTTTATGTGCATTGTTTACCTGCCCTTTGTAATTAGGACTATGTACTGATTCTGTAGAGTGGCTAATAAATAAATATTCTATTACTTTCAGCAAAACATCCAATAGATCTATGATATATTTATTATATCAATATATTTTTAATGTGAATAGTGCACTTTCTCAATGTCCGTTCTCCCAAGTCAATTTAACGTCTTTTTATTCACAATCAGAATCGTATACGTAATTAAATTCAGTATAATTCACCAGAGAGTCTGTATTTTCTAGAGGAGACTCAATTAATTTTATGAACATCGTTCATAATGAAGCAGCGTCAGCTACACGGCAGAGTAGAGCATTGGGGAGCCCCTGAGTGCGCGGGCCCCACACCAGGGACTGATTCACCAGATTAGAAATGATTATTTTTAATACGACCCTCTAGGTAGAAAACGTAAAGATGAAGATAAATTATGTTGGGAGAGAAATCAGTTGATTGATTTTCACAAGAAATTAAAGCTGAAATATTTATTTAATAGTACATAAAATCCATTATTTCATGTAATTTATTACAACACTGTTCTATTTAAATATTGATATTACGAAAAAGAGATTATGAGATTTTATGATTTTAATAAATATATCTAATGAATCGTATTTTTACCTCTCGCTAAGAGAGGTATTGGATTCATGCTAAAAATCGCATATCTGGATTTTAATGATTAAGCACGTTTTAAAGTTCCTACAATCCGATTTTAATATTTTTACGGTGATGTCTGTGTGTGTGTGAGGATGTATGTGTGTATGTGTGTGTGTGTGTGTGTGTGTGTGTGTGTGTGTGTGTATGTGTGTATGTGAGTCGCATGGAAGGACGATTTCTCAAAAACTATAATAATTAATATCTGTTTAACTACGTATTTCTCAATTCGAAATTACTGGGAAGAGCTGAAAACGTTTTGGTAATAATTGGACAACCGGAAGTATAAGATTCTTAAAATAATTCTTCTAAATATTTTTTTTTTAATTTTTGTTCTTACATTAAAGAAGAGTAAATTCTATATCTGATACATATAAATATTTCATTTTATCTTTTATAGATTTAGAAATAAAGATCTATAAAATATATAATAATCTTACAATAAATCTCACAGCCCAAATAATGTCATGGAAACCAATTGAAAAATAAAAAATGTTTGTAACTGACAGATAAATGTCAGTTTCAAAAATCCAGAGACATTACTGAAGATTTTTTCTGGGAAATACATACATTATATTATTTCTTATTGTATTAATAGGTGAATATTTAAAATTAGGTATAGATATATTACATATACCCTTCAAAAATATTGTCAATCCCGACAATGAATTGTAAACATTTCGAAAAATTAGAAGAGGACAAAATTTCTTCATAGAATGAATTTAAAATTAAAAAATCTAAATATAAAGAATATATGTAAGTACAATAATGTCAAATATCATAATTTTTTATTCTAAATTTAGTGATTTTCCAATTCCATGTGGTTTATTTTCCTCCACAAGTAAATTCCACACTCCTGGTGACAAATTAACTACGTGAATTTAGAAAATCTTGAAATTTTTAATAAAAAATTCTGACATTTGACATCTATGTACATAATTACTAATTATCATTCTGAAACGGGCCCCCATATCTGCTTGTTAAGGCCAACAATGTCACATGGCTGCTCGCGCTCTATACTTATGTAACCAAAAACGGAAGTGGCAAGAGGTATCGTGCTGGCCACAACAGATTTTTTATATTAACTAGACAAGTCGCAAAGAATTGATTTAGGTTGCTTTGTAAATCTTCACTTTGTTTTGTAGTTTTCAACATGTAATGTATTATTCATGTGTATATTATTGTTTTTCCTACCATGTTATTGGTATTTTACTGTTGCGTAATGTATATATATATATATATATATATATATATATATATATATATATATATATATATATATATATATATATATATATATATATACAGGGTGTTAATAAAAAAACTTTACATACTTTAGCAGGTGATAGTAGAGATGACAACAAGAAAAAAATTCTAATACACTTAGGTCCAATACTCATTGGTTTTTAGAAAATTTATGTATGGAATTTGTACATAATACACAGGATTGACGGAAGGTATTGTGCTGGCCACATCAGATTTAACAACTAAGGACTCTAGGTGTTTACGATCAATTGTAAACAAAGTTGCAGCCGTCGTCGAAGAGACTCACGCACTTGATCGTAAACACCTAGAGTCCTTAGTTGTTAAATCTGATGTGGCCAGCACAATACCTTCCGTCAATCCTGTGTATTATGTACAAATTCCATACATAAATTTTCTAAAAACCAATGAGTATTGGACCTAAGTGTATTAGAATTTTTTTCTTGTTTTCATCTCTACTATCACCTGCTAAAGTGTGTAAAGTTTTTTTATTAACACCCTGTATATATATATATATATATATATATATATATATATATATATATATATTAAAAATAAAATGAATTAACCTATTATATGCCCAGTCGACACGCCGACCGGTAATATTGGACACACTACAGATCTACAATTACACGGTGAGCCAATCTTGCTTGGTAGTAATGATAAATGAAGATGAGACTGTGTTTTCTTGTAAGCTTTGTAGTTGTTCTGATGAAATTATACAGACATACACACACTAACATTGCTGAACAGGGGAGTTTAGTGTATTTTTTATTTTATTTTATTAAAAATGTCTTCAAAAGTAATATTCTACATTGTATTTCACTCAAAGATGCCTAGATTTCTCAAAAATTAAATTTTCTAAAATAATGACGTCACAGAAGTTCACGGAGAACGTATAGTCTACCTTAAGCAGATGCTGGGTTCACATGGCAACAGGAAATTTTTAATATGGCATCCACATATTTTGATGTTTATAAGCAGTGACAGTTCTGTGTTGTGATTATTATAATTTTGTTGTTCTTCTTGTGCAAACGACTGGTTCTATTTATTTCATTTAGTGTATTATTGTATTGAATATTACAAAATTAAGTATCGTATAATAGTTTTGACAACAAATAAAATTGCAATACGAACTAAAAAATCCTAACCTCACTCCCCGAAAACGTAAACAAACCCACGTGAACTTAGCCAGAAATGTAATGCCTCAATATATGTTCAAAAAGTCAGGTCTCGCCATCCTTCTAGGCATGCGCATAAGTTTTTTTTAAGATTTAAGTTATAATTATTCATATATTTACGATCAAAAAATACTTCACATGTAATTTCATCAAGCTAAACTTCCCCATTTGAAGCCATGAACCTCCGTATCCGAAGCCGTAACGCTTAACCGCACTATCCACCTCGGTGTTTGAACTTTTGTATCTCCGTAATACATTGTCTGAAGTAATAACGAGTTTAGTTAGAAATTCATCTAATTGTATGAGAAAACTACGGCCTGCAATGATTTATCTGGGTCAAATAAACAGGACTGAAAATAAATATTTCCAAAGCATCTATAAAGCATGTACAGCTTGAACCACACATTTTTTACCTATTCTTTTTCGTTGTAATGTAGCAGTAAATAAATAATAATGACGCATAAACAAGCAAAGAAAAAAACGGCGAACCCTGTTAATAAATAAATAACCCAGCCTAAAAGATTAATGTCCTTTCCTCAACAAATCATTGGCCAAGCTCGTAAGATTTGTACGTGAACTATTTTTTAATGTATTCCTACGCTGCAAGGCTTGTCTTCTTTGTTTCGGACGATAATTAACTACTGAAGTTTTCTTTATTAATTTGAGAACAAGTGGGTCATGAATATTTATTAGCATGTTCGTGTTAGCAAACGCAAAGTGAATTTTAAAAATTAAATTAAGAAGCAGTGTGAAGTTGATAAGGTGGCTATGGAGGCGATCATTGCGCTGCATCCTGCATTGTAGCGTAGTTGCGGTAAGTACGGGAACTAGCACGTGGTCGCCATGTGATTAGCAGTGAGATATTACGTCAGTTAAAGTTGTCGACGTTGTTTTTGAACAGGTTAAAAACGCTAAATTATAGACGATAAACTCTGAGTTTCAAGCTGTATTTTGCTACTTAGAAGACATTATGAATCAAGCAAATAGGGTAGTACATTAAATAATGATTCGGATTAAACTATGAACTTTGCATTGTAATATTTATGGTTATGACTTGACATTTGAATGACAGCAATGTATTTGCCTGTCTCATTTAAAATTAAACATACGGATCGAATTTGACAAAAGTTTTATATTCAAATATGTTTTTAAATTACAAAATAACGAACAAATAAACCAACTAACAAACAAGTAAACATAAATATAACAAAAAAAGTAGATTTTGCAGCAAATATTATTAACATTTTGAAACATTCTTTCACAAAAAATTATTCTTCGTCCCGTGTCGTCCACAACGAACAGATTGGCCATATCGAGAAGAAATTCCATAACTGTGAATCTTTATTCGTACAATAAGCTCCCAGTTTCCCTCAAAAATTTAGATTTAAAACAATTCAAAGTTGAATTAAAAAAATTACTATTTCAGCACTGCTTCTATTCATTTGATGAATTTTTAAACACTACCTTTCACGATTAGCTTCTTTCTACTTTATTCACAAATCTAGTGGATTACATTTACATTTTCTTTTGTCCCGTCTCAATATTTCATTAAATAAATAAATAAATAAATAAATAAATATATCATCACGGCATATTACCCATTGCTGGGTGTGTCAATCTGCTTTGTACATAGATATCGGTAATGATGAAATATTTGTACCGTACGGGCGCTTACCAGACGTCACCTCGCGTGGAGAGTGCACCACAGGGATCAACCCTATAATGGGTAGTGTAACAACATTTATCTTTCATTATTAAATATATTTATTATTTTATATCTTCGTAAACAACCATCTTTATTATCTACCATAGTGAAGTATTTGAATCAATCAGCATCAAAAGTAAGTAATCCATGTATTATTACAATTCTTTAGAACAATACTTAATTGTACCTCCCGGCTGGTAAGAACTCACATTCAATATTATTCGTAATTTATATCTTAAGGCGGGTTAGAAAGTGGTTGCATTAGTTTCTAATAACTTGTCTTAGAGGTGGTTACAGTTCTGGTTAACACTGGTGTTAGAACTACGCTTGAGCTACCATATTTTGTTTTTGATTATTACACATTTTTGTTTACCATTCGTTGTTTTGGCGTTTAAAAGTGAGTAGCTATAGTTATAAAACAAACAACATTGATTTATAACAGTCTCCAACTTGCGAATATTTTCCAATGGACTGCAATTAAGACACAGACTCAACGAAATCTCCAAGTACAAAGTAAATAAATTTTGTGTGTTCAGCACTATCCCCATAAAAAAAACTGATGTGGCCAGCACATTACCTTCCGTTAATCCTATATTTCTTGTAAAATTATTTCATAAACAAATTATGCCAATTACACTTGACACTGATATCTTGTTATTCTTTAGCTTTTCCCATTCGTTAGGGATCGCTATTTTTTATTTTCTTCTTCCACTCATTTCTGTTTTGCGTGTCTTTCCATCTTATCTTTGGTCATCCTCTGTTTCTTCTACCTTCTACTTATCTTCTAATATATTCTTCATCTTTCCTCATGACATGTTCAAACCAATGTAATCGTCTCTCTTGCATCTTTCGAGAAACTTCTGACAATTATGCTTTATTTTTAATAATATTTCAAATAATATTGATATCCATTACTTGTCATTCAGACACTTTAAGCAAGCATTAATAAATATACTTTAGGTTAATTTTTCATGTTATAGATATATATTTTTTTCTCTTTTTGTGCTGAAACATTGTTTTTTGTACCATAATGTAATCTTTGTGCATCCACCCCGTAATTGGGATTTCGATTCTGTGGGATGGATGGGATGTTAAATAAATAAACACTCGAGTTATTTCCCTTATTCTTTCATTCGTTACCGTATCTTTCCGTGTCTTCCCCAATATTTATCTCAACATCCTCATCTCTGCCGCATTCATTTTCGTTACATTGATACTGACATCTGTCAGATAGTAGGTAGCTGTTTTCATGGTTATAGCATACCTGGCTGATTTATAAGATTTAATTTGATTTATCTGAATATATTAGCAGTTTCCATGGTTAGCATAGCTGGCTGATTTATGATTTTTTTATAATCATATCGAATAGAGAATAATACAGTCTTTAATTTTGTAACACGAGGGGGGTGTTACAATGGCTCTGATGCTCGTGTCTTGTACTTTTACTTCTTTTGCCAACGATGACAACTTCTTCTAACTGGTGGGCGCTTGATGTTCGACCACCGCTTGATTATACAGGATGGAACACATACACAATTTCACTTATACACTTATGCTTTGATGGCTGATGAACACACTTTACATTATGGACACAGACATTACTAATATTACTAACTAACTTCTTTATTTACATGATTAATATTTACACTTACAATAAACTTAACTAAGCACATAAAAACATAAACTAAATTGTTACATTGTGGTAACCTTGCGTAGTAGCGTCTAGTACGCGCTCAAACTAAAACTCAAATTACATCTCGACAACACGAGTATCTAGGGAGTACAATATGGCACCCATACCAAAATATCAGCCCTGCACGTAGGCTTGCAATAACTTCTAAACTTAATTGTCAACAAATAACTCTGGCAGCTAGACTAAACAGTCAGTTAATAAAAGATGATAACTATTTCTATACAGAATTTTGACTAACAAAGATAACAAGTTGAGATATTATTTCTGAAAGTATAATTTAGAAAAGATTATAAAAAGTTATTTATTTGTTACAATTTATAATAACATTAAATGTCAATAAATATTTAACTGTTTTTTACAAGAAAAACTTTTAAAAGTTGTAAATGAGGATACTTCCGGTGGACCAATTATAACCAAAATCTAATCATGTCTGGAAATGGATCTAAACTCGAGGAATACGAAAAAATTATAATTTTTGGAATTGTGGTATTGGAGTTATGCGATGCGAAACGATCGTCCCATACACACACATAAACATACAGACATCATCACAAAAATAATAAATTCGTATTCGAAGGACTCCAAAACGTGCGTATCTATCTTCAAACTGTAGGTACTGGTGTATAAATCTGTAAACTGATGAATATTTATCTAGCTAGTAACATTGAAAACTATATGTGAACAATGCACAAACTTGTGGTTTTCCGGAATTATGCAACAAAAATTACCATTCCTATGAGGCATAATGAAAGGGAATCAAGAGTAAGTTCGGTGTTTATACAAAGAATTGACATCTATAAACGGAGTAGGTACTTACACTAAATAAATGTTTATTTCGGTATATGAAATACAAAATTCTCTAATTCATTCTGAGGTTTTACTCTCTTTATACTACCACATGGTTGTCAACTTGAACTTTGAACTATGTACAGGATGTAAAATTTATAATGTTTTCCCAGTACATTTTTTTTTTTTTGCTAATAGTTGTCAGATTGGCTATTTTACTCACAATCTCATGCTCAGTAAACCATCATACTCCCGGTAAATAAATCTCTTTTCCATTTTTAGACGAGGTCAGACATCAAAGTGTACCTGTCTATAATAAATTGTTGATAGAGTATACAGCCTTCCTTTTATAATAGTAAAATATTCTCGTCCATGTTCTGGTATATGAACTTTGTGTCTTGTATCATTCCTCTCATGTTTATTCGTTCCTCTTTAGGCTCAGCGTTCGTGCGTTTAGAGGGGGCCCCTACATAAATCCGTTTAAACATGTCTTTCATCAGACATTCCCTTTGAGCCAACAAACCGGTCTTTATGTAATTGTTAGTCTTTTCACCACATTTTCACATTCGGTCTAATGAATATTAAATACTTGTTACCGGGGAATACGCGATTAGATAATTATGGACCTAGCCTACGGTTGTTCGTCGTTACTAAAGACAGTCGAGTAAGAATACCAAATTTACCCCAAGATCCCCATTGGATACAAGATAAGATGCGTGGCATTATAAGCTATACGGAAACGTAAAATGCACAATGTAAAAATTCAGTGTTATATCAATAATTATAATGTTGGAGTAACGATAATCGACTGGAAGTTGGATGAGGGAAGAAAAAATAGTCGGAATACAGTCTAAAGATGTATAATTTTGATTTTAAACCAACGTTTCGATCATACAATGATCATCTTCAGGGTTAACTCAAGTCAGAAATTAAAAAGTTTTAGTAATAAAACGTTAACAAACATGGATAAATATTTTATGTGAAAAACACAACGTTAAAAAATAATAATTATAACGGAACAGAAGTGAAATACAATTTTAGAAAACAATTGTTTTCATTATATGATCGAAACGTTGGTTTAAAATCAAAATTAAACATCTTTAGACTGTATTCCGACTATTTTTTCTTCCCTCAATAATTATAATGTTTTCCCTTTATGTCGATTACAAAACTACGAGTATCAAGTTGGTAAGGTTCTTGCATTTCATTCCCTAATTTTTCTTAAAATTTATGTTGCAATTCTGAATACAAATTGTTTTGAATTCGGATATCGTAAAATCGTAAACAAAATCCCTTCTTTTACGAGAGGAAATTTTTATGCAATCTATCTAGCCATGAAAGAAAACAATTGAATGAAAACTATTTATTTAGTTACTTCATTCATTGATACTTTCATCCTTCATAAAAACCAAATTTTCAACCTTTTTCATGTTTTCCTTCGTTATAGCCTTACTCAAATTTATTGCATCGAAATTTCACTATAGTATATGACAGCGACTCCCCCATATACATATGTATAATTAACATTTCTGTTACAGTTTTTCCATTGACCGTTAATTAATAGGTTATGTTAATGTATGGAAAATGAGTAATTGATAACCCCTATTAATCCATGATTTTTTATTAATGAACGATTTTAGCGTGTAACCATAAATACCACATACTATTGCGAACAATGAGGTATTGCAAAATAATTTAATATATCTTTTTACCTCTCGCTACCCTTGGTAAGAAAGGTATAGGGATCGTGCTAAAAATCGCATATCGAGATTTTGGTAAATGACCAAGTTTTAAGGTCCCTATAAACCAATTTTAACCTTTTCACGATGATGTCTTTGGGTGTATGTGTGTGTGTGTGTATGTGTATGAATCTTCTGGGCACTCTTAACTAAATATGTTATTTCCTCAAAGGTAAACTCTGTTTGTATTTCAATTCATAGGTTGTTTATTTAAATTTGACAGCTATTGATGGTATTTAGTAACTTTATTCTTAGGTTAGCTAGTGTGTTATAGTGACATTTAGGGCGATATTACAGGTTTCATTTACACAAGTTACTTCTTATTCGTTGATTCTGTATAGTTTCTATGGATATTTATTTATTTTATTTCTATTAGCTGCTTCTATTCCGGCGGCGTAAAAATAAAACTTCTACCTTGTGCTACTTTTATGATGTTTGAAGAAATAAATTATTTTAGTCGTGGAATTACACACTCGCCTAACGGCTCGTAAGTAGTATTTTCCATTAGTCCGTAATAAGCCTCTTTCAATTCTCGCAATGTAATATACCATTAAAAGTATCTTATCCGTATTGCTTAATTACTCAGTTAATAACGCCATGGACTATCAAAGCAAAAATTTATATTGAACCCTAGGTAAGCAGTTATTGGCGAGTATTGCTAAGCGATGACATCTGGTGGCAAAATAATGAACTACAGGTTGACCTGTTGTTAAATTAATTTTATAAATTTGTTAAATATTTATGTATTTGTGTATCTAAAGTGACATATATTGTAATATGAGTAACAATTATTGCTTCTTAGTTGAGTGCACATTGTCACGTTAGAAAGGTAATAAATTATGTCGTCACGAATCCCCGCGTAAACAAAAAGTTCTTGTTTATATTAAAAATATGCTTGACAAGACGAAAAAAGATAATATACAGTGCGTGAATCAGAAAATTATAAATTAATATATCCGTCTTGTATACTTCGAAGATTTATTCATTATATTTTAAAGAAAACTTTATTTCAAAACGAGGTTAGTTTTATAAATGTTCACAAAAATATCATTTAAGTTATCTTCACTTCCACGAATACATCCCATACTAATGTTCACAAGTGAATACGCAATATAATCATGAAATTTTGCTATTTTAATTATTTTTTTGAAGACATCATCTAAAACAGAAGTGGTTATACAATTTAAGTCAAAGTTTTATAAAAGTTTACTAGGAATTTACATTAATTTACCCTTAATGGATAATATAAAATCTGCTCTAAAATAATATAAAAAGAAAATTAAAAATAATACAGTACTATGAGAAATACACAATTCTATAAATTATGTGTTTGCCCATTTGACAGTAGATTGACGTCATATCTCGTTCAACCTGTATTTCAAAACTTGCCACCCCATCGCTGCGATCTTAAAAATACATGTCAATAGTAACGATCATAAATGAGTTTTGGGCAGCAGAATTCTCTACACTAACAATTATTAAAAGAAAAATCTTTCTCTTTTGTATATTACAAAGTGCAAAAGCACAAAAAGAATAAAACTTCTCAAATAAATTAAAGTGAAAATTACTACATCTAAAAATAAATGATTAAACCTCGTCGAGGTCTAAGTCAAAGAGATACTTTTTGTAATAATTTACATACATAAGCCCTTAAATCTGTGCAGCGTGCAGTGTAATATAAAGGCTCGGTGAAAAACCTACACACCAACATACTTGTCCACGGACGCTGCTTTTTGTTTCGTTTGGAAAAACAATACACAAAGAAAAATAACTACACAGGTAACTCGGTTACAATAATTACATTTCCTATGAATTGTATTTTCTTGCTGCAAAAATACATCTTTGTTATCTAGAATTATTGTTAAGATGATCAGATATAGGAACAAAGATATTTCAAAAGCTATCAAAGGAGTTATTTAGTTGAATGAATTTCCAACGAATTCTAAATATAAATTTAATTGAATGGGACAAGGAATAAAACAATAACAATTCTGAAAACAAGGGATTGTCATTTTATTTAAAAATTGTAAATGAATATACCTACGGAGAATTAAAAAGAAGTAAAAGAGATTTTTTCTGGAAAAACTTATTATTTCTTTTTAATTTGCAGAATGGATATATAGGCAATACTAGTTAATTGAACAGGTATGAAATCTACGATTCACAAATTACATAAGTCGTGTCACTCAAGAAACTGTCTATTTATTTATTACAAGATTAACAGCCTTATTCTCGTGACACTTGTATTGAAAACAATATTGTTTTGAATACGATATTGAAAATCATATAGTTAAATTCGTATTCCCGTGACTCCTTGTAAACTGTCTTTATACATTTTATTGTATTGTAATGTGTACAAGTATGAAGTTAGTTCATTTTCTTATTTGACATTTATTTACTTGATTTTTTGACATAAGTGACATTTCCTAAACTCAAAAGCATTATCATATTTGTTATTAATTGTGTTGTGGAAGAAGAAAAAAGTATAGAAGCCTCAATAACAGATATAAGTACAAGAACATTTAGAAATAAGTAGATGGGGTCTCATGGCCGTGTGCAAGACTGTCTGGTCGCGAATCTGGGGACCCGGGTTCGATTCCAACCGACGCCAAAAATTACTTCGCATTTTAATGACACAAAATTGACCCCTGTGGCGCACTCTCCACGCCAGCAATTAATGCCCGTGAGGTGACGCCTGGTAAGCGCCCGCACGGTTCAAATATTCCATCATTACCGATATCTGTACAAAGCAGATTGGCACACCCAGCAATGTGTAATAAGCCGTGATGAATTTTTTTTTTTTTACATCAGTAGACAACTTCTTTCATTGAATAAATGTAATGTGTATTTATAAATGAATAGAGAATATACAATCTAATAAGATACATAGTTTTATTGTTATAAAATAGAAATTTTATCTCGATCTGGATTTGGATAATTTAGCAGAGATGATACTTAAATTTATTCAATAGCATTTTCAATTGATGAACCAGTAAGTTAATTTTTGTAAAAAATTGTTGTTTTTTGTAAAGATAAAGGATCATTCATACTCTTAAATGTTTTTTTTTTTTTTTAATTCAGCAAAATGTCAGAATTATTTAATTCATAAAGGTACATTACACGTATGTAAGTACATTGGCTATATATTACTCTAACATATCATATTTCCTCTTTTCGAAATCAATAATAGCACTAATTAATGTAATAAAAATTGTGTTTACCATTATTCACAATTTAGATAGTATTTTAAATATTATTGTTTCCGTAACAAGTAGCTCAGTTTCTTGTTCAGAATCAATATTTTAAAACAATTATTGTTTTCCATACAATACAACTTTGATCATCTGAATACCAAAAATTGTATAGTTTACGATAAATTTTTGACATTCAATTTATTGTTTTGTATACAATATTGTTTCAGAAACAATGTTCACGTGAATTTCAAAATTACAATTTATCGTATACGAAACAATAATTGTTTTCATTACAATATCGTTTTCTAAACAAGTGTCACGAGAATCAGGCTGTTAGAAGAAGAACGATACAAATGCCACATTTGAGATTTCAACGTTGCCATTTAGATGGAAATATTTCAGGATTATCGAGAACAGCATCAATTACATTCTCTTCATCTTCAACGTTATTATTAACACCAATGCCATCATTTTGAACACCTCCCTGTACAGTTGTTGATCCAGTTTCACGTAGACGCTGAAAAATGCGCGCAAATAGGCGATGGGAAGATTGGCGTCTATTTGGATATCTGTCTTGGTATTCTCTGGACGCATAACGGGTATTACCATTACATAATCCATAAATAAAAATCATATCTGCATATTCAGCAGTACTATAACCATCCATTATGAAACAAAAATACAATCAAAAGTACAATTTTTAATTAAGACAATTAATTAATTAATACAAAAAAAGGTATGACTTTTCAATAATAACTCTTGTTTTTCGAAAGTACCTTGATTACAAAAATTAGAAAATTTCGTGTTATTTATAGAACTTCAACCTCTTGTATTTTGGTAACTAAAAGGAATAGTACCTATGTTCATATGACATTTTTGGCTCAAAATGACCTCAGGAATAAGCTGTTAAAGTTTGTTACACTAGTCCTGAAACACCCTGAATTTCAATATTTTTGAAGCTATAAATGGAAAATAATGATGATAATAGTAAGAGACATTTTTTTCTCCTGATGAAATAGACATTTTAATGTATAAAAGTAAAAAATAGTATATTGCGTTATTAGGAGTAAAAGTGATACTTTGTGTGGCGAGCGTGGAAGTTTGCACGGCGAGCGAAAGAATCTTTTACTCCGAATGACACATTATATATTTCCTTCAAACGTAGATATTTAAAGAAAAATAATTACTACTGACGTTACATTTTACGCGAATTACGTTTGCCATTTCAATTACCCTGTAGCTATGAATACTGTTTGTTATAAACTTTGAAGTGAAAATTTTCACGTCTCGACGTTCAAATAAAAACTGTGTAATTTTATATCCTCCTTGTGTGCAGTTACGTTGGAATTTGAAGTATTATAATGTACGCCCCCTGAAGTTGTTCAATTGGATGGAAATCTATCAATGTGGCTGAAAGATATGTACAGGAATCACTGCAAAACAATATAAACTTTTCTTGTCAGTTTCATTCTAAGTATTCTTATGTTTATTACCGTCCCTGTAATTGTAATCTGTAAGTCTGCTATTCTTTAATATGTTATTTCCTCATAAGTAAACTCTGTTCATATTTCAATTCGTAGGTTATTTATTTAAATTTGACAGCTATTGATGTTATTTAGTAACTTTATTCGTAGGTTACCTAGTGTGTTACTGTGACATTTAGGGCGATATTACAGGTTTCTTTTATACAAGTTACTTCTTATTCATTGATTCTATATAGTTTCTATAGATATTTATTTTATTTCTACGTCGACAGCGTAGAAACTAGTTATTTCAACTCGACAAAGGATTTTCAACATGTGTTATACACACTATTTTTTCTACTCGTGCTAGATAAAAAAAATAGTGAAATAAAGAATTATATTTATAAAATAATTTGAGTTATTGTCAATTTTCGTATTTGTGATGCGTATCTATGACAACAAATATTCAATACAACATTCATAATTAAAATTCGTTGCTAGGATGCCGAAGCGTACTGCAGAGTCGCTTTCAACATGAAAAAAAACCAGAAAATTTTATATTCAGAACAGGAGTATTAAATAGTATATTATTAACCAAGGTAGGGAAGACTATCATTATTGACCTAGCGTCGAGATTGTATCCCGAGCTGAAAGCGAGGGATATAAGACGCTGGTCAACAATGGTCTACCCTACCAAGGTAAATATACTATTTTATTCACTACTAGCACTTACATATTTTCTAGTTAATGATTTTTAAATTGATAATAACGAAGCATATTGAAATGAACATTTGTTTTGTAATATTTCAAAATCAAATAGGTCTCATTTGTTTGACGTTTCTTCAGTTTGAATGGCTGAAAATGTATATAATTTATTACTGCCAGAAAAATCAAAAAGTAAATATATGAAAGTGTATACCATATTTAAAGATTGCTGTCTGATAAAAAAGGTAACTAAAATCTCTGAAAATGTGTTGTTGGTATATTTTCAAGAACAGTCATGTACTAAGAAGGTTTCGAGTTTATGGGCTATATTTTCTATGTTAAAATCAATTATTTTACTTAAAGATGATATAGACATATCAAAATATTTTATTCAACTATTCAACATAACCCTATTATTTTACAATGTCACCAACGTTACTTGATTCCAGTGTTGCCAACATACATCTATGTATTCCTATATCTCTATGTTTGACAATTTGATTTCTGAGAATTTCAGCCTTATTGTGAATTTATAGTATTATAGACCAAGTTTACTGTATAATAATATACACTTTTTAAATTTACTTTTATACTTCCAAAACCATATGGTTTTGGAAGTATAAAAGTTACTGTCAATATTGACATTTAACAGAGGTCGGTAATGATTACCGACCTTGGTAGGTAATTATCGGTAACCATGGTTACATTGTACAGGTAGGAAAAAACAATGCTTGTCAAATAAAAGTAAATAATTGCGGTTGCTTATAGGCTAGTAATGAATAAAAATATTTATTTAGTTATATTGCAAATACTAGCGTGAAATATACATTATGTAAATCAGCAAATTAATAAAGTTATAGTTCGCCGAAATTTGCTGATTATTGAACTAAATTAATTTTTGTATAAATAATTAACAAATGGAATGTAAATATTTTCTCCCAACTGTATTATTTTGCATATTTACATAAATTTTAATTATGAATAATAATATAAAAATTACGAGTACAAATCCATCATTTTATACAAATAGTAACAAAATTAAATTAATTAAAATACAAATTCATTTAGTTTATGGAAACAGATATTTAAATAAATGTATCAGTACCGGGCCTTATGCAAATCAAGGCACTAACATCTGCGTAAATATTTGGATAATTTCATCGGCATTCCGTAAATTCAACTATGAATCATAAGCAACTAACTTCACTTGGTTAGCAGTCTGCTTCCATGCTGAAATAACACGACGTAGTGTCAACGGGGCAGATATAGGGATGCTTGTTTACAGGAATAAACTTAGAAGTTCTTTAAGGTAATTGTCACTCGAGTGCACCTATTCAAAAACTTGTTCTATGTTCAAAATAAAAATTAAGATAATGTATTTTATATTTGCAATAACTTTAACATTATATTATATACACAGATTGCATCAAAATAGTTAAAAGCTAAAATCAAACACTATAACAGATGAATTTTCTGTATTTTTCCATAGAAAAGTTTTTTTTAACTGTACCACTCGCACTAACACATACACAAGTGTCGTGTTTCAATATACTCACACTACAGTATGAATGTTGAAGAGTAACTGTGGCAACGTCGCACCTTTATTGGTACCTTCGGGTCTAAAGTAATAAGATATTTTGAGATATAATACTAATTCTAAACTACAAATGGAAACTGCAAAACAAATTAATATATTTCTTTCTTAAAATTACAAAAGTAGTATTATACTGTTTAAAGTTTTCATGCTTTTCACGTAAAATACCAATTTAAAAAATATTTCCTTCGAATGTACGTCTGAAATACCTTTAATCAAAGATCACCTCTTATTCGCTGATATCAAAGCGGGCGTTGTTGACTGATACTTCATCTGGAACGCTTGTACATGGTTTTCTACCTATTTATCGTATCTTCAGATTATAGTTTTCTAGAGGCAATAAAATTAAATCTGGATGGTAAATAATTTTCAAATTTTTACATAAAATCCGTTAATTAGATTTCTACAACATACTAGATTAAATTTCGGTATGGATATAAAAGTTATAATTTAAAATGTTGTGTTTATTTTACCATTTCCTATTCTTCACGTGTTAAAAAGGCCAAATTTAATTGCAAATATCTCAGGTACCGCGTGGTCAATTGTTTTAAAACTTGGAGAGCAGGTAGATTATACTTCAGTTGAGATGTACTTAAAATTTTAATTAATTCTGGGTAAAATGGTTTTACGATATAACTACTTTAAATACTAAACCAATATTATGGTCTGGTAAACATCATCATAAACCATTTAAAAATTGCCTATGAATACTGGTAAAAGTATTACATTTATCGCTAGATGTAGGTACGTTATGCAAACAGGTTTTGCAGAATCTTACCGTCTTAAAATATATAAATTGTAAGTAACTAAACAATTTGAAAATACATTCACACGAGTTGTTTTCATTTAATTACAGGCTTGTAATGAGTTTATCCTGATGTATTTATAAGGGTATAGACGTAAACAAAGAAACAGTAATCTAAATAAAATATAAACAAAGGAGTTGAAACACTTTTCTTTTTCTGTAATAATAATAATCAATATATTGTGCTCTATAGGTACTACTCAAAATATCATTATGCGAGCGGATGTGGTTCCGACGACTCAGATTTAAATCGATTTGATGTCAAGCTTATAAATTATTTCCAATAGGAAATTTCATATAAATCAACTTTTACAATCTTGGATATATTAACTGATGCATTATTAAAATTTGATGTGGCCAGCACATTACCTTCTGTCAATTCTATATATTTTATACAAATCCCATACCGAAAGGATTCTATATATCCGCAGTAACATGTAATACGAACATTACTATTTTCTACAAATTCCGTACCGAAAGCTCTATAGAAAATTCTATATATCCAATAAAATTATAATACGTATATACCATGTACATTGCACTTGACATTGACATCTGCCAATTATAATTATTTAAATATATCAGCAGTTTCCATGGTTATATAATAGCTGGTTGATTTATGAACGCCAATCTCATTATAATTCTTTCACTCTATATCTATTGAATATGAAGAAAAATGTGTAATTAAACCGTAGAGTCAATAAAATATTCTTCAATATTTATAATAACATAAAATGTTAAAAAATATTTAACTTTTTTTCAAAAGTACTTCCGGTTGACCAATTATAACCAAAATCTAATCAGCTCTTCATATAGACGAAGAGGAGGAATACGAAAGAATTATAATTTTAGAATTGTAGTGTTGGAGTTATTTTTAGCCCGATCCCTATACCTCCCTTACCAAGGGTAACGAGATGTAAAATATGCTTATTATTTATGTTATTTATGCATAATAAAATATAACGTATAAATTTATATATATTTCATCTATGCAAACATGAAAAATTTGTATCTTCTAGAACTAACACTTTGTCGACCACTGGTGAGGACCAGCTACGTCACACACATCAACGTAAAACTAGTAAACTAGTAAGCTAAAGGACCCTAAAACGTGGTTATTCTTATTCATTAAAAACACCACCGAATTTTTTGACCAAAACCAATACCTTCCTTACCCAAACGTGATGGAGGGTAAAAAATAATTCTGTATTGAAAAATTTATTTAAAACTAATAATACAACAATATTACAACCTTTCAGTTTGTTGTCTGTATACACAGTTTAAGTAAACCCAACGTTTCGACAACATACACTGCTGCCTTCTTCAGGAAGAAACAAATAATGTTGGTCGAATTCGAACTCAGGTCGTCGAGTCGCAACCGGTTAATTCATGCTTGTAACATTTTCCTTTACCAAACATTAATGAAAACAATATGATGTGACCAGCAAATTACCTTCCCGCAATTTTATGAGTTTTATACAAATTCCACACATAAATTTCCTACAAAATATTCTATGTTTCCAGTAAAATTATAACACAAACATACTGTCAATTGCACTTGACAGTGACAGCTGCCAATCAGTTTTTTTTTATATAGCAACTATAGATGTTTCCATGGTTATAGCAAAATGAAATTTAATTTCTTTATTATTTTTAACTCTATATCCCTTGAATATGAAGCATAAAATGCAATCAAACCGTATAGAGAATAAAATATTTATTAATATTTATAACATTAATGGTGGTATTCTGAGCGTTTTCATAACTTCTATAAGAGTTATCTTAAGGACTTATAGATCTTATGGTGGTATTCTGAGCGTTTTCATAACTTCTATAAGAGTTATCTTAAGGACTTATAGATCTTATAGTGGGATTCCGGGCATTATCTTAAAAATCTGTAACTTTTAAGATCTATAGCTTAAGACAAATCTATAACTTGAACGCTTATCGATTTTCATAAATCCGTATTCTGAGCGAGCGTCTGTAACCTTGAGTTTCTATAACACTCCCTTAAGATATCTTAAAACCAAGTTTGCCACTCATTGGAAAATAAAACATGTATCATGGTTTAATATTTATAAAATAGGAGTAATAGTTTATTTATAACTACCTTAGTTAACGTTATTTACATTTGAAAATGAATTATTACTATAAAATAAACAAAAAATACAAGTTTTCCAAATTCTTAATTGCAAATGCGCAGCATTTATTTTTCTGAGGTTAACTTTACTGATTGAATGTTACAGTAAGAAATTGACAGAAGATTTACGTCAAACTTGTTTATAAACAGTCACGCATGGTCACATAGCAGTCAGTTTAAAATGAGTTAAGAATTCAAAATGTTTGATAGGTAATTGTAATTATATTATAAATAAAAATATAAAATTATGTTACAGGAAAAGAAAATTTGCTAATTGTTGGCTGGCTCATAGACACCCAAGTGCTATTTCTAACACTGCTTTGGTATGAACCAGATGCACAAAAATGTAATGTAGCAAAATTATCTTGCTATGAAATGATATTCGAGATGTGCGGTCGCAAAGTCTGAATTATATTTCTCACACATTTGTTTAAAATGTTTGGCAATTAAAATGTATTAATTTCATCCCTTATATTTTTTCCTATGATATCGTATGTTATTACTAAAAATGTAACAATAATTAACCTCAAATATTGACAAATGTATAAATATTTTAATTAAATAATTTAATTAATACTTAAAGTTCATACTCCTCTTCTGATAATAAATGTGCAAAATATAAAATTTGCAAATTGTTATTCATTTTCAAACCAAATTGTACTTCTATTTGTTTCTCTCACAAGTTATAGCGAACTGTACAGTGACCGTAAGTTTTTAAGATATCTTAAGACATTTAAGATAATCCTATAAGCTATAGATGCGCTCAGAATACCACTCTGACGTTTAAGATCTATAAGTCCTTAAGATAACTCTTATAGAAGTTATGAACACGCTCAGAATACCACCATTAAACGTCAGAGTGGTATTCTGAGCGCATCTATAGCTTATAGAATTATCTTAAATGTCTTAAGATATCTTAAAAACTTACGGTCACTGTACAGTTCGCTATAACTTGTCAGAGAAACAAATAGAAGTACAATTTGGTTTGAAAATGAATAACAATTTGCAAATTTTATATTTTGTACATTTATTATCAGAAGAGGAGTATGAACTTTAAGTATTAATTAAATTATTTAATTAAAATATTTATACATTTGTCAATATTTGAGGTTAATTATTGTTACATTTTTAGTAATAACATACGATATCATAAGAAAAAATATAAGGGAGGAAATTAATACATTTTAATTGCCAAACATTTTAAACAAATGTTTCATCTTACAAGGGAATGTGTGAGAAATATAATTCAGACTTTGCAGCTCCATTATGTTGACCGCACATCTCGAATATCATTTCATAGCAAGATACTTTTGCTACATTACATTTTTGTGCATCAGGTTCATACCAAAGCAGTGTTAGAAATAGCACTAGGGTGTCTATGAGCCAGCCAACAATTAGCAAGTTTTCTTTTCCTGTAACATAATTTTATATTTTTATTTATAATATAATTACAATTACCTATCAAACATTTTGAATTCTTAAATCATTTTAAACTGACTGCTATGTGACCATGCGTGAGTGTAAACAAGTTTGACGTAAATCTTCTGTCAATTTCTTACTGTAATATTCAATCAGTAAAGTTAACCTCAGAAAAATAAATGCTGCGCATATGCAATTAAGGATTTGGAAAACTTGTATTTTTTGTTTATTTTATAGTAATAATTCATTTTCAAATGTAAATAACGTTAACTAAAGTAGTTATAAATAAAGTATTACTCCTATTTTATAAATATTAAACCATGATACATGTTTTATTTTCCAATGAGTGGCAAACTTGGTTTTAAGATATCTTAAGGGAGTGTTATAGAAACTCAAGGTTATAGACGCTCGCTCAGAATACGGATTTATGAAAATCTATAAGCGTTCAAGTTATAGATTTGTCTTAAGCTATAGATCTTAAAAGTTACAGATTTTTAAGATAATGCCCAGAATCCCACTATTAAACGTCAGAGTGGTATTCTGAGCGCATCTATTAGTGGGATTCTGGGCATTATCTTAAAAATCTGTAACTTTTAAGATCTATAGCTTAAGACAAATCTATAACTTGAACGCTTATAGATTTTCATAAATCCGTATTCTGAGCGAACGTCTATAACCTTGAGTTTCTATAACACTCCCTTAAGATACCTTAAAACCAAGTTTGCCACTCATTGGAAAATAAAACATGTATCATGGTTTAATATTTATAAAATAGGAGTAATAGTTTATTTATAACTATTTTAGTTAACGTTATTTACATTTGAAATTGAATTATTACTATAAAATAAACAAAAAATACAAGTTTTCCAAATTCTTAATTGCATATGCACAGCATTTATTTTTCTGAGGTTAACTTTACTGATTGAATGTTACAGTAAGAAATTGACAGAAGATTTACGTCAAACTTGTTTACAAACAGTCACGCATGGTCACATAGCAGTCAGTTTAAAATGAGTTAAGAATTCAAAATGTTTGATAGGTAATTGTAATTATATTATAAATAAGAATGTAAAATTATGTTACAGGAAAAGAAAACTTGCTAATTGTTGGCTGGCTCATAGTCACCCAAGTGCTATTTCTAACACTGCTTTGGTATGAACCAGATGCACAAAAATGTAATGTAGCAAAAGTATCTTGCTATGAAATGATATTGGAGATGTGCGGTCGACATAATGGAGCTGCAAAGTCTGAATTATATTTCTCACCCTTGTAAGATAAAACATTTGTTTAAAATGTTTGGCAATTAAAATGTATTAATTTCATCCCTTATATTTTTTCTTATGATATCGTATGTTATTACTAAAAATGTAACAATAATTAACCTCAAATATTGACAAATGTATAAATATTTTAATTAAATAATTTAATTAATATTTAAAGTTCATACTCCTCTTCTGATAATAAATGTGCAAAATACAAAATTTGCAAATTGTTATTCATTTTCAAACCAAATTGTACTTCTATTTGTTTCTCTGACAAGTTATAGCGAACTGTACAGTGACCGTAAGTTTTTAAGATATCTTAAGACATTTAAGATAATCCTATAAGCTATAGATGCGCTCAGAATACCACTCTGACGTTTAAGATCTATAAGTCCTTAAGATAACTCTTATAGAAGTTATGAAAACGCTCAGAATACCACCATATAGCTTATAGGATTATCTTAAATGTCTTAAGATATCTTAAAAACTTACGGTCACTGTACAGTTCGCTATAACTTGTCAGAGAAACAAATAGAAGTACAATTTGGTTTGAAAATGAATAACAATTTGCAAATTTTATATTTTGCACATTTATTATCAGAAGAGGAGTATGAACTTTAAGTATTAATTAAATTATTTAATTAAAATATTTATACATGTCAATATTTGAGGTTAATTATTGTTACATTTTTAGTAATAACATACGACATCATAAGAAAAAATATAATTTTAATTGCCAAACATTTTAAACAAATGTTTCATCTTACAAGGGAATGTGTGAGAAATATAATTCAGACTTTGCAGCTCCATTATGTCGACCGCACATCTCGAATATCATTTCATAGCAAGATACTTTTGCTACATTACATTTTTGTGCATCTGGTTTATACCAAAGCAGTGTTAGAAATAGCACTTGGGTGTCTATGAGCCAGCCAACAATTAGCAAGTTTTCTTTTCCTGTAACATAATTTTATATTTTTATTTATAATATAATTACAATTACCTATCAAACATTTTGAATTCTTAACTCATTTTAAACTGACTGCTATGTGACCATGCGTGACTGTTTGTAAACAAGTTAGACGTAAATCTTCTGTCAATTTCTTACTTTAACATTCAATCAGTAATGTTAACCTCAGAAAAATAAATGCTGCGCATATGCAATTAAGAATTTGGAAAACTTGTATTTTTTGTTTATTTTATAGTAATAATTCATTTTCAAATGTAAATAACGTTAACTACAGTAGTTATAAATAAACTATTACTCCTATTTTATAAATATTAAACCATGATACATGTTTTATTTTCCAATGAGTGGCAAACTTGGTTTTAAGATATCTTAAGGGAGTGTTATAGAAACTCAAGGTTATAGACGCTCGCTCAGAATACGGATTTATGAAAATCTATAAGCGTTGAAGTTATAGATTTGTCTTAAGCTATAGATCTTAAAAGTTACAGATTTTTAAGATAATGCCTAGAATCCCACTATTAATGTGAAAAAATCATATATAACAGCGTTTTTTCAAGAAAAAAGAATCTTCAAATGAGGGTACATACTTCCGATTGACCAATTATAACCAAAATCTAATGTAGTATTGTCACACACATACACATACACACACACACTCACACACACACACACACATACACACACACACACACATATATATATATATATATATATATATATATATATATATACATAACGCACAGACTTCATCGTAAAAATAGTCAAATCGTATTCTAGGGATCCTATAGCGTGCTTATTCAATAAAAACCCACCACCGATTTTTTTGATTAAAGATAATACCTTCCCAAAATTATGACGGAAGGTATAAAATAATAATTAATACCATATTTTACAAGATATACTACTAATTTTAATATACTCGTATGTACTTGTATTGTGTACTGTACTTAATTTATTATTTCATTGTAATTTTCAATAATTTGAGAAGTATTAATTTAAAATGCAATCATAAGTATAACATCCGTTTCACTTATTTCCTAACATGATGATAATGAATTTTCTACATGTTTAAACTTTCATTTGTTCAAATTTTGAACTAGCAATTTTCATAACGCTTCTTATCTAAATGCTTATTCTTCTCTCTGTTTACGTATTTGTACTGTGGGTATTACTATGCGGTTTCCTACGTTTGTATTTATAACTGAATGTAATCAGTAATTTTATATTATGTAATTATTAAACTCGGCAGCGTGATGCATCAGTTTCTTTTCAATTTACATAAATATTTACTTTGCGTTGCGAACGCAATTCTTTACATTACTAAGAAATGATTTTATTTTTATTGACGGATTTTCCGAAGTCAACTGATTTTAAAAAATTGTAAACACGGAAATTTAATTAATGTAACACTAATTAAATTTTATTTTTAAAACAGGACATTTTACTTATACTTTGTATTATGGAATTTTTTTATAACGTGTACCGGTAACTACATGGAAAATAATGAAACATTTAAAAATTTATAATGTAACGGAAAATGATAGTCACTTAAAAGCGGAAAAGATAATTTACGCTTGTGACGAACACTACGGACCTACACTTATGGGTATATAAATAACTATTTATAACATTGGGTCAAACATTAATAAAGTTATGAAATTCTATTCTAAAATGTTATATTTTTAACATTTGAACTGTTTTAATTTTTATAAATGTGACGGATAATATTCGATGCGATAATAGCTATTTGTGTATTAAGAGCGCAAAATAGGACATTGCCGATTGAGAGGTTGTTTTCTCGAAATCGACAATGTCCATTTGCGCTCGAAACACACACAAGATTTTTTCTACAGTCGCTACCATAACAAAAAATAATAAAATGTACACTTTGTACTTACACTACTACTCAATTAATAAGGATTAATATAAAGAAAAAACGTCTTTTATATTTAATTTTAATTTATCGTTATTTCCCATTGTTCTTGACCTATTGCTTGAATCTAATCTAAACATTTCATACTTTCGTTTTTGTAAATGAATGATCTATTTTATAATCACAATAGTGCAGCATTTTTTTTTTTTTTGGTTATGTAACATACGACAGAGCAGTTACATGTCAGATTGATTTGTAAAGGTGGTAAATGTGTCACTACAGGCACTTGACTAAACGTTTCCATTAAGAATGTAGACAAGTGATATTTCTCAACATTGTATAGTTAGAAATTTGGCTAGCGAGCGTTTTTTCTACTTTGTCGCGCTAGAGCGGCAAGGTGACATTTTGCGTTGACAAAAGAGAGCGCAAATGACTACTTTCTATGTGGACTGTAGAAAAAATTCTTTTCGCCGATGACCTAATAGTATATTATTACTATTACTCGAGTGAGTAATAGCCATTGCATGCGAATAGAATACTATACTTTATCGACAACTGTCAAATAATAACATACTGTAATATTATAAAAACAGAAATAACCTAACAAATTTTAGAAAATCGTTTGTTTACAAACATAAACATAGTTAGCGTTGATCGCTAGATATTTGTTATAACAAAATAATGTAGTGATTTGACATTTATCAGAAAATTTTAAACCGAGTATTCAGCTACATTTTAAGCTTAAGAAGAAAATAATACTATAAAAAATGAGAAAACTAGTATAATTCTGGCTTTTTATGTGGAAAAAATTACTTATTAAAAGTAATTTGTTTGTACCCTTTGAAAGGTAAGATTTGAATTTGACATAACGATTGAGTAATATTATTCCATCGAACTGTCAATATTATTTAATTAGCAACAGTAACTAAGGTCATTTATTGATAAAAAACGGTTGAATTATGGCTATATTATTTGACAGTCGTGGATAAAAATATTTTATTAAGAATCATTATAGTAATATGCCAATTCCCAACCTTTAAGAGGTTGGGAAATACATCATTCCTAACTGCATTGGCAACCTCTTCGGTTGGAAATGACAAAAAACACTTCCACCCCACGGGTTGGAAATGTTTATGTAGGGATTGCCTACCAACATTGGCATTTAGTGAATGAAGAATCTATGGTTAGGAACAATTTTATTAAGAGAGTTGGTGTAAATTAGTTGAGATTGTTTGGTCATGTGGAGAGAATGGCGAGTAACCGGCTTGTTAAGCGTATATATCTTGGTGAAGTTGAGGGTTTTCGATTGCGTGGCCGACCAGCATGTAAGTGGATGAATGTGGTTGGTAGGGTGCTGAAAAAGATAAAGTTTCCAAGTGGGAAAAGAAGAACATGTATGAATGCGATTATGAGTGTGGTCGAGGCGAAAGAAGTGTGCGAAATGTGAGCGAAGGATGATTGTTTCGTAACTATTATTGTGATCCAGATGCGGTATTTCGCTACCGAAAATCGGTCACTTTTAATTATTGATAGTGAGGATTTGTTGTAGGATTTTGATGAAACAAGAGACGAACAAAAGCGTAACGTTTTATTACGTCAGTGTCAGAATAATGATTGTCAAAATAAATACTAATAATTTGACGTATAAAACGTTACGCTTTTGTTCCTCTCTTGTTTCTATTTCCATGGTTATTACTATGAAATTGTAATTCCGTGAATTTTCAAATTTTATTTCTGCTGTTATGAAATAGCCAAAATGAAGTTTTTTTATTGATTCGGATGTAGAAATTTTTGCTTTACAACATCCACGGCAAAGATTTCCTATGTTAAACACCAATGTTTCACTTTCCGTGATACACCCTGTATGTATTAATATTTATTTGCATATAATCAGTTTTGAAACAATAAATGCACATCTGAAACTTCTTGTTAACGGCTCAAGAAGTCTCATTTAATCGAAGTCATAGCTCAACATTAAGGAAACAATACCTATTCACCTTCGTTCGTTTAGTATAAACTTCATGGGCGATAAATACAAACGGAAAATAAAGACCATTTCTTTTCTGTCATATTGATTTGCCATTACATTTTATCCATGTCCTTGCAACCAAAATAAAAGTATTAATATTCCCTCTCAAGGTTATCACCAAATTTTATTTATTCCCTTTTGTCTATTAACTTTCCCTCTTGTAACGTTGTAAACCCGTAAAAACGCTCTCCAATTCAATATCGAGTATGAGAGGCCAGGATAGCAGAGGCATCCTAACCGTATTATATATATATATATATGTTACTCAGAATGACCCTCTGGAAACATCTCTACGCACTTGGCAGCATTCCAAAGGAATTCCTGGAGCTAGAGAGGATGCAAGTGTGTTAAAAAACAATCACTCCTTCCTCCCTTGCCAAAAAATCTGATTGCGAAAGAACTTATATGCGAATGTGTTATTTTACTCTTATTTAAAATATATCACATGGAATCTACTCGTACGATTGGAATATGAAACGAAAAAGATTAAATTGATGTTTTATATCAGGATTAATGGAAAACTGAATGAATGCGGCTGAATACTGGTTTTCATGTATAATATTTCTATATAATATCAAAGTATTTTGTATGTAACTGTGTTTAAACTATTGCTGTTTGATATTGAAAACCTGTCCAGTAACTAAACGCTACGTATTTTAATGGTTTCTTTTACCATTATTTTCTCTTGGAAGTTTATTTTTAATATAAATTTTCCAGGAGATTATATGTTTTCAAATCCTTTTAGTTTAAACTTTCTAATTTCCTAGAAAACAATATTAATGTAAAATAAAATAAAAGGAATATATCATCACGGCATATTACCCATATTAATGTAGATTTGTAAAAATAGGATTATATTCATTTGGGATTTAGTTTTAAATACAAAGACTATAAGTAAAGGCAGTGTATTACATATTAAATTCGGAAAAGTGTCATGTTAGTGGGAAGAAAAAATACTGGATATCAGTCAAATAATCATTTATTTTCCGCCTCTACCGGTTTTAATACAATATGAATATATTTAAGTTAGGTTAGCAGCACACACAATGTGTTACAGATATTCATTATATTCTCTCATTAAATATAAGCTCGTGATATGATTAATAATCGAAGATATTGCTCGTGAAACCGAAGCATCACTTTTTACTCGTCCTTCGTACTCGTGTAATCCGCAACTCGGTTTCACTCGAGAATATCATCGATGATAATCATATATCTTGTTATATTATGTATGTATGTATGCGTGTGTGTTTGTACGTGTGTATGTGTGCATGTCTGACTATAATTTTAGCCACGATAACTCCAATATTGGAATTCCAATAATTACAATTTTTACATATGCTTCGTTCCATATGCAGACGCAGACTTTATTAGATCCTGGTAATTAATGATCAACCAGAAGTACCTTCATTTGAAGGTTTTAACAGTTTATATTGAAAAAATGTCGTTAAATATCATTTTTTCATATTTAATGTTATAAATATTAAAGAATATTTTATGCTCTATACGAATTGATTACATTTTATACTTCATATTAAATGGATATAAAGTTAAAAGATACTAAAGGAATTAAATTTCATAAAGAAGCCAGATAAGCTACAAGCCTGAAAACAGCTACTATATTGAAAAATTCTAATTGAAAGATATCAGGTCAAGTGCAAATGGCATAGTATGTTTGTGTTATAATTTTAATGGAGAATCCTTAGCTAGAAATTTTCTGTATGAAATTTCTACAAAATACATAGAATTGACTGAAGGTAATATACTGGAAATATAGAATCTTTTGCAATAAAACTTTCTGTGTCGAATTGGTACAAAATACATTTTTCTTAATTGAGACACAAGAACACAATAAAAAGCAAACACATGTTATTGACTCATTTACAAGGCCATTTTCCTAGTACGATTAATGTTTCAACCTTGATTACCTAGAAATAAATTTTCCATTTTGATATTTACTCATCCTTTTAACAAGTAAATTCTGGTCAAAATTAATAATATTCAAGTTTAAATGGCACAAACTTTTTTTTAGGTTTTTTATTGATGTAAAGCCTAATTTTGTCTTCTCTGACATATTTTTATTTAACTAGCTGTAGAATATATAGTTTTGATGTGTAGACTTTTTTCCTTTTCGAAATATTGGTTTAGGATATAAACTTTGTTCGGCCTTTTTGGGAAATATTTAATTTGGATTTTTTACATAATCGGATCATATGATGTTTACAATTTCACATTTATTTGTGATGTGTTTTGGATCTGTTTGCTCACAAAGTTCCGAACATGAACCTAAAAGTTAGTGCAAGAATCCTTGGATCATTACATTCTTCCGCTAACTTTCGGCCAAGATATATCAACACTCATATAAATTCTTCTAAGTGATTCTGCGTAACAATAAAAATGTAATAATAAAATCATAACATACGTCAATCATTAAAAAAAAAATCAGAATGCAGGTGAAGGTGTGGCAAGTATCCTCTGGATTAGTAAATAAATGGTAAACTAGTATAATTGGGACCCCAAAACATGCTTATATATTAGAAACTCACTATCAATTTTTTTGACCAAAGACAATACCTTCCTTACCTAAAGGTGACGAAAAGTAAAAACATACATACATAAAATCACGCGTGTCCCACGTAGTGGGTTCGCACAAACCCGATAACAATAAGAATAACATCAACATCATACAACAAATCCTTACTCTTAAACATATTAAAGCGACCGATTTTCGGTAGCGAAATACCGCATCCGGATCACAATAATAGTTAGGAAACAATCATCCTTCGCCACACATTCCTATCTAAGCAGACTTCTTTCGCCTCGGCCACACTCATAATTGCATTCATACATGCTCTTCTTCTCTTCACACTTGGAAACGCTCTCTCTTTAAGCACCCTACCAATCACATCCATCCACAGAGACAATTGAAAATTCCTATGGCTACTATCAATTTTGTCTCAAAAAATTGACTAAGGAAATATTTACTAGGATCCCTATTTTAATTCGTCTGGTATTCTATGAATGCGTAATGCCGTATCATTAATAAACAGCATGCAATGCAAAAATATTATCAAAATATAGTAAAACAAGTATTTTAAACCCAAACAATGATTATAAGACCATAATAGATTAATCTATTTAAAAAAATATAATACTCAATATGTTTTTGCATCTTTAATTCACTTTGTTATTAACAACATTGTGCGATAACATACACAATTTTATCATATTTTTAAACAAAGTAACACATTATTTCACTAGTCAAAATAAGATACAATGAACTGAATTCAGCACTCTTAACTAGCGCAATGATCGTCTGTAGTAACTAAGGAAACAGTTTGCATCTTTTTCTTATTGATGCATCAATGTATATGTCTCTCTCTTTATTTTGTTATTTTTAAATAAGCTGCATTAGTTAAAGAAGGTGCTAAATTCGGCCCAATGTATCATATTATTTTGCAATAGGTGTTCAATATGATTGTCATATTATAAAAAAACATTTCGTTATTTGACATTCAAATATTTGTACATGTTATCAATCCGGGATTACTGAATAAAAAAGCACCGTTCAATTATTTTAACAATAGAAGTATTTACCCACTATCATTCAACAATATCCCTCATTCCAAACATATCCTTTCAAATAGTAAAAAAATCGCAACAGCATTATTGAAATCGCTGAATGTAGTATCCTCTCAGTGAATCTGGAGTCCTGGAAACCCTTCCAGGCGAGTGGACGGATTACGGACGTCGGGATGCTCTAGCTGCTGAATATGGACGCGCAGGAAGGACAAAGACGTTGAAGGACACTCGCAGGATAAAGGACGCCGCGCCAACCAAAATGCGTCCTCAGCAATGCGTGGGAAAAATCAGGAAATGGGATGTTCAGACTTGGTTAAAAGGGAAGTTAATCTTTTGTATTAAGCGACAGAATTATGAAATATAACCACGTTTTTATATACAGATAAGTAAAAAATTAATTGTAAAATTCTAAATATACACTCTGTATCTCCGAGTTGATCCCCACGTCATTAATTTCTGATGCAAGAATTGCTAAACTTTTATCTAGCATGTTTGTCGTACACACATAACTTATATGAGACTTTTATTCGCTATCTCATTATCGTCAGTGTTTCAAAGGGTGTATGCTATCTTCGTCCAACCGATGGCAAAAAAAAATGTATTGTAACTGCGGTAACAAATGTAATTTTCTAATATTTGAATTATTTGAATATTCATGTTATTCTGTTAGTCATGTGATGAAGATGATTCTTTAATTTTGTTATATTTATTGTAATACTGTCAGTTTTAACAGTATATCATAATTATTTTATTTGATTTATTATTGCGAAATAAATTTTCTACTTCAAATTTTGATGAATAATAATATTCACACGATATAAGTTATACTGTATACTGTCAGTTTTCAGTTTTGATTTGTATGAATATTACGGAAATCAGACGATTTCGCCCGACAACATGACGTCATCAATTCCCTCTCGCCCCTGGCAATTTGAATCATATGGTTATGATAGATGACGTAGGGATCAAGACGTGGAAACGGAGTTTAGATGTTTTTTTTTAAATTAAATTAGAGTTCTCTTCAGTTGCTAATTAACTTTATTTTGTTTTATTCTAATTTTAACGTCAAAGCTTCTATATTCTACCAGGGTCATTTCATTAATAATGTACAGGTTGGCAACAATGCGAATTGGATGATGCACAACAGTGACAATTGCGTCAGTTGTAGTAGAAGGCTTAGGGAAGAAGCGTGTGATTTGTTTTCACCTATAGCGTAATTTGTTTTTCACAAACGTTAGCTAGAAATGGAGCCTGCACGTGTCTTGTGTATTATGACTGCTGAAGATCAGAGATCTTATATTAAGATCGAAACTTTACGTGGCAGAAACCCATGAAAAATCCATAGTGCTTTAAATGAAGTTTACTGCGACTTAACATTGGACTGTACAGTATCTCGTTAGGATAATAACAGTCCAACGAGTGAAAAGCTCCAAATTCCCCACGGCCACAAAAACTTCGGAGAGCTTAATCAACAAATGATGATCTTTGCTTAGAATTATAAAGGAATCATCATGTGGAATAAGTGTCACAGCAGTTTATTATTTTGCAAAAATTACGCAGAAAGTTGCATAAAATCCGACCTCAGTTGCTTGAGGCCGGGCCCTCATTCTCCATGACAATGCTCGCCCCACACTGGGAATGTCATTACCGAAAAACTACGTGAATATGGTTGGGAAGTCCGGACATGAATCTATCAGACTTCGACCTATTCCCAAAGCTGAAACAGTCTATGTGTGGACATCGTGTTCCGTCTCTGGAAGAGCTTCATGCTGCCGTTGCCCAAACCATTCGACAGATGAACACAGATGGTGTCTTGGATGGAATAGTAAAGCTAGCCAGACGTTGTGACTCGATCATTAAGAAGCAGGGAGACTATATTGAAAAATTGTAAAGGGATAGTGGAAAAACAAAATAAACATATGGATAAATATGGACAAGTTTAAACCAACTAGAAGCATCAAATAAAATAATTAGAGTAAGTGTATTTAATCGAGTGGAAACTATAGTACAACTAGATTGAAGCAGATCAGACTTATTCTCGATCAAAAATGGAATAAAACAAGGAGACAGCCTTGGTCTCCTGCTTTTTATAGTAATAATGGATAGGACACTAAAAAACACCAAATACAAGACAAAAAATATCCAAACATTAATAGGATAAACAGATTAAAACAAATCAAATTAGACTCTTTATTATATGCGGATGACATAAATACTGATAGCAGAGTCAAGCGCAACAATGAGCAAACAAGGAAAAATTTGGACGGAAGAAATCGAAAAGATGGGGATGGAAATAAACACAAATTAATGATCATAAGCAAACATATTATACAACAAAACGATAATGTAATGGAAATAAATGGAATAGAACTAGAGTCACAGCATATGAATATCTAGGGAGCTTGATAAGTGAAGATTGTAGAATATACATATATGGAAATAAATAACATATTAAGGAAAGCCAATAACATATACTACACGATAAACTCTACTACATAAGGCAAAAAAGAACTAAGCACAAATATAAAAGTTAAGATATATAATACAATAACCGCATCAACACTAATGTATGCTAGTGAAATATGGAATATGCAAAAGAAACACGAGAGTAAAATAAATGCATGGGACATGAAATACTTAAAGGAAGATCGCGGGGAAAACAAAATGGGATAAAGAAAGAAATGAGAACATAAGGAAGAAGACAAATCGAGAAATAGATAAATGGTAACCGGGATAGAACAAAATCAGCTTGGCTGGTACAGGTATATAATGCGGATGGACCATACCAACTTAGTAAGAACAGTAGTAAAAGCTGGAAGTATGAACAAAAGAAGCAGAGGAAGACCGAGGAAAACATTGGAGGGAAGAATAGAAGAACTTGGTAAAAAGAGAGGCAAAACCTTGGAAGAAACGAAAAAGTTGGCAAAGGTAGAAGAAATTAGAATGAATGTATTGAAAATGAACCTTAAGATGAAGAAATCCTACACCCGATTACGGGTATTTAAAGTAGGAGAAGAAGAATATTTATGAAATGACCATCGTATATCGTCGTTATTCAAATCTGCGCTATAAAGCAGATTGTGCTCCCAGAAATGGGTAATAAGAATACGTCATGATAATATATTTACATATTTTATTTATATATGCATTTAATTTAATGTATGCATCTATAACGTGCATTACCCAATATCTCGGCTTCATTATATACAAACATATTTTACTTGTGATATTTATTCCTACTATTTTCACGCTCTAGATCCTGGAATTAATGTTGTATTCCATCATGTACGGTATTCTCTGTTGCAATGTGCGTTATCATGAGAGATTAGTAGTTACATATGACGATCATGTCAAACTGGACACGTATATTATCATCTAAGATAATTAGAAATGATTACTGGAAACTCCATCTCGGGATAAAGTTACGACCAATTAGCTACCGCGCATTCGATTGAATTTGTCATATCTGACACAATGAGGAAATGCAGTTTAGGGAGAGAAATAAAATCCATCACACATATCATACACAGGCAGGCTATCGGTTTGTTATGCCACGTAGAATCATTGTTATTTAGGACTTCGTTGGACATGTACATTCATTTTGTTTTTACATATTGCTCATAGTAATAGTGCGTATTAATAAATAATTGAAATATCCTCTTAGCGAGAGGTGTTGCATTCATGCTAAATCGCATATACAGATTTTATTGAATATGCATATTTTAGGCTCCCTAGAACTCGATTGTATTATTTTCACGATGATGTCCGTGTTTCATTATTACATACATTACTTGTGTTTTCCCACCCTAATTTATTAATATTCAAAATATTGTGACGTGCGCCCCTGAGTTAAGAATATATGAGTGCCGCTACTGAAAGAATGTACCAGAGCGATGACGTAATCCCCTCGCCGGAATTACCAAGATGATGCAATCCCTGGCGACGGACCACCTAGACGTGTTAATTGCACCGTTGACCTAATTCTATTGTATTCAGTATCATTGTGGCGGCAGAAGGTACCAGAAGGATAATAGGCTGTATAAATACCGTCTCTTGCCCATATATTTTGTCTACGTTTGCAGTTTTCTTCAACCGTCTTTTTCTCCTTCTTTTGGTTCGCGTCTATACAGCATAATACTCGATATAAAGTATTTTGAAAATATTTTTGGTAGTTCTATATTATACTTTGTTCAACTTAATTCAGTAGATGGCGCTCACATCAGCGCCAGTTTTAAATAGACGAAATAAAAAAATGGCGGTATTCAACTGCTGTCATCTGACATTTAATTAAAATATTTAAAAGGTATCCTAATGCAATTGGGATATTTCATTAAGAATGCGAACCCGGTGGAAAAATTTGGAACTAAAAACAAGGGAGCAATTTTATTTCATTCGTATGTTTTTACATACGCACGTAGTTTATATAGTGACAAATAGATAATAGAACTAATATTTACAATTTACTAAACTACTATTATTCAATATTTGCTGTAAAACTGTGAACATAACCTTACAACCACTAAGTATTTAAAATGAAAAATAATAATTAATCTACCGCTCCAATCAATAAAACAAGATACAAGGCAATATACTCTACCTAAAATAATAATAAACACTGAAAGAAAAGTCAAAATACAAGAATCAAAGAAAAACTATTGACAGCAATGATACGCTTATGGAAGTTACATAAAAGTGCTCTCTTGTTGAAGGTTTGACGTTGATACACAACGCCATCTCTACGTAATGAAATATCCCAATAGTATTATATACCTGCTTTCCAAATCGGATAAAGTTAATACTTGTCTGCACATAAAAATGACACGAGATGTCACATGTCATGTACACTGACACTAATCTCAAATTACATTACGTAAACTTGGCTCCAATTTCAGCCAATCAGAGAGTTCAAGAGTATGCCCTAATGGTAAGATGGAAGAGTGTACAAGTACTGGATGTTGCCTTTCTCTCTGCTCTTATTTTCTTCCTTCCAGTTGTCAGATATTTCAAAAAACTTACTTGTTCTATCCTCTATCCATTCAACGATTTGTGTACTGGTCCCTCGTCCTCACTTATTCTCATTACTTTATTCTCATTAGAAATGTATTTTATTAACAGTCATTATGTAATATATCGATTCCTAAACTTTTAAAGATTGGGAAATACGCCATTCCTAACTGTAATGATAATCTCTTGGGTGGGAAATAAAAGATTTCACTTCCACCCCATGGATTGGAAATGTTTATGTATTAATAAAATTAAAGGTTATAACTCATTGATTTGTTTTGAAAATTATTGATTTAAAAAGAGGATGATTGTGAATAAAATAGCATACAGAATTTTTTTTGAATGATGTCTGATCAAGGTTATCTATCAATTGTATGAATTAAGATTTTAGCTTCACCCATTCTGATAAATTCAGTAGTTCCGTTTACTTAGTTTTTATGAGGGTACATATGATACTACTGTTATTTTATTACTATAAAAATATATTTTACAGTAAAAGCAATCAAAATTCAAAAATAAGTCAACTGGTAAGGTTATTAGCAAATGTAAAACCAAATATGAGAAAAATAAGATACTGGCATAATGTCATTGTCAGTGACATTGACATAAAATAATGTAATTCGGACGACTATGAATCAAGGTAACATCTCTGAATTAATAAATAAACTTACATTGCAGCGAAACTATTGTGAACAACGAGCATTGTTTTAAAATGGAATGTCTTAACTTAGTCGAAACAATATGAATGTTTGAAAGACAAGCGTGTTACCTATATTCATCCTTACCGCAGACGCTTGTAATGTTTGTAAAGGACAGAGATAAATGTATGCCAATTTGCTAATTTGTTCATGATATAGATCAGACATCTTTAAAAAAAATACTGTACATACCTCGGTGGGAGTTTCAGCACAGCCTCGCGCTGTATCTTATAAGTCCTCGGCTGTAATGAAACATCCCACCTCGGATATAATAAACTCTTTCAAGGTGATTTGACGTGCGACAGAACATTAGTGAATGTAGTGTTTATTTGAAATGTGAAGTTGTCAAATATAAGTGTTCGTCTTAAACGACTGCTAATCCGAAAAACGATAACGAATGCTCAAAAATACACACTATTCATACTATTCGTTTCCATAGTGATAATCGTCGTACGTTTCGATACGAAAGAAATTAAGAAGAGTCAAGAATAGAGGCCCCGTTATTGATTAAGTTTTATAAAAGGTGTTTTTTTTTGGTTAGATAGAACTTACGGAAGGGTTAGCTGTCAAACGAGCTGTCATACTGCGCTCACTTTTTGACATTTATGATCAGTATACTCTGGCAAATCATCATGAATAGACTCACGCTTGAACAACGCTATCAAATTATCCAAATTTACTTTGAAAATCAGTCGTCGATTTGCGCAACTTATAGACGACTTCGTGATTTTTATGGCGCACATAATCGTCCATCTAAGCAAGCCATCCGTCGAACTGTGGATAGATTTAATACCACATACTCTAAAGGATGCAATAACAGACTCCATTACATCCAGAAAAATTCACCGTTTGGTCCGGTTTACACGCTAGTGGCATCATCGGACCTTATTTCTTCAAAAATGAGACCGGAGCTCGCGTTACGGTCAATGGAGATCGTTACCGCACCATGATCAATGATTTTTTGTTTGAAAATATGGACGACATTGATCCGGACGAGATGTGATTTCAACAGGATGGCGCTACATGCCATACGACGACCGCAGCCATCGACTTATTGAAATCAAAATTTGGCGATAAGTTGATTTCGAGAAATGGACCTGTCAATTGGCCCCCAAGGTCGTGCGATTTAACACCTCTCGATTATTTCATTGGCGCCTTGGAGGCCAACATTGTTCGTGTTATTCGTGACATACGGCCAGCAGTGCTCGAAAAAGTGGCCCAAAATTGGACGTCCAGAATACGCTTCGTCAAGAACAGTCGCGGTGGCGATATGCCCGAAATCATTTTCAAATGTTAATGCCATATATTGATCTTTCGAATAAATTAAAAAAATCTGTTGTGGCCAGCACAATACCTTCCGTCAATCCTGTGTATAATGTATAAATTCCATACATAATTTTTCTTGCAAAAGATTCTAAATTTCCAGTAAAATTATTTCATAAACAAACTATTTAAATTGCACTTGACACTGACTTCTTCCTCCTTAGCTTTTCCCATTCGTTAGGGGTCCCTATTTTTGCGTGTCGTTCTCATTCAGTTCTTTTACTCTCAAGTCTTCCGCAATACAATCTTTCCATCTTATCTCTGGTCTTCCTCTGTTTCTTCAACCTCCCAGTACTAAACTACTCATTCTTGTTCAAATATAATTCTTCATTTCTCCTCATGACATGTTCAAAACAATGTAATCGTCTTTCTTGTACCTTTCTAGAAGCTTGTAACACTAGAGTTATTTTCTTACCGTATCTTTCCGTGTCTTCAACATCCTCATCTCTGCCACAATAATTTACTTTTTATTGATACTGACATCTGTCAATTTGAATTATATGAATATATTAGTAGTTTCCATGTTTAGCATAGCTGGCTGAATTATAAAATTTAATTTCTTTAATTTTTTTTAACTCTGTATCTATTGAATATGAAGTATAAAATGTAATCAAATCGTATAGAGAATAATATATTCTTTACGTTATAATAACGTTAAATGTCAATAAATCAAATTTAACTGTTAAATCTTCAAATGAGGCAACTTCCGGTTCACCAATTATAACCAAAAACTAATCAGTTGTTCTTGTGGATGTAAACTTGAGGAATACGAAAAAAAAATTTTTGGATCGTGGTATTGAAGTTATGGGATCCGGAACTTTTGTCACACACACACAGACACACACAGACACACATACATACATACATCATCGTAAAAATGGTAAAATCGTATTATATGTACCCTAAAAGATGCTTATTCACTAAAAACTCATCATTGATTTTTTTGACCAAAGACAATACCTTCCTTACATAAAGGTGACGGAAGGTAAAAATTGATTAAAATTTAATGTTTTGTGTTACTTTTTACAATTTGAAGTTCTATCGGGCTTAAAAAAACACCCATTACCAATCCAAAATATTTTATATTACAAAAGAAACTAAGGAAAAAGCGTCAAATAGATGAAGACAAAAGACACCAATCACCACCGATTGATGATCTAGGAGCCTTATGTGTAAAATCCGAATATTCTAAAATACACAACAGTGGGTTGTAACGCTATTATTAATCTGCTTACGGTTATTGTATATCAATAATACATGAACATATCTTCTAATACAATCATGCGCATCTAAGATTATTGCAATTAGTGTTCAGTGCATTCCTGCACTAAGTCCCTTTGCGGTATTCCTTCTGGTGTTGCCTGGAGTCGTAGTCCTGATGTGTGCGATGTGTGAAGTCGCACAATGCTCACACACTCCACTGCCTCCTGCCCACATACGATTCCCAGCCTTCTCTGACCGACAATAGATATTGGAATCTGAAGCTCACGCTCAATCTGAATATGGATTTGGAAATTTGGGATAGATACATGACTGCTTTTATTGGACGCGATGAAAAATGTGGAAATGGAATGTGCGAATGAGAAATAGTCAATATATATGCGGTGCGATAAAAAAGAGCAACTTTACAGGTATATTTTCAAATACCTGGTTTAAAACTGCAAATTTTTAAAATAATATTTATTATTACAATGTTAGTTCGTATATAAATGAAGAGCTGTGACTAAAGTAATCTGAGTTTTCTGGCCGGAGAGTGAAGATTTCTAAAGTTTATAGTATAGGTTTCAGTCATTTTCAACACATGATTTTTTTTAATAATTCATATAAATTTAATGAAATTCTAGCAAACTTACTCTTAATGTTAATTAATTAACAAATTTTAATTAAATAGTTCATAATTAATTTTATACGTGGCTTTAATATAAGAGAAATATGTTTTTCATTATTCTATTACCCAGCATCCATAATAATGAAAGTATTTCATAGACTTGTTTATATAAACCTATTGCAATGGAAACTTAATACACTAATAAAATACTTCCATTATATTTAGTATTGTTTTTAATTTCGTCTATATTTCTATTACCGGCATATTTACCTCTTCATAAGAAATGTGAGAGCAATCTCCACCTGTAAGTCTACAGGCCTCTTTTACTAAAAACACATATAACAATCACATAAGTGAATCTGCATTCAGAAACGTGATAACAAGTTTTCAATCCGGTAGAGTTTGGAAATATTTCCCGACCTTTTCATAGATGTCGTTAGTAGTACAGATTTAACAGTAATTCTCAAACTTTAATGTCAAAATACTATAAAAAGGTAACTTTGAGAACAACTGCTGTAAATTTCCCACAATTCTTTGACTTTGACATTTAAAACTTTTTTATGAATTTGTATCTTTATTGCAATATAGTGTTTTATCATTCAATATATTTTCGGTAAGTATATTATCTTTCATATTAGCATTATTATAGGAGGGTGATACAAAATATTAACAACAAAAATTAATATTTCAGAAAAAGATCATATGAAATATTTGTAATTCCAGCGTAGTGAACACATTCTTGCAGAAGTTGACAGTGCCCAGTACAAGAAATGGTTTATTTACGTAGACCAAGATAATGTACATCATGGTGGTGCTCGTAGATGTTTACACCGTAGGAGAACAGCAAAATATTACATTATTTGGCGAAAGGACATGAAGCTTCATAAGATTCATTAAAGAATGTTGAAATAGTATGGTGTCAGTTTTAATAAAAAAAAAAGGAGTACAGAAGAGAATAGATTTGTTAAAAAGTGCATTTCTCGTAGCCAACGGTCAACTTATTTTTAATTATTTATCGATATATATTTTTCATTATATTTTGCAACTAAATGAAATATGTTTAATATTAAAAATAATGTATTGAAAATAGTTTTATTATAAATAATTATAGATAGTTTTATAAATGTATCTATAAAATATATAGAAAAAGTATTATTGCAATCCTGTAGAAAATTTAATAATATTTAATTTTTATATAACATAAATCTCGAAAAAATATCATTTAAAGGTATTTTTCGAAGAAAAACTATTTTGAGCTTCCAGTAAAGTGCCATTTTTGGTTATCTGATTTACTCCAAAATCTAATGGCATCTTTCCATATAAGAGTAAGGTAGAAACACAAGGTTTCAAAATTTTCTGAACGATAGTATTTGAGTTAGAGCGTAAAGAGGATCCACGCACATATACACACATAAACACATATACACAGACATCATCGTGAAAATGTTAAAATTGGATTGTAGGGACCTTAAAACGTGGTCATTTACCAAAATCTCAATATGCGATTTTTAACACAATCCCTATACCTCCTTTACCTAGGGTAGCGGGAGGTAAAAAACGAACTGACTTCTTTCAAATGAAATTCATTAAATAAGCTTACACTAGTCGACGCTTTTTGTTTTAACAGGTCTGTTCGTTTATTTCCACATTGAATCGAGTTTAATTTTAGTTTATCGGTATCTTTGCGCGTGTAAAGAACATTTACAATATGTCTAATTGTTATTAACTATTCCAATTGTTATTAATAGTGTTTTTAGTAAGTGTTAAATGTAAATATTATGTAACGTTCATTGTTAGTGGTAGTAACAATTAAACATTGTGCAATAACAATCTGATATTTATGAAGATGCAGATACTGTAAGTAAATTTATTTATTACTAATTATTGTTTTAGTATATTGTTATTTATATGTGTTAACTGATTAATTTTATATTAATATTTATAATCGTAGATATCCAAAAATAATATAAAATAAATAATTATTTACTGCAAAATTAGTGGTTATATTATTTCAAATATATAAAATCTATAAAATATTTATGAAAAACAGTATTTCTTAGAGCTGTCCAAAAGTAGTGAAACGAAAGATTTTCACTATTCGAATTAAGTGAATGTCGTATGTATGTGTGCATCCTGCGTCATTTAATTATAATAAGCAGGAGTGAGTTGACATGCATACAGCATGCAGTCATGAACTGCAACCTGCTGTGGTGCAACTAGAGCTGAATGCGATTGCAATTCCACTACGACACGTCAAAGCTGCAAGCTGTCTCATTATGGAGACATGAACCTGTCAATAAAGGAATACAACAGGAATTATACGGGATTAAAAATGACAGATTTATAACTGATATGGTTTTATTTGAGATGACTTTATTATTTTATAATAATTGTTACTATGACCTATGACTGCATTTCTATCAAAAACGACACTATATTTTATTTTTTTATCTGATTCCACTATTTCAAATCTGAAACTGATTTTTAGTATGGGAGAAAACAGTTTTTATTAACAGTGTTAATATAGAATAGAATATCAGGCCTATTCTGTAATTCACTGGTTAATTTTTAACAAATGGTTAAAAATTTCATTGAATAGTTACTGATATGGAATTTAATTTTTAATAATTTAAATACATATACTCCTGGCCGGGTGCCTGAGTGTATGGTCGCAAATCTTGGGAACCGGATTCAATCTCTACCAACACCAAATATTTCGAATTTTAAATGGCGCAAAATTGACCCCTGTGGTACACACGCCACAAATGAGTACACGTGAGACGTCGCTTGGTAAACGCCCGCACGATACAAATATGTCATCATCATTACTGAAATCTGTGTACAACGCATATTAGCTCACCCAGCAATGGGTAATATGCCGTGATGATATAGGTACTTATTTATTTGTTTATTTAAATACATACTTGCATATTTACTAATACTGGAAACTATATGAAGTTTCTTTCCATATAACTATGCTACTATTTACAATTTTCTTTTTAAAACGTTACTATTATTAATTTGAAATGATTATTTTATTGACAGTGACATTTATCTATCAGTTACATACATGGGGTCTCGTGGCCGTGTGCCTGAGTGTCTGGTCGCGGATCTGGGGACCCGGGTTCAAACCCGACCGACGCCAAAAATACATCGAATTTTAATGGCACAATATTGACCCCTGTGGCGCACTCTCCACGCCAGCCATGAGTGCCCGGAGGTGACGCCTGTTAAGCGCCCGCACGGTACAAATATTACATCATTACCGATATCTGTGTACACAGCAGATTGGCACACCCAGCAATGAGTAATATGCCGTGATGAAATATTTATTTATTTTATTTACATATTTTTGAAATATGTAATGTGTAACTAAGAAATTGTGTTTATCTTTAAAACGTAGGCTCCGGGATTAAAAGTAAAGATAGTTTTATTAATTTATCTACAAAATATATAGAAAAATTATTAACGCATGCCTGTAGAAAATTCAATAATCTTCAATTTTTACACTAACATAATCACGAAAAAATGATATTTAAAGGTATTTATGGAAGAAAGACTATTTTGAGCTTCTAGTAAAGTGAAATTTCCAGTTATCTGATTTACACACACACACACACACACACACACACACACACACACACACACACACACCCACAGACATCACTGTGGTAATGTTAAAATCGGATTCTATAGACCTTGAAGTAGTCATTTAACATAATCGCAATACGCGATTTTAATATGATCCCTATACCTCCCTTACCAAGGATAGCGGGAGTTAAAAATAAAAATCTCAAAATGGAATCTAAACTTAGTTGAAATTTGAAATCTTTCGATTTCTTGAAGACTTTTCTTGAAAGCAAATCTATTGCGTTTTAATATATGCTAAGCTACAGTTCGTATTACAGTGTCTATAGTTACAGTACAAATTGTGTAGGACAAATCTGTCTGTAAATTTGAGAAAAGCGACCGCCAATCTGGATTAGTGCGTTAATCTTTGGATCAGATGAAAATCTTAGTCTCGTTTCGTTGTATGCTTCTGTATGAAGAAAATCCGCTGGGTGTTGAATGACTAATCTGCACAGTACGCTTAATAGGATAAGTAAGTTCCAGAAGACTCGTGTTAAATGAAAATTTAAATGATTTGTTCAGGGAGACGTGCTTGGGTTTATTACTTTGGATATGGTGGTGGGGAAGGATTTAATCATTAATTTTATTATTCTAAGAAGCTTACAAATTGCAAATTTTATAACAAAATTGAAAATTTGATTCGCAAGGCTGGTTCACAAATAAAAAAGGATTACAATATTTTAAAAGTAAATAAAATCACAATGGTCCTCTATTCTTGAGACTTCGTAATTTCTTTCCCTAATTATTTTAGGTAAAAATGCTTCAAATAAAAGTTGTAGAGCATAAAATTCTACATCTGAGTCAATAAGCAACATTAATTTTGTACGCCTTGTAACAGCAGAAATTAGGTATGAAAATGTCGAAAATCACCTCAAAAATAGAAATAGCCATGAAATTGAGACAAAATAAATAACAAATGTATAACGGTTTATCTGTCACGTTAGGGTAATTTATTTTTATTAGATATTATTTCTAATTTCTGTTTCAATTGACAATTATCTGTTAATTTAAATTGATATTTGTTCAACAGATGTTACAAATAATAATGAAATTAAATTAACCTAGCTTCACAGGCAAAATAGCACATTGTCGATTGAGAGGTCGAAATCGACAATGTCCATTTGCGCTCGAAACACACACAAGATTTTTTCTACAGTCGCTACCATAACAAAAAATAATAAAATGTACACTTTGTACTTACACTATTACTCAATTAATAAGGATTAATATAAAAAAAGTCTTTTATATTTAATTTTAATTTATCGTTATTTCCCATTGTTCTTGACCTATTGCTTCAATCTAAACATTTTATACTTTCGTTTTTGTAAATGAATGCCCTATTTTATTTTCACAATAGTGCGGCATTTTTTTTGATTATGTAACATACCGACAAAGCCGTTATATGTCAGATTGATTTGTAAAGGTGGTAAATGTGTCACTACAGTGCCATTAGTTACTGACTAGACGTTTCCAATAAGAATGTAGACAAGTGAAATTTTTCAACATTGTATAGTTAGAAATTTGGACAGCAAGCGTTTTTTCTACTTTGTCGCGCTAGAGCGGCAAAGTGACATTTTGTGTTGACAAAAGAAAGCGCAAATGGCTACTTTCTATGTACACTGTAGAAAAAAATAATTTGCTTAATGATTCAGATGAAGAATTTTGCCCTACAACTTTTATTTGAAGCTTTTTTACCTAAAATAATTAGGGAAGCAGTAAATTACGAAAATCTGATTTTATATATTAAAGTCCTATGTTCCGGGGTCGCGGTCACCACCTGTATATATACTGGTCTTAATATTTAGAATTGGCAAAAAATATATGTAAGTATCAATTACTATAGGTACATAGTTAACTAAACAAAATTTGAAATAATTTAGAATATATTTTAACCAGATTATCAATGTGCTTATGGTATGACTACACATTTATTCAGATTATTCCATGAAACAAAGCTGTTATTACGACAATACGGTTCGTAAAAACGATGATACATTGTTAATAAATAATAACTTGGCCGTATTTCGCACAGAATCTCGTATGTATACAAACAAGAAATGATGAAATATATGGTTATGCCATATTCCTATCGTGCATTGTCTTCGAAACTGTATGGAGGTACATCCGTGTATCATGGTTAATTCTTGTAATTGGCGGAATTGATTTACCGTTGGTCTGTGTCCACATACACAGACATATAGTATGCGACACCTCCCCTACATATTTCATAACGAGAACGACACGGATATTGCGAAAGCATGTAACTCCGGGTCCGCAAGGAGTGCTTACTTCTCTTTTGTGCACGATGCCGAGTTAGCCGCGTCTATTATTCAGCGCGTTGTGTAGCTGTGGGTCGAGCGGGTGTTTCCCGCTGAAATTCGCCGTTTTGCGCTTTATTTAAGGCCGCTTTGCGTACTACTAAATATTCTTTGTTCTTAAAACAATATTACGGTTTATTACAGACGCTACTCTGCTCCCAGCCACTGCTTTAACTTTTGTTTTACTTCAGAGGACTACAAGTGTTCTGGAGAGTTCATGGTGATTTATACGCAGCCACAGGTAACAAACACCCTGAAAAATTACAAGCGCAAAAATTACACCAACATTTACTAATATTCCGTCTAACTTTCGACCAACAAAACAGGTTTGCTTAACAAATACAGGAATATTTATCATCAGACTCTATCAGCATCTTTATTATTAGAACAGTTATAGCTTATTTCTCCAGTCTGGAACAATTAAATATTCAATGAAAATTTGTTCATTTGTCTTACTGATCATAAAGGATTGAAACTTTTCAATTTTTTAATTATTAATTTACATCTGTCAAATCATTTTGTGTTTTTATTTTTAAATATTTTATTATATACAATTATTTTATACAAGTAATATTGCTTTATAACAAGACTCATTTCATCGGAAGTCAGAATGAATCTATAATCCCCCCGGGTCACTAAAGAAGCGTATTTTCGCGTCCCATGGAATTCTGCTACCACCAAGCTGTATCATCAGTCGGAAGAATGTGGGAAAGAAAGGTGACAACTCCAAGAGCAAATAGACATCAATCGAACTGCATGTAGGATTATGTATGTCATTAATCGTATGCACTTTGTCACTATTTCTATTATATTGTATGGCTTGGACACGAAATAAATAAATAAATGAAGTACGAAGGTGGATTAAAAATTCGAAATTATAAATCATACGCAAATGGAGAAAAACCATTCAAATACTCATTTGACGTTTCGTTTCGTTATTGTCAAGTGTCAGCGGTGCAACAAAAACTGAATGTTATTCAAGAATTCCGCCATTTAATATTGGGTTACATCGTCTTTGTTAGTAGAAGCTAAATCTGGACTAAAAGATGAGCCTTAAAATGCCAGTCGAACTTTGTATCACCCGTCATTTGTTCTACAGGGTGGGGCAGGAAAACCTATCCGATTTCAAATGCCATTTGTCAGTAGTCAACATGCCTTGGTCTGGTGAACATCGTGCTTTTGTTATTGAGCGGTTTATCGAATGCGGCGGTTCGATAATTGCTACACAACGTGCTTTTCGAATTCATTTCGGACTTTGGAGTGACGAAAATCCTCGAGAAATCCATCAGGAACCCCTCCATAGCCCAAAAGTGACTGTGTGGTGTGCTCTTTCCCGCCTAGGCGTCTGGGGGCCTTACTTTTTTGAAGAAAATGGGCAAACCGTAACGGTCAACAGCGAGCGCTATTGTTTCATGCTGGAAAATTTTCTTAGACCCAAAATGGAAGAAAATGGCGTGGAAAATGTGTGGTTTCAACAGGATGGGGCAACCGCCCACACATCGCGACGATCAATGGACATTCTCAGGGAACTGTTTCCCGGTCGCCTCATTTCCCTGAGAGGTGATCTTGGCTGGCCGCCGCGCTCACCGGATCTCACTCCATGTGACTTCTTCCTTTGGGGTTACCTCAAATCGAAGGTTTACCAGCATCGACCAAGGACCCTTCTTGCTTTACGAAGGGAAATTGCTCGGGCAATTGAAGAAATTCCTGTGGAAATGACGGTGAAAGTCATGGAAAGCTACCGCGAGCGCCTAAATCAGTGTATCCGCTCCCAAGGACGACATTTGAGTGATGTGCTTTTCAAAACTTAAATTTAAAAATGGCATAAAATTTGCGATATGTTAATAAAAATTTTTTTTGACAAGTTGAGTGGTTTTAATTTTATAACGTTTTGAAATCGGATAGGTTTTTCTGCCCCACCCTGTACAGTTTTTCTTTTAAGTTCAGAAAGTATTGAACCTTTGGTCGGCCAAAATACGATTGGGTGGTTGCACATTTTTATTTTATTTTATGTGAAGATTATACAAATTAAGTCATAGTAAATTGACAAAAATAGTATATTATGTTATTAGGAGTAGAAAGCGGTCTTTTTATGTTGAACCCAGCAAGCTGGGTAAAACACAAAAAGGGCGTTCTGCTCCGAATAACATATACTATTTTTTCTTCAAGTGTTTCAAAGAAAACTGGGGATTTTTTATATTTTTCTGGAATTGTATTAATTAGAGAGTTTGCAATTTCAGCCATAGTTGGCTGTGTACACTACAAAACACAAACGATACAACTGTCAAATAACAATTTTTCAATATGGTCTGTGTTTCTGTGACGACTGCTGCCGCCAGCGATGAACTAAGAAACTAACATTTTTTTACTAGTACAATAATGAACAACATTGTTGTACTAGTAATAAAATGCCTATCTTCTATAGTGTGTGTATAGTAGCATAATATGAATATTATTGTACACTTGAAGAAAAAATATTTTATTTAAATCGTCAATAAAGTGCACAAAAATCATCCTTAAAAGTTCATACAAATACAGTGTTGCCAACCTTATGACATATAATATATTTTGATTTCTTTATTTTCCTCGGCCCTACGGCCTCGGCAACTAAAGTCCTATATTCGTGATAAAAAGTAAAACTTCTGTACCTTGATACATAAATAACTATCTTGTTCATATTTTTTTAAATATTGAATTAAAAAGAATCGTGCTAAAAACTAGACAAAAACTACCCCCCCCCCATTCTTATGACGTAAGAAGGCACCAATTTCTATTGGCTGCCTGAACACACAACAACCTTTCTTGTTCATAACGTGGAATTGCGTGTCTCGCTATCTCCGTTGCTTGTATACAAAATTTGATACATGTGCTTTTGTGTTTCACATTAGAAGCTGTTTCCTTGGATGCGCTGTTGCGAGTGCATTTTGACGTCACACTCGTCACTGTTTTTAATCACGAGCTGTACTTGAAAATATGCATACTTTTTTACAATTAATAATTCATTATTTTATAAGAATTATTATATTTTTTTTCAATAAATAATGTTTAAATAAGTAAAATTACGAGGATATGTTATTTTATAAATACAAAAAATCATGTAACCACCCTATTATATTTTGGGCCCTCGAAACGTCCGAATGTATAAACTATTGTAAAACATCAATAAAACATTACTTGAAGGGAAGCCAAAGTTGACGCATCAAAATTTGAAATATTTAATAAATTATTTCATTTCATAGTATACTATAAAACCACAATATCAAGCATTTAATAAAGAATTTTAATAATGAACTACAGAAACCTACAAGAAATTAATATTGACGAAAACCCGCAAAATATTTTTATTAAAGACAAAACAATTTGTTAGTTGTCAAACTACTTAAATACAAGATAAAAAAATGTCATATTACGTTTTTAATATAACTGAAAATTTAATTAAACTTCAGAATTATAATGGGAATAAAGTTTTAATATAAGATTTCTGCGACTCTACCAATTATTCTGATTTGTAACATAATACAAATATCACAAATTCGTAGTTAATGTTTGTTACCGTAAAAAGCTATTTCATCTTAATCTTGAACACTATAAGTATGCAATAAGCTTTTACATTTATATAAATTTATATATAAACTGTAATAGAATTAAGAAATATATTATGGAACTTCCGTCCTCCAGTTCTACTTATTTACAAACTCAAATAAGCGTTGAACTCGTAATGCATTTATTGAAGACATATAGCTCTTCTTACGCAATCTGATTCTGCTTTCTTTATGAGCTTTGAAGATATTCTTCGTCGTCTTTATTTCTCATAATTTATTAGTTTACAACAACGCGATTCCAACTTGTTCCTGCGCTTTGTAGCAGCGAAACGAATTTGGCAATCTTTTAAAAATTACGTGAAGTTTACTGCAAGATTTAGCCAGCAAGTGCCTCGTGAAGTCGCGATAAGCTGTGCGATCGATACGAGACTCTTTCCAAACGCTGCAGATTTTAACGAGGACACATAATAAAATAAATTTCCCTGCTAACCTTAGGCGACAATGCGAATCAAATCAGGGAAAAAGACTAAAGATATTGACTGAAAGACGGAGACGAAAGTTATCTAATTTGGAAAATTAAAGGAGAAAATTCTTTGTTTCAACAAGCATAAAAATATCGCAATGAATAAATTTCCATTTCTTGATTTTGTAAATTTGTAAATACGGGGGAATGTTAACAACCAAACTGATACAATTTGTAAAAGCATATATTTTGTTAGACAAATACCGACTCTCGGTGGTAGTAGGCGGCGCAGATATTTTTAATCGAGGCCTGAATGCTTATAACCTCTCCATGCGTGACGTCACAGCGTAAGGCTAACCTTGTGCTGAGAAAACATTCAACCACTCAAGTTGCAGCAGTCAGCGTGAGTGGAGTGTTACTGTAAGGTTTTGCTTGTACGATATATTATAGCGATTTTTGTTATAATTATTATAAAATAAATAATTCTATATTGTGATAGATTTAGGGTTGAGCACAATCTTTGTTGCTTGTTTGTGTTTCCTTATTTTCATTTATATTTTTGCTTCTTCTCTGGTTCGTCTTTTCTTCAATTTTTCTCTGTACTCATATACCAGTCTATTCTCTGTCTTGATTAATTGTTTTTAATTAAATATATTGCAAAAATGGTTATAAAATGCCAATAGGAGCATTTACGATAAACGGCTAAAATTATCAATGTTTTAAATTTCCACGCGATATAGTGAAATGCGAAGAAAATGGGCAAATGCAATACATCGATCAAATTATAAAACATTGCTCTATTTTGAAATAACATCTAGTATTTATTAAGTATTGGGTATTAACAATTACTCGAAAGTTCAGTCAAACAGCATTTATTCTTACTAAACCAATGTTTCGGTGCACCCTTGCAAATTCTTCAGAGACTAAGGTACTACAAAAATGTAATACATACAAAATAACATGGACATTATCACACTTACAGTCAGATCTTACAAATTTTACAATTCATGTATACAAAATACATTCGTACAAAACATTCAGTTAATTTATTAAATATCGTACAAAAAATTCAAAGAGCATACACACACATCCATTTGATCTTAAAAACGACAACCGAATAATAGGGAAAATAGCCGGAAATATCCTGTGTAAGGATTCTGGTGACATCGTTGATACGGACTCCTATTGGTCGTCTCTCGGGTCGTCTGTACACCAATAATAATGTAGCAAGTTGTACAAATTTAAATAAAATGTAAGGAAATTAATGAAACTCAGTTTGGCCTGAAATTTACCTTTTCCTTTTTTAACTTTTCCGATACACCAAAATATACGCTATTAAGTCCTTGAATATGTTACCATCCTTGATATTTTAATATTTCTTTCAATAATAATTTTGAAATAAAAGTAAATTAATGCGAAATAGGAAAAACACGTATTACATGTCCATTTGTAATACTCATACTTTGCGTACCTACGGGTCGATTACGCAAACTATACTCGTATTAGAATAAGGATCACTGTAATACTTGTATTTCAATATACTATCCTAATACCACTATTATTTATTTGATTCATAAAATCATATAAATTTGATCATAAAAATAGACGTTAAATAATGAATATCAACAGTAACCCATTTTGAGTTGACGTTTGAATTTAATTATAATAGTGAAAAGTGAAATAAATAATGTAGCAGAACGTGAATTCATTTCTCTTAATTTAATACAACAACCAGAAATATGAAACTGAAATTAATATATTCGTTACTCACTAATGGAATTAAAATGGAAATATTCGAAGCACTCACCTGAAACAAATAAAAATTATTAATAAAATGAAACTGTATAAGTAAACATTCAGTGCTACCCAATTTATTTAACGTAAATATTTGTACCACTTCAACCAAACATATGGAAGTGCCAATTAATTTAATGTACTAACTCGGACCAATGCCCGTATTTGTGTTGAAGCAGATTTTCACCTATGTTCGCATACATGAATTATTTACTAATGGAACTGTATTATTAAATTAAACACAATGTCGATAAAAATATTTGTTTGAGAGAAATTCTACACAGAGTGGAAATTTTATGTCAATGTTATCTTTGTTCAATTAAATATTTTTTATTGCAAATACATAAAAAGAGGAAACAATTTATTTATTATTTAAATAATATTCCCTAAAACAATTATTTAATTTGAAGTCAAAAATAAAATTTATAATCACACATGTGGAAAATTTAAAAACATTATTTAAAAACCACATTTTAGTATCGTTTCATGCTATTTCAATATATGTATGCTGGTATGTACGTGTACGTAATATCAAATGCCGTTATGAAATTTATAAAATAAACAACAAAATATAAATCTTTCAGTTTTAGAACAAAATTCAATTAATAAAATACATTTTAGTTATTCAAAGTTTCATAATTCTTTCAATTCACTACAAAATATGCCAGAAAATAAAGAAAAATCATATGTATGATAATATAATCACTAATTACATCATAATTATCGTAGGAAGTGCCATAATACATTTCTTTGCACCAAACTTATGTAACCGTCGCCAGTTTGTCAGTTATAATGGTCACCATTCTAACTATTAAATTGCGGGTGTACCACAAGGATCAAACTTAGGACCAGGGCCTGAACCGAAATTTATTTATAGTTCAGGTTCGGTTCAGGTTCAGTTTCGGTTCAAGGAAATGAAAATTATAACGGTTCAATGATTTTGGGTTTAGAGCGAAAATTATTGTACTTACACACAAAAAGTTGATGATATTTATTAATTTTAAAATCATATTAAATTTAATTTTAATGTACCATTTTTAATTATATATTTAACGGACCTGAACCGACATGAATTTAAAAGGGTTTAAATTCGGTTCAGGTTTATTGCCCTTGACAAATAAAAGTTCGGTTCGGGTTAATCAAAAAATCGGGTAAATTCGGGTTTTTTGGTTCAGGTTCGGATTCAGTTTCAGGTCCCTGCTTAGGACCACTTTTATTTTTTATTGTTGTGAATGACATTGTGGAAAATTTGATTAACCTACGCTGATGACGTGAAAATTTTTAATGGTATCCAAAATGTTCGGGATTCTAATAATAATTTAAATAGTATTACAAATAAGTGTAATACTAACAAAATTAAACTCAACATCAGTAACTGTGAAGTAATGACATTTACTGGTCGGAAATCACCAATTTTGTAACCATATTATATAAACCGTCAACTAATCTCGCTGTTTAGTCATTTTTTGACACTTAATGTTACTATAAATATTAAAGCATATACTACTATTATATACACGATTTAATTGCATTTTATACTTCATATTCAATGGATATAGAGTTAAAGAATTATAAAATTTCATAAATCAGCCAGCTATGCTATAACCATAGAAATAGCTACTATATTAAGAAAATTCCAATTGACAGATGTCAGTGTCAATGAAAAGAAAATAAATGTGGCAGAGAGATGAGAATGTTGAGATGGATGTCGGGGAAGACACGGAAAAATAAGATACGGAATTAGAGGATAAGGAAAATGGCTCGAGTGATAGAAGTTTTTAGAAAGATACATGAGAGACGATTATCTTGGTTTGAATATGTCATGAGGAGAGATAAATATATTGGAAGAAGAATAAACAGCTTAGTAGTAGAAGGTAGAAGAAATAGAGAAAAACCAAGGATAAAATGGAAATGCTGTATTCCGAAGGACCTAAGAGAAAAGAAACTGAATGAGGACAACAAGCAAAATAGAAATGAGTGGATGAAGAAATTTAAGAATAGTGACCTCTTAACCAGTGCGAAATGCTAAAGAAGAAGGTGTAATTTACGTAGTTTGTTTATGAAATAATTTTACTGGAAATATATAACCTTTTGGAAGAAAATTTATATATGGAATTTGTACATAATACACTGAATTGACGGAAGATAATGTGCTGGTCACATAAGATTTTTTAAAGTTTTTAGTCTATATTTCAAATAGCAAAAGTAATTTCATAGAAATTTCTAACCATTTTTTGTTGAAAATTTAAATCAGCCGACCTATTATGAGTTTGGGTAGTATATGTGTGCGTGTATGTGTACGTACGTGCGTGACGATCGTTTCGGCCGCGATAACTCCAGTACAATTCCAAAAATTACAATTTTTTCGTATTTCTCATTCTTACATCCAAATAAAGACCTGATTAGATTTTGGTTACAATTGAACAACCGGAAATACCTTAATAAAGCACGTAACTGTTTTTCTTAAAAAAAAGAAAAAAGTTAAATGTCATTTAAATTGTTTATAATACTTGTCCCCTAATCACAGTCCCACAATATGCTCGGACACATTCAGTTGAAATTTATGTACGTAGTCTTATCTTTCAGTGGTTCTATTCGCGGCTTTAGCCAGTCCCTCGAGAATGGCCACATTAATACGACGTTAATATTTCCTAGAGTGATGCAGCTAACAGCTCTGGTGCTATTCATCGACTTGTCCAGTTCTCAAGCGAATAATTCAGTATTTATACAGAGTCCAGTGTACAAAGTGCGAGAAGCAGTGTGAAGGGACGTGACCAACGTTTTCATTAAAGTAGTTTCGCTGTGGTTTAAATTCCGGTTCAAAAAGTGACCTGAACAACCAAGCACTACATTACGCTTTGTGAAACAGACTGAAGTTAAATGTTTCGTTAGTAGTTTAATTCAAAGGAATGGAGAGATGTAATACAATACCTACGGTATGGAATAGATATAGGTGACAGGTCTATTTTCATAGCTTTGAAATAAGTTTTACAATTCGCACATAACCTTTTTTAGATACAAAGAAACCATTAGGTACCTTTATATTTCACAAAGTTATTTTTACCTTCGTCACCTTTAGGGAAGGAAGGTATTGTCTTTGGGCAAAAAAAATGACGCTCGTTTTGGCCACGCTACTTCAATACTACAATTCCCAAATGGTAAGAAGGATTTTAATTTGAACAATGTTCTTGTTTACTTTCTCTTCATATTCTAGTAAAAACATTAATTTTGGACGGTCTAAATTGTACATCTCTGGAAATTTGCGTCTATTCTTACATATCTTCTTTTACAATTTCGTTTTCCATACATGTTGTATATAAATAACACATTTATTTCCTGTAATAAAGTGATGGATGGATTGCACTCCGTTTATTTTTATGTCGATGTGTAATTTTGTCAATATTTACAACTTATTTGAGAAGAATTTAATAGCTTTTTGCAGTTAAATGCATATTTTTTATTTTTACTCATTATTGTGCGCTGAGGGCGGCCTAGATTATCTCCTCTTATCCGACATTGTCGGGATTAATAGTATTTCTGAAGGGTATGTGTACTATATCGATAATTTTAAATATTTAACTTCCCAGAAAAAGTCTGCAGTAATGTCTCCGGATTTCTGACACTGCCATTTATCTGTCAGTTACAAACATTTTGAATATTCAATTAGTTTGCATGGCATTATTTGGGCTATGAGATTTATTACAATATACTATTATATAACGAATTTCTTTATCTCTAAATCTATACAAGATATATTAAAATATTTATATGTATCAGATAGAGAATTTACTCTTTTTTAATACTAGCAAGAACAAAAAAATAATATTTAGAAGATTTTTTTTAAGAATCTGCCACTTCTGGTAACCTAATTATTACCAAAACCTTTTCAGCTCTTCCTAGTAATGTCCGATTGAGAAATACGTAGTTAAACACACACACACACACACACACACACACATCATCGTAAAAATATTAAAATCGGATTGCAGGGATCTTAAAACGTTCTTAAGCATTAAAATCTGGATAAGCGATTTTTAGCATGAATCCAATACCTCTCTAGCGTGAGGTAAAAACAGTTAAATACCATTTTTTGACATTTTGTCTTATCAGAAATATTAAAGAATATTTTATTCTCTACAACATATCAATCAATCAATATTATCAACTTGTGTTTTTTTTACATCACTTAATCATAGTAATGAACGATTTTCAACAGCATCAACATAGAAACAGTTGGGCGTATAATTCGTGATGATCGTCGAATTACTATTGGATTGAATACTTATTAGCCACAAGTAACTATGACCAGTATTGAAATTTAATAATAGTTATAAATTCCAATGGCAATGTCATGATAGTTTTTATTTCAATTTCTACGAATGTATAAAATTACCAAATATTAATAAATATTTTCCAGCTTCACGCAGAGCTACAATATTTTCTTTAATCACCATGTTCCAATAATTATATAAAAAAATATTCGCTCACTTGCATCGGAATTCAAGTCCATAAAAAACTGCGCAATTAGAGCATGAGTGTAATTCATCCCTGGAACAAAGCTACAGACAGCATCAACGTCGGTATGAAACAGCAACAAAACGTGCATTTTTAGTGGATGGTATTTGCGATCATCAAAGCGCTGGAGCAGGAATTGCAATACGGCGCCGTGGTGGGCTGCAAGCTGGAATTGTCAGACGAACATAACCTAGCATTTCACACGGAATTACCCTCGAATGAGCGCGCTAGGCGGAGGGAATCGCATCATGCAGGGAAAATGATGCCAATGTTACACATTACAAAGTTTTCCATATGTGCAAGATGCTTTTGTCATGCCGGTTTAAAGATAGAATAGAGATAGTACATGCATGAATAGATTCAAGTTGAAACTGTATTAACGAAAAGCTAAAGTAGAGAAAGTAAATTAACAAATTTAATTTATAAAATATAAAGAAGCAAATATACCATCACGAATTATTATCCATTTCTGGGTGTATCAATCTGCTTCTTTTTACCTTCCGTCACCTCTAGGTAAGGAAGGTATTGTCTTTGGTCAAAAAATTCGGTGGTGAGTTTTCATTGAATAAGCACGTTTTAGGGTCTTTACAATACGATTTTACTATTTTTACGATGATATCTGTATGTGTGTGTGTGTGTGTGTTCGTATGTGCGTGTGTGTGTATGTGTGTATGTGTGTATGTGTGTATGTGTGTGTGTGTGTATGTGACCGCAGTTTCATGCACGATATCTCCAATACTAGAATTCCAGAAATTACAATTCTTGCATATTCCTCTTCCGTACAACCATATGCAGAATTTTGGTTATAATTGTTCAACCGGAAGTATCCTCATTTGAAGATTTTAACAGTTTTTCTTGAAAAACTCAGTTAAATTTTATTATAAATTAAAGAATATATTATTCTCTATACGATTTTATTGCATTTTATATTTCATATTCAACAGATATAGAGTTAAAGAATTATAAAGATTGTAATAATTATAAAATTTCATATATCAGCCAGCTGTGCTAACTTAACCATGGAAACTGCTAATATATTCAGGTAATTCAAATTGACAGATGTCAATATCAATAAAAAGTAAATGTTGAAAGAATAAGGGAAATAACTCTAGTGTTGGGCGTTTCTAGAAAGATATAAGAGAGACGATTACATTGGTTTGAACATGTCATGAGGAGAGATGAGTATATTGGAAGAATGAATAGCTTATAACAGAAGTTGGAAGAAACATAGGAAGACCAAATATAATATGAAAGAAGAGAAAAGGAACTGAATGAGGACGACAAACAAAACAAAAATTAGTGGAAGAAGAAAATAAAAAATAGCGACCCCCTAACGAATGGGAAAAACTAAAGAAGAAGATGTTAGTGTCAAGTGCAATGCGAATAGTTTGTTTATGAAATAATTTACCTGGAAATATAGGATCTTTTGCAAAAAAAATTATGTGTAGGGCGAGTGCAGTTACGTGACTTTGTTGACTTTGGCAAGCAGATATGTGGACCCGTGTCAAAATGACAGCTATGAATTACATCCATAACTGACAAATGTCGAGAAAAGGAATCATAAAATACCAAAAAAGTAAATTTTAAATGAAAAATTTTGACATGAAGATGACCCGCAAAATAGAAATGAATGGAAGAAAAAAATAAAAATTAGCGATCCCTAACGAATGGGAAAAGCTAAAGAAGAAGAAAATGTTAGTGTCAAGTGTCATTTGCATGAAATAATATTACTGGAAATTTATAATCTTTTGCAAGACATTTTATGAATGGAATTTGTACATAATACACAGGATTGACGGAAGGTATTGTGCTGGCCACATCAGATTTTTTAAATAGATCTTGATAACAAAATTACTGTACCGTTCAGGAGGTTTACGCTAACCCCATGAGCTTTTAAAGTTGTTGTGGAGACAGCATTACAAAAGCCACTTTCGCGCTTTTAAAAAACGCGAAAGTTTTTTTTAATATACAACTTGGCAAGTAACGTAGGTACAGTAAAATTTTTGATATATGTCCGATCAAGGTCATCTACGAATTGTATGAATTCAAATTTTTACTCCTCCAATTCTGACAAATTCAGTAGTGTCGTTTGCTTAGTTTTTATAAGGGTATATAAGATACTACTGTTATTTTATTATTATAAAAATATATGTTACAGTAAAAGCAATCAAAATTCAAAAATAAGTCAACTGGTAAGTTTATTAGCAAATGTAAAACCAAATATGTGAAAAATAAGATACTGACACAATGTCAGCGTCAGTGACACTGACAGAAAATAACGTTTTCCGTACGACTATGAATCAAGGTAATGTATCTGAATTAATAAATAAACATACGTTACAGCGAAAGTATTATCAACAAGTAGCATCGTTTTAAAGTGGAATGTCCTAACTTAGTCGAAACAATATGAATTTTTGAAAGACAAGCAAGCGTGTTATATCCATCCTTATCGCAAACGCTTACAGCCTTTGCAAAGGAGAGAGATAAATGTATGCCAATTTGTTAATGCGTTCATGATACAGTAGACCTTGATCGGACATCTTTAAAGAAATATATATAAATTATGACACTGTTATGTTACATAAATAAATAATAAACAAATATATCATCACATATTACCAATTGTATCAATTATCATGGTTACGAGTAATCCAAATCATAAAGTAGCGGATATAAACATTGTACTTATTGCTACAATGACAATTTAATGAGGCACTAAAGTCTTCTAGTTTATCATTACAAGTGACCAATTAAGCTTTGACGTGCTTAAATATTATATAATATTTTCATTATTATAATCTCACGTTAAATTGTCAGGTGTCGACAGTAAAACCGTGATATTATAATTATTATTTTATTATTTACGAAGTTTAAAATTTAATCATGATATTGTTTTTATAATTTATTGGAAAATTAATAATTTCAATTTTAATTTTCATATTTACGCCCATGTCATAATTAATGACCACGGGATTACACTGTATAAAACATGTTTGTATTGTTTATGGTCAAAAAAATTACAAATTATTTAAGACAATGTGTCAAATTTGTCGCAATTACATACATACGCATATGATTGTTGTTATTTTCGTTTGTAACGATAGCAAAAATAAAATAACATTCACTTTCTATTGTGGTGTGTAAAACGTAATAAATATTTAAAAAAGTGAATCATTGTTTTTATCCAAGAACATTTATATATATATATATATATATATATATATATATATATATATATATATATATATATATATATATATTTCAAAATATTATATAAATTCAGTTTTCTGTGGTTTATATCGTTGGACAACAACTTATTCCAATCATTTTTCATTTGACTTTTAACCACATTTTTGTAACTATAAATGCGAAAAAATATATTTTGTAATACTATTAGCAACATCCTAGACAACTAGAGTGCTGTAGGTATAGATTTTGTAAAACTTTACCCAATGTTATCTGAAGTTCTAAATTAATTTTGTCACTTATCCACACAGTGGAATCCCATTATTCGCCCGCCACTTTAATCATACATTTCGGCATTCGTCCAACTTTTTCAAATAAATTTGGAATCCAAATTCATACGTTTTCCCCAGAAGTGAAACCGTTTCAATTACAATTATTTTACAAAAAAATTGAAATATAAAAACATTGGGTAGGTCCTGGTGGAAGAATACGGAAAGGATAGAGAGACCCAGAAATTTTAAATTAAATAGGTTGGATTTTATTATACTTTAAATAATCATGAGATGTCTGGAAGGGATTAAATTACTCCATGTTACGAGGGTGGTTTGAAAAGTCCGTGCAAAGTTCGAGAGATGGCAACACTGTTACGTATCGAGGTTATATTTAGTTAGTGACATGTCTTGGAAGAACGCTTACCAAGTTTCAACCAGATCGGTTTATTTCTCTGTATTTGACGTTCGTATAAAATGAGAGAGCCGAGTGATTTTCAAAAAATGGAATTTCCTGTGTTGATCAAACATTATTTTAAGAAAGGCAATTCGCCTCAGAAGACTAAGGAGAAGCTTGATAAACATTATGATGAATCTGCACCTTCGATGAAAACAGTTTATGAGTGGTTTCAAAATTTTTGGAGTGGGCATATGAGCACAAGTGACGATGAAGCAGAATAATCCTCATCGACTATATGGAAAAGGGTAAAACTATAACAGGTGCATACTATTCATCGTTATTGGACCGTTTGAACACCGATCTGCAAGAAAAACGTCCACGATTGGTCCACAAAAAAGTCCTTTTCCATCACAACAACGTACCAGCTGACTCATCGGTGATAGTAGCAGGAAAATTGATGGAATATGAAGAAATGGTTGGCGGGAAGAAGATTTTATTCAAACGAAGAGGTGATTGCAGAAACTAAAACCTATTTTGCAGAGTTGGACCAATCTTATTATTTGGAAGGGATCAACAAACTGGAGCAGCGTTGGACGAAGTATATGTCTAAAAGGAGGCTACGTTGAAAAATAATAAAAAAAATATCCCGAAAAATTAAGCAGTTTTCATTTTTGCACGAACTTTTCAAACCATCTCGTACATTATCGCTTTGCGGAAAAACTGATTCGGCATTCGTTTAAATTGCAATTAGAAATTGTGCATAAATAGCGAAATCTTATTACTACTTTTCCATAGAACCCTTCATAGGTATATTAATTACCATAATTTGATGTATTCCATGTTTGTTCTTTCATGGTAATTTCGCTTTGATAGTATTCACGTACCTTTGATGTGAATCCCGTGTGAAACATGTCCTAATTAATACACATTCAATATCCAAATTTAATCTTATTGGCATTGCACGAGCCTGCTCCATTGAAAGCTACCAGTATACTCGCAGCACAGAATCTTCCTTTTGTGCATTTGAGAGCAACTTGCATCTATTTCAAGACGGAATATGTAATAATATTTCAAAATAGGTGTTCACATCACAGAGAACAACGCTGCAGACTGCAACATCAGCTGTGCGAAATGCATCCATCCAACCCGCTATCAACCAGCTCACTGAATAAATGGAATATACTTCGATATGTCTTCACAATGCCCAATTTGCCTTTGGCGGCTTGCACAAATAAATTATCATGCAACGTTAGTTTATATTCAAAATGCACTACTTGTCAGATGAAGACGCCTCATTTCTATGCAATTTCAAACTTGTCAGGTGAATGAAATATAACCTACTTATCTTTACTTCAAGCGTAATACATCCGCAGTGTACTTATATTCAATTTCACAACACAATTAATATTATAATACAAAGCAATGACGATATTTCAACCAGCAGCAACTGATTATTTCATTTAAAATATAAAATAGAAATTAATTTATTTTCTATTTCTATCTCGAGAAGTATAAGAGCCACGAGGTCGGTTAAATTAGCAAACAATTTCTATTTTACTAGACTATTATATTCTTTTCTGCCAATGGATCTCAAAATAAAGGATACAACTTTCTTATTTTAAATGGGAACCTACTTTTTTTATACACTTATTCGATTTTTTACGTCTCGCTAAGAGAGGTATTGGAATCATGCTAAAAATCGCATATCCAGATTTTAGTGAATAAGCACGTTTTAAGGTTCATAGAATCCAATAATAACATTTTTACGATGATGTCTGTGTGTGTGTGTGTCGGGTTGTTGGAGACACAATTTCTCAAACCCAAAGATCTGTGTAACTACGGATTCCTCAATCTAACAGTAATGGGAAAAGTTGAATAGATTCTGGTAACATTTGGATAAGCGGAAGTAGTAGTGTTTTAACAAAAATCTTCTAAATATTATTTGTTGAAAATGTATGTAATTACACATATTAAAAAAACAAAATTCTTTATCCGACACATTTAATTTTTTTGTTATATCTTGTACAGATTTAAAGATCTATAAATATAAACTATAAAATAATCTGGTGTAGTAAATCTCACAGCCTGCTCACAGCCCAAACATTTACATGGTAACTACTTGAGAAATTTAAATGTGTGTAATTGACAGATAAATGTCACTAATGTTAGTATCAAAAATTCAGAGACAGTACTGGGGGCTTTTGCTGGTAACGATATTTAATATTTCTTATTGTATTATTAATTATATATTTATAATTATAGGTATATTACATGAACCCTTCAGAAATACCGCCAATCTCGTTAATGAATTGGAAAAACCTTGAACATTTAGAAGAAATGGAGAAAACTTGCTCATAGAATGAATTTAAAATTATAGAAAATACGTAAATATAAAGATAAGATTAAGTGTATGTGTAATTAGAATTTTTTGTGTGTAACACGAAATGTTAAATATAATACTTATATATACCACAATGGAAAAGGCGAGAGGTATTGTGATGGCCACAACATTTTTTTTTTCTGAATTCAATGATATACGTATATCATACCCTAATATTATAAGGTGACGCTTGGTACAAATATGTCATCATCGTTACTGAAGTTAGTGTACAAAGCAGATTGACACACCCAGCAATGGATAATATTTTATTAGTTACATTATTCACAATTTGTGGTGTACGTGTCAATTAATAAACAAATATGTCTCCCCTATACTGCAATTAAGAATATTATAGCCTTCATTAATTGACTTATATAATGTGCATAGCCCACTAAGGGATGAAAACGTCAACAGGGAGAAAGGGGATGTTTTCTTGAAAAATTTATTCGGTAGGGTTAGAATTGGAATCTGCGTTTACTTACAAGGCGTTGCTTGAAAGCTCCGCTATAAAAATGATAAACGCTGTAACCTGGGAGATACATTACGCCATTAATTGTAATTTATAAAACTGCGGTGTTTCCAACACCAACGGACCGATCCATTACTTACTCCGAAAAATCATTTTCACATAATTACAAGCATTACTTAAATCATTTCATTTGAATACAAAAATTGCTCTAATTTGTTACGGGATTTAGAATACTGAGAACAAGGGAAAAACAAGTGCGAAATCTATTGTATATATATTAGCTATTTATGAGATTAGTTGCGAATTGATGAGGTTTTTCGCAATAGACATTAAGATTGCCACACGAAGAAAATAAGATCAGGATGTCATGTGCGAGATACAATATTTTCTAACGAAATACATACAAGATTTTTTCTAATTCTGTTTAGATTCAATATTTACAATCAAAAACAATAAATTATCATATTAAAGGTTATGATCCAATTTTTCGCGTTTAGCAGGCTTTATAGATTCCATAGAATAATACGGAATAGCACAGAATAGAATAGCATAGGGAATAAAAATATAAACCACTGTACACGCACGGAACCATTTATACTTGCATAGAATGGAATATACTAGTACACAATAGAATAGGAAATAACCAAATTTTATCTTATTCTATTTCATTCCTGTTACTATTCCATTTGGCTTATTCGGTGAATTTTTTGTGATAATATTTCAATATGAAAAAATCTGTTCTGGCTATCACAATACCTCAGGGCCCGTATTCTTGAGAGTTCGCCAATTCTTTCGTATTCGTATTTGCGTTCGTTTTCATGTTAGTAGTCACAGTAGTCTGTGTTTCAAAAACAATATTGGATATGTCATTGTCAGTGTCAACTGTATTGCAGCATTTATTCACAACATTTACAAGTTAAAAAAATATTTATTAATCGTTAATAAATATATGACAAAAGTGAACTCTTAACTTGTAAGTGATCTGAATAAATGTGACAATACAATTGACACTGACACTGACATATATAATATTATTTTTGAAACACAGACTACTATCACTACTAACATGAAAACGAAAGCGAGTACGAATGTAATTACGAACGCTCAAGAATAAGGGCCGGGCCCTTTCTATTATGGGATATATTAATATTGTATTTAACACTTCTTGTACACACAAAAAATTCTAAATACATTAATATTTATATTTAGATATTTTCAATAATTTTAAATTCATTCTAAGAGCAAGTTTTCTCCTACTCTACTAAATATTCGAGGTTCTAATTCATTTGACAAGATTGGCGGTATTTCTGAAGGGTTCATGTAATATACCTATAATTTTAAATATATAATTAATACAAAAAGAAATATTAAATATCGTTCCCAGAAAAAGCCTTCTGTCCTATTTCTGAATTTTTGACTATGACATTAGTGACATTTATCTGTGAGACTTCCTACAACTTTATAGAGAATATAATTTATTAGTCACGTGACATATTGTCCGCCAATCAACATTTAGAACCTCCTTAGTTACATGTCTTTCACAGCGATGACAAAAAACAAAATAATTATCACCTTATTTATAATCATTACTAAGGAATTTGCTTTCTTTATTTATAACATTGATAGTTAATTTTGAGTATAAAAATAAATAATAACAATAATTCAAACTCCGAAATATTAAATAAAACTCATAAGTACCATGTTTTAATTCAATGTGAATATGTATATTAAAAGTTAGGTTAGCTGTACACACAATATGTTATGAAAATTCATTATATTCTCTCATTAAATATAAGCAAGTGATAGGGTTAATAATCGAAGATATTCCTCGTTAAACCGAAGCAACTCGGTTTCACTCGATGATAATCATATCACTTGTTATATTCCCTATGATTATATTTCTATATCTTTAAATCAGGTCCGTGAAGTTGGCAACCACCTAAAAGCACAACCGACCAAATTGGTGGGAATCGTTTGTGCTTCGTTAGTGCTTAATTGTGCCTTTAGAAAATATACAGCAACCCCAAGCGTTCATTAGTTATTAACAAATTAAAAGTGGTTGCCAACTTCACGCTTAGCAACCACCTTAGAAGCACAAACGACCAAATTAGTGTCAATCGTTTGTGCTTCGTTAGTGCTTCAAGGATATATATAAATAAAGTCAGCAACCCCAAGCGTTCATTAGTTATTAACAAAATAAAAGTGGTTGCCAACTTCACGGTCAGCAACCACCTTAGAAGCACAAACGACCAAATTAGTGTCAATCGTTTGTGCTTCGTTAGTGCTTCAAGGATATACATAAATAAAGTCAGCAACCCCAAGCATTCATTAGTTATTAAGAAAATAAAAGTGGTTGCCAACTTCACGGTCAGCAACCACCTTAGAAGCACAAACGACCAAATTAGTGTCAATCGTTTGTGCTTCGTTAGTGCTTCAAGGATATACATAAATAAAGTCAGCAACCCCAAGCGTTCATTAGTTATTAACAAAATAAAAGTGGTTGCCAACTTCACGGTCAGCAACCACCTTAGAAGCACAAACGACCAAATTAATGTCAATCGTTTGTGCTTCGTTAGTGCTTCAAGGATATATATAAATAAAGTCAGCAACCCCAAGCGTTCATTAGTTATTAACAAAATAAAAGTGGTTGCCAACATCACGGTCAGCAACCACCTTAGAAGCACATACGACCAAATTAGTGTCAATCGTTTGTGCTTCGTTAGTGCTTCTAGGATATACATAAATAAAGTCAGCAACCCCAAGCGTTCATTAGTTATTAACAAAATAAAAGTGGTTGCCAACTTCACGGTCAGCAACCACCTTAGAAGCACAAACGACCAAATTAGTGTCAATCGTTTGTGCTTCGTTAGTGCTTCAAGGATATACATAAATAAAGTCAGCAACCCCAAGCGTTCATTAGTTATTAACAAAATAAAAGTGGTTGCCAACTTCACGGTCAGCAACCACCTTAGAAGCACAAACGACCAAATTAGTGTCAATCGTTTGTGCTTCGTTAGTGCTTCAAGGATATACATAAATAAAGTCAGCAACCCCAAGCATTCATTAGTTATTAAGAAAATAAAAGTGGTTGCCAACTTCACGGTCAGCAACCACCTTAGAAGCACAAACGACCAAATTAGTGTCAATCGTTTGTGCTTCGTTAGTGCTTCAAGGATATACATAAATAAAGTCAGCAACCCCAAGCGTTCATTAGTTATTAACAAAATAAAAGTGGTTGCCAACTTCACGGTCAGCAACCACCTTAGAAGCACAAACGACCAAATTAGTGTCAATCGTTTGTGCTTCGTAGGTGCTTTAAGGATATACATAAATAAAGTCGGCAACCCCAAGCGTTTATTAGTTATTAACAAAATATAAGTGGTTGCCAACTTCACGGTCAGCAACCACCTTAGAAGCACAAACGGCCAAATTAGTGTCAATCGTTTGTGTTTCGTTAGTGCTTCAAGGATATACATAAATAAAGTCAGCAACCCCACGCGTTCATTACTTGTAAACAAAATAAAAATGGTTTACACCTTCATGTCCAATAACTACCCGTAAATCGCAAATGACAATATATTTTCTACTAACATAGTTTGTAGTATTTTCCAGGTTACTACAAATTTTTACTATCCGCTACTCTTGATAAGGGGGATATATTAGTATAGGCTAAAAATCGCACATCCAGATTTGTTTTAAGATCTCTATAATCCGATAATAATATTTTATGAAGATGTATGCAGACGTGTCATGCAGATATATGTGTGTGGCTGTATGAAACTTTACTTGAATTTACAGATGTCCGGATTTCGAAGGCCACCATTGGGATCTCCGAAACTATAAGAGATATGACTTCGGTTAATTGAGACATGTTGTGCGCCTTTATTGGCCATCTTAGATGAGCTTTTATTTTGCAAAAAATTCTCGTGGGTTACTAGATAATGGCGGAAAACTAAATTTGATCAATTTTTACCTCCCACTACCCTTGGTAAGGGAGGTATAAAGGGATCGTGCTAAAAATCGCATATCGAGATTTTGGTATATAACCACGTTTTAAGGTCTCTATAATCCGAATTTAACAGTTTCACGATGTTGTCTGTATGTATATGTATGTGTGTGTGTGTGTGTGTGTGTGTGTGTGTGTGTGTGTGTGTGTGTGTGTGGATCCTCTTTACGCTCTATATTATCGTTCATATATATATATATATATATATATATATATATATATATATATATATATATATATATATATATATATATATTACGGATAAATTTATAAAATTATCTATAATTTTAATCCCGGAGCCTACGCTTTAAATACAACTCCATGGTTCCACAGTTCAGATCTCAAATGTATTTAACTGACAGATATATGTCACTGTCATCAAACTAATCATTTCAAATAATAATAGTAACGTTTTAAAAAGAAAATAGTAAATGGAACAATAATTACATGAAAAGGAACTTACAGTTTCCAGCATAAGTAAATATGTAGGAATATAGGTCAGATAATAAAAATATATATCATCATGGCATATTACCCATTGCTGAGTGAGCCAATCTGCTTTGTACATAAATGTCGGTAATAATGATGACATATTTGTACCGTGCTGGCGTTTAATAGGCGTCACTTCACGCGAATCTGGGGAACCGAGTTCGATCCCGACCGACGCCAAATATTTTAGAATTTTAAATGGCACAAAATTGATCACTGTGGTGCACTCTCCACGCCAGCAATGAAAATAGGTAAGTATATAAATAAATAAAATAATTATATCATCACGGCATATTACCCATTGCTGGGTATGCCAATCTGCTTTGTACACAGATTTCGGTAACGATGATTACATATTTGTACCGTGCGGGCGTTTACCAGGTGTCACCTCACGAGCACTTTTTGCTAGCGTGGAGAGTGCATCACAGGGATAATTTTGGTGTCATTTAAAATTAGAAATATTTGGCGTCGATTGTAATCGAACCAGGTATTTAAATTTAATTTAATTTTGGATATTTACATGAATAATAATTAAATTAAACGATAGGTATTGTGTTGGTCACATCAAATTTTTTCATTTTGAAATTAATTCTACATTATCAGTAATAGAATAAAATGTTTCTAATAAAAAAGTTAAATATCTTTATTGTCTATCCATTGGCGGACGAAAATAATTTTTCTATTGCTACTTTGAAGATATAACACAAATTTACATTTTTTTTAAATTGTACTCATATTTTATTTTTACTTAAAAAAATTTTTTATTGTCTTTCGATTGGTACAAGGTTATTGTACATATTTCAAATTTGTTTTACCCTCAAAGCTTCAGTTTTTCGATATTTTTCATCAATTTTTTTTATTTTTTTGTCAAGACATTAGTTTTTGAAAATAGTATTTTATATTACTTAAAAAAACTTATTCCATACCTACCTTGCTGCATAATTTAATTTTAATTCTATATATCTGTTATAAAAAAATAGTATTGACAGATAATTACTAATAATTATAATGTTGGACATTAACTCACAATATAACCTCTTATTGCAAAATAAAAGTTGAGCTACGAATTATTAATTAAAATTCTGTAAAACTATGATTGAAGAAAAGTATAGTATCACACTCTCGCCGGACGGCTCGTAAGTAAATTCTTTTATTTGTACTTATAACTCTTACAATATAATAAACTATTTTGCGAGGTGTCTGTGGATGAGTTAGAAGGGATCCGTATAGGAGGAGATACAGGAGGATGGTTTGGCGAATGAGGAGTGCATGATTAAGAAAAATTATTATATGGTATATAAAGGAGAGTGAGTGTGGGATGTAAGGTAATGGGTGCTCTGGGTACGTTTGCACAAAACGTTAACGTATCAAGGGATGCTCGGTTAAGTGTATATAATGGAGTACTAGTGCCTGCTTTGATGTATGGAAGCGAATGCTGGGCATGGACGGGGAAGCATAAAAAGAGAGTGACTGCCGTAGAAATGAGGTATTTACGTGGTGTATGTGGGTATGTCAGACGGGATCGCGTGAGGAATAATTTGGTGTATGAAGAGTGTAGGGTTAGGAACAATGTGATTAAGAGAGTTGGTGTGAGTCAGTTGAGATGGTTTGGGCATGTGGAGAGAATGGCGAGTGAACGGCTTGTTAAGCGTATATATCTTGGTGAAGTTGAGGGTTTTCGATTGCGTGGCCGACCAGTGACCAGTGTGTAAGTGGATGGATGTGATTGGTAGAGTGATTAAAGAGAGAGAGTTTCCAAGTATGAAGAGAAGAAGAGCATGTATGAATCCGATTATGAATGTGGTCGAGGCGAAATAAGTCTACTTAGATAGGAATGTGTGACGAAGGATGATTGTTTCCTAACTATTTTTGTGATCCGGATGCGGTATTTCGCTACCGAAAATCGATCACTTTAATATGTATAAGAGAAATATTCTTTCTGGAAATAAAGTGATTAGTTCTCCATAATAGTATTTCATGAATTTAAATCATTTGGTTTTTCATTTTATTTTGCATAGAAGGGGCTCAAAAAGTCCCACGGAAAGATATATATGAATAAGTATACATAATTAAAATCGTTATTACTAGTAAGTATAAAAATATTTTCTAATTACTCAAAACTACGGAGCATTTTTCATTGAATTTGCGGGTCAAAGCTGTAAAGTTACCAACACTTCTTAGTATTATCGTAACTAAGTAATTTAATTGTTGCTATTATGATTGAGACATTTGCGACTGTAAGAATGAAACATAGATCGTAACTAGGCGTTGGGAATATTTTATTTAGTGTCAAATCAGTAATTTTAGCGACACAATAATAATACTCGTATTCGTACAAAAGTAGATAATTTGTGCACAAAATTGATTTCGTGCGGGACAAAATATGTGCTTAAATATTTATTGAGTGTATAGATTGCTGTTGATTTGAAAATAGTTTAATTAATTAAATTTAAGACAAAAATAAATGTGTGGGATTAAGTGAATCTCGGGTCTTGCGAACTTATTAAATATATTTATTTAAATCACAGCAAAATACAGATAATTATTTTTAGTAACCACTATAATAATTGAATTATTTTTTTTTTTGTAAAATTAGTCTCTATTTCCTTGGAATTATATTATATAAAAATTGTACTTTTGCGAAATTCATTTTTTTCTTTTTTAATATATAGTACCCAGTGGCCATGCGCCTGACATCAAAATTATTTCGAATTTTAAATGACACAAAAGAGACTCCTGTATTTTACTTTCCGCACCAGCAGTAAGTGCATGTGAGGTAACGTCTGGTAAACGCCGGCATGATACGCATATGTCATCATCATTACTGATTTCTGCGTTCAAAGCTAATTGACACACCCAGAAATAGGTAATATGTCGTGATGATATATTTTTTGTATATATTATTTTAAAAGGATATTCAAATTTTGACATATACAGATATGTCGAATAACAGCATGAAATTAGTTTTGTGCAAAAATTATCTACTTTTGCGCTAATACAAGTATTATTATTGTGTCGCCAAAATTACTGATTTGTCACTAAAGAAAATATTCTCAACACCTAGTTACGATCTATGTTTTTTTCTGTTACAGTCGCAAATGTCGCCATCATAATAGCAACAATTAAATTACTTAGTTACTTTAAAAATAATAAGTTTTGGTAATTTTACAGTTTTAACTCGCAAATACAATGAAAAATGCTCCGGAGAACGATTTGCAAGGGGTATGGGTCAACGCAAATATATGCATAGAACACGTGATCGTAAAAATTATATAAATCCTATATATTATTGAACTCTACTTGAGGTGTAGAGTTGAATGGTCATATGTAAAAATCGATTTTGCACTCAACAGTTTTTATCTAACATTAAATTTCAGCTCTTCCTTCATCCTACTTAAACCACGGTTAATGGTGTATCTGCCGAGCGTGAGAAGTTATATGTATATGTATATTAAGCGTCGTTGGGAGCCAACACGAAGCGAAGCGGAGATTTTGATGACTAGATCTTTTAAATGATGGCAAATATTTAACATTAAAATATATTTTTAGTTTAATAATAATAGTTTTATTGAATGCCCGAGGGCATACAACATAAATACAGTGTAAACATTATTAACAAAGACGATTTTTTTAATGTTTGATTGGTTTTACTGATAACAGGAATGCATTAACAGATATTTGTATTGAAACAATTTGGTGATTAATACCCTATCTATAGGAAATACATACAATGGTAAAATTTTAGTTTTAGAACAAAAGTTTAAATAATAAAGTTACTCATAATTTAAAATGGCAATTAATTGAAATAATACATTCCTGTTACGAAGTATTACCAAATTAAAAGTTTTTTTTCATATTGCTTATACAGATAGTCATGAGAAATGATGATATGAAACAGGCAGATAGAACTAAATAAATGTCACTTTAAGGCTTGAGTTAAATTAAAATTAATATATTCACAAATAAAGACCATTTCATTTTATTATGAGGTTCCATTATCTTTAATAATAATAAAATCAAAGTAAAAATTACATAAACACAGACCAACAGTTTATTATTTGTTATATTTCTCATGGCACTGTATATAAACAGCTTGAAAATAGAACTTTTAATTTACGTGTGATTAATGACAGGATTTCTAGCACATCAATAAATTTGGATTCATTGGATGCCACTTTTAATTTAGAACATTTTTTTGTAATTACACTTTTGATCTACAAATTGTAATAGGGAATCATCTATAGCCAAACGAAAATTTTACCATTGATTTCTTACACCGGGTGCTGGGTATTATTAGGGTCAGGTTATTATGTTAAATATCCTTTCTTATAGAAAATAAATCATATTAAAAAAATTAGAAGAAAAATTACACATTAAAAACTGCAAAATTATTTTTGTAAAATATCGTTGGGTTTATTAATAAAATATATATATATATATATATATATATATATATATATATATATATATATATATATATATATGAACGATAATATAGAGCGTAAAGAGGATCCACACACACACACACACACACACACACACACACACATACACACACACATACATATACATACAGACATCATCGTGAAACTGTTAAATTCGGATTATAGGGACCTTAAAACGTGGTTATATACCAAAATCTCGATATGCGATTTTTAGCACGATCCCTTTATACCTCCCTTACCAAGGGTAGTGGGAGGTAAAAATTGATCAAATTTAGTTTTCCGCCATTATCTAGTAACCCACGAGAATTTTTTGCAAAATAAAAGCTCATCTAAGATGGCCAATAAAGGCGCACAACATGTCTCAATTAACCGAAGTCATATCTCTTATAGTTTCGGAGATCCCAATGGTGGCCTTCGAAATCCGGACATCTGTAAATTCAAGTAAAGTTTCATACAGCCACACACATATATCTGCATGACACGTCTGCATACATCTTCATAAAATATTATTATCGGATTATAGAGATCTTAAAACAAATCTCGATGTGCGATTTTTAGCCTATACTAATATATCCCCCTTATCAAGAGTAGCGGATGGTAAAAATTTGTAGTAACCTGGAAAATACTACAAACTATGTTAGTAGAAAATATATTGTCATTTGCGATTTACGGGTAGTTATTGGACATGAAGGTGTAAACCATTTTTATTTTGTTTACAAGTAATGAACGCGTGGGGTTGCTGACTTTATTTATGTATATCCTTGAAGCACTAACGAAACACAAACGACTGACACTAATTTGCCCGTTTGTGCTTCTAAGGTGGTTGCTGACCGTGAAGTTGGCAACCACTTATATTTTGTTAATAACTAATGAACGCTTGGGGTTGCCGACTTTATTTATGTATATCCTTAAAGCACCTACGAAGCACAAACGATTGACACTAATTTGGTCGTTTGTGCTTCTAAGGTGGTTGCTGACCGTGAAGTTGGCAACCACTTTTATTTTCTTAATAACTAATGAATGCTTGGGGTTGCTGACTTTATTTATGTATATCCTTGAAGCACTAACGAAGCACAAACGGTTGACACTAATTTGGTCGTTTGTGCTTCTAAGGTGGTTGCTGACCGTGAAGTTGGCAACCACTTTTATTTTGTTAATAACTAATGAACGCGTGGGGTTGCTGACTTTATTTATGTATATCCTAGAAGCACTAACGAAGCACAAACGATTGACACTAATTTGGTCGTTTGTGCTTCTAAGGTGGTTGCTGACCGTGAAGTTGGCAACCACTTATATTTTGTTAATAACTAATGAACGCTTGGGGTTGCTGACTTTATTTATATATATCCTTGAAGCACTAACGAAGCACAAACGATTGACATTAATTTGGTCGTTTGTGCTTCTAAGGTGGTTGCTGACCGTGAAGTTGGCAACCACTTTTATTTTGTTAATAACTAATGAACGCTTGGGGTTGCTGACTTTATTTATGTATATCCTAGAAGCACTAACGAAGCACAAACGATTGACACTAATTTGGTCGTTTGTGCTTCTAAGGTGGTTGCTGACCGTGAAGTTGGCAACCACTTATATTTTGTTAATAACTAATGAACGCTTGGGGTTGCTGACTTTATTTATATATATCCTTGAAGCACTAACGAAGCACAAACGATTGACATTAATTTGGTCGTTTGTGCTTCTAAGGTGGTTGCTGACCGTGAAGTTGGCAACCACTTTTATTTTGTTAATAACTAATGAACGCTTGGGGTTGCTGACTTTATTTATGTATATCCTTGAAGCACTAACGAAGCACAAACGATTGACACTAATTTGGTCGTTTGTGCTTCTAAGGTGGTTGCTGACCGTGAAGTTGGCAACCACTTTTATTTTCTTAATAACTAATGAATGCTTGGGGTTGCTGACTTTATTTATGTATATCCTTGAAGCACTAACGAAGCACAAACGATTGACACTAATTTGGTCGTTTGTGCTTCTAAGGTGGTTGCTGACCGTGAAGTTGGCAACCACTTTTATATTGTTAATAACTAATGAACGCTTGGGGTTGCTGACTTTATTTATATATATCCTTGAAGCACTAACGAAGCACAAACGATTGACACTAATTTGGTCGTTTGTGCTTCTAAGGTGGTTGCTAAGCGTGAAGTTGGCAACCACTTTTAATTTGTTAATAACTAATGAACGCTTGGGGTTGCTGTATATTTTCTAAAGGCACAATTAAGCACTAACGAAGCACAAACGATTCCCACCAATTTGGTCGTTTGTGCTTTTAGGTGGTTGCCAACTTCACGGACCTCTTTAAATCTATAGAAGATATAATAAAGCATTTAAATGTATCGGATAGAGAATTTTGTTTTTTAATATTAATAATAACATACATTTTTAACAAATAATATTTCGAAGAATTTTGTTAAAATACTACTTCCGGTTGTCCAATTATTACCAGAACCAATTCCACTCTTACCATTACTGTTAGATTGAGGAATCCGTAGTTATACATAGGTCTTTAGCCTTATAGAATTTGAGAAATCGTACCTGTAACATCCTCACACACACACGCACACACACAGACACTCACACGCACACACAAACATTATTATAATATAATAATTGTGGTAAAACATCAAGAGAAATTGTAAAATAAAAATTAAAATATGTATATATTTACTTTTTTGTTATTAAAATTAATTTATTGCTTAAATATAATGCATTTTTATCATAAATAAATCTATAGTTACCTTGTAAGTAAGAAAAAGGATGCAGGCCAATTCTTTCGCTTGAATTTATAGGAGTATATTTTCTAGTTAATTGTTGTTAATTGCGGAACTTGAACCAACCAGTCACGATTTCAAAATCAGTAGTACTAAGTGTACTGTTATATTTAACTCGTACATGCATACAATGATTACTTGAACATTTGACGTTTGTATTGTTAAAAGAACTCTCTCTATATAAAAAATAACCTTGTATATTTGAACGAAAAGGACTTGAAATAGTGTGAAATTAATACAGTATGCAAATATTGTTGTGTACGTATATTACATATGTGTATCGAATTTTGGTATATAATATAATCGACCATGTGATATGCACTATAAACAATTAAAAGAAAATCAGGCATGATTTGAAACGAACCTTGATATTTTACTGCGTAAAGAGTATTCATAAAAACAGCATTCTATTTCATTTTTAAGTATGTCACTTTTTTGTAATTATAAATTATAAACAAGCTTTATTTTCTGTCATTTGTGTCATGATAGATAGTGAAAATGGTTGATCTGTCTGATAAAGACTATGGTGAGTGAAAGTGTTATTTTCGCGCCTGATATTTTAAATGCATTATTTGTTGCACAGTGAGAGGGACTTTTTTTTTAATTCACTAGCAAATAAAGAATTACTTATAGTTGTTGCTATGGAGTTAATAATGAAAGTTTAAAACGTCAAATTTGAACAATTGTATATTAAAAATTTCAAAATTTTCTAAATTCACGAAGTTAATTTGTCACTAGGAGTGTGGCATTTACTTGTCGAGGGAAATAAACCATATGGAATTGGAAAGTCACTAAATTTAGAATGAAAAATTATGATAGTTGACATCTATGTTATCATTCTGAAATGGGCCCCTATATCTGGTTGTCAAGGCCAACAAAGAGACATGACAGCTCGCCCCCTATTGTATTTAACATTTCCTGTATACCTACACTCTACACCAAAAATTATACTTACATCTATTCTTTCTATAATTATATTTTTAAATTTCAAATTCATTCTATCAAGAAATTTTGTCCTCTTTTAATTTTTCGAAATGTTTCCAATTCATTGTCGGAATTCACAGTATTTTTAAAGAGTGTATGTAATATTCCTATAATTTTAAAAATTTAACTATTAATACAATTGAAATAATATAATGTGTGTACTTCCCAGAAAAAATCTTCAGTAATGTCTCTGGATTTTTGACACTGACATTTATCAGTCAGTTACAAACATTTTCAATTGGTTTCCATGACATTATTCGGGCTTTAAGAATTATTACTACAGCCTATTATATACCTTATATTTCTTTATCTCTAAATATATAATAATAGTATATTACGTAATGAGAGATGTAAGAAGCAGATTACGTACGAGTAAAATGATTGACACACACGTCGAGTTTGTAATTTTACGAGTGAGTAATTGCTTTACATCTCGAATTATGTACTATACTTTTTCTACGACCACTCATTAATATTTCTAAATTGAAGCAAAATTCATGGACATAGTTATAAATTAATTATTTTTTTATTGCATTACTTACAAATTACATATAATATTATCAACTAATTTTGTTTATAATAATAATTATTACCTCAGTATAAGTATTTGTAATCACACAAAAAAGCAGCAGTTCGAAACGTCAAAAAGTTTGGTGGGTTTTATTTATAAAAATAAAACTGCGCAACGATGTTACCATGGTTACTGCTAAGCGTAGGGATATACGATGAAAAATAGTTCCCTACTGCAAATTTGATTGAAATGAAATATGTATTGTTGATATAATATAATATTAATATAATAACCCAAAAAAATATGTATTTATATGTATATGTCAGATAAATTTCATTCTATTATATTTAAATCTTAAATTTTATTTATCAAATTTTAATCATTTCTTACAGTTTGACAATCAGTCCTGCCAACTTAAATTTGCTGTTCATTACGTAACGGTGTTACGTAATGAAATTTCATTACGTAACACTATTCATAAGAACGAACTTACATTGTTAGTAGTCTGTTCAGTAATGATCCTCTTACAGTAGTGGTAGTAGAAAAAAATATTAAAATCGGATTGTAGGGACCTTAAAACGTGCTTAATCATATTTCAAAATATTGTATATATTGTAGGCACAAAGATATTTTTCTTTGGAAATTTAATTAATTTATAAATTAAAAATATGACAAACAACTTTGAAATGAACATTTTAAAAATATATAACGCAAGCTCAGCCCACATTCATCCATTGTAATCACATGATAAAAACCGAAACCTTTTCAGGCTTTTCAGTCTTCTAAAGGGAAGAATTCTTATTCACACCACGTTCATTTTTACATTAATTCTTGTGCAAATTCATTCAAAATACATTCCATAACGTGTTATCACCTTGAACCAGTAACCAAATTAAAAATTTTGTAATACATTTTCGTCTGAACAGGAAGTGAACGAACTCTGAGAAAGAGAGAGAACGGATGTGGGAGCGGGCTCTCGCAGCAGAGACAAAGACGGAGAGAGAGAGAGAGAGAGAGAGAGAACAATGGATGGTAACAATAGCGGTGAAATCAAATACAGATGTTGGCATACAAGGAGCCAAATTGGAGTGAAAGTGGTAAAAAAATTACTTAACCGTTACAACACTCAAAAAAATCCTGAAATTAAAAGATTGCGGATGTATGGATTCGCGGAAACTTTTAAATACATGAACTAAGAGATGTAATTTAATCATTTTTTATATTTTTAATTCTTTTCCGGGACCATATAGTCATTTAGCTTAGCTTTGTATAATAAATTAATAAATATTATTACAACGGCATAAGAGTAGATAACGGTAAAACAAAATTTACTATAGAATGACCGAATTACCGGTAATATACAAGTTTTTCTTCAAACGTCATAAAAGTAGCATCTTTTGTGACTTGATTCAGAAGGTAGAAATAAAATAAATATCCATAGAAAAATAGAAACTATACAGAATCAACGAATAAGATGTAACTTTTATGCAAATCATCATTTATGATATAAGATTGCTTTAATATTAATACAATAATATGTCTATTTTAAATATTTAGCCCCATTTTATTTGCGTTTTAAATTATCTCAACCAAAAATCTACATTTGAAAATTAATTCCAACCCTGAATAAAATTGATTTATAATTTATTAATAATTTTCATCCCTTACTTGACATTTTCAATATAATTACAAACTATTTTAATCACTTTTTCTCCTATTTATGCACTTTAATAATAAAACTGTGACATTACAATTTAATCCTTTTAACAAACTGTAGTGTTTATAGCTGTAATCAAATTTATAATTGAAATATCATCTATGGCTTATATTGCTCTGTTTAATAGTCAATATCTTTCGATTCACCTAAAGAAGACATAACTACCGCATTAATCCATAGCTATAAAATTTTACTTTACTGATGGATGCAATACATTTACAAATTGTATAATAATGTAGAGATATCTCGAGATATAACCAACTAATGGCTTTAATTTGCGAAAAAACTTTACCGGAAAGACATTGTCCAAATACAAACAAAAAAAATCTGATGTGGCCAGCACATTACCTTCCGCCAATTCGGTATATTATGTACAATTCCATATATAAATTTTCTTTCAAAAGATTATACATTTTCCAGTAAAATTATTTCATAAACTATATAAATTTCACTTGATACTGACATCTTCTTCTTTAGCTTTTCCCACTCGTTAGGGGTCGCTTGAATTTCTTTATCCATTCATTTTTTTTTTTTTTGGCTTGTCCTCATTCAAATCCATTTCTGTTAAGTCCTTCGCAATACAGCATTTCCATCTTATCTTTGGTCTTCCTCCGTTTCTTCTATTACTACTAAGCTGTTCATTCTCCTTTCAATATATTCTTCATCTCTATGTTCAGACTAATACTGACGTCTCTCTTGTTTCTTTCTAGAAACTCCTATCGCCAATCTTTCCAACATACATCTCAACATTCTGATCTCTCCGCCACATTCATTTTATTTTCATTGACACCGACATCTATTAATTATAATTTTTTTAATATAGTAGCTGTTTCCATGGTTATAGCATGACTAGCTGCTTTATAAAATTGAAATCCTTTATAATTCTTTAACTCTATATCCATTGAATATGAAGTATAAAATGAAATCAAATAGTATAGATAACAGAATATCCTTTAATAATTATAATAATATTATAAAAAAAAAGATAGTTAACAGCTTTTCTTCAAGAGAAACTGTTAACATCTTCAAATAAGGATATTTCCGGTTGACCAATTATAGCCTAAATCAAACCACCTCTTTTTTGGATGCAAACTTAAGGAATACGAAAAAAATATAATTTTTGGAAATATGGTATTGAAGTTATGCGATCCGAAAGGATCATCACACACACATACACACACACACATACACACATACATACACACATATACACACATACATACCTATATACATACATACATCATCGTAAAAAACATAAAATCATATTATTGGGACCCTAAAACGTGCTTACTTAAAGGTGATGGAAGGTAAAACTGGTTTCTTCTCAAATTTTTGATTGTTGAAAATGATTGAGGTGTTTCATAATTGTAAAATGTGTGTACTTAATCATTTGTTGGGTAGCATCGTTTAACATTACTGCCATATTCGTATTTTATTCATTAAAGAAAACATATTTTTTCAATTTTCAATAAAAAGTTCAAAATTCAAAAAAAACTAATTGAATATAGATACTCTTTAATGCGCAAACTTCAAATTTTGAAACCGCATGTTGATATCTGTTTTCGTTCTCGAGATATTTGCTCTCAAAATTTTGCCTAAAAATACTCATTTTTGGGCTATACCCCATATAAACTGGGTCGAAATGCGGGCTCATTGAAATCACCATTCGATTCCCCGGGAAAAATTACATAAGTATACCAATTTTTATAATTTTTTAACAATAGATACAATCACTACAACAAAATAACTGAAAATTGGTCCTTATGATTTTTGCAGAATTTGGCCATTTTCAGTTATTTTACTCTAGAAATTTTATTCGTTGTTCAAAAAATATGAAAATTGAGACACTTATGTAATTTTGCTCGTAGAATCGAATGGATATACTCCTAAGTCTGTATATTGACCCATTTTTGGGGTATAGCCCAAAAATGAGTATTTTTAAGTAAAAATTTGAGGGCAAATATCTCGAGAACGAAAAGAGATATCGACATGCGGTTTCAAAATTTGGAATCATGCAGAGTATCTATATCCATAAAAATAAGATTTTTTAAAATTTTGAACTTTTTATTGAAAATTGAAAAAATATGGTTTCTTTAAGAAATTAAACAAAATGAATAAAAATACGAGTATGACAGTAATGTTAATCGCTTCTACCCATACAAATGAATAAGTATAGACATTTACACCATAATCAATTAGGTTTTACTTCCTTGTACGTAAGTAAAGGAAGTATTGTAATCGCGAAAAATTTCGGTTTTCAGATTTCAGCGAAAATATCCATTTTGATCATCCCTGAATCCATTTTGACTAATTTCGTCGTGACGTCTGTACGTACGTACGTATCTCGCATAACTCAAAAACGGTAAGCCGTAGAAAGTTGAAATTTTGTATTTAGGACTCCTATAACATCTAGTTGTGCACCTCCCTTTTTGGTTATTACACAATTTCCAGAAGTGGCACTTTACATGAAGCCTATAATAGATTTTAATGAAAAACTGTTTTAAAATAATCCAAAACTTTTCAAATTTGGTATACAAGACTTTTATGTCAATCGAAATAACATAATAGATTTTGGTTAAAATAGGCTAACCGGAAGTGGTACATTACTTGAAGTTGTTAACAGTTTTTCTTGAATAAAATGATTTTATTTTGATTTTAGAAATAAATGCTTCAAATAAAAGTTTTAGAGAATTAATGTCTGCGTCTAGCACATCAAGTATTATTAAATTAGCGCTTTGTATAAGCGAGATATGTAAATTTAAAAATTATTTTTTTGTAATAAAGCTTGCTATGGATTAGGACAAAAAAATAAAATGTTCATGTCAAATTACGTTAAATACGTGCAATTTTATGATTCGTACAATAACAAATATTATATTTTTATTGTGAAATTAGTCATATTCATTGTTGTAATCAAATATTTCTTTGTTGTAATCAAATCTCTCTTTAAAAAGAACCGGGTTAGATTATGGTCGCTATATATCTTACTGTTTTGAAGTTAAAATTAATATTTTGTAATTTATTTATTAAAAAAATATGTATAGTTTAATAATCGGACAAGGAAGTCGTGTGGTGTCCACATCAGATTTTTTTTTTGAAAATTGAAGAATTATGATTTTTTAAAGAAATTAAACCAAATGAGTAAAAAAACGAATATGGCAGTAATGTTAATCGATTCTACGCATACGAGGTGTGTTGCAGAAACTCCCCACAGACGTAGATGAAACCGTCATAAGACAGAAAAAGTTACAAGAAGTAGCAATTAAAGAGGATAAGGCGAGAAAAGTTTGTTGTGTGGTGAACAATAGTTATTACTTGATTGAAAATAAAATACGTGTTAAAATAAATTCTGCGAATTACCGAGAGTTTTACTTATTTTAAATTCTGGGATGTAAAATTAAGTATTGCATATTTGATCATTTTCCTATACAAAAGGTTGAAACGTTCGCCTTTTTCATTATACTATAGTTTCTTTTCTGTTGCATATGCATGTAATAGGTTTTGTAAATCAAATTTCTCTTCTTAGAAAGATAGATTATATTTACAAGGCAGATGGCATCTTATCTCGCTGAAGAATGAATATTTAATACTAAACTTATTCTAAGAGAAAACTTAAAAGTTCCGATAACAAAATTGTGTCAGCTGTTTCAGTTGTTGGTTTAAATAAATCAATGTTGTTCTTGAATAATTCCGAAGTATATTATATTTTAGTGTTTACTATATCGGCTATTCTTGCCGCATAAAAATGGAAGAAAAATATTTTCGCTGGACATTTTTTATTAAATGTTGAGTTTATTTGACCAATACGACCGGTGGTTAGTTTTTCTTTCATATATAGACGCTGAACTCATCTTTTCATGATATTTTATACCTTATAAAAATATTTGTGAAGAGATATTGCTATTTATATGAATTATATTTTTCAAACTGAAATCATTTAACTTTTTAGCTGATTACATTTTTGGGTTCATACTTTTTTCATTACTAGGGTAATAAGTTTACATTCAAGGTGTTTTATAGAAAATTCAATTTGTAAAGTAATTTCAAACTAAGTTTAGTTTTCTTTTTGTCATTACTGGGCATTAATGTTGTTCCACAACTACAATACTAAGTTGAAGAACTATCATCCAATCAATAATATTTTCAATTAGGTGTTAACAATTACTCGAAAGTTCAGTCAAACAGCATTTATTCTTACTACCAAGGTTTCGGTGCACTCTTGCACCTTCTTCAGAGTCTACAACAATTATACAACAAAAATGTGTACATACAAAATAACATGGACATTATCACACTTACAGTAAGATCTTATAAATTGTTACAATTCATGTACCAATACGTTCGCACGAAACGTTCAGTTAATTTATTAAACGTCGTACAAAAAATTCAAAGAGCATACACACATCCATTTGCTCTAAAAACGACAACCGGATAATACGGCAAATAGCCGGAAATATCCTGTGTAAGGGTACTGGTGACATTGATACGGACTTCTATTAGTCGTCTGTACACCAATAATAATGTAGCAAGTTGTAGGAATTTAAATAAAATATAAGGAAATTAATTAAACTCAGTTTGGTCTCACATTTGCTTTTTCCTTTTTGAACTTTTCCAATACACCAAAATATACGCTGTTAAGTTCTTGAATATCAGTTCTTGCATCGATGTTATTGCAATCATCCCTGCAAGAACTGATATTCAAGGACTTAACAGTGTATATTTTGGTGTTTTGGAAAAGTTCAAAAAGGAAAAAGCAAATTTCAGGCCAAAATGAGTTTCATTAATTTTCTTACATTTTATTTAAATTCCTACAACATTATTATTGTTGTACAGACGACCAATAGGAGTCCGTATCAATGATGTCACTAGAATCCTTACACAGGATATTTTCGACTATTTTCCGTATTATTTGATTGTCGTTTTTTAGAGCATATGGAGGTGTATATGCTCTTGGAATTTTTTGTATGATGTTTAATAAATTAACTGAATGTTTTGTACGAATGTATTTTGTGTATATGAATTGTAACAATCTGTAAGATCTTACTGTAAGTGTGATAATGTCCATGTTATTTTGTATGTATTACATTTTTGTTGTATAATTTTTGTAGACCCTGAATAAGGTGCAAGGGTGCACCGAAACGTTGGTACAGTAAGAATGCTGTTTGACTGAACCTTCGTGTAATTGTTAACCCCTAATCTATATCATTGTCGAGAAATTACTCACAATATTTTCAATAGTAAATATCGTTTCAAGTTATTGAATGCATGTAAAAACAAAAAGAATTATTTCCTTTTAATCCCAAGGCCATGTTCCTTTGGGCTGTGATTGTGATTTTATGAATCCTGATTAGTTTAATCGTGATTCTTTGATTCATGATTTTAAAATTACATCAAGCAAACTACTTCAATAATATGCACCACCTTCCGACATATGTAGATGAATGCAAATTAACTTATTTTATTTTATAAATAATCTGCTGTCACGTGTTACAGTCAGAATTAAAAATGGATCATATACAAGTTTAAAAATGTTCTTGGTAAGGAATATGAAATATGTTTACTTAAAAAAAAAATCTTTTCTGTAATATATTTTCTTTGTTTTAAAAAGTTTGGTGGATCATTACATACTTTTGTAGGAAAGGCATATTTCCTTTGATGCACATTGATAAATTTCTCCGTTCGAAAACATATTGTTGTCAGTCATTTTTGAATTTCGTCTGATATGAATCCGTGTGACACTCAAAAAGGATGATTCAGAAGTGAAAGGGGGAGGTTGTTCAGCAATCACAAAAAACATACTTCTTAATCATGATCACTTTTATCATCACATTCCGAAGGAACACGGCTTAAGTTATACTATTGTATTCCGATTCATAGACATATTTAAAACACAAAATTCATAGAATACTACCTGACTGCGAAATCGTATTTATAAAAAAAAGACGTAGCAAAATACTCAAACACGCAATCCTGTTTTACCTCTCGCTAAGAGAGGTATTGGATTCATGCTAAAAATCGCATATCCAGATTTTATTGAATATGCACGATTTAAGGTCCATAGAATCCGATTTTAACATTTTTATAATGATGTCTGTGTGTGTGTGTGTGGATGTGTGTGTGTGTGTGTGTATGGATGTGTGAGTGTGTGTGTGTGAGGTTGTTGGAGACACGATTTCTCAAATTCTATAAGACTAAAGACCTGTATAACTACGGATTCCTCAATCTAACAGTAATGGGAAGAGTTGAATAGGTTCTGGTAACAATTGGACAACCGGAAGTGGTAGTTTCTAAAAATAAAATTTCTAAATATTAATTTTTGAAAATTTGTTACTACAAATAATATTAAAGATAATTAAATTCTCAATCTGACACATTTAATTTTTTTTATTATATCTCGTATAGGTTTGGAGATACAGTATATAATAATATAGAATAATCTGTTGTAATAAATCTCGTTGCCAGATAAAACAATTGCGATATTAAATTTTTTGTAATTGACAAATAAATGCAAAATGTCAGTGTCAGTTCTGGGAGGTATGAGTACATTTAATATATATTATTGTATTATTAATTAAATATTTATTTAAATTGCAGGTATGTCAATATTACATATATCCTTAAGAAATACCGCTAATACCGTCAATGAATTTGAAGTATTTTGAACATATTAGAATAGTAGGATAAAATTTCTCATAGAACGAAAGAAAAGAAACAATTTCAATTATTTGTGTGTACAAGAAATGTTAAATTCGTTACTTATAGGGCGCGGGCAGCCATGTGACTTTGTTGGCCTTGGCAAGCAGATATGAGGATCCGTGTCAGAATGACGGCTAGTAGTTATTTACATAGATATCACAATTGTCATATGTCATAATTTTTCATTCAAAATTTCATAATATTCTGTTTATTTGTCATCCATTAGTATGGAATATACTTGTCGAGGATAATAATCCACATGGATTTGGAAAATCATAATGTTTCGAATGAAAACTTATGATACTTGACATCTATGTATATTACCAACTGTCATTCTGACACGGGCCCCCATATCTGCGTGCCAACAAAGTCACATGGCTGCCCGCGCCCTATAAGTAACGAATTTAACATTTCTTGTACACACAAATAATTTAAATTGTTTCTTTTCTTTCGTTCTATGAGAAATTTTATCCTACTATTCTAATATGTTCAAAATACTTCAAATTCATTGACGGTCGCGCTCTATGCAAGATAAAATGAAAACGGCGAGAGGTATTGTGCTGGCCACAACAGATTTTTTTTAAATTAAAATCCCGATGAGGGGTGATTTAGTACTTGAAATGTACAGGTCTTGTCCAAAATAATACCCAAATGCGGGACTTTTGTTAAACAACTTATAGTTTGGTTCATGAATGATGACTATTCAAGGTCACTAGTTCGAAGAAAGAATACACAGCACTTTATACAGCAGTACCTTGGTGACACTTCATATTCAAAAGAGAAAGATTATTTAACGTATGTCTATGTAATTTGTTGTGTTCCAGATATATGTAAATGGTGACATTACTTTCTAACACACTACTACACTGCCCTCTGTGTTAATGTTTACCCAGTGACGTTGGCGTTTAAATTGAATTATTATTCCATGGTTTATGTCAAGTTCATGTTTTTATGTCTTGCAAAAACATCGGTGAAGAATATAAATCTTTGAGAGAAGCATTATTTAAAAACATAATTTTCAAATAAATTACACTAATTTTTACAGTTAAAATGTATCCATAAATATTTCATGTTCCACGCGTATGCAAACGAAATGCAGTGAAGTTATCTGCAAGTAATAGTAGACCAGACGGCTTATAAATGACCTTGAATAGTCACCTTCGTAAACTAAACTATATCTTGTATATAATTCTCAATATAACAATAACCTAATGCACAAAAATCTGCCAGTTTTCCAAGCGTGAGTTTTATGTTTTAGGTCAAGTAGTTAATATTGAGGTATATTTGTACAAATGCGTAATACTAGTTTCATCGGGATTTTTTTTTAATAATTCCATGTTTGGATTGTTGTGTAAAAAATGAAAAAATGTTTATCAGTTATAAATTCCAGGACCAGTTGTTATGTAATTCGTTGAAAGTTTTGTATTTACTAGCAATTAACTAATTTAGTTTTTGTATTACACTTCCTGAAATATCCTAATTAGTATATAATCAAATCAATACAATTACCAATTAAATAAAATACAACTTTTGGGCCCAAACCACATATTCGTTAATTATAAAGCTACAGGTTGCTTCCTAATTTTCACTGTATTAATAGTTTACATATTATTTGGACCACAAATTAACCCAACATTGAAAACCAAAACTATTTACTAAATTATTTACATGTAGAATTGTACAATAACATGTGCACAACATGAGATACAAAACATACGTAAATTTAAAAATATGCTAATGTATCATAAATAGGTAAAGCAATGAAAGCAAAATTATAATTATAATTTTGAGTTTGTTCACCTGTCCAAAAATTCCGCTTACGTCAGGCACTCAATGCGGTAGAATTCAAAAAATAGAGATAAAGTTTAACGCACCCAAAACATTCAATATCGTCATACACAAAGGAAAAAATGTTACGGAGACAAAAATAAAAATCTGATGAGACCAACACAATACCTCCCGCCAATTACCTATGGAGTATAATTTTTATATTACTTTATAAATTTATCCATAGAATATACAGAAAAAGTATTAAATCAAACCTGTAGAAAATGGAATAATCTTTAATTTTTATAATAACAAATTGCGAAAAAATACATTTAAAGGTATTTTTGGAAGACAAACTATCTTGAGCTTCAAGAAAACTGCCATTTCCGGTTATCCGATTGTCACCAAAATCTAATGACTTCTTTCCATATTAGAATAAAGTAGAAATAAATGGTTTCAAAACTTTCTGATTTATAGTATTTGAGTTAGAGCGTAAACAGGATCCACACACACACACATACACACATACACACAGACATCATCGTGAAAATGTTAAAAATGGATTCTAGGGACCTTAAAACGTTGTCATTTACCAAAATCTCGATATGCAATTTTTAGCACGATCCTTATACCTCCCTTATCAGGGGTAGCGAGAGGTAAAAATCCTAGGAAATATAAAAAACATTTTAATTTTTTACGCACAACTGCATTAAAATTGTTTGTTTACATCTTAGTTACCATGGCGAAAACTACGTAGGTAATGGTAGGTAATGGTGGATTTATACAGCGTAAGCCGTAACTTAACGTACCGTGCCGTATCGTATTGCGATGTATCGTAACGCGTGATTTTTCTAAGCTATTTTATATAGAACTTTTACGGTACATTTTCGTAAAAAGTATGGTCATGCTCTTTCGATACAAGTGTACGTCAGATTTATAATTAACAGGTTATTTTATTCGTAATACAGGAATTATTTCCATAATTTCCATTAATATAGTAATCTAAACTTTGAAACTTGACACATGTCACTCATGTCGGTCACAATCATACAAAAGAGACTATTCGTAATGCAGTATTTTTATATTTATTTCCATTTAATACATTAGTTAATCTTTGACACATATTAGCCACACAAAAACAGACTATAGTTACTTATAGTTGTTGCTATGGAGTTAATAATGACAATTTAAATCGTCAAAATTGAATAAAAAAAAATCTGTTGTGGCAAGCACAATACTTCTCGCTACTTCCTTTTTTGGTTACATAAGTATAGGGCGCGAACAGTCATGTTATATTGTTGGCCTTGACAAGCAGATGTGGAGGCCCGTTTCAGAATAATAATTAGTAATTATGTACATAGATGTCAAATGTCAGAATTTTTCATTAAAAAATCCAAAATTTTCTAAATTCACGTAGTTAATTTGCCACCAGGAGTGTGGAATTTACTTATTGAGGAAAATAAACAACATGGAATTGGAAAATCACTAAATTTAGAATGAGAAATTATGATATTTGACATCTATATACATAATTACTAATTATCATTCTGGCATGGGCCCCCATATCTGCTTGTCAAGGCCAACAAAGTCACATGACTGCTCGTGCCCTATTGTATTTAACATTTCTTGTAAACCTACACTCTACACCAAAAATTCTACTTATATCTATTCCACATATTTAGATTTTTAAATTTAAACTCATTCTATGAAAAAATTTTGTCCTACTCTTCCCATTATTCGAGATGTTTTCAATTCATTGTCGGGAGTAACAGTATTTCTGAAGGGTATATGTAATATACCTATAATATGTGTATTAAATATTTAACTATTAGTACATTAAGAAATAATATAATGTATGTACTTCCCAGAAAAAGTCTTCAGTAATGTCCCCGGATTTCTGACACTGACATTTATCTGTCAGTTACAAACAATTTAAATTTTCAACTATTTTCCATGGCATTCTTTCGGCTGTAAAATATTTAAATGTATCAGATAGAGAATGTCCGATTAGGAAATACGTAGTTAAACAAATATAAAGTCTTATAGTTTTTGAGTAATCGTCCATCCAACATCCCACATACACACACACACATCCACACACACACACACACACACACACACACACACACATACATCCACACACACACACACACACACACACACACACACACACACAAACACACACACACACACACACACACAGACATCATCGTAAATATATTAAAATCGGATTGTAGGGACCTTAAATCGTGCTTATTCAATAAAATCTGGATATGCGATTTTTAGCATGAATCCAATACCTCTCTTAGCGAAAGGTAAAAATGTATAGTTGGAGGAAGAAATATTTGGAACACATTATAGATTCTGCCAATTGGTCGTTATAAAGTTTTATGGACTTTGCGGTAATGGTAGTCGGAGTCAGGTTTCTGTCCTGGGCCGTACCCGAAATTTGCATTCAAGATGTACTTTTAAATCTGTATTAAAATAATAATTCGTTTTAAGTGTATTTCATCTAACGTCAATTTGTAAAGTAAAAAGAGATTAAAATATTATACGAAGTTTCCTAATTATGTACTTTTAAATCTGTATTCAAATAACAATGCGTTTAATATACACTTTTTCTAACATCATTATTAAATACGGCCCATTTCTTACCCTAAAATTGATGCCTTCAAGTTCGAATAATTTATGAGTCCTGACTACAAACAAACCCAACCGTCCATAAAAGATTGTAAACCCTGCATAAGTCAGTTCCAAATATTTCTTCCTCCAACTATAATTAAAGTGTTAAATAATTCATAAATAAGGTAACTTGTAGTGTACGCAAAAAATAACAATTATTCATACAAATTATAAGTACAAATAAACCCTTTCATAATTAATAAATCAAAGTAATTTATCGAGAAAATATATAAATATTGTCATTCCATTAGTCGACTTCAATTACCTATATTACGGAAACAGTATTTCTGAATTTTACTACAAGTTATATTTACAATATTACAATTATACCCACTCTTAATGCACTTATAATAATGAGTAATAACAAAACTTTCAAAAAGTCAATGTACCGTATATAAAATAGTACAAATAAATTAATTTATTTAAATTTATTACAATACAATCAAACCTGTTCATACAACTATTCAGATATTGTTAGAAATTTCTAAAAAACTAATGCTAAATTCCACTTTCACACACATATGAATACGAGTGAACACCGAAATCGAACATCACTTTCATTTTTTTTATAGCAAAATACATTTAAAAATTCGTCGAACGACATGCGAATCATGAAAAATACATGCGTTTCAGTTTAATTTTGCGCGTTTAACACACACACGTCACATGTCAAGAAATCAAATTATTCAATTTTTATTATTCGATGACTCATAATTTTTCCAGCGAGGAGAAAATTTTACGCGCAGTTTTGGTTTAAATCGCAAATTTGTAATGGGATGCATAGTTTGAATTAAAAGTCAACAACATATGACATTTTCGGACGTGGTTCGTTTGCAAATTATAATAGAAAAATTTAATTTAAATGTAGATTTTTATATTTTAGTCGTAATCATGTTCCTGGAAACTTCACATATAAAATTTAACAAAAGAAATTATTAATATTATTTATTATTGTTTTCACAGCAGTCGCCGGAATTTAATTACTAATAAATTTATTAATTTATAGATGATAAATTATATTAATAATAAATTTCTCACATTTATCATTAATACATTATTAACATACCTATGTAGACTTTTATAAATATTCCATATAATAATATGTACGCCGATAACTATGTAAGTATATAATAACGAACCCTAGACAATATTTCACAATATTTCCTTCGTATTTTTGATTACACATAAAAAAAAACTGTTGTGCAAATTTACTCCTACTCTTCTAAATATTCGAGATTCTTCTAATTCATTGACGGGATTAGCGGGATTTCTGAAGGGTTAATGTAATATACCCATAATTTTAAATATATAATTAATAATACAATAAGAAGTATTAAATATCGTTCCCAGAAAAAGCCTTCAGTACTATCTCAGGCCAGCACAATACCTTCCGTCAATCCTTTGTATTATATACAACTTCCACACATAAATTATCTTGTAAAAGATTCTAAATTTCCAGTAAAATTATTTCATAAACAAACTATGCAAATGTCACTTGACACGGACATCTTCTTATTCTTCTTTACCTCTTCTCATTCGTTAGGGGTCGTTATTTTTTATTTTCTACTTCCATTCATTTCTGTTTTGCGAGTCATCCTCATTCGGTTGCCTTTTTCTGCAGCCTTCCGCAATACAGTCCTTGCATCTTATCTTTGGTCTTCCTCTGTTTCTTTCACCTTCTACTAAGCTATTCACTTTTCTTCAAACATATTTTTTCTACAGTCTACATAGAAAGTAGCTATTTTCGCTCTCTTTTGTCAACGCAAAATGTCACTTTGCCGCTCTAGCGCGACAAAGTAGAAAAAACGCTCGCTATCCAAATTTCGAACTATACAATGTTGAGAAATGTCTACATTCTTAATGGAAACGTTTAGTCAGGAACTAATGGCACTGTAGTGGCACATTTACCACCTTTACAAATCAATCTGACATATAACTGCTCTGTCGGTATATTACATAACCAAAAAAAATACTGTACTGTTGTGAAAATAAAATAGGGCATTCATTTACAAAAACGAAAGTATAAAATGTTTAGATTAAATTGAAGCAATAGGTCAAGAAGAATGGGAAATAACAATAAATTAAAATTAAATATAAAAGACGTTTTTTCTTTATATTAATCCTTATTAATTGAGTAGTAGTGTAAGTACAAAGTGTACATTTTATTATTTTTTGTTATGGTGGCGACTGTAGAAAAAATCTTGTGTGTTTCGAGCGCAAATGGACATTGTCGATTTCAAGAACAACCTCTCAATCGACAATGTCCTATTTTGCGCTCTTAATACACAAATAGCTATTTCATCTCTCCTCATGACATGTTTAAATCAATGCAATCGTCTCTCTTGTTTTCTAGAAACTTTTAATACTTGAGTTATTTCCCTTATTCTTTCATTGCTTACCGTATCTTTCCGTGTCTAATCTATAATATTTACAATAACATTGGATGTGTAAATAATATTTAACAGTGTTTTTTCAAGAAAAACTGTTAAAATCTTTAAATGACGGTATTTCCGGTTCCGGTTAACGAGTTATAACCAAAATCTAATCAAGTCTGCATATGAATGTAAAGAAGAGGAATACGTAAGAATTGTAATTTTTGGAATTCTAGTATTGAAGATATCGCGGCCGAAACCGCGATCACACACACACGAACCCACACACACATACGCACACATACAGACATCATCGTAAAAATAGTAAAATCGTATTGTAGAGACCCTAAATGTGCTTTTTCATTGAAAACTCACCACTGAATTTTTTGACCAAAAACAATACCTTCCTTACCTAGAGATGACAAGATAAAAACACTAACATCAGATTTTCATGATGATTATATTTCAATAAAAGATAAAAAAATATCATTTAGGTAATTTTTTACTATTTATGGAAATAAAAAGTATTGTAATGTATCTAATAAATTATATAAAAGGTCATATACTCAATTATGTATAGGTAAAATATTTTGGCTCAAGTATCAGATTATTAATACAATCCTGGTGCATTCATTCTTTATCTGTGCCAAAAGCTTTACGTAATGTTTGTAAACAAAACAGAAGCAAAAAAAATTGTTATGCGTCCAAAAATATTCTACAAAAATTTCATTATTGTTTACTCATTCTAAAAGAATGTACAGTAATAACATATTACATCGGAGGTGGGATATGTTTCATTACAGCCGAGGGCTTATGTATAATATTACAGACAGGCAAAGCACGAGGCTGTTATGAAACTCCCACCGAGGTATGTATACTATTTTATACACAATCATCCTCTTTTTAAATCAATAATTTTCTAAATAAATCTCTGACCTTCAATTTTATTCATATTTTTGACAACTCTTTTAAAATTTGTTTAGCCTATTTATTATAGGGATCTATGATAATGTTACTAGGCAACACCTACATAAACATTTCCAACTCGTCGGGTGGAAGTGAAGTCGGGTATTTCCCACCCAAGAGATTGTCATCCTTGATTCATAGTCGTACAAATAACGATATTTTCTGTCAGTATCTTATTTTTCACATACTTGGTTTTACATTTGCTAATAAACTTACCCGTTGACTTAGTTATGAATTTTAAATGCTTTTACTGTAACATATATTTTTATAATAATAAAATAACAAAGCAGATTGTCACACCCAGCAATAGTTAATATGCCTCGATGCTTTTTACCTTCCGTCACCTTTAGGTAAGGAAGGTAGTGTCTTTGGGAAAAAAATCAATGATGAGTTTTTAGTGAATAAGCATGTTTTAGGGTCCCTATAATACGATTTTACCATTTTTACGATGATGTCTGTATGTATATATGTTTGTGTGTGTGTGTGTGTGTGTGTGTGTTTGTGTGTGTGTGTTTGTGTGTGTATGTGTGTCTGTGTGACGAAAGTTTCGGATCGCATAACTTCGATACCACGATTCCAAAAATTATAACTTTTTCGTATAAGTTTACATCCAGAAGAACAAGCGATTAGGTTATGGTTATAATTGGTAAACCGGAAGTAGCCTCATTTGAAGATTTAACAGTTAAATATGATTTATTAACATATAACGTTATTATAACATAAAGAATATATTATTCTCTATACGATTTCATTGCATTTTATACTTCATATTCAATAGATATAGAGTTAAAGAATTTTAAAGAAATTAAATTTTATAAATCAGCCAGCTATGCTAAACATGGAAACTACTAATATATCAATATAATTCAAATTGACAGATGTCAGTGTAAATAAAAAGTAAATTAATGTGGCAGAGATGAGGATGTTGAAGTAAATGTTGGGGAAGACACGGAAAGATAGGTAAGGAAATAACTCGTGTTACAAGTTTCTAGAAAGATACAAGCGAGATGATTACATTGGTTTGAAAATGTCATGAGGAGAAATGAAGAATATATATTGGATGAAGAATGAATAGCTTAAGGTTGAAGAAACAGAGGAAAACCAAAGATAAGATGGAAGGACTGTATTGGGGAAGACTTGAGAGAAAAGGAACTGAATGAGAACGACATGTAAAACAGAAATGAGTGGAAGAAGAAAATGAAAAATAGCGACCCCTAACGAATGGGGAAAGCTAAAGAAATACAAATACAATTTGCATAGTTTGTTTATGAAATAATTTTGTAAGAAAATTTATGTATTGACGGAAGGTATTGTGCTGGCGACAACAGATTTTTTTTACTTGTTTTTTAAATAACAGTAGTATCCTATGTACCCTCATAAGAACTAAATAAATGACACTGCTAATTTGACAGAATAGGCGGAGCTAAAATCTTAATTCGTACAAATCGTGTTTAAAAAAAAATACTGTACCTATATTTAGAAATTTGGATGATAATCCATTAAATACATTTCAGAGATTCGCAGTCGAATGTAAATTTAAATACATAAATAACAACAATAATAAATTAAAAATTAAATTTTCAACTTTTTTTTTAATATTTCTGAAAAAATGCCCCAACATGTTCCATTATTATTTTGATAATCTTCCTGCTTCCTTACTTGATCTACGTAAGGCAAGTGTTAGTTTACCCGCGTTTACGTTCTGCGTTAGTTCCCTCCAGGGATCTGGTTAGTATTTCCGGGGGAACAAATCACCCGGATTCTATTTCCCGGCCCTCCCACTAGCTGCGTGATGAGTGGCAGAAGAGTTCGATTCCGAGGCGAGATATTTAAGGAATGTTCATTAGTTCCACTGGGATTATTATATGAGGCACTGATCTCAACAAAAATAATTATAGTAAAGTAAAAAAATGGTCAAAAAATGTAACCGACTAATATATTTTTCAATATATTTCCTCTTGAATGTACAAGTATACAACAATGCATCGTCGCATTAGTTTTAAATTTCGCGAAGGGCCAACATAAAATGATAAAACTCTCCTCATTTACGAATACAAAGACTTAAAATTATAACAACCATAATTCAAAATAGAAACAATATCTCTTGTTTCATGAATGCTATACACAGTTAGACTTCTTTATTATGAATATATATTTTATTTGATTTTCATCGCACAGAATATTATAGTGGACTTTCAGCGAACATAAAATCAAATATCCTTTTTACCTCCCGCTTCCCCTGGTAAGGGAGGTATAGAGATCGTGCTAAAAATCGCATATCGAGATTAAATGACCACGTTCAAAGGTCCCTAGAATCCATTTTTAACATTTTCACGATGATGTCTGTGTATTGTGTGTGTGTGGGTGTGGATCCTCTTTACGCTCTAACTCAAATACTATCATTCAGAATGTTTTGAAACCATGTATTTCTACCTTATTCTAATATGAAAAAAATCTGTTGTGGCCAGCACAATACCTTCCGTCATTCTCGTGTATAATGTATAAATTCCATAATTTTTCTTACAAAAGATTCTAAATTTCCAGTAAAATTATTTCATAAACAAACTATTCAAATTTCACTTGACACTGGCATCTTCTTCTTTAGCTTTTCCCATTCGTTAGGGGTCGCTATTTTTGCATGTCGTTCTCATTCAGTTCGTTTTCTCTCAAATCTTCCGCAATACAGTCCTTCCATCTTGTCTTTGGTCTTCCTCTGTTTCTTTAACATCCTATTACTAAACTATTCATTCTTGTTCCAATATAATTCTTCATTTCTCCTCATGACATGTTCAAACCAATGTAATCGTCTTTCTTGTATCTTTCTAAAAACTTGTAACACTAGAGTTATTTTCTTACCGTATCTTTCCGTGTATTCCCCAATATGTACTTCAACATGCTCATATCTGCCACATTAATTTACTTTTTATTGATACTGACATCTGTCAATTTGAATTATATGAATATATTACTAGTTCCCAAGTTTGGCATAGCTGGCTGAATTATAAAATTTAATTTCTTTAAAATTCTTCAACTCTATATCTATTGAATATGAAGTATAAATTGTAATCAAATCGTATAGACAATAATATATTCCTTACGTTATAATAACGTTAAATGTCAATAAATCAAATTTAACTGTTAAATCTTCAAATGAGACTACTTCCGGTTGACCAATTATAACCAAAATCTAATCAGTTGTTCTTCTGGATGTAAACTTGAGGAATACGAAAAAATTATAATTTTTGGAATCGTGGTATTGAAGTTATTGGATCCGGAAATTTTGTTACACACACACAGACACACGGACACACAGACACACAGACACACATACATACAGACATCATCGTAAAAATGGTAAAATCGTATTATATGGACCCTAAAACGTGCTTATTCAGTAAAAACTCATCATTGAATTTTTTGACCAAAGACAATACCTTCCTTACCTAAAGGTGACGGAAGGTAAAAAGCCATTAGATTTTGGTGGGAATCGAATAACCGGAAATTGCAGTATACTTGAAGCTCAAGATATATTTTTTTCCAAAAAATACCTTTACATGTATTTTTTCGCAATTTGTTATTATAAAAATTAAAGATTATTCCATTTTCTACAGGTTTGCTTTAATATTTTTTCTGTATATTATATGTTTTGTTGAGTCGAGAAGGATCAGTTGGAAATTTCGTTGAGTATAGAGTAAGGCCTTGGTGATCCAGATTATATTCTTTATTTATTTCAGAACATCGGACGTTTCGAACCAAAGTGGTTCATCTTCAGCATTAATAAAATTTGTATGGAAAAATCCAACGTCGGTTAACATTTCCAGTGCTATTAAGTCACTCATAAGCTTAAGATGGGTGCGGTTTTTATCAAATTGTATTGCATTTTCGACCTTTATTATATTGCTTTATTACTTTTTTATATTTATAACTTCTAATAGTTATGACAAAATGTTAACCGACGTTGGATTTTTCCATACAAATTTTATTAATGCTGAAGATGAACCACTTTGGTTCGAAACGTTCCGATGTTCTGAAATAAATAAAGAATATTAAAAATCTGGATCACCAAGGCCTTACTCTATACTCAATGTATATTATATGGATAAATTTATAAAGTAATATAAAAATTATACCCCATAGGTAAATGGCGGGAGGTATTGTGTTGGTCACATCAGATTTTTTTATTAACTATCGAAATTTACGGAAAAAAAAATCATAATCTGATTTATATTATATCTACGAAGTGTCATAAGTAGGTACTTAATGATGTTGCCAAAGTTTCCTAAATAGAGGGAAAACATTCAAACCGCGTATGTTGTACAAATCTTACAGGTATTAAGTAAATTTTTGGTGTGTAAGAGATTTCTTTGTATTTTATAGTACATGCGCGTGTCTACGCCGAGATTTTAAGATTACCTACATTTGTGGATTAGAATAAATTTTTCTCGGGGGGGGGGGGGGGGGGGGGCATTGGAAAAATATATTTTGGGGAAGGGGGCGGTGAGCCCAATAAGTTTGAGTATTACATATTGATTATCGGCATTTTTACAACTACAAACTGAACCAAACGATTGATTGGAATCTACAAGTATACAGGGTGTTTCCTTTAAAACAACCAGCGCTTTTTTGGGCTAACTAATGACTTTAGAGAAAAATGTTATATACAAAAAATTACCAGGAAAAAGGGCTTAATTTATGAGGAATAATAAATAAAAAAATCAACCAGTGGTTCTCAAACGGTAGAATAAAATTATATTTTTTTAAATGGCAACCTATATAAATTTTTTGTCCATTAGATAGAGAATTTTTTTCTGATTTCAACGATATAAATATGATATGGGGTTGTATAACAATTATTTCGAGAAAAATGATATTAAAAATCAGAAATAATTTTACAATATTGAAGTAGGCTATGCAATAAACAAATGCGAACAAATGATACAGGTGACAGATAGTTTTGTTACTTACGTTATTAAGTGTTTGTTTTCGTAACTCTATCTAATGGACAAAAAATTTATATAGGTTGCCATTTAAAAAAATAGAATTTTATTCTACCGTTTGAGAACCACTGGTTGAATTTTTTATTTATTATTCCTCATAAATTAAGCCCTTTTTCCTGGTAATTTTTTGTATATAACATTTTTCTCTAGTCATTAGTTCGCCCAAAAAAGCGCTGGTTGTTTTAAAGGAAACACCCTGTATATGTAATACAGAATTCAGATTTTATCAAATCGCGGACATGTTTAGTGCACAAGGCATAAGCACAAAATCTATAATTTTGAGGAAAAAGAAAATTATACATTTCTACCGTCTCTTTACGCTCTAACTCAAATATTATCATTCACAAAATTTTGAAACCTTGTATTTATAACTTATTCTAATATGGAAAATAACCATTAGATTTTGGGGTAAATCACATAGCCGGAAAATACATTTAAATTACATTTTTTCGCGATTTATGTTATTATAAAAAATAAAGATTATTAAATTTTCTATACATATGCATTAATACTTTTTCTATTTATTTTATGAATATATTTGTAAAATAGTTTATTTTAAAAATCCCGGGGTCTATGCTTGAAATCTCCTTGGTTACACAGTTCACATCTCAAATTTATGTAACATAGATAAATATCACTCTCTATAAATTAATCATTTCAAATTAATAATGGTAGTATTTTAAGAAGAAAATGTTAAAATATGAATTTATAAAATGTCAATAAATTATTTTCAAATATTTATAATTGAAAAGAAATTAATGTCACATCACATATATGGTAAGATTCCGGAGAAGAAAATACTGATAATACATATAATCTCAAGTCAAAGATCTTGGGACCATTTTAGATAAGAAATTAGTTTATGATGTACACATTGACAACGTAATTAAAAAGGCATATAAAATGCTTGGATTTATATTACGAGTTGGATCAAATTTTAAAAATCCCACTACTCTCGTTCATTTATACTACACTTTTGTCAAATCTCAACTGGAATTTGCTGTTGTAGTTAGTCTCCACATTATTAAATATATGTGAATAGCGTTGAGGGTATTCAGCGTAAACTTATTTCTGCACTGAAGTCTAAATTTCCGATTAATCTAATTTATTTCATCCACTTACAAAATCGTAGAGAGACGCTGGACTTAAGTTTTCTTTATAAAATTATAAATGGTCATATTGATAGTCCAACTCTCTTGAGTAAAATAACTTTATATGTACCCTCATATTCTACTCGTTCATCTGATATTTTTTTCTGTTAAAATGTATAGGACTAATTTTACAATATTTTCCCCGTTAAATCGCCTATTGTGTTGTTATAATAATTTATTATGCTTATCCTATATACCCGATATATTTAGTTGCACTTTGTTTTTATTTAAGAAGTTTATAAAAAATAGCTTCACTCATTTATCTACGTCTTATGAGTTCATTTTTCTTTCTCCATGTTAGTTAATTTTCACCATATTTGTTGTCTATAACAAGAAAAATATATATTTTTTGTATTATTTATTATAACTGTGCTGTACTGTTATTGGGACCTTGTCCTGTTGTATAGCCACTTTTGAAAATAAATAAATATAATAAATTTGGAACACTGGTTATATTCTATCATGCAAAGGAACTTAATGCAGTTGACAGTTTTAGTAAATAGTACATATTTAAGTTAATACAAATTAAATGGCAGGAGGTGTTGTGCTGGCCACATCTGATTTTTGTTAAAGCCTAGCTTAAAATTTAAGCCTTACTGGTGCAACTGGTCATTAATAACTGAACGTTTCTTGCCGGTAGTATTTTTAAGATATTAATTTAAAAACACATAAATCTCTTTTCCTTGAGTAAGACATAGTTTATACGGGCACAATTTTGGTTTTTGTTAATCTTACTGTATACATGGAAATGCAACATATGTAAACAAACTAAAAGACAGGAACGTGTAGCAATGCAGCACATTTATTGTGAGTAGAATGTCTTTTACCTTGCCAACCAACCTAGAAAGGAAATAGCATACCTTGTCTTACACATTATTTATACTTTCTTCTCGCAAGTTTTTGTCTTCTGTAATGTATGTTATTAAGTAATATCCATAAATTCCATGTTTAAATCTTTGTTATTCTCATCTCATAAAGTTTTGCTTATAACCTCAGTTCATAAGCCGGTATACGTTACGTGTAGGGAGTAATATATAACGCGTAATTCCAAGACGAAGTGTAAACTGTTAAATCAAGTCAGTGTTCGCTTGACGTCACTGTGACGTCACGGAAAGCTCGAAGGAGATGCAGAAAAGCTTTGCTTACATGAGTGAACCGCAAGGGCTCCAAAATGAAGAAAATTTCTCCAAAGATTATAATTAGTTCACTGTACAATCGTCAAAAAAACAAATCGCTGTGGTTTTGAAGTATGTTTAACAATAGTAAAATAATCTAAAACTGGTAAAAATCGCGGCCAATTAGGTTCTAAGACAGATCGAAAAGTTGAAAGAAATTTTGAAAAAACCCAAATCTTTCTGTGCGAGCAGTGTGTCAAAAAGTGAGTGGCTGCGTTCGGTTTGACGAGCTGAGCGGTCTGAGTGCTCGATGCCGTTCAGTAATTACATCTACGTTCGGTTATTAGCTCACGGCTTAAAGTTCACAATAATTTCTATATATGCGCATTGTTCGCGCTGAGTATTCATCTCTCCTGTTAGAAGAGTGTACTCGTTACGATTTGTAAAAAAGACTTGTGAAATAGCCATTGTCTTCGATGGGAACTCGGCGAGGTCCATGAATTTTTCACAATTTCTTTCTTCGTTTATTTATTGTATTAATAGTTAAATATTTAAAATTTCAGGTATATTACATAAACCCTTCAAAAATACTGTCAATCCCGACAATGAATTGGAAACATTTCGAAAAATTAGAAGCCTAGGACAAAACTTCTTCATAAAAAGGATTAAAATTAAAAAATATAAAGAATAGATATAAGTAGAATTTTTGGTGTAGAGTGTAGGTATACAAGAAATGTTAAATACAATAGGGCGCGAACACTCATGTGACTTTGCTGGCCTTGACAAGCAGCTATGGGGACCAGTGTCGTAACGATAGCTAGTAATTATGTACATAGATGTCAAATATCATAATTTTTCATTCTAAATTTAGTGATTTTCCAATTCCATATGGTTTATTTTCCTCGACAAGGAAATTCCACACTCCTGGTGACAAATTAATTAATTAATTAATTCTGTCATTTGAAATCTATGTACATAATTACTAATTGTTATTCTGACAGGGGCCCCCATATCTGCTTTTCTAGGCCAATAATGTCACATAACTGCTCGCGTCCTAATTATGTAACCAAAAACGGAAGTTGCGAGAGGTATTGTGTTGGCTACAACAGATTTTTTTTTGTGCCCCAAATTTAACGTGCACCATCTTTAATTAACAAAATCCTATAACATATGACATTTAAATGGTGTCAAAATTCATTGGTTTTATAGTGCCGATATCGGAAGTAAATAACGATGCGGAAAAGAATTTCATATCAATAAATATTCCGATAAAATTAAATTTATTATTTATTTTGCAAATACTAAATACGTGTCCGGACCAAAGTGTTATAAATAAAAAATTTACGACTCCAAACAAAACTTTTTCAAAACATTCTGATATTTCCCACAAGCTGTTAATTTCCTGTTACATCACAAAAAATCTTGTAATAGGCTATGATTCCATTAGTGTTGACTATGGCATGGACACCCCTTGTAGCTTTAGCTTTGCGAGCGAAGCGGGTAAAGTTTCATTATTTATATACTTGTTGAAAGTGGCGTGTGTATAATGGAAATAGCATTTCACTTCGCATTGCCTGCCGACGCCGCAACTGGCGCTAGCGTCGTTCCGTACCGCACTTCCGGTATTGTTTCCGGTGGGGGAAAACTAACAGCTTGGGGATAGGTTATGGGGAGAATAGGTATACGCAGCATTATCATTTAAATAAAGAATTCAACTCAATTTTTTTTTAAATGAAAATAATTCCTCAAACAACACGAAAATTTAATTGTAAAATAGTGATTCTATTTCATAAATATTTACTTAAATATAAGTCATCAAGAAACTCTGGCAGAACATTATTTCAGAAAATAAAATAATTTTCACCATTCAATCGGTTTGGGAAAATGCTAGGTCCAATAACGTATAGGTACTCCCCTACGATTCCAGCCCATACATTTGAAGTACGCGTTTATTATCCGGCTTTTGTTTCATTGTTTAATGGCAGTAAGCCTATTTTGTTTTAAATGATTATTGCAGTTTGTTAAAATTTATCTTGTAATTCATTTTGAATAAAAACTTTTTTTTGGACAGATGGAAAAAAATGTTTCAGACAAATGTTATTATAGTAGATAGGATTTTATAAATGTTTTATTTTCAAAAATCGATCGATTGGTTTTCAAATATCTTGTTTTGAAATTTTTGATCGGTCGCCATCTTGTTATATGATAAAATAGAAAAAAAATGTAAATACAAATGTTTTAGAGAACCGAAAGCAAAAGCTGAAAGTTTTTGTGTTTTTTAAATATTCCTTAAAATAAGGGAGTAATTACGATTTTTCGAAAAACAAAAAAACGCCAATAACTATATATACATACATATTATTAATAACGAGTGATTTATGGAGGTAAGAGAAAGTTGTGATGTTATTCATTTATATAATCCGACATTTGATACTTATAGCGTTACACGGAGTCGGTCTGGAGATTATAGTGGCATAACGGGCGATATGAAACTTTTCTCAATCACTAAAGCCCTGTGAAGTTCAATAAAGAGGCAACACAAGCAATCGGTGATAACTTTTATTTATTGACTCAAGACAGTTCCATCAGATCGCAGGTTCGTCCGAGCGAGTCGTGAATATTACATTAGTTTTCTTTCGGTTTCCGCGCGACGAGTTGCAGTCGTAAAGCCCAAATGTCACACAATGTCATTTACCAAATGGAGCACATGTCAATACCAAGATGTACTGAAGCTTCAACTCTGATTTACAAAAGATTCGGTTTATTTATAAATGAAATACAGTGATGCCACTTTAATACAAAATAGCTTATGTAAATATTGACTTGGTTCAATAATTTAAATGCAGTACGAATTAACAATATGATCGATTTTTAAAATAATTATAAGGTAAATTAATGCTTGCCTCAAAAAATTAAACAAATTCCCAATTTTCTACATATATATATATATATATATATATATATATATATATATATATATATATATATATATATATATATATATATATATATATTTCACACAGAATAAAGTGGATAAAGTTAATGAAAATAAATATTCACTTTGAGGAATATGTAATAATTAGCAATTCCATTTGTAAAATTTAATAATTTCCATAGAGAAATTATATGAAAAGAAACAATGTCAAAATATTAAATGAATGCTGAAGAAAATATGTACTGCATTATATTAATGAATAAATTAATAATATAGTGTTAACATTAACATATTCTAGGTCAGGGATAGAAAACGTAACGTAACGATACCTGATAGCGTTTAATAACTTTTCATTTATTATTACCTTCTGTCACCTCTAGGTGCGGAAGGTATTGACTTTGGTAAAAAAATTCGGTGGTAAGTTTTCTATGAATAAGCACGTTTTAGGGTTCCTACAATATGATGATGGCTGTATATGTTTGTGTGTCTGTGTGTGTGTGTGTGTGTGTGTGTTTGTGTGTGTGTGTGACTATAATTTCGGCCGCGATATCTCCAATACTAGAATTCCAAAAATAACAATTTTTACGCATTCCTCTTCCTTACATCAATATGCAGCAGACTTGATTAGATTTTGGTTACAATTGGTCAACCGAAAGTACCCTCATTTGAAGATTTTAACAGTTTTTCTTGAAAAAACGCTTTTAAATATTACTTTTTGACATTTAATGTTATTTAAATTTTAAGGAATATGCTTATTTATACGAACTGATTGCACTTTATATTTCATATTCATTGGATATAGAGTTAAATAATTATAAAGAAATTAAATTTTATAAATCAGCCAACTATGCTATAACCATGGAAATATTAAGATAGTTCTAACTGACAGATGTCAGTATCAATGACAAGAAAATGAATGCGGCAGAGATGAGGATGTTGAGACAGATGTTGGGAAAGACACGGAAAGATACGGTAAGGAATAAAAAAAATAAGGGAAATGGCTCGAGTGATAGAAGTTTCGAGAAAAATACAAGACAAAGGATTACATTGGTTTGAAAATGTCGTGAGGAGAGATGAAGAATATATTGGAAGAATGAATAGAAGGCAGACGAAACAGAGGAAGACCAAAGATAAGATGGAAGGACTGTATTGCGAAAGACTTGAGAAAAAAGGAACTAAATGAGGACGACACCCAAAACAGAAATGAGTGGAAGAAGAATATAACACATAGTGACCCCTAACGAATGGGAAAAGCTAAAGAAGATGTCAGTGTCACGTGCAATTTGCATACTTAGTTTGTTTATGAAATAATTTTACTGGAAATTTAGAATCTTTTGCAAGAAAATTTATGTAAAGAATTTATACATGAAACACAGAATTGACAGAAAGTATTGTGCTGGCCACATCAGATTTTTTTTAAATGACGTTAGAATTACAAAATAACGTTACATAACCGTAACATAACAAATAACGATTCACTATAACGTTATCCAAGTTTACAAATTTTACAATATTTTTACCGTTTGCAAGTATAATTTCCTGATAATTTATTTCGTGTTTTATAATGAATAGATGTCACTAGTGTCCAAATTCCAATGTTGAATTTTGATTACAAACTTGAGAAATATACAGTTATTGTAACGTTATAATAACGAAACAAAAATAACGTTATTATAACGTTATTTGTTTTTTATTAAGTTATTTATAACGTTATCCTATCCCTGGTACGGGTCGGGTAAATGAGAAGAATATTAAAGTTATACGAGATGTAAAGTTAATTTGAATAAAATTTCATTTTCTTTGTATAGCTATATATTACATAATATTAAACGAAGCGAAAATGTATTTAAATGTATTATGAAGTTTAGTTTGATTAAACGCATATAAACTTTTGTGTACGTACACTCTTCGCTAAACATTTTGCATGCTAATTTTAATAGAGAATGTATAAATCTAAACTTCAAGGTGTTGTTATAGTTTTGCTAACTGTAATAAATTTTAATACATTATGTACTTCTAGAAGTACAAGCAGTTCACCTTTCCATAAGTATATTTGTAGGTTTAACATTTTCTCTGTAAATTCAATTAAAACTTTTTTTCTTATTTACTGAAACTTCTGACTCGGGGAAATATTATTTAAACATAATTACATTGAAGTATAAACTTTAATTTTAAATAAAAGAACATTGCTATTTTTACATTTTTCTGTACTACAGAAAATAAAATTTAAATATATTCAACGAATTAAAAATGATATAAATAAAAATCTCGCAATAATGTAAAGGGATATCGTGATCGCGTGCCTGTGTGTCTGGTCGCGAATTTGTGAAACCGGGACTTCAATATGTCGAATTTTAAAATGGCACAAAAGTGATCCCTGCAATGCACTCCCGCGCCAGCAATGAGTGTCCGTGAAGTGACGCCTGGTAAACGCCCGCACGAAGCTGGTACATTTCTGACCGTTACTGCCCACCTAGTCGGGTCCGCGATCATCTAATCTATCGATTTTATACGGTTTTGGCCGTAAAACTACGAGACATGGTTGTGGTCGTGGGCTCTCGTACTATAAGAAATGAATCACACATTTACTTTTTATTAACAAACCCCACCATTTATTTGCAAATAAATCATTATAGTTATCAAAGTCTAGCTCTTGATCAAATTCATCGTATATTTTTAAAATTTCTTTCATTTAAACTATAGATAGGTTCTATCCAGTGAGAGGTATAGATCAGGATTCCCTATTACAACGTCATTCCATGCAGTCCCTGGCCGAGAGGAGAGAACAGTCATGTGCTCGATTTCTTAATCGTTTGATAACCAACAAAGTTGATGCCTCATATCTCCTGTCCCGGGTGTCAATTCACGTACCACGACTGCAGTCCAGAAATCCCAGGTCCTTTCATCTGCCAACTTCACGTACAGATATACTGAAACGATCTCCAATTTATATAGCGTCCCATGCAGCTAATCTTTTGTACCCAGATATTTTTATTTAAAATATTTTTATTTAAAATATTATTTTTGTATTTTCTCAATACATGTATTGTTTTTGATTATTTCATATACTTTGTCCTGTAATCGGATTACTGTTGGGCAATAAATAATTGTTATTATTATTATTATTTTCTGCATGTGACAAATGTTTTCGTCTTTAATAATTCGCAAATAATTTTTATTAAAGTAATAAAATTTGATATGACAATTGAATATATTGTCAGTTACCTTTACCCTCAGTTTTATAGATAATACTAACATAAATATTGTATTATTTACTGTTGGAACGAACCAAGAATTGACAAATCACACAACGAAACACAAATTATCTACACCAAAATCTTTACCACATGATTGATATAATAACATGAATATTCAAATAATTCAAATATGTGAAAATGACATTTGTTAACGCGGTGACAATACAGTTTCTTTTTCATTTTTTGCCGTCAGTTGGACGGAGATAGCGTATACCCTTCTGAAACACCGACGATAATTAGATGTGTATAGGACATGCTAGAAAAAAGTCTAGTAATTCTTACAACAAAAATTGATGACGTAGGATCAACTCAAAGATACAGAGTGTATGTATTAAAGTTAACAAAATTAAAAGGCAGGAGGTATTGTACTTTTGTAAAATTATATCTCGCTCTAATTTAATAAAAATATTGAAAACTACCTTCAAATTTTGCTTTTATATTTCAAAAAATGTGTACCTACCAACGTTTTGAAAAAATAAATAAAAATGTGTTGTATAATAATACAATAATACTACGCTAATACCTCATTGTTTGAATATGTATAATCAACTCCTTTTGACAAGCATTAGATACATTTCGCCTTGGGAGTTCTAGAGATCAGCGGTCTCATTCAACATTATAAGAGGTTCTAGAGCTCCCTGAGATCATATTTTTATGTAATGTTTCTCATATTGAATATAAAGAACGCACCACTCTGTTATTTTAGCATCCTACGTTGGAATATGAACTTTTGCGCCGGTGTTTATATTTCAAATATGAAAAAATGCAATTGTACGAAAAAAGAAAAGCTTGTAAGCAGTCAGGTGGCCATGGAATCTCGGATTTGAACTTGCTTTCATAATGTTAGGAAACACGGCAATATTAAAGTGTAAAAAGATTTATGAACATGAAAAAGCAGAAAAAGGTAATAGCTTTCGTCCCATCTCCCTAAATGAATATTTCAGGAATAATGATCATGCATGAAGAGCCCATGAATGTGAATTATAAAGAGTCATAAAGAGATACCATCTTCCGAGGAAAATTATCGTTTAAATAAAGAATTAACCTTAATTATCCCAAATTATGACGAGATAAAATTAAATATTTAACTATCATTTGCAATTTAAATTTTAGTTTTAATATTCACTAGCCGTCTGCTAGATAAATTTGCACTGACGCCATGATGCCTAGAACTTAGATCATCAAGAATACAAATTACGATCTGAATAAAAAGTACAAAAAATCTAATACTAGTATACGAGCCCCGTCCCATAGCAGTTGGCCCACCCGCTTTAATTTCATTTTATATAGTTAATTTATGATAGAAATAATAACTAACATAAATTACTCCCAATTTTTATTAATATTACAGACATTTTGTCGTTGCAATGACACATATGTTTTCTAAAATATTTTATTGTTTTAATGTAAAATGGAGTAATATTTAGTTTAGCCAACAATTCAAGAAAAACTGAAAAAACAATGAAACGAATTTAAGGTAGTTAATCCGTTGATGGTTATAGTCTAAAATGTGAATCAAATAATATAATAATATTCATTACAAGTCGTATAATTTGGATAAAAATTAGAAATCATAGGTAACCATTGAAATAACGAAAATAATTAAATTTAAAGTTGACACTGAAATGCATTGTGTATACGGAGGTTAGCAGTAGTTTCACTAAACGATTAGAAAATATTGTATCATAACAGCCCAATGTTTTAAAAACTAATATATTATTCTTTGATGTTTGAAATATTTATGAACATAATAAAAACTATGAGACACCACAATCAGGGTGAGATTTAATTCACACGAGATCAAAAAAATAATTACTAATTTATTTCACCCGGAATATGGTAAATTATATCCGAAGCAATTGTGTAATATAAAATTGTAAAAAAATAACCTTTTTTATATGCCAATCAATGTTGCCATTCACTCGGATGTATTTTACCATTCGATACTATTGAATTCAAACATAGAACGTATGATAAAACAATAATTTAAAACCATCTTACCAACGAGTCCGGTAGGTACATTTTTACAGGCTAGGCTGATAGTACATAGTATCGACCTTACGACGTCCGGTAGGTGTACAGAATAGCTATTTGTGTATGAAGAGCGCAAAAAGGGCATTGTCGATTGAGAGGTTGTCTCTCGAAATCGACAATGTCCATTTGCGCTCGAAACACACACAAGTTTTTTTCTACAGTCGCCACAGTGGGGTTCTCCACCATAAAAAAATAATAAAATGTACACTTTGTACTTACACTACTACTCAATTAATATGGATTAATATAAAGAAAAAACGTCTTTTATATTTAATTTTAATTTATCGTTATTTCCCATTCTTCTTGATCTATTGCTTCAATCTAATCTAAACATTTTATACTTTCGTTTTTTGTAAATGAATGCCCTATTTTATTTTCACAATAGTGCAGAATTTTTTTTTTTTTGGCTATGTAATATACCGACAGAGCAGGTATATGTCAGATTTATTTGTATAGGTGGTAAATGTGTCACTACAGTGCCATTAGTTCCTGACTAAACGTTTCCATTAAGAATGTAAACAAGTGACATTTCTCAACATTGTATAGTTAGAAATTTGGACAGCGAGCGTTTTTTCTACTTTGTCGCGCTAGAGCGGAAGTGATATTTTGCGTTGACAAAAGAGTGCGCAAATGGCTACTTTCCATGTAGACTGTAGAAAAAAAAATTATACGACATACGACCGCTAACTTCATTACGGTCTAATGACGTAAATGGCTATTATTACATTGTAAGTCCGGCTTCTTTAGTCGTAATCACAATTAATGATTTTTTTTAACAATTTAACGGAATATATTGGCATGTAATAAATATTCAAGTGAATATTAAAATTTTTAGATGAATTTACAGTTTTGTCGACTGTATTAACCTAGTGTGAAATGCCTTTGAATCTTTGTATAGTGTGGGCCAGACCGCTATTAATTTTGCATTGGAATTCATTAGCATCAATGTGTAATGAGAATTTCGTGGTTGCTCCGTGAATGTATTCAGTTAATTATCCTTGTTTTCAGCCGAGATTTATGGACATTTTGGAATTTTGAACGTGGATCTGTAATTTCGGTTAAATATTTATGCAGCCCTGCGCTCCAAATCTGATTTTGAGTGCCTCGCAGAACAATCACGCTACGAATAGCTACGTTTATTATTCAGAAAATTTACCTAAGAGCAAATTACAATAATGCAAACATTTTCGACCTGTAATACAATACAATTTCCATCACTCTAAAAAACAACCTTATTTAATAAACTAAAGAAATGTTTCAATTCAGGTACTTACCTATAAATGTTTCACATTAGAAGCATGGACGTCCGCAGGATTTTTCGTAAGATTTCTTATTACAATCATTTAAAAATAATAATAACTTTGTCAAGGGGACTTTGCTAATGGTGTTATTTAAAAATAACCTTTAGATTACAGTCATTTAATTTATGTGATATAAAATAGCTTCATTGCCAGAGGAGAAATGTTATAGAGGGAAAAATATCACCATAACATAATAATTAAAAATTGCATTTACTACATTTAAGAACAATTTAATTTTTTTATACCAATTCTAGGAGATAAAGCAGTATAAATTTTTAAAAAATGTATTTTTTTTTATTTCACATTAGCCGAAACGCCATCATCTTAAATGTTATATCAATATATTACTTGACTTTTAATTAATATTTAATTTCTTTTGCATGCTGCAAAGATAGCACGAATCTATAAAAAAAAACTAAAAATTTTTATAAAGAAATATTTGGCTCACTTGTCACGGTCTTGAATTCTGTCTATCAATTTAAACAATCCTAGAAAATATTTCTTCATTTACAGTTTTGTAGTTTTTTAACCTTCTCTTTCATTGAATGTTCATTATGATTTTAATTATTTTTTTTATCTTCCGTTACCTTAAGTATGAAAGGTATTGTCTTTGATCAAAAAATTCAATGATGAGTCTTTAGTGACTAAGTACGTTTTAGGGACCATATAATACGATTTTACCCTTTTTACGATGATGTCTGTGTGTATGTATGTGTGTGTGTGTGTCTGTGTGTCTGTGTGTCTGTGTGTCTGTGCGTCTGTGCGTCTGTGCGTCTGTGCGTGCGTGCGTCTGTGCGTGCGTGCGTGTGTGCGTGTGTGCGTGTGTGCGTGTGTGCGTGTGTGCGTGTGTGCGTGTGTGTGCGTGTGTGTGTGTGTGTGTGCGTGTGTGTGTGTGTGTGTGTGTGTGTGTGTGTGTGTGTGTGTGTGTGTGTGTGTGTGTGTGTGACGAAAGTTTCGGACCTGTGCCGCACCCATCAGGCTCTCTGTCTTTTCCACCTGGTTCCAGAGGCCCGCTCCAGTATGACCACGGAATACTCTGGTTCCTCTGTTCCCACCACTCGCCATCCTCCACCTGGTTACTTGGTGAAAACCCGTGTGTACACCGTTACCTCACCCTGAGTACTCGTCTGTAGGCGTACTACACAAAGTCACCCCGACCACCTGAGTGACTTCCCATATCACTTTTCATAACTCATTTTGTAAATAACTATTAATAAAAACTAGAAGATATTTTTTTGAAAAATCGAATTTGATACATAAATTAAATTAAAAATAAAACATCTCCTGAATAAAAAACACGCCATCACAACAGGTGATATATGAATTAGAATTTAGAATGTATTAAAGAAAATTTTAATTAAACTTGTAGTCTCAAACATTATTACTTCACATTACACGATCAACTTAAATCGAATCAATTAAATCAGTTTTAAAGTCAAGCCAAGAAGTTCTAACAAGAAGATAAGCGACCAGTAATGAAACGAAAGATAATAAAAAACAAAAGAGGAGAGAATCAAGTAGAGCCCACTTGATCGAAATAATTAAATATTTCGTCAGACGCGGGAATCTAATCGCAATAGGCCAAGTGTGAAACAAAATGCTGTGAACTTTAAGAGATTAAACACTGCCAAGCCAGTTTTAAATCAATACTTAATCATTTTTCAACAAAAATTAAATTTTGCTTTTTTCGCTAATACATCTGGTGCAGATTGTCTCCAACTAAAGCTTTACGTCGCTGCATAACAAGATCTGACCTATCGATGTATAATTTTCTATTGAGAGGTTGTTGCCGCGCGACATGTCCATTTGTGGGGGCCTCCACCATAACAAAAAATAATAAAATTGTACACTTTGTACTTGCACTACTACTCAATTAATAAATCTGATGTGGCCAGCACATAACCTCTCGCCGTATATTTTACCTGGCTGTATGCATAAAGCAAAGAATATTTTTATAAATACAAATAATATATTCATATAAATCTATGACGTATAAACTTCTTTATTATTCATTAATAGCATGTCTCAACATGAAGATATTTTACCATAAATTATGTTACAATAAATTACAAAGTAGAGTTTACCATATATAAATATTAGGCTGGTAACTGCAATTTTCAATTCGAACAACGTTGTTTACTTTCTCTTCATATTCTTCTAGTAAAAACATTAATTTTGGGCGGTCTAAAATGTATATATGGATTGTGCATCTATTCTTACATATCTTCTTTTACATTTTATTTTTTCATACATGTTATATCTAAATAACACTAATTCCCTTTAATAAAGTGACGGATAGATTGCACTCCGATTATTCTTATATCGATGTGTAATTTTGTCAATATTTACAACTTACTTGAGAAGAATTTCATAGCTTTTTCGCAATTCAAAGTTACTCTAGTCTATAGTACTGGTGTACATTGTCCCATAATGTTTGAAACAAATTTAAGTCCTTCAACCTAGACTTGTCATCTCCATAATAGTCACAGATCAAGAACTAAGGGATTCTCCAAGTACATTTTTCTTTCATTACTCATTATTTCTGACACTGACATTTATCTGTCAGTTACAAATAATTTAAATTATCAACTATTTTTCATGGCATTCTTTCGGCTGTCAAATTTATTACAACAGATTATTTTATATATTATACTTCTTTTATCTCTAAATCTATGGAATATATAATAAAATATTTAAATGTATCAGATAGAGAATTTAATTTTCTTTAATATTACCACGAAAAATTTTCAAAAAATAATATTTAGAAGATTTTTTTTCAAGAATCTTCTACTTCCGGTTGTCCAATTATTACCAAAACCTTTTCAGATCTTCCCATGAATGTCCGATTGGGAAATACGTTGTTAAACAAATTTTAAGTCTTATAGTTTTTGAGTAACCGTCCTTCCAACATCCCACACACACACATCCACACACACACACACACACACACACACACACACACACACACACACACACACACACACACACACACACAGACATCATCGTAAAAATGTTAAAATCGGATTGTAGGGACCTTAAAACGTGCTTATTCAATAAAATCTGGATATGAGATTTTTAGCATGAATGCAATACCTCTCTTAGCGAGAGGTAAAAAGGATTAATATAAAGAAAAAACGTCTTTTATATTTAATTTTAATTTATTGTTATTTCTCATTCTTCTTGACCTTTTGCTTCAATTTAATCTAAACATTTTATACTTTCGTTTTTGTAAATGAATGCCCTATTTTATTTTCACAATAGTGCAGCATTTTTTTTTTTTGTTATGTAATATACCGACAGAGCAGTTATGTCAGATTGATTTGTAAAGGTGGTAAACGTGCCACTGCAGTGCCATTAGTTCCTGACTAAAAGTTTCCATTAAGAATGTAGCCAAGTGAATTTCTCAACATTGTATAGTTAGAAATTTGAACAGACAGCGTTTTTTCTACTTTGTCGCCCTAGAGCGGCAAAGTGCCATTTTACGTTGACAAAAGAGAGCGCAAATGGGTAGCCATTTGCGCAATGTAGACTGTAGAAAAAATAACTATTGCTACTTTTGTTCATTTTTCTGTTTCAGAAGCTTTTCTTAATAAATAAAGTGTTTGCCAATTTTTTTTATTATTTTCTAATCTTACTTTACAGATCAGTTATTAATATTTTAACAAAAAAACAAATAAAACCGTATTTTGTTTGTTATAAGTCAATAAAAACTTAAAGCTATGTTTTGTTTGTTACAAATCAATAAAAACTTTTTTTAAGTATCCGATTTTTTTACCACCAGTGTATTTACATACCCAACTCATTAACTAATCGAATAGTCATTTAGTATAAATTTAAATAGTTAAGCTGCATCTATCTCATCACATGTCACGTGTATTTCGAAATGCTTTAGTAAAAAATGCCACATACAGAATAACGAATAAAAAACTTAATGATGTACTTGCGATTTTTCAATTTTTCATCCATTACGAGACGACACAAACGTTAAGGGTAGATTCTTCTTGCACATAAAGTCTGTTTGAGTTTAAAACTCTTCTTGGTCTATTTTCTATCCCGTCTTGTTGGTTACGCTAGTTAGTGTGTAAACCGTGTTATTCAAGCTTCTGCTGCAGTTCATTACTGTATTTTTAAGGGTTTTCCTCTTGTCAATGCTTTGTATGTAAGGATATTAAATTCTTGCTGTGATAGACAAGCGCTAATATATTCTTAATTAACTGGAGCACTATGAATCCTCAGTCCCTCTTAATTTATTCACTAACCTGTCGGTGTTCATGTAACATCCTTGTACACTTCTTTAAAGCGACGCAATCTTCAAGCAACTTTTTAATTACCGAATCATTTTTCATCGTAAATATGGCTAATAATCTCAAGGATACTTCATTATTGGTATCCTGGTGCGTTAGAAAGATGGTTTCAGGAAAAATAATTACTTGCGAAAATTAAAATGTTTAATTTAAAAGAAATTACATATCAATCACATAGAATATTAGCGAATTTGAAAAAAAGGACTTGTGTGGATATATTTATTTAATGAACAATAATTATTTGGGCGGGCATTTACATACGGTGCCTATAGCTATACCATACATGGCCAACTATAAATAGTAAATAAGGGGTCTGTTCACCCTCAAAGTAGTCTCCTTCTCCACACACTTCTCCCAGCGGTGCCGCCATTGTTGGAAGCATTCCGAGAAAGCCTCTTTCGGAATGGAGTTTAGCTCGGCTGTCGTTGCAGCCATAATGTCCTCTCTTGTCTGAAATTTCGTTCCTTTCAATGGCCTCTTGAGTTTGAGGAACAGCCAGAAGTCGTAGGGAGTCATATCAGGAGAGTAAGGAGCCTGTTGAACCACACAAGAGTCTTGTTTTTCGCCGAAAAAGTCGTGATGGAGTGGCCAATTTCCTGTTGGCCACAACTCCGGTCTCTTGTGCCACACAACATCACGTAGGCGACGGAGGACATCCCTGTAGTACTCTTTGGTTTACTTTGGCAATAACATGGTCATTTTGGCATATTGATGGCCGACCGGAGCGTGGCTCGCTCTCCACCGATGTGCGGCCGTCTTTAAACCGGTTGTACCACTCCTTAATCTATGTGATGCCCATAGCATCGTCACCGAAGGCCGTCTAAATCTTCCGAATGGTTACCACCTGGCTGTCGCCTAATTTCAGGTAAAATTTGTAATGTAATGTCCGATTGAGAAATACGTAGTTAAACAGATATTAAGTATTATAGTTTTTGAGAAATCCTTTCAACCTCCCCACATACACGCATACACACACACACACACACACACACACACACACACACAGACATACACATACATCCACACACACACACACACGCACACACACACACGCGCGCACACGCACACAGACATCATCGTAAAAATATTAAAATCGGATTATAGGAACCTTAAAACGTGCTTAATCATTAAAATCTGGATATGCGATTTTTAGCATGAATCCAATACTTTTCTTAGCAAAATGTAAAAAGGATTTGTCAAAATGAAGAGTTTATTTGAATTTAGGTGTAAATATGACTGGGAACTAGGCAGTTAGATGCGTAGATAGTCGTATGGAAATTTTAAATTTACTCCTCTTCATGATATGTTCTAATTTTATTTAATTCTAAATTAAGCTGCACTCTGCTGTAGATAATTATATTATGAAATATTAATTTTCAAATATGAAGTGTACCGGAAATTTTACCTTATTAAGCATTAAGCTTTATTCCCGTAAATTTGCAGGTGATTCCATAAAGTTCAATTCCATCTTGGTAGTGATTGAATTCCACTAACATTTCGAGTAAGAAAATATTGAAGTTTGTTGAGAAAAGTTTTAAGTTCTTGGGAAATATAGTGCTAGGGGTGGGGAACTGGTTGCACTTAAATCACCTCCGATAATTGAAACGGTAATGCCAGCAGTAATCGAACGGTCGCTGTTTGCACACGGGTCGAGATTTCCGCTTTTTCTCACACGAGAGGAGCGAGCACCAAATAAGAAAAATCTGATTCTTTGCAATAAAGAGAAAAAGATTTGAAAATGACTGTAATTTGGTTTTAGAAGGAAAACTATTACACAAAAACTATAATATTTTCTGTTGTATGTTGCAAAGATTTTTTAAATATAATGTAACGTTTTTATTTATATGGGTGAAGTGTAAAACACAGACAAATATTATTAACTAAAAGAATACGTTTATTAAACGATAAATAATTAAGGATTAAATATTAAAAGATAATAAAAACAACTAACACTATGATTAAATAATTATAAACACTAAGAATATTATTAAATGCTTAAACACTACGATTATTTATCTATACAATATTTATATCACTACACTTATTTATATAACTACATTTATTTATGTTAACAACTGTTAAACTGTATATTTATATCACCAAGTTCATTGCTCGTTGCTCATATATATATATATATATATATATATATATATATATATATATATATATATATATATATATATATATATATATATATATATATATATATATATATATATATATAACTTAAATTTCTTTATCGATCGATTGGGTTTTTAAAAATATTTATTTTTGTGAATACAAGTTTATGATACTTTAATATGATAATACAGGTTGCGAAATACAGACTAGCTTAACTAAAGAGTTACACATGGTTTTATACTATTGTAATATGATATTGTCACGTTCTGTCACATCAACTCTTGTTCATTTGGTTAGCACTATAACTCCTCCCTCCTCAGATTCGAGCCTCCTGGGGGAGTCGAAGTTCGATGCCTTCAGGGGTGCGAGACTACCTCTTCTGCATGGCTAGTTTCCTCTAGGGTTTGGATGTTGATTGGATTGGCATTTGATGGTGATTTTTTCCACGTTTGGGAAAACAGCTAGGTACATGTTGATTTCTGGAATCACTTCGACATGATTTTCTATTAAGTATATTTTTGTATAATGGTAATGACTCGAAGTTTGATTTTGGAATATTTCTTCTTCGCACATCGCTGAGAAATGGGCGTGATATTTGTGAGGACACTTACATATTTTTGCTTGAACGCACATATCATTCAGAGGCACGATTTCCTTATCAGATTTAAGAAGATATTTCGTATTGGGGATAATTGTAATAAATTTTGATTCGTATTTGTTTGGAATAGAGTAAATATAGTAGAGTTCGAAAGTTTTTTCGAAATTAATGGGGGTGGAAATGAAATAGTTTATTTGAGTTGCTTTAATTTTACAATTTATTTTTAACAAGGACTCGAAGTCTAATAGGTTCACTTGTCGGGGTTCAAATGATAACTGCAAGAGATAGAATTTTGATATTTGTTTTAGTTCTGCTAGTAGCTCCATGGGGCGTATTATACTAATGCAGAGTTCTTAATTTACAAAAGGTGGTTGAGTTTTCAACGACATTTAATATAGAATTGTATAATATAACAAGTTGATCGTAAATGTTTTTTCCATACAGTATACTAATGTGCGTACTGTTTATTATTTAGAAAAGTTGTAAAATTTTGGATTTTAATATTTCTTCGTTGTGCTGGATATCTAAGATGGTTTTATTAAAATTTTGAATAATTTGGTGGTTCACCGAATACGAAAGGTTGAGTTGATTTTCCAAATTATGCTAGTTTTTTTTTTGTCTTTTTTGCATGCTTGCAAACATCTAAATTTCCGGTGATTGATTTGAATATTTTCTAATTTTTTATTTATTTCGTTGAAATACTGTGGGTTATTTGATATGGTTGATTTTTAGTGTTGAGTATTGTGTATTTAAATCGATGTACTGTTTTAGAAGAACTTTGAGATTGTAGTAGTGTATGAATGTGTGAGTTGTCTTTTCGAGTTCGGCAGGACCGAGATTGATAGGAAGGATTCCGAGGTTTTTGTTATGTTCCTAATTATTGTTCCGTGTCCCAATGCGAACAACCTGGAAGTGGTTCAAAATTATAAGTTTTTTGTCTAGGGCGTTTAATGTTAGAGAGGTGAATGTTCTCTGTTGTATTACCGTGGGTGGTTTTTATTTTTCCTGTTTTAAGATTTTTATTAACTTTTGTTAGCTTTTCGGGTTTATATTTGTTTTTCGTTTTTTGTTGTTTTTGTCTATTTTTCACGTATACCTTTTCGGGGATTTCGGGCAGTTCTTCTCTATTTGCATTACATTTGCTTATTACTTTGTCTTTATTCGTTTGGATTTTGTCTCTAATTGATTCGTAAAGTAATTTAGTTTTATTCTTGTGATTTTCTATATAATTATTGATAAGTTGTTTTTCGAGGTCGAGATTAAATGGAGAGTTAGTGTCTAAATGGCCGGTAATAATTTCGCATGGTTTCAGTTTTGTGACTGAATGAATTGTGTTATTATATGCTAATAACGCATAATTTACTTTGGATTCTATAGGCTCAGTTTTGTATTCTTTTTGATTATTAAATAGTCTGATGTGTTCTATAAGAGTAGAGTGAAAACGTTCTATAATGCCGTTAGATTCTGGATGTTGTGAGCTTATGAAATGTATGTCGATTTTGTGTAGTGTCAGCAATTCTTTTACGACTGAGTTTTTGAACTCTAGCCCGTTGTCTGAAATAATTTGTTCTGGAATTCCGTGATGTGTAAAATATTTTACTAGGTTATTACAAACTTCTATGCCTTGTCCTGATTTTAATTTGTACGCTTGTGCATATTTTGAAAATGAATCTAGAATAGTTAAGAATTTTGCTTGTTCTAAGGTGATGCTGTCTATATGTAAAATTTGGAAAGGTTTCGTAGCGGTAGGGGTGATGTTTAAATTTACATTTAGGGGTCTCCGATCGTATTTTGTTATTTGACATATTTCACAGCTATTAATAAATGTTTGAATAGATTTTCTTAATTTTGGCCAATAATATTGTTGTTTTATGCGTGTTTCTGTTTCGTCGATACCGCGGTGATTAGTTTTGCCACAATGGTAATTCGATATGATTTGTGTGATTTCTTCGTTATCGGTAACGTCTCTTAAATATTTTGTACATTTTACTAAATTTAGTTGAGAATTTTTGAAATAATTTTGAAGTATTAGACTGAATTTCTCGTATAGTTCATTTTGGAAATAAATGTGGTATTTTACTTTTGGTACAATGTATTCTTTAATAAATGCAATCATTTCATCTTTGTAATTAAATTTTGAAAAATCTACTTCCAATCGTAATTTTTTATTATCGTATAATTTTGTAATTTTTACTTGTTTGGGATTAAAATCGACTTCTGTTATGATGATTTGCTTTTTTCCATAGTTTACAGGGCATTCTACTATTGGGATTCCGACAATAGGATTTTCTTTACTTGAATGTATTGTGATATCGCTATCGCTTGTGTCGTCATCGTTTATCTCATTATGATGTGAGTCACCTACCTCGACTGCAAGGGATTGAATATCGTCGTCTTTATTATCTGTTTTATTTTTTAACTCTGTATTAAAATTTTCTATGAATTTATAAAAGTGTTTCATGTTTTCTGCTTCGTTTATGTTTAATTCAATCTGGGGAATTTCGTTTTCAGGGAGTTTGTAAACAGTTATTAGTATGTCAGTGTTATCGAATATATATTTTAACATTAATTTAATTTCGGTCCAAACTTGGTTGTCATGTCCACATGCAATTTTTGGTATACTTAAATTTTTTATTTTATGATGCAAACAGAATTTTTTCAAATTTAATAAGGTATAGAATATGTCTTGTTTAGTGGGTTTATTGTAATAATTTTCTTTTGTTATTAAGTACAGTATATATTTTTGTGGGGTTTTCAAATATACTAGGTTATGAAGTTGAGGATTTTGAGATTTTAAAGTGTGTACGTTATTAAATTTATTTTTGAAATTTTTGGCAATACCCGATGACATTTCTAAATCTTTGCTCACGCAATGAGCTAGACTAGAGTCGGATGGTGCGTCGAATAGATTACCTATTACTTCTACGATGTTGTCGTTATTGTGATTAAGGTAGTGTTTTTTATCTAAGTAGTCTTTGTATAGAGCTAGTGGAGTGTCATCTAGTTGTGTTTGTAATTGTACGTTTTGATTATTTTTAGTTTCTACAGGTATACGGCTTAAGGCGTCGGCATTGGTGTTAAGTTTGCCTTTCTTATAGATTATCTCATAGTCGTATTCCTCTAATTTGAGGCGCCATCTTATTAATTTTTGGCTACATTGTTTTAACGAGAATAGCCATTGCAAGGGTCGATGGTCTGTATAGATTTTGAATTTGCGTCCTAGTAAGTATGTTCTAAAGTACTGAGTCGCCCAAATGATAGCTAAAAGTTCTTTCTCGATGGTGGAATAGTTTATCTCAGTGTCGTTTAGTGTCCTGCTTGCATAAGCTACTGGTAGGTCGTTGCCTAGGCCACCTTGAGATAGCACGGCTCCTATTGCTACTTGGCTAGCGTCGCATGTCAAGTTAAATTCTTTATCAAAGTCTGGGTATTGGAGTAGCGGCTCGTTAGTCAGCAAATTCTTGCAATTTTCAAAACATTGTCTGTACTCAGGGTCGTTAATGTCAATAACTGCACCTTTCTTTAAGCGTTTAGTCAGCGGTTTCGTTATTTTAGCGAAGTCTTTAATAAATTTCCGATAATAGCCTAAAAGTCCTAAGAAACCTTTTATTTGTGATGTAGTTTTTGGAATAGGAAAATTTAGAACGGCTGAAATTTTGTCGGGATTTGGTTTCACACCATCAGGGGTTACAATATGCCCGAGATATGCTACTTCTTTTTTGAGGAATTCGCATTTATCTAATTGTACTTTAAAATTTGAATTTTTCAAACGATCGAAAACTAATTTTAAATTTTGAATATGTTCTTGAAGGCTGGTGCTAAATATAATAATGTCGTCGAGGTAAACGAGGCATTTTTCGTTTACTAATCCTCTCAGAACATTGTCCATAACGCGTTGGAATGTCGCGGGCGCGTTTTTTAAGCCAAAAGGCATACGAGTGAATTCATAATGCCCGTCTTCCGTATTAAATGCAGTTTTTTGTATGTCTTGTTTGTCCATTTCAATCTGGTGGAAGCCAGATGCTAAGTCTAACGTAGTAAAATAATGACAACGTCCAAGTTTGTCTAGTAAGTCAGTTATATTTGGTAGTGGATATTTGTCGTTAATGGTCTTTTCATTCAGTTTCCTATAATCTACCACTATACGCCACTTGCGTTTACCGGATGCGTCAATCTTTTTGGGAACAACCCAAATAGGCGATGACCATGGAGAACACGATGGTCTGATAATATTTTGATCTAACATTTTTTGTGTTTGAGAACGTACCTCTTGTCGGTGAATTTCTGGGTATCTATAAGATTTTGTGTAAATAGGAATTTCGTCACTTGTTTTTATGGAATGTTTAATTTGATTAGTAAATGTTAAATTTTTGTCGTCTACGTGAAATATATCAGAATATTTGTGAATTAATTTTGAAATAGCTGATTTTTCTTCCGTATTCATGTGATCTGTCCGAATTTTTGAAATATCAAATTTAATTTTTTCTGATTGAATGAAATTGAAGTTAGGGGATGAGTACGTTTCATAATTGGAGATGTTCTCTACGGTAATTGGTTGTAATTGTGTGAATTTAATATGTGATTCTGAATTATTAATTGCTGTGCAAAGTGCATAGTGATTATTGGCTGTGGTGACACATTCAGGGATAATTAAATTATTCTGTTTTTGTTTAGGTATTAGAATAGTTCCATTTTGTTGAGTTACTTGAATTTTGATTACCTTTTCAGTTTTGGGATCTAAAGTTATGTTATTATCTGAATGACAAATATTGTTCGTATTAATTGTATTTTCTGAATTTTGGTGTTGAATTTTTATTTGGCATGTGGGTGTTGTAATTAAATTTTTATTCAAATCTATAATTACTTTTAATGATTTCAAGTTATCTAACCCTAACAAAAGATCAAATTCATCGTGAAAATTGAAAATATGATATTTTAAACTTGCATTTTTCTTTAAATTAAATAATTTTGAAATAGGTACGAGTGTACTATAATTTTCGACTGATGTTCCATGCGCAGTTGAGATTTGGAATGGGTCTTTAAAAATGGAATTTTTGTAATATTTATGCGCTATGGTAGGTTTTATAAAGGATTTCGTACTTCCTGTATCTATTAAAACTTTCAGGTTATTTTCTGGGAATATAATGTACGGTAATTTACTTTTATTTGTCAAGTTCATTAGTTCGATTCTGGGTAAATGTGTTCTATGTGTTCCGAGGCTGCAACGTCTAAAAAATTATCGTCATCAAAATTTTCGGGATTTTTTGAATTTTCGTAGTCATTGTTATCAATTAAAATTTGGTCAGTTTGTTCTTGGTTATCGTCGAGATTGTAATAAACATATGGGTCATTGGCAGGTTCAGCTGACTCGTTGATATTAAATAATTCTCCCGCTGTGTTAGCGCGGTTTTGTCCGTAGTGGTTTTGTACCTGTCTGGATGGGCCAGGTGTAGGACGGTGTTGGACTGTATTTCGCGTGGAAATACTCATCGGAGTAGGGCCAGGAAGGTTTTGTCTGATTGATGGACCTTGCCGTGGTGTTTGTGGTGTATATTGTCTTGGTTGTTGTTGGGGTATATATTGTTGTCTGTATGCTGTTTGTTGCATAGGTGAATGATGTGGATTTTTAATGGGTGTAAAATTAAAATAAGGTGTGGGTTTCGGAATATTATATCTTGTTTGGTGTGTTTGTGGTTTTTGATTTAATTTGTGTGTATGCTGATTAGTATTTTTGGATTTGGCATAATATTCAAATTGGAAATCATTTGCTAGCATACTTAAAGCTGAATTTAAATCTGCGGGGTTCTTTGCCCTCATTAATTGGCCTATAGGTTCTTTTAAACCTTTTAACAAAACGCGCAAAGCATAATGTTGGAAATAATCAATCATTACAACGGATGCTTCGGCAGCGGCATTTGTTGAAATACAAGAAATTTGTAAATTTAATAAGTGTTGTAAACGACCATAAAAATCAAAAACGTTTTCATTAGGATTTTGTTTTAATTCCGTTATTTCCATATTTAATGTGAACCAGTCACGTTTGTCTGAATAAGCATTTTTTAATGCTTTTTTTAAATCTTCCCATTTTTCAATGGTGCAACTTGCAATATTGATAGCTGCTTCACCTTTTATTTTCGCTAATATACTACTCATTAAATATTCGTTTTGGAAATCTGTTGTGTTTGTGGTGTTATAAAATTTTGTAACTAATTTTTCACAAACACTAATAAATCTAGAAAGTAATTCACGTTCCCCATGGAACTCTGGCACCATGTCCAAATATTCTTTTCTTAATACAGGGGTAGCCATGTTTAATACTGGCATTCGTAGAATGATATTTCTAATACAATTTGAATTTAAATTAATTATACGATCTTCTATTTCGAGATCGGAGTCTGATTCGGAATTATTTGAATCTGATATAGATTCTGGTTCTCTGAATGACATATGGTACTCACAAAAATAGTAGTGTCGGTTTCATGTGCCCTGAAGTCGTACACGGTCTCGAAGTTGAGGCTGGAGTTGCACTGATGTCCGCTCAGCTTGGCTCGTTCGGCTCGTCGAGATGTTTCTTGCTTCTGATGTCCCCTCAGATGCAGGATACGGTGATCGAAGTATAAATATGTTCGAATTGCCAAATTAATCACGAAAGTGAAACAATTTATATTCGTTAAATTGTTTTGACAATCCTACCGACTGCGCCACTTAAATTTCTTTATCGATCGATTGGGTTTTTAAAAATATTTATTTTTGTGAATACAAGTTTATGATACTTTAATATGATAATACAGGTTGCGAAATACAGACTAGCTTAACTAAAGAGTTACACATGGTTTTATACTATTGTAATATGATATTGTCACGTTCTGTCACATCAACTCTTGTTCATTTGGTTAGCACTATAACTTATATATATATATATATATATATATATATATATATATATATATATATATATATATATATATATATCAGACTGCTTCTCCGCTTTCTTTCGGCCGGTATTTATACAGCTCATATCATTCTAGAACCCTCTGAAACAACAATGACCTATATACAAAAGAATTGGGTCACGGCGTAGTTAACCTCTAGCCGACGCGTCGCGGGGATTTCAATATCTGGAAAATTCCCGGATTACGTCATCGCTCTGGTACATTCTTTCAGTGGCGAACGTCACAATAAGTTAATGTTTGACATCTCTTTAATGTACTTCAACCCACTGTTATGAGAGCTCCAGGAAACAAAACAAAAAGAAGTCTGAGGGTGTTAGAGTTAGAAGTATATTGAGCCTTTTGCACGATCAGCTCAGTCATTAGTTCAGATTCAGTTAAATTATCACTTGATCTAATATAAAATAAAATAAATAAATATTTCATCACGGCATATTACCCATTGCTGGGTGTGCCAATCTGCTTTGTACAGATATCGATAATGATGGAATATTTGTACCGTGTGGGCGCTTACCAGGCGTCACCTCACGGGCACCCATAGCTGGCATGGAGAGTGCACCACAGGGTTCAATTTTGTGGCATTAAAATTCGATGTAATTTTTGGCGTCGGTCGGGATCGAACCCGGGTCCCCAGATTCACGACCAGACACTCAGGCACACGGCCACGAGACCCCATAATATGATGTTGTATTACATTATTCATGTCATCTGTCGTTGTGCGATTAAACGTGCTCGACTGGAATCCGAAGATTTGAACGTACGGTGTTCAAATCCAACACGAGTCAATTTTTAATAAAAAAAAAAAAACTGTTGTGGCCAGCAAAATACTTCTCGCCATTTTCATTTTATGTTGCGTAGGGCGCAAGCAGTTATGTAACTTTGTTGGCCTTGGCATGCAGATATGGGTACCCGTGTCAGAATGACACTAGTAATGTACATAGAATGATAGCTAGTAATTTTGTACATAGATGTCAAGTATCAAAATTTTTCATTCAAAACATGATTTTTAAAATCCATGTGGATTATTTTCCTCGACAAGTATATTCCATACTATGAATGACAAATAAACATCAGAATATTTTGAAATTTTGCATAAAAAATTATGACATATGACAATTATGACATCTATGTAAATAACTACTAGCCGTCTTTCTCACACAGTGCCTCATATCTGTTTGCCAAAGCCAACAAAGTAACATGACTGCTCGCGCCCTATAAGTAACGAATTTAACATTTCTTGTACACACACATATACCTATAATCGAAATTGTATCCCTTTTTTCGTTCTATGAGAAATTTGGTCCTACTATTCTAATATGTTCAAAATTATTCAAATTCATTGACGGTATTAGCAGTATTTCTTAAGGATATATGAAATATTAACATACCTATAATTTTTTTTAGACACTACCACTTCCGCTTAGGCGACGCGAAACAATACATTTCAATGCATGAGTACAAAAATGATATTTTTATTTCTGAATACATAGAACAATATAACCAAACGCGTGAAAGAGAATATACGAATATTGGTATATTTGAATATATATATATATATATATATATATATATATATATATATATATATATATATATATACAGGGTGTCACCAAAATCGCCGTCTTCGATATCTCCCTTGTCGTTAGAAATACAGCATAAGTTTATTAACAGAATTTATTCGTCTACTCAAGGAGCATAACGTAAAATTATTTTCACATATACAGGCTGTTGCATTACGGCTCGGCGAGAACTGTTTGTCTTTTTTTAAATGGAACATCTTATATAATTTTATATATTTTGAATTGTATTTTATTCGCCTATACGAACATATGAATTTTGTTTTAGTTTTCCACGGCGTTGCCAAGTTATTCCGTTTTTTCTCTAAAAAAGACCGAATACACGCATTGCTTTATAAAGACTTACTGAAGTTATTTTAATAGTAAGAATTAAGAATTTTGTTTTCTGTATAACTGTAATTATACTCTATGTTCTGACATATTTTTTTTAAAATGTAATTGTACAGGCTGTTCAATAAAGCGAATCAAATGTGCTCAATTTCAAATGACTATAACTCGTCATTTTCAAATGGAACACCCTATATTTTATTATTCAGTTGTGTGTACTTTTGTATTATCTTCATATGTTATTAAGGGTATCCCACGCCTAAAACCAATAATTTCGGAGATTTTCACCATTTTTCTCTAAATTTATATATTAACTAAAAATTAAATCTGGTATACCATTGATATTGTTTTTTGAATAAGAAACAATTGTAGTAATGATAGTATTTTCATTAGCCAGGTTATTATTAATAGCAGAGGAATTAAGTAAATTAGCTTATTAATATGAGTCTCTCGCAAGAAGAACTTACGAATATGGTGTATGCTGGTCAGGCCAGGCGTCACCTCACGGGCACTCAATGCTGGCGTGGAGAGTGCGCAAGAAGAACTTACGAATATGGTGTACGCACTTGAAGCAGCGGAAACAAACCCTCTTTTGGCATCAAGAATTTATGCACAACGGTTTCCGGGAAGACGACATCCAAATCCGCGTTCTTTTGAAAAACTAAGGGAAAGGTTTGAAAGAACTGGTCATGTTCTGTACGACAAAAGAGGGTTTCTTTCCGCTTCTCCAAGTGCGTACACCATATTCGTAAGTTCATCTTGTGAGAGACTCATTTTAACAAATTAATTTACTTAATCCTTCTGTTATTAATAACAACCTGGCTAATGAAAATACTATCATTACTGCAATTGTTTCTTATTCAAAAAACAATATCCATGGTATACTACATTTAATTTTTAGTTAAATATATAAATTTAGAGAAAAATGGTGAAAATCTCCGAAATTATTGGTTTTAGGCATGGGATACCCTTAATAACATATGAAGATAATACAAAAGTACACACAACTGAATAATAAAATATAGGGTGTTCCATTTGAAAATGACGAGTTATAGTCATTTGAAATTGAGCACATTTGATTCGCTTTATTGAACAGCCTGTACAATTACATTTAAAAAAAAATATGTCAGAACATAGAGTATAATTACAGTTATACAGAAAAGAAAATTCATAATTCTTATTATTAAAATAACTTCAGTAAGTCTTTATAAAGCAATGCGTGTATTCGGTCTTTTTTAGAGAGAAAACGGAATAACTTGGCAACGCCGTGGAAAACTAAAACAAAATTCATATGTTCGTATAGGCGAATAAAATACAATTCAAAATATATAAAAATATATAGGATGTTCCATTTAAAAAAAGACAAACAGTTGTCGCCGAGCCGTAATGCAACAGCCTGTATATGTGAAAATAATTTTACGTTATGCTCCTTGAGTAGACGAATAAATTCTGTTAATAAACTTATGCTGTATTTCTAACGACAAGGGAGATATCGAAGACGGCGATTTCGGTGACTCACCCTGTATATATATATAAGATTCGTATATTCGTTCACCCTGGTTACTAAGTAATAAACGCTGTAATACGTGGTAACTAAAGAAAATTACGCATTCTTATTGCTTTATGACTTAATGAATGATAAAGTCTGTAAAATTTCACAAATTTGTTTTCACAAAATCTTGATTGCAATTTCACAGTGAAATTTGACTGAAAACTGATTTAGTTTGTAAGACAATGTATGATTTGGCTGTTGTACTGTAAATAGTAAACAGCAATGAATTAAGCCTGTATGTGTAAGTAAATACACGTAGAGGGACTAAGCTATAATGCGTACGTGTTATTTGAAACAATAATAGTGAATTTATAGGGCCAACTGAACCCGACTGATAGCTTGTATTTTCAGCAGGCTGTTTGTTGTGTAGCCTGTATTGTGCCTGTGTCACTCTGCAAACGTTCGGTTTTCATTGTTCGCAAATAATTTTATAATCCGTTAATACGGGGTGCGCATAAATGGACAAGCTATACAACCTACAAGAACAAGCGTTCCAGATGTATGTATATATTAAAATGAACTATTGCTCATTCCATGGTGTATAACAGTGGTCGCCAAAGCATCGCTCGCGAGTTACCAGTAGCCCGCGGGAACAATTTTGATATCAAAAATCGTGATGTGGACGTGGTTACATTTTCAATATTCGTAAGAAATTTACAAAAAAATCAATTGAATTTGATTACAAGACTGTAATATACGAACGAGTATATCATTTCGCCCAAATTTTAAAATTTAAGTAAATTATTTCGACCATTATGTCCACTAGACACTAGACGTCCAGGAAACATTTCTCTTAAAGCGTTTAGAGAATTTCGGGCTGTGTAGGCTGTAGCCCCATCCTGTTAGAACCAAAAGTCCCCTAATCCCACTTCTTCAACAACCACGCTTTAAGAGAAATTTTTCCTGGACGTCTAGTGTCTTTGAGAGGTGACGTGGGGTGGCTTGCGCGGTCGCCCGATTTAAGCATCTGCGACTTCTTTCTTTAGGGATATCTTAAGTAAAAAGTGTTTAAACGTCGCCCCCAGAACCTGCTAGAGCTAAAGGAGCAGATTGTTGAGGAAGTAAACGCGATACCCCGCGAAATGTATCAACGGGCTGTTCAATACCTCAGAAATCGGCTCCAGCAATATATTGCAGCTAACGGCCGCCATCTTAAAGACATTATTTTTAAAAATTAATGAGTATAAAATGGTAAGTCCCACTGATTTCAAAAATAAAAACATTTTTTTCATATATACCCTGGTTTCTTTTTTATAACTCTTCAAAACTGCTCAATTGGTTCTGCCGCAACCTGTACCTTATTCTTCGAATAAGAGAAAAACATCGCATCGAAACCATAACACAAATGAAGAAGATTTAATTGATGGTGAAACTGGACATTAACTCAGTACCTGTGACATGTTTCAACCATGTATTTATAAATGCTGCTTATTTTATTTACAATTTCAATATTTTGTCCCAAAGATGGTTAAAAATATAACCGGAAACGTGACAAATTAAAAAGTGTACAGTATTTTTTTTTAAAAGATGTCCGATCAAGGTCATCTACTAATTATATGAATTAAGATTTTAGCTCCGCCCATTCGATCAAATTCAGTAGTGTCGTTTATTTAAACAAAGCGTCGATCTATAAATCAGGCTCAAGTATCTGTACATATAGTAATTCTGGTCACCAAGTACCTATCTATTCAGTATGTATAATTATAAAAAAAAAATCTGGTGACCAACACAATACCATGCGCCATTTAATTTTTATTAATTTAAATAAATACCTATGGGGTCTCGATGCCGCGTGCCTGATGCCTGGTCGCGAATTTGGGGAACCCTATTCGATCCCAATCAACGCCAAATATTTCGAATTTTAAATGGCACAAAATTGAACCCTGTGCGCACGCTCCACGCCGGCAATGAGTGTCCTTGAGGTGACTCTTGGTAAATACCCGCACGATACAAATATGTCATCATCATTGCCGAAATCTATGTACAAAGCAGATTAGCATACTCATCAATGGCTAATATGCCGTGATAATACCGTGAGTATTTTTTAACATAAAACATGGTATTTGTCATATCCATGGTTACGATTTACTTGACAGCAATGTATTTGCCTGTCTCATTTAAAATGAAACATAGGGTACAGTTTTGACATTTGTCTACTCTGTCAATGTCAAAAAACCAATTTGAAATACAATGGTTTATACTGTGGAAGAGAAGGTGCAGATTATTAAGTGGTATTATTCGAATTTTAATCCAAGTTTAAGCCAAGTGTCGGACTTGTTCCGCGCTTCATTTCCTGACAGGCCTACACCAAGTGCAGCAAAAGTTTTAAGAATAGTGAATACCTTCAGAGCAAAATGGTTGCATCGAGCCTGCACATAACAGTAGGAATAAATCCTGTAATATATTAACTGCGCAGAAAAAAATATGAAATTCTGACTTTAATACAAAATAAGAACAGATTAACATTACGAGAGATTGGGCAAGTTACTGCTGTAAACAAAGCTACTGTACACAGACTATTTAAAAAGGATCATTACAGATCATACCATTTCCAAAATCTCCAGGAGTTAGTTATGGACGATACGAAACGAAGAATATTTTTTTGTGAAAGAATGTTTGAAAACGTTAATAACAATTCAGATTTGCTGCAAAATATACTTTTTATGGACGAAGCTACTTTTTATTTACATGGCGAGGTAAACTCACAAAATTGTCGGTATTGGTCCAGGGAAAATCTACATTTGTATCATAGTACGAGGACTCAACGACCCGAGAAAGTTAACGTTTGGGCTGGCATAATAGGATCCCACATTATTGGACCATTTTTTATTAACGGGAATATTACTGCTCAATATTTAAATATAATACTTCTGTCAAATTTATCCCCTATGTTTCATTTTAAATGAGACAGACAAATACATTGCTGTCAATCAAATGGATAACCATGGATATGACAAATTCCATGTTTCATGTTAAAAAATACTCACGGTATATATATATATATATATATATATATATATATATATATATATATATTTTAATTAAATACATACGTAATAACTTCTTTCCATATTAGAATAAGGTAGAAGTACATGGTTTCAAAATTTTCTGAATGATAGTATTTGAGTTAGAGCGCCCAGAAGATCCACACACACAAACACACAAATACACACACACACACACACCAACAGATATCATAAAAATATTAAAATCGGATTGTAGGGACCTTAATCCAAAATCTCGATATGTGATTTTTAGCACGATCCCTATACCTCCTTACAAAGGGTAGTGGGAGGTAGAAATTTCCAGTGGTTAAGTAGCTCACCGAATGTGTACCGAAGTAGTTTCCATGCTTGTTGAATTTTGGATCACTGGTGTATAACGTTAACGTTACGGAATATTGTTTTTTGATGTAAATTCGTACATGTGGTTTGTTTATTGCCTAATAATGGTCATGGTTGTTATTTATATTATAAATAACTTTTACTCTTCTTCAAAACCGCAAAATGAAACAGAAAGTTGTATTAATTATTTTGATATAATGATACATAATTAATTATTCGAAACCAAATTTCCAGTTGCATACCATTTGAATTTATATTTAAGTTACTTATATCAATGATCACATTAGGTAAGGAAGGTATAGTCTTTGGTCAAAAATTCGATGAATAAGTACGCAACAGTGGCGGCTCGTGCATTAAAACTTTGGTGAGACAAGGTATCCAGAAAAAAAATCCGCCGCAGGCCAAATTTTTTTTTTTCATTCAAAGTCAAATGCCTTATAAATGAAAGTTACATTTTTCCCCTCTCATGTACAAAAATAAATTGCCAGATCACAGAACAATTTAGGAAATTCTTTAACAGATAGTATGTCTTCATAAGACAGTTGATTAAATGGATTTTTGTTAATTAAAAAATTAACAACATCTTCAGAATTCCTTACATTGTCACTGAATTCTTTTAAAGGTGAAGTCGAAGCCATTATTTGCTTTTTGTTTTCAACTAAAATTCAAATTACAAATACACTACGTGGGTAAACTATAAAAACAACGAAAAAAATAAAAGAATTAAATATTTACTGTAATACGTATCAGTCGCAAACCAGAGCCTATTATAATAAAAACGCTAGATAAGACAGGTTATGTTATGTTTGTTTATTGTCGAATGCAATATGCAGCTAATATTATTTAATCGTGCTTGCAAAAATATGCAGGAACGTCGTGAACCTACTTACAAAATTTATCAGTACGTGGCGTTGATTGTATTCATGTATGGTAACGGCCGCTATAGGGCCGCGTGGAAGGTAAAGCGACTATCTTTTATCCTTTATGCACTCATTGCATTTATCATTTGAAGCAGTTCCTCAAACAGCTCTTTGTCTAGCGCACGTATTTCTTACCAGAATGAATGCTTTATCAAAAACATTAGCAGTTATACTATTCATTTCAAGAAATACTTTATAGGGTGTAAATTAGGTGAACTGCATTACATATTAGTTATGGACGTGGCTTAAATTATTCTTTTGATATTTATAAAGACAAGCATTAACGAAATAAGTTAAAATTTAATTTACATACTACTTGCAGCTTTATTTCTTTTCTGGTGAGGCACTGCCTCACCTGCCTACCCTGACAAGCCGCTACTGGTACGCAATGAATTATGAAATACATGTATTGTTGTTCTTAAGATAAAAATATTAAAAAAATATTATTCCTGTAGATACATGTATTCCCATAAATTTGTAGACAAAACTAATATTAATCAAATTTTAAATAATGAAACAAAAAGTATTATAAAATGACAATTATTTTTCATCTGCATAATTTATTTGTTCAATGAGAAATAATAACACTGAAATGGATACTGTAGCAACAAATTTTTAAGGTGATAAATAATTCACAAGTAACAACTGAGTCGTCTTCTACTTTGAATGCATTTTGATGCATATTCATCGCATTACGATTGCATAATACAGTAAAATCAACATCTGAATTAGTATGGAGATAGAAGGTGTTTACATTGGACACTCGAATGCTCCGACTTGGAATGGGCCGCTGTCTTCACCAACTTGTATTTTTCCACAAACAAGCTAATTACGTAAACTTGGTTTGTTATCGTAAACATTAATCTCCGCCCAAGTTCAGCATGACTAACTACACTACTACTACCACTACACTCAACTTCCTTGCATAATAATAATATACATATTGTAATAAATTAATTATATCTAATTTAAGGTATCTCACATTCTCAGGATATTTCCACACACCTATATTGTTTTTGACGTTAATTATAACAACAAAGCAAATTAACTTAGGTATTTGGATTTCAATGTTCACATAGATAGTAACAGAGTTGAAGTTCATTGCTGTGAAAGCAATGTTCACGATTATTAGTATACATGATGTTGATTATTTCACATTCAGAACAAAGCATTGTATTATTTTTCGCAGAAACTCAAATACAAAGTAATAAAATATGGAAAATACGTTTATTTCTTCATAATATGTAATATACGAGGTAAAAAAGCTTCAAATAAATGTTGTAGGGCATAAATTTCTGCATCTGAATCAATAAACGAAATTAATTTTATGTGCCTTGTAACGGCAGATACAGTGAAAATGATTAGGCATAAGACTCACATCATCAATCTGAAAAAAATCTTATAAAATAAAATATAACTTGTAGAAATTGTTGTGTGTTATTTATTTTTAAAAGAAGAAGAAAAAAATACTAGTATTAAGTAATGAATATATTAATGACATTTACAATTATTTCTAAGTTAATTGTTATACCTTTTAATAAATATAAAATTATTTAAAATAATTGTAGTTTATTTTCGTACCATACGTTGGCACTATATATTCTGTAAAATGAATAAGGATTAGAAACAATTGTAAATTCATTAATATATACGTTTCTTTAATACTAGTATATTTTTTTCTTTTTTAAAAAATAAATAACTAATAATTTCTACAGTTATATTTATTTTTATAATGTTTTTTTTTTCAGGTTGATGCCGTGAGTCTTCTGCTTAATCATTGTCACCATATTTGGTATGAAATTGTCAAAAATCACCCCAAAAATAACTATAGACATGGAAATGAAACAAAAAATTAATAAATTTAACGATTTATCTGTCAAGCTAGGTTAATTTAATTTCATTATTATTTGTAATTTCTGCTAAATAGAAGAAATATCAATTTAAATTAACACATAATTGTTAACAGAACAGAATTTAGAAATAATATCTAAAATTATATTTTATCAACGAGTGGAAAGTTTAATATGTAAGTGAATTATTTTTCGCGAGTCGATAATTTAATTTTATCGTCGTGTATAAAATTCTATTTTTTCTATGACAGATTTTAAAGAGCAAAAATTAGAAAAACCGATTATAGATTAAATTATTTAAGAACAATTTTAAAATCTCAGTAGCGTGGATTGCTATGGAATTTTTTTGAAAACAATTTCATTTTATTCTTTTATACTGATTGTGTACAAAAACGGTAAGAAATGAAATTACTAGAAGAAAAGCTTGCTATGTCGAAGAAGAGGCATCAGATGCATTAGATAAATTATTGCCTCAAAAATCACGAAAAATATATATCAAAAAGAGTGCTTTCAAAAATAGAAAAACGCGAAGAATATCAATAGCGCGAATGAAAAAATGCTTCTGGCATATTTTTCTGAGAAGTCAAAGAAAGTCAAGCAATCAACATTATGGTCCTGTTACTTGATGCTCAAATGTACAGCAAAATAGATGTGTCTGGTAACATTAATTATAAAATAATTGCCAAAATTCATAATGTATTTTTATTTAAATAAAAATTAAAGTTCTTTATCTACCCTTGCTGGTAAAATATTACTTTATCAACCCTTGCGGTTAAAGTGTCACTTAGTCAACTATTTTGAGCTGAACGAAGCACACTTTAAAATGTGTTATAGAAAAAAAAAAAATTATCACGGCATATTACCCATTGCCAGTACCAATCTGCTTTGTACACAGATTTCGGTAATGATGATGATATATTTGTACCGTGCGGGCGTTTATCAGGCATCACCACATGGGCACTCATTGCTGGAGTGGCGAATGCACCACAGGAGTCAATGTGCCATTTAAAATTCGAAATATTTGGCGTCGGTCGGGATCGAACCTAGTTCCCTAGATTAGCGACCAGAGACTCAGGCACGCGGCACGCGGCCATGAAACCCCATAGAAACAGTACCTAATAAAAATAAATTACCCTAATATGACAAAAAAACCATTAGACATTTGTTATTTATTTTTTATACAGTCTACATAGAAAGTAGCCATTTGCGCTCTCTTTTGTCAACGCAAAATGTCACTTTGCCGCTCTAGCGCGACAAGTAGAAAAAACGCTCGCTATCCAAATTTCTAACTATACAATATTGAGAAATATCACTTCTTAATGGAAACGTTTAGTCGGGAACTAATGGAACTGTAGTGACACATTTACCACCTTTACAAATCAATCTGACATATAACTGCTCTGTCGGTATGTTACATAACCAAAAAAAAAATGCCGCACTATTGTGAATATAAAATAGGGCATTCATTTACAAAAACGAAATATAAAATGTTTAGATTTAGGTCAAGAAGAATGAGAAATAACGATAAATTAAAATTAAATATAAAAGACATTTTTTTCTTTATATTAATCCTTATTAATTGAGTAGCAGTGTAAGTACAAAGTGTACATTTTATTATTATGTTTTGTTATGGTGAAGGACTCCACGTGGCGAATGTTGAAAAAATCTTGTGTGTGTTTCGAGCACAAATGGACATTGTCAAACTCGAGAAAAAAACAACTCAATCGACCATGTCCTATTTTGCGTTCTTAATACACAAATAGCTATTGTCTCAATTCCATGGCTATTGCTATTTTTGAGGTGATTTTCGACAATTTCGTACGTAATTTCTGCCGATACATAACATACAAAATTATTTTGTTTATTGATTCAGATGCAGAATTTTATGCCCTACAACTTTTTTTTAAGCTTTCTTACCTAAAATAATTACGGAAGCAGAGTATTACGAAAGTCTGATTTTACATGTGTCTTATGTTTGTTTGGGTTGGTCACCACCCTGAGTAATTTAAATGTATGCTGCATATTATTTTATTCACAATCATTATAGTAATATGTTATTCCTAACTGTAATCATAATGGTTTGGGTGGGAAGCAGCAGATTTCACTTCCACCCCACGGGCGGAAATGTTTATGTAGGGGTTGCCAAGCAACATTGTCATAGATCCCTATAATAAAATAGGCTAAACAAATTTTACTAGAGCTGTCAAAAATAGTAATAAAATTAAAGGTTATAACTCATTGATATATTTTGAAAATTATTGATTTAAAAAGAGAATGATTGTGAATAAAATAGTGTACATACCTCGGTGGGAGTTTCATTACAATCTCGCGCTGTATCTCACTTCGAGGCTTTGCCTCTCGATAATATACATAAGCCCTCGGCTGTAATGCAACATATCCCACCTCGGATGTTAAAGTTTTATAATTTATTACTGCTATTTTTTTTTGTTTTCTTTATAACCATTATAAACTAAAATATTTTTGTACTTATATTTTAATAAGTTTCAACACAAAAGAAACAATTAATACAAAACAATTAGAATTTGTTAAGCATACAAGAAAAAATGTTTTATTCTACAGTCGGAATTTGCCGTAAATATTTGAGATATGCGTTGTAATATTTTAAATTTTTGGTACGCAATCTCGTTATACATTATCTCTTTGCGTTCGTAATTACTGATTTTTTTTGCAGGAATTGTATCTGAACAATAACGAGGATTAGCATAAATTTTTGCAACTACTTTATGAATATTCATCAAATTTAGTAACTTGTTTCTCAACTCTCAAATGAAATAGAGAAAAATCAGGCGGAACTCTGGTGAAATAATTTTCACACCAATGTATAAGCGTAATTGCTTAAACACGGTCCAATTTAAATTTAAACCGAGGGTCACAAATTGAACACGGTGAAAGAAGTAATTCTTCCAAATTCATGCATAATCTCCGTCCTGCCGCAGCAATTTCTTAATTCGCACGGCCACTAAAAGATGTTATTATAGAAATTTCAACCCCTGCAAAAAATCCCAAACTTATTAATCCCTAAATAAGAAATTCATTTCACCAAAAGATTAAGATTTTTACAGATATACACACACCAGCAAAAGTAGGGTAACACCAAAAAAGTTATGTATTTAAAAAAGTATGAACTCTACAACAAATAACAAAGGACGATATAACACCTAAATATAGCCACCTAATGGTGATTGATTATCATTTAACGAGGAATTAAATATTGCTCGGTTTTTAGTTTTATTAATTATGGATGTTTAATGCGTGTTCACTATAGATATGGGGTTAACAATCGTTTCTGCTTTTGTTGTCTTTTCAATTGCAAGTATTTAAAGTATTTTTTTCAAGATATGGAAAATTATTATATTTATGTAATAATAATACTAATAATAATATTTATTTATATGCAGACAATCGGGCTTATTCACGTGTACATTGTTATTAAACAAGATAGTGTTACTTAACAAGAATTGATAACAATATTGTTAAAATTTCGTATTCACATATCTCATTGTTAGATGAGCTGTAACAATTGTATATGCTATATAAAAAATCTGATGTGGCCAGCACATAACCTCTCGCCGTATATTTTACCTGGCTGTATGCATAAAGCAAAGAATATTTTTATAAATACAAATAATATATTCATATAAATCTATGACGTATAAACTTCTTTATTATTCAATAATAGCGTGTCTCAACATGAAGATATTTTACCATAAATTATGTTACAATAAATTACAAAGTAGAGTTTACCATATATAAATATTAGGCTGGTAATTGCAATTTTCAATTCGAACAACGTTGTTTACTTTCTCTTCATATTCTTCTAGTAAAAACATTAATTTTGGGCGGTCTAAAATGTATATATGGATTGTGCATCTATTCTTACATATCTTTTTTTTACATTTTATTTTTTCATACATGTTATATCTAAATAACACTACTTCCCTTTAATAAAGTGACGGATAGATTGCACTCCGATTATTCTTATATCGATGTGTAATTTTGTCAATATTTACAACTTACTTGAGAAGAATTTGATAGCTTTTTCGTAATTCAAAGTTACTCTAGTCTACAGTATTGGTGTACATTGTCCCATAATGTTTGAAACAAATTTAAGTCCTTCAACCTAGACTTGTCATCTCCATAATAGTCACAGATCAAGAACTAAGGGATTCTCCAAGTACATTTTTAATTCATTACTCATTATTTCTGACACTGACATTTATCTGTCAGTTACAAATAATTTAAATTATCAACTATTTTTCATGGCATTCTTTCGGCTGTCAAATTTATTACAACAGATTATTTTATATATTATATTCCTTTTATCTCTAAATCTATAAAATATGTATAAAAATATTTAAATGTATCAGAAAGAGAATTTATTTTTCTTTAATATTATCAAGAAAAATTTTCAAAAAATAATATTTAGAAGATTTTTTTTCAAGAATCTTCTACTTCCGGTTGTCCAATTGTTACCAAAACCTTTTCAGATCTTCCCATGAATGTCCGATTGGGAAATACGTTGTTAAACAAATTTTAAGTCTTATAGTTTTTGAGTAACCGTCCTTCTAACATCCCACACACACACATCCACACACACACACACACACACACACACACACACACAGACATCACCGTAAAAATGTTAAAATCGGATTGTAGGGACCTTAAAACGTGCTTATTCAATAAAATCTGGATATGCGATTTTTAGCATGAATCCAATACCTCTCTTAGCGAGAGGTAAAAATAACAAAATAAATTTTACATTTATGAGAGGTACCTAAATCCCTATATAAAAATAAAATTCGAAAACGTTTTATTTTAAAATGATTGATGCTAACTTCACGGTCCTAGAAAAGTAAACCGTAAGGACTTATTTAATATAAACAATACCATAATACCAATTAGTACTATTTGGGTACTAAAGTTTAGTAAAAAAAAATCTTTTTAAACAAATACTTTGGTGCTAGCATGAAGTTGGCACCAATAATATTTAATTTGCAATAATTTATTTATCATAAACATTTTGGAAACAATTTTTTGGGTACCAATTATAATTATAATTATTTTTTTTAAATTTCTATGTTCTGGTGCTAGTGTGAAGTTGACACCAAAATAATTAAACAAGGAATAACTCCTACACAGAGTAAAAAACAAAAGTTTTTTGTGGTACTTATTGGTACAAATTGGGTACTAAATCATAGTAACAATTTAAAAATTAGTACCCTATACCTTGATGCCAACTTCACGCACCTGAAATTCATTTGTGCTGTAATAAGTTTTTCTGTGATATACGTTTTGAGTTTATTTTTGGAAGATAAATTCATATTTTTGTATCTTTTATATCTTACGGTAGTATATTATTATACTATCAAATTAGACTTTCCACGTGTGTTGTAATTGTGATGTTTGGTTTTCTTTTGCTTTTATACTATGAATGACTAAATTAAAAATGTATATTCATGCTGGTCGACATTGTGTTTATAATATTTGACATATTACGAAGAAGCTAATATTAAAGAAATATTTCGAAATTTTTAATTTCCATTCGGTTGCAGATATAATAGTATGGTAAAATACAGTTTTAAATTATTCTATCAGCAAACGATTATACTTAAATCCTTATTTCTTCTATACTAAATAACTTACATGTCTAGAGGCATAATTTGATAGAAATGTAGTACTCACCTATAACAAAACACAGAAATTAATGAACTAAACAGGAAAATTTCAAATACATATAAAGTGTGTGATGTTTGTGGTTTAGTAACACCGACAAGAAGTTATATTTATGAAACGCATGATTTTAAAACCACATATAACCGACGTAAAACCACAACTTTTTATTTAATCATTTTATCTATAGATAAAATTAAATCAGCCTAAATTGGTACTGGCTGACAAGCTCTTACTTATGAGTTATATATATATATATATAGATACAAGCTATGGCATGGGGCCACGATCGCCGCCATTAGCGGTCCAATGTCAAACATTCATTTCCCTATTTACTTGTAAGAAATATGATATTATATTATAAAGGAATATTAAATATTCACACTATGACTTTATAAAGGTAATAAAAATTAATTTATTTAAGAGATACACAATTATTATGACACAGATTTAGATATTATGTAGAATATAGGATATAGGTTATTATCAAATCTAATTTAATATCCGTAGTTATTATTTACATAATAATTATATATTCCAAACCTACCTTTTAAAAATTTAAATGTCTGTACTTAATATTGGTAATTTTTATTTGTTTTCAATATGTCAATAATAGTAGGTAGTCAATACATTAACAAAATACAAGTAAATAAAATAAAAATATTACTTACACTTTAAATAAATATTAAAAGTATATTGAAATATGTTTTTCATTAAAATAAAACAAGTAGTCATGAAAATAGATAATAATTTGCGCGACAAGAAAACGTTTTACTCTGGACCACTAATGGCGGACAAAAGCCAAACCATGGCCACACCCTATATGCAGGATATGGCCATGGGCTAAGATCGCCGGCATTAGCGGTCCTACATCAAACATATTGAGAAATTATTATTATAACACAGATTTAGAGGTTATGTAGTATATACATTGTTATCATCATATCTAAATTAATATCTGTAGTTATTATTTATATAATAATATAATCTGAACTTACAGTAAAATTTTTGAAAGATGTCCGATCAAGGTTATCTGCGAATTGTATGAATTCAGATTTTTGCTCCGCCCATTCTGACAAATTCAGTAGTGTCGTTTATTTAGTTCTTATGAGGGTACATAAGACTACTGTTATTTTATTATTATAAAATTATATGGTACAATAACAGTATTCAAAATTGAAAAATATATCAACTGGTAAATTTATTAGCAAATGTAAAACCAAATATCTGAAAATAAGATACTGACATTGTGTCAGTGTCAATGACTCTGACAGAACATAACGTTATTCGTACGGCTATGAATCAAGGAAGTGTATCTGAATTAATAAATAAACTTACGTTACAGCGGAAGTATTATCAAAAACGAGCATCGTTTTAAAGTGGAATGTCCTAACTTAGTCGAAACAATATTAATTTTTGAAAGACAAGCGTGTTATATCCATCCTTATCGTACACTCTTATAGACTTTGCAAAAGGAAGAGATAAATGTATGCCAATTTGTTAATTCGTTCATGATACAGATGACCTTGATCGGACATCTTTCATAAATTTTACTGTACCTTTTAAAAATTAAAATATTTGTGCTTAATATTGGTAATTTTTGTTTTCATATTGTCAATAATCGTAGTCAATATCTCAACAAAATACACGAGTAAGTTAAAAAATATATTACTTACACTTTAAATAAATATTAAAACTATATATAAATGTGTTTGTCATTAAAATAACACAAATAACCACGAAAATACATAATAATAATAATAATTGGCGCAACAACACATTTGACATTATACCGCTAATGGCGGACGAAAACCGAACCACGTCATGGCCATACCCTATATATATAGAGGTACCCTATTATGAGGACCCTTACAGCGCTGTAACGGCAAGCTGAAGAACTAACAAAAGAGGTTATACTGACGCCAGCGGCGAGTGCGAAAAAATTTGCATCGGAATGTAATTTGCCCACCGACATTCACGTTTTTATGCGAAAATTGCATAATTCACGTGATGATTTTGTTTATATTGTCGCCAAAAGACTCAGGAAGAAAGTGAAATGCGCTGTTTGTGACGCCATGATTTTTATATGGAGAGTGTAATATAGAAAGGAAGGACGTTTTTCAGAAAAAGTTAATGGACTTTTGATATGGAATTCAATGTGATATTGATTTTAGACTTGAATAGTTTTTAATATTGTTTGCTTGGATTCTTGCTGAATTTTTATAGGAAATTTCGCGAATTTGGTTTAAATGACTGGAAGAATCTTATTTTCCAGTTAGAGGAAATGAGTTTCCAGCAAATTTTATATCTAGGAGTTAGTTGTGTGTAAAATATAGAAAATCTTTATCGGTCAGTCAGTTCTATTCATCTAACAATGTATGTAAACGGTTGAACGAAGCATGACGTAAAATGCACCATAGTCATCATACTAACAATATTATCTTTATTTCCAAAATGTAGCCAAAAAATAATAGCTTCCTTCATAACGAGGCCACTGTCAATGTTCCTATATACAAGAAATTTATACTATTCATTCAAAATTTTTGTGATTCCTGAAAAGCATCGCAAATTAAATTGACTGCATATCAGATATTTCAGCTATTTCATTAATTTCAATAGAAGTTGAATATGAATTTATTTTACAAATTATTTTTGCCTGATAAATTACCAATATATAGAAATTTAATAACCTTTTCCGAGAGTTGATCAATAAGTAATAAGACAAGCATTATTAGTTAGTAAATTAACTAAATTTAGGTTAACGAATACACAGCCACGAGCTCGATTAAATTAGCAAACAATTTATATATTATAAGACTATTAAAATGAGCGAAACAAGAATTATTTTAGACCAGTGGTTTGCAAAATACGGGGTGCAACTTTTTTGATTATTCGATTCAGTATTTTTTCTGAATTCAAAGATATTCATATGTACTCGTAATACCCTAATATTATTATAATAGTATTAATATATAGAAATTATTTGCTAATTTAAGCGACCCCGTAGCTCTTATAGTTCGCGAGATAGCAATAGTGTACCAAATGAACACCCTGTACACATAGGGAGAAAAATGCAGGAATATGGCAATTTGCGGAAAAATGCTAGAGTAGGACTTATTTGGATTTTGGTAATTTAATGTGTATATACATATTATAAGTATACAAGCCCAACCCCAAATGTATTCGTATCCTCTGAAAAAAATATATTAACATCAAGAAAAAATATTTTTTTTAGATTACAAAAGTTAAGACTATATTTGGGCAATTTTTTATTTTATGTAGTAATAAAATATACTGGATTTAAATATAATGTTATTACCTAAATTTATCATTTTAAAAATAATCTACGGGCAAATATGACATCAGACACGTGCTAATTTTTTTAGTTCCACCAATAAATAATACAATATTTATGTTAGTATTATTTATAAAACTGAAGGTAAAGGAAACTGACAATATATTCAATAAATTACTATATTAAATTTTATTTTTTTAGAAAAATTGTTTGCAAAATGATATTTATTTATTAAAGTATACCACCTACAATTATATTAAAAACAGGAGTAAATCAACTTCTGGATGCTATGATTATTACTCCAATTCAACAAATTTTGATATGGTCTATTAATAGAGTTTATAGAACTTGAATACATTGCTTATAATAAAATTTCTTAGGTTTAATAATAATTTATTTGCAAATAAACCATTGTCTGCATGTGACAAATGTTTTCGTCTTTAATAATTGGCAAATAATTTTTATTAAAATAATAAAATTTAAGATGGCAATTAATTGAGTATATTGTCAGTTACCTTTACAGATTTATAGATAATACGAACAATTTTGGAACTTGTCTATGTCATATATTTGCTCGTAGATTATTGTTTAAATGTGAAATTTAGGTAATAACATTGTATTTAAATCCAGTACACTTTATTAATATATAAAATAAAAAATGCCCAAATATAGTCTTAACTATTGTAACTTAAAAAATTATTTTTTATTGCTGTTAACATATTTATTTCAGAGGGTACGAATACATTCGGTGTTGGGCTCATATTTATTTGTACATTGAAATATTTTAATCGGTTAATTTTTTTGAGTGTTTTCTTATTGTTCTTTTTAGCTCTCATCGCCTACTTACTGCCTTTCAATGATCCCTTATTTACAATGACGCCACCATCGCCCCCTGGGATCTACCCAGCGCCCAAAAGAGGGAGATATTGTTCAATTTGAGACTCACTGATTTATTTAAAAGTAACTCAGGTTGGTTAGAGATCAGTTCAAGACTGGACCTGAAGTTCCCAAATAATTACGGCCAATATCAAAATTACAATACCTACTAAGTTTACTCATGAATTTGTTTATTTTCATATTACAATAATACTAATCATCTATTAAATTGGCTTTGACGATTGTATCTCTATCTTTATCGTGGGCGGTATGACGTAAATGACAAGTTGTCTGGGCTGTGTTTAGTCTGTAAGTAAGTGTTCTGGTAACGTGAACAACGTAGCATCGCTGTCCGATGTTGCAATCCTCGATCAAACTTAATCTTAGATCAAAGTGTGCCGTGGCTGGTCTGCCCTATGCGCCTGCCTCCATGTTGTTGCAAACATTCATTACCCCCACCATGATACTCACTAGAGAAGGGGTAATTAGTGGAGGGGAAGTAGACAAGGAGGACTAGATAAGCATCGATACGTAAATTGTAAATTAGGAGATCCGTATTAGATGAATAGGTTAGGAGATAAAGAAATTAGCCTTGTTCCAGTCAGTAATTTTGGACAAGTGTGCAACATGTATTTGAATTTTTTAATGCGTCAAGTTTGAAACATCTAAAACCTGAAACATTGAATGAGACAGCGACGGTACCAAATTGAATATTTATTATATACAAGCTAGCTAAACTAAAAATAAATTATTTTATTCAATTTTGACGTTTTAATTGTCATTATTAACTCCATAGCAACAACTATAAGTAATTGTTTATTTGCCAGTGAATTAAAAAAAAAAATAGGTAACTCTCGCAGAATTTTAACTCACTCTGCAACAAATAATACATTTAAAATAACATCAAGCACGAAAATAAAACTCACCACAATCTTTATTAGACCGATTAGCCATTTTCATTATGTTTCACAACACATAACAGAAAATGAAGCTTGTTCATAATTTATAAATACACGACTTGACGTATATCAACAACGGTTGTCATGCACAACCTACTAATTGATTAGTTTTTTTTTTATTTTGTCAAAATTAAATATAATGGTTTTTATTATTACAGGCGCTTTCCAGGCATCACCTCGCGGGCACTCATTACTGGCGTGGAGACTGCACCACAGGGTTCGTATACTTCATGTTATGATTTTCAAAATAAATATTTAGTTTAGTTTTTTTACCTTCCATCACCTTCCGTTTGCGTGATTGTGTAGTTAAATCAGGTGTACCCCAAGGCTCAAATCTAGGGCCACTCTTATTTTTTCTCATGATTAATGATATTACTGACGACATAAATTACAATGTTTTACTATATGCAGATGACCTAAAGTTGTATACTGAAATAAAAACTGTCTTAGACTGTAATGTTCTGCATAACAATATAAACAAAGTAACTGAGTGATGCGTTAACAATCAGCTAGTACTTAATGACTCGTAAGAAAACTCCTATTATATAGGATTATAAGATAGACTCTGTAGTTTTATCTCGTTCCTCTATTATTAAAGATTTGGGAATATAATTTGACTCACATTTAACATTTTTACACTATGCTAATGAGCTACACTTGGATTACTTATTAGAAACAGAATTTTTCAAATACTAACGCATTAAAATAATTTTACTTTGCATTTCTGCAATCTAAGTTAATCTATGCTATTATCATATGGTTTCCTTACTATGAGATATCTGTTACTAAAATAAAAAAATCTGTTGTGGCCACCACAATACCTTCCGTTAAAGCTGTGTAATATGTATAAATTCCACACATAAATTTTCTTGCAAAATATTCTAAATTTCCAGTAAAATTATTTCATAAACAAACTATGCAAATTGCACTTGACACTAACATCTTCTTCTTCTTTAGCTTTCCCCATTCGTTAGGAGTCGCTATTTTTTATTATCTTCTTCTTCATTTCTCCTCATGACATTTTCAAACCAATGCAATCATCCCTCTTGTATCTTTCTAGAAACTTATAACACGAGAGTTATTTCCTTACCTATCTTTCCGTGTCTTCCCCATCATCTATTTCAACATCCTCATCTCTGCCACATTAATTTACTTTTTATTGATACTGACATCTGTCATTTTGAACTATATGAATATATTAGTAGTTTCCATGTTTAGCATAAGTGGCTGATTTATAAAATTTAATTTCTTTAAAATTCTTTAACTCTATATCTATTGAATATGAAGTATAAAATGCAATCAAATCGTATAGAGAATAATATATTCTTTAAGATTTAATAACGTTAAATGTCAATAAATCAAATTTAACTGTTCTTCAAATGAGGCTACTTCCGATTCACCAATTATAACCAAAATCTAATCACTTGTTCTTCTGGATGTAAACTTGAGGAATACGAAAAAAATATAATTTTTGGAATCGAGGTATTGAAGTGATGCGATCCGAAACTTACGTCACATACATACACACACACACACAAACACACACACACACATACATACAGACATCATCGTAAAATGGTAAAATCGTATTATAGGGACCCTAAAACATGCTTATTCACTAAAAACTCATCATTGAATATTTTGACCAAAGACAATACTTTCCTTACCTAAAGGTGACGGAAGGTAAAAACTGCAGTTTCTGGTATCGCGATCTCGGTCTGTTCAGAATTATTACTATGTAAATACAAAATTTGATAAAGTACAGTAGAGCGTCAATAATTCGGATTAATTGGGACCGGACCCGTCCGGATTTTTGACGTGTCCGGATTTTCGAAATAAACCAAAAAAATACTTTTGGGGTGTCTTCAACGCAAAATATTAGCTGCAATCGGTCATAAATTGCTGTGATGTTTAAAGAAGAGGAGCGGATAAATGAATGTATTCATTATTAATAAAAATTTACATGTTTTAGTCGTTTTTGTTGCTGTATACAAACATTGTTCATTTACAAGCAAAAAATTTTTTTCGCCAGAATCGAATCCGGATTATCGATCATCCGGATTTTTGACGTCCGGATTATTGACGCTCTACTGTATTTATTTGCTTATTATGTATGTATATTGTTTGAATAAGTATGTATATCAAAGCTATCCCCAATGGTCACTGATACTAATATTGATCCATTAATATTCAATGCAGTTACTCATTCAATAATTGCTCTAAATATAACTCTCTTGTTAGTATCCAGTCCTTTAATCCATTTCACTGTCCCAGTCACGGAAACCACCTTTTAGGTTACATATTGCAGACTATAGCCCCGCTGGTAATGTGGTAGTTGTGTACATAATTAAATCGAATCGAAATGACGAGATGGTATGTGTCAAGTAAATTGGAAATATTGGAAAGTGGTGTACTATGCACATGATATGCGGTATAAAACCAAACATAGCTTGGCACTCACAAGGTAATTGCCGATAAACCACAGGAAAATTCTAACTTTTACTGGATGTTGAAAGTGATGGCATCAGATGACCATTACTGGAAATTTCAGCTTTTACATATTCAGGGCCGGTTGTTCTATCTATAGTTAAACATTCGGTTGAAATTTATTCTATTGATAACTCCAGTTTACGTTGTTACAATTGCAGTTAAAAACTACCAGTAAGATAAATTTTCGTTAACAGCATGATAACTAACAGTCAGTCAAACGACCAGTTAAAAGTTTTATCCAAAGATTATCGTACCGGGTGGACACGAATGAAAACACGAAGTTAAAAACTACATTCGTCCAATTTTTAAATCTGGTGATAAATCTAACATTACCAGTGGCGGCTTGTCAGGGTAGGCAGGTGAGGCAGTGCCTCACCAGAAAAGAAATACAGCTGCATGTAAAGTAGTATGTAAATTAAATTTTAACTTATTCCGTTAATGCTTGTCTTTATAAACATCAAAAGAATAATTTAAGCCACCACTATAACTAATATGTAATGCAGTTTACCTAATTTACACCCTATAAAGTGCTTCTCGAAATGAATAGTATAACTGCCTATGTTTTTGATAAAACTTTCATTCCGGTAAAAAATACGTGCGCTAGACAAAGAGCTGTTTGAGGCATTGCTTCAAATGCTAAATGCAATGAGTGCGTAAAGGATAAAAGATAGTCGTTTACCTTCCACGCGACCCTATAGAGGCCGTTACCATACATGAATACAATCAAGGCCACGAACTGATAAATTTTGTAAGTAGGTTCAAGACATTACTGGATATTTTTGCAAGCAAGATTAAATAATATTAGCTGTAAATTGCATTGGACAATAAACAAACATAACATAACCTGTCTTGTCTAGCATTTTTATTATAATAGGCTCTGGTTTGCGACTGATACGTATTGCAGTAAATATTTAATTCTATTATTTTATACGTGGGTAAACCACCCACGTAGTGTTTTTGTATTTTGAATTTTAGTTGAAAACAAAAAACAAATAATGGCTTCGACTTCAACTTTAATGGACATTTGCACAGGTTATAGTTAAATTGTTAACCGTTGGTTAAATTGACAATATCGTATCGGAATCAAATGTCAAATGAGTTGTTAAATATTACTCTCAAAATTTCGATTCGCACTTTTTTTGTTAACCTGTAGTTAAGACATTAACTATAAGCTGTGCAACTGGCCATAAAAGAATTGAGTGACAATATAAGGAAGTCTGAAGATATTGTTAATTTTTTAATTAACAAAAATCCATTGAATCAACTGTCTTATGAAAATAAACTATTTGTCAAAGAATTTCCTAAAATGTTCTGTGATCTGGCAATTTATTTTTGTACATGAGGGGAAAAATATGTATTTGCACATCCCTTGAAAAAATGTAACCTTCAATTATAAGGCATTTGACCTTGTATGAAAAAAAAAAAAATTCGCCTGCGGCGCATTTTTTTTCTGGATACTTTGCCTCACCAAAGTTTTAGTGCACAAGCCGCCACTGAACATTACCAATTATTGTTCTATCTCTATTCTCTCCAACTTGGCTAAAGTTTTTGAAAAGATAATGAATAAATATATTTTTAGTTCCGTGCGAAACAAAATATCAGTTTACCAGCACGGTTTTTTCTCTGGCCGCTCTACTACTTCTAATCTAATGAACTTCACAGATACAGCACTTAATTCACTACTTAATAACATTCAAGTAGACGTTATTTATACTGACTTTGCGAAAGCCTTTAACAAAGTTGACCACTCTGTTCTACTAAGTAGGCTTCTTTGAATTTTGACTTGCTACAACTTATGTCTTCATAAATGAGCAATCGCGAGCTTCGTATTGCACGTTATTATGCAACATCTGGTGTCCCACAAGGGTCTAATTTAGGGCCATTATTATTTCTTCTCTTCATCAATAGCATCAATGATATTATCCATCACTCCAACATTCTCTTATATGCAGATGACTTGAAAATTTTCAGAATTATTAATAATGATTAATGATATTAATAATGTTCTTGATTGGTCTTTAGCCTCTAAGCTTCTATTTAATTTAGGTAAATATAAAATTATGACTTACTCTCTAAAGAAAACAACTATACCATTTAACTATGAAATGAGTAACACAATGTTGGAGCGAGTAACTATATTCAAAGATCTAGGAATTCTGTTCGAACCTTAACTTAGCTTTATTCTCCATTTTAATGATATTCGAAAAGCTTCTTACAGAAATCTTGGCTCCATAATTCGTAATACACAATCATTTCATAATTTACGGACCCTCAAATCCTTGTATTATTTATTTGTGCGTAGCAATCTGCAATATGGATTACAAATTTGGAATCCTGTAAATATCAAACATGTACAAGCTTTGGAGAGTATACAGAAAAAAATTATAAGGTATTGTTGTGTTAAATTTCACCATGCCCATTGATACGATTTGTAGTTACTCCAATTGTCTAATTGAGTTCAATGTTATTTCTTTGGACTGCCGTAGAAAAATTCAATCTTGTTTATATCTATATAAACTTGTAAATAATCTAATTAATGATGCTCATTCGCTAGCTTCCTTAAATTTTAACGTACCTCGCTTAAACTCTCGGCGCCAGTTAAACTTGACATATAGCACCCCTAGAACTAACTACGAACTTCAATCTCCAATTAGACAGTTGTGTACTACATTCAATACTCTGTCCATGTACAATAACAATCCCGACATTTTCAATGATGCTCAGTCCGGGTTTGGAAAGAAAATTATGAACTATTTCTTGTCCGATCTTTCGCACTTGCATTAAGTTAGTCTTAATATTGTCACTTTTCATTTTGTCTTGTAACTGCATTGTATTATTCTTGTTTTTTGTTAATAATCCTCTGTAATTGGGAACTTTTGTTCCTGTTGAGTGATTAATGATAAATAAATAAAATAAATAATTAAATAAATAAAAGAAACAGGGAACGTTTGTGTACTGATGCACTGTTTTAGATTTATGTCACAGTTACGAGTTGTACTATATGGTTAATAGTAAATTTCATTTATTAAGGTAGTATAGGTATATGATGGCGCAAAAGTATCTACATTACAGAAATTGAAAAATTGAACTGATCTTACCTCGTACGGAACGGTATGCTTTTTTTAAAAATAAGAAGTAGAGAATAAAAACATAGCATTATATTTATAACATAATAATCTGCTGAATTGTCTTGTGGCTGTAATTTGTTTTATTAACTTATGTGATTTTTTTTGCCACATTCAATTATTTTACATTTTTATATTTCCAGTAAAATCATTTCACAAATATTATGTACATTTTATTTGACACTGACATCTGTCAATTAGTATTATATGAATATTCTGTTTCCATGGTGCACCTTTTAGCAGCATAGGTTGCTAGATATTTCTTTATAATTCTTTATTTCTAAATTCATTGAATATGAAGAAAAATATAATTAAAACGAATAGAAAATAAAAAAAAATCTTTCATATGTATAATAACATAATAGGTCAAAAAATGTTATTTAACAGCGTTTATTCAAGGAAACCTGTTAAAATCTTCAAATTAGGATACTTCCGGTTAACCAGTCATAACCAAAATCTAACCAACTCTTCATATGGACGTACGAAAAAGGAATATGAAAGAATTTTTATTTTTGGAATTGTTGTATTGGAGTTATTGGAGATTTTTTTGTCACACGCACACACATACACACACACACATACACACACACATACATACACTCACACCCACATACAGACATAATTGTAAACACAGAAAAGACGTATTCTAGGGACTCTACAACGCGCTTATTCATTAAAAACTTACTTTGACATAAAAATACATATTAAAATAAATTAAGGAATTAGTAAGAAGAATATTCAGATTCTTTATTTTCATTTGTTTCATTGTCACAGCCATTGTTTTATCCCTATAAATTTAATAATTCTTGCATTTTTGCCACATACATCGTCGTCAAACTAAAATATGCTGTTTTTAATGACGTCCATATAAAAATTACAACTTTATCATAACTACGAGTACAATATCCAAGAATACTAAAACAAATTTTAGCATCGTCATTCGAAAGAGCATAAAAAGTATCCTAAAGAAGTGTAAACCAAAATACCGTACTAGTTTACATTTCAATTCTTAGAATTTTCTTCTGAAAAATAAGGAACTACAAAATTTCTGTATTAATCTAGTAACTTATGGATTTAAAAAAAATACATTTTCAAAACGGCGCACCCTATGGTGTTGGTCGAAAAATGGGTCACCTTTATAAGTTTCATTCTGTGATATTCCCAAAATCAACTGTTAACAGTTCTTGTAAAAACTATTTAATTGTACAATTATTGTACTTTTGAGACTGAAAATTTGTTGTAATTTTTATCTTTTGATTAGGTATTAACAATTACTCGAAAGTTCAGTCAAACAGCATTTATTCTTACTACCAACGTTTCGGTGCTCCCTTGCACCTTTTTCAGGGTCTACAACAATTATACAACAAAAATGTATACATACAAAATAACATGGACATTATCACACTTAAGATCTTACAAATTGTTACAATTCATGTACACAAAATACACTCGTACAAAACATTCATTTAATTTATTAAAAATCGTACCAAATTTCACAGAGCATACACACATCCATTTGCTCTAAAAAACGACAACCGAATAATACGGTAAATAGCCGGAAATTTGTAAGGATTCTGGTGACATCATTGAAATGGACAATAATATAGCAAGATATAGGAATTTAAATAAAATATAAGAAAATAAATCAAACTCAGTTTGGCCTGAAATTTGCATTTTCCTTTTTGAACTTTTCCAATATACGCTGTTAAGTCCTTGAATGTCAGTTCTTGTATTGATGTTATTGCAATCATCCCTGATATGTAACATTTCAAAAAACATACGTATGGATTAATTCCGCTCTTCCTCCAAAATCTTGAAATTTTCCAGATCAAAAGTGTGTTTTAGTATATTGGAATGTTCAGCCAGAGCACATTTGTTTGCCGTGTTGTTCTGTGTTGAGCCACAATTTATCTTTTGAATTTGCTTCTCCTAGTTTAAAATAGAAATGTTTTGTACACAGATTTCGGTCACCTCACGGGCACTGATTTCTGGCGTGGAAAGTGCATCACAGGGGTCACTTTGTGCCATTTAAATTCGAAATATTTCATTTGGTATTGGTCGGTATTGAAAAACAGACCATAGAATAATAAAAAGACGTTGATCGACATTCAAAGAAACTAGTATTTAGGTCTCGATTTAGATACTAACAATTCGATTGACGATAACTTAACCAACCTGTGATTTATATCTTCTTATTCTTGCTAACAAGGTAAGCACCTGGGTAAACAGCATAATGTATGTATGTACATACACTGTAATTGCATCTAAGCTAGAATTAGTGCAGTTAATGCTATTGTCAGTGTTGATACAGTCTCACATTAGATCAATAAGGTTAAGTAACTATGAGCACGGTTAATACTTAGATGATATCATTTGTCCATGTATTAACTAATATAGGTACCTCGTGATAGTGGATCCAAAACTGAGGTAAAATGTAAAAACCAGTCAACGAAATGATGATGACTATATTTGATGAAGAGAAAGATGAAATGTTACATTTTACTACAACTTTCACCTATGATTTCTAAATTTTGGTTATGAATGTCAAGCATAAAATGTGTAGTTATGTATCTCTAATATAGGAAGTATTCATATTCAAATTATTAAGAGAAGAATTTACATAAAAAAAATCTGATATGACCAACACAATACCTCCCGCCATTTAATTTTTATTAATTTAAATACATGGGGTCTCGTTGTCGCGTGCCTGATGCCTGGTTGCGAATCTGGGGAATCCGATTCGATCCCGATCAACACTAAATATTTCGAATTTTAAATGGCACAAAATTGTCTCCTGTGTTGCACTCTCCACGCTAGAGTAGCACACCCAGCAATGGGTAATATGCTGTTATAATATTTTTTTATTTTTTTATTTAAATATATACCTACATATTTACTAATGCTAGAAATTATGTATATTAAATTCCTTTCCATATAACTATTGTTTCTTTCCAATTTTCGTTTTAAAACGTTATTATTATTAATTTGAAATTATGTATATTAAGTTCCTTTCCATATAACTATTGTTCTATTTACAATTTTCTTTTTAAAACGTTACTGTTATTAATTTGAAATCATTATTATTTCGACAGTGACATTTATCTGTCAGTTACAAACATTTGAGTTCGTTTATTTCGTTTATTCGAGTTGTGTTTATTGCATAAGTTCCGAGATATAATTTTTATAGTACTTTATATCCATAAAATATATAGAAAAAGTATTAATGCAAACCTGTAGAAAATGAAATAATCTTTAATTTTTATAATAACTAATTGCGAAAAAATAACATTTAAAGGTATTTTTTGAAGAAAAACTATTTTGAGCTTCAAGTAAACTGCCATTTCCGGTTATCCGATTGACACCAAAATGTAATGAGTTCAATAAGTTAGAAATACTTGGTTTCAAAAGTTTCTGAATGATAGTATTTGAGTAAGAGTGCCCAGAAGATCCTCACATACACACAAACACACATTTTTTTAATAGATACCAGGTGGAATTTAATTTTTGAATAATATCGTGGCAATCGTCGTGCCACAAACAAGAATTTTGTGTCACTCTGCACCGTATTGTTACTTATTTTAATATTTATATTATTTTTATTCAATTGATTATGGACTTTGAAATAATTACTTTCATTTTCGTTTAAGAATAATTCGTTAATGTTGAACAAAGTTGTTAAAGAATTATAAATTTCAGTACAAGACGCTTCTAGAATTTTTGTATCAGAGTGGGACACAATAACTGATGTATAATCAGCACACATGGTCAAACTAACATTAGTGTTCCCCTAAAACATCAAATCCATGTCGACAACAAAAATAGGATAGGTCCTAGAATTATTGATGTAATAATAATTGCATATTTCATAAGGAAAAAATTGAAGCAATTTATGTATATTAAACAATTCTATGCCCATGCTGATAACAGAAATCCATTAGTGATTACAACAATATATGATTAAATTATATTACAAATTTATGCAACAAATTGGGGTAAAATTGCTATTGGCATTTGTGAATAAATTAATGGGTTACATAAATTCGACATTAATGTTTAAAGTAAAACATAAATGTGTTTAACAATCAGTTATGAGAGAAACTATTGCAGGTTACATTTATTCTCATGTACAAATTCAATTTATTTCCATTCCGATAAGAACATCACGCAAAGGGAAACACATTACTACATCTGATAAGAAATGCCAATAGATTGTGGCAGTTTATCGTAATGTCTTTTTAACCATTTGTCAATATGAGAAAATTAAAAACTGTATTTTAACAATGCCTACTGTACTAATCTACTAAATAAAATTTTTATTACTCTGATTTTAAATTAGATGATGTGGGTGTTCGCCGAATAATCTTTTTATTACTTGTATATTGAGTGGAACAAAAAACAATGGACTTATAAATGACTTAATAGAGTTTGGGCACAATACTTTACTTTTAATTGAATGGTATATTACACCGTGATGAAATGTGAAAAAATCTGAAGTGGCCAGCACAATACCTTCCGTCAATCCTGTGTATTATGTATAAATTTCATATATAAATTTTCTTGCAAAAGATTCTAAATTTTCAGTAAAATTATTTCATAAACCATACAAATTGCACTTGACACTGACATCTTCTTCTTTACCTTGTCCCATTCATTAGGGGTCGCTATTTTTTTATTTTCTTCTTCTACTCATTTCTTTGGTCTTCCACTGTTTCTTCAACCTTCTATTACTAAATTATTCATTTTTCTTCCAATATATTCTTCATCTCTCCTCATGACATGATCAAAATAATTTAATCGTCTCTCTTATATCTTCTTATGGCTTCCCCAACATCTATCTCAGCATCCTCACCTCTGCCACATTCATTTACTTTTCAATGATACTGACATCTGTCAATTTGAATTATCTGAATATATTAGCAGTTTCCATATCTTTATAATTCTTTAGCTCTATATCTATTGAATATGAAGTATAAAATGCAATCAAATCGTATAGAGAATAATATATGTTTTAGCATATTGTTAGTAATATTTAATATTATTTATAGATATTAATTCCTGTTTTCAAAATTCTAAATTCATAATGTATGCTAATGATCTTAAGTTATATAAAGAAAATGTTTTTTGAGTGATTGTCGGAGTCTTCAAGAAGATCTTGATTGACTAAATATTTATTTTAAGCAGAATGACATGCATCAACTACAGTAAATGTTCCATTATCTCTTATTCACGTAGTAGAAATGTATTTGAATTTAATGACAATATTGATGGAAATGGTATCAGTCGAGTATTTCAACTCAAAGATCTTGCGATAATTTTAGATAAGAATTAGTAGAATTCTATGTAAGGAGAAAAAATAAAATAAATAAATAAATATATCATCACGGCATATTACCCATTGCTGGGTGTGCCAATCTGCTTTGTATACAGATATCGGTAATGGGGTAGCGTGGCTGTGTGCCTGAGTGTCTGGTCGCGAATCTAGGGATCCGGGTTCGATCCCGACCGACGCCAAAAATTACTTCTTTGTAAGAAGAACATGAAGATTTCGTTTTCTCCGTATGTAAAAATTCGACATATGTTGAGACAAGCAAAAGACGTCATTTCTCTTCAGTCTTCAGGAATTTACCAGATTCCATGTGTCTACGGGAAAGTTTACGTTAGCCAGACTGGTAGAACTATTTCAACAAGATTGAATGAATACCAGCGTTCGATCAGATTGAACCAGCCAGAAAAATCTTCATTTGCAGAACATGCCTTGGAAGAATTCCACCGTATAAAATTCGAAGAAACAAAAATACTATCGAGACCAACACACCTAAACAAAAATACTAGCGAGGCCAACACACCTTAACAACAGGTTAATTAGAGAAGGCATGGAGATTTTCAAAACCAAGAATAATAATCTCAATCATTATGACGGTTCAGAGTCGAACATGGCTTCCTGTATTAAATATGTTGTAATTTGTCACCATGGTTACCTGTTTCTAATGTTTTTATTATTTATTTATATATTTGTTGTTTATTCCCTGAAGAAGGCAGCAGTTCATGCTGCCGAAACGTCTGTTTTTATAAAAATAAACAGAACTAAAACTAAAAAGGTTCATTATAAGTTCTGGAAAAAGCGGTAATTAAATACTTTTTCACTAACTACAAAATTATAAATCATATTATTCGCAATAATAGTAAAATATATAAGAACAAAAAATTAATTATTTACACAAAGGAGATTTCACAATGTCAAGTATTTCTTACACAGTTGCCATCCATGCATATTTAACCACACAACGCAGTACATAAACTATAGTAAAATAAATACCCTCCCGCTCTATTTCCCTCACTAAGGCAGTGTTTCCATCCCATTCATATTTTAATCCCACTTTGTTATGCGCGCATCTGTTTAATCTTTTTGTTAAGAATTAACACGCTTCTTCACTTTGCTTTATAATTAAGTCCATCCAATTATCTCCAGGATGCAGGATAACGCACTGCACTCGTCCTAGACGGTGTCCTGCATCGCGGCCAAGCTACACATTTATCCGCCTCCCAGGAATATAATTAGACAGCAGCCAGGACAAAGCAAAACGAAAAGAAAAGTAGAGATAGCGTCAGGAAGTTATTAAAGTCCTGGAAAGGATACAGAATCGCAACTGTTCCTAAGGATAAATAGAAAAATACAGCATTGTTTGGAAAGGAGATGACGTTTTTCGTTTATTTGCACTGGTCAGATTACACACATACATTTATAAATTATTAAAAGCCTTGCAAGGCATACAGAATTGCAGTATTTTTAAAGGAATAAATATTAGATGCAGCAGTAATGTTTGAAAAGGATAAGGCGATTTATTCATTTATGTGCAATGAAGAATACGAGCCCTTTTCCGCATTTTTTTTTATTTAGTTAATTTATGAAACAAATACGGACCTAATATGTAGTTAAAAATCTGATGTGGCCAACACAATACCTTCCGCTTAATTTAATTTTTATTCATGTAAATACTTAAACTTAACACAAGAATAACCCCTGTGGTGTACTCCACGCCAGCAATAAGTGCTCTTGAGGTGACACCTGGTAAACGCCCGCACGATACAAATATGTTATCATCGTTAACGAAATCTGTGTACAAAGCAGATTGGCACACCCAGCAAAATGGCTAATATGCTAATATTTTATTTATTTATATACTTACATATATATTCATTGCTATTCTAAAATATTTGGTGTGACAAGGCGAGCAATAATAAATAAATAACTTTTATACACTCTTCTAAATTATAGTTTCAGGATCAATATTTCAAGTTTGTTATCAACGGACTAGAGAGTTATTTGTTGACAATAAAGTTTAGAAGTTATTGCAAGCCTACGTGCAGGGCTGATATTTTGATATGGATGCCATATGATACCCTCTTCAACCCTCAGAGATAATCCTCTCACGAAAGTAACGTTTTGTTTGAAGTAGTCGATCTTAGACACTCATGTCGACGAGACATGTAGTCTGCGTTTTAGTTTCTGGCGCGGGCTAAACGCCTGCTTGCTGAGTTACAATGTAACTATTTAATTTATTTGATGTAGATATGTTTAGTTTAGGAATCAATAATAATAAGTTTAAATAGTTTATAATTGATTAGTGTTACGGTAAATATGTATAAATAAAGAAGTTAGTAATATCAAGAATGTCTGTGTCCATAATGCAAGTCATCGTCATTGGCATCAAAGTTAAATGTAAGTGTATGTGTGTTCGTTCTTCGGTTAATCAAGTCGTGGTCATTGTTGGTAAAAGCATCTTTGTCGTACACACATGACATATATGACTTTTATTCGCAATCTCATTATTGTCGGAGTTTCGGAGGGGAATACGCTATCTCCGTCCAGTCGACAGCAAAAAATGTAAAAGAAACTGTATTGTAACTGCGGTAACAAATGTAATTTTTACATATTTGAATTATTTGAATTTTCATTGTCATTGATAAATTATTGTGATAAAGATGATTTTTTGATTTTGGCATCGATAATTAGTTTATTGTTGTGTGTTGATAGTTTTGTTAATTCTTAGTAGGTATTGTGCATTTTGCTATTACAAAGACAGTGTTTCTAAGATTGCCGACAATTATTACAACTATTGCTTTTGGACAACATAAAGAGGTACCTATATTTCATCCATTATACTTATGTCGTATTTATTCAATTCCTTTAGTATTGCGAAATAACTATTTATACTAGTGACCAATAGAGTATAAGTGGAGTTGTACTATTTTTACCAGAGATTTTAAAAATTGGTCCTAATAGTATATATATATGTATAGTTCATCCAGAGATCATGTTCCGAAGACTCGTTATCGTTTTATTATGGGTTCACAATAGCTAAAACCGCAATGCCAAAATATTTCGGTCCGTACAGTCGACCAGTTCAGTATTTGCAATGCTGGTATATATTTTACGCCCAGTATTCGACTGTAGACCAAGACTGCACTTTACAGATTTTCTAAACCGATTACCAGGGCTGTATTTGCTAATATTTAAAATTTTAATGCGTTAATCTTTTGAACTTAGAATTTCCCTAATTTTCTTATAGCTTATTATAAGGTCTGTGAACTTGTCTCCAAAGGATTATAAAACCGTTATTTGTGGCTATGTAGGTATATAAATAGGTGGTGAGTTTAATTATTTTCACTTGTCATTTGTACCTCCTAACTAGTGTACGAAGGCTGAGAGTGTTTTTACCTCTCGCTAAGAGAGGTATTGCATTCATGCTAAAAATCGCATATCCAGATTTTATTGAATAAGCACGTTTTAAGGTTCCTACAATCCGATTTTAACATTTTTACGATGATGTCTATGTGTGTGTGTGTGTGTGTGTGTGTGTGTGTGTGTGTGTGTGTGTGTGTGTGTGGATGTGTGTGTGTATGTGTGTGTGTGTGTGGGATGTTGGAAGGACGGTTACTCAAAAACTATAAGACTTTAAATTTGTTTAACTACGTATTTCCCAATCGGACATTCATGGGAAGATCTGAAAAGGTTTTGGTAACAATTGGACAACCGGAAGTAGAAGATTCTTGAAAAAAAAATTTCTAAATATTATTTTTTGAAATTTTTTTTTTTGGTAATATTAAATAAAATGAAATTCTCTATGTGATACATTTAATTATTTTATTATATATTCTCTAGATTTAGAGATAAAAGAAAAAAAAATAAAAAATAATCTGTTTTAATAAATTTTACAGCCGAAAGAATGCCATGCAAAATAGTTGAAAATTTGAATGTTTGTAACTGACAGATAAATGTCAGTGTCAGAAATCTGGAGACATTACTGAAGATGTTTTCTGGAAAGTACATACATTATACATATTATTTCTTATTGTATTTATAGTTGAATATTTAAAATTATAGGTATATTACACATACCCTTCAGAAATACTGTTAATGCCAACAATGAATTGGAATCATCTCGAAAAATTAGAAGAGTAGACTAAATTTCTTCATAGAATGAACTTATATAAAAAAAATTGAAATGGAAAGAATAGATATAAGCGAAAATACAGCTCGAAGGAAGACGATATTGAAATGTTATAAATACAAGGTGAAAGTGAAGATGGTCTCCACTCTGCAACGTAAAATACAGAAAAATTGTATCTCATCGAAATAATGAGTAATGAAAGAAAAATGTACTTGGAGAATCTCTTAAATCTTGATCTGTGACTATTATGGAGGTGACAAGTCTAAGTTGAAGGACTTAAATTTGTTTCAAACATTATGGGACAATGTACACCAGCACTGAAGCTAGAGTAACATTGAACTGCGAAAAAGCTATCAAATTCTTCTCAAGTAAGTTGTAAATATTGACAAAATTACACATCGATATAAGAAAATAATCGGAGTGCAATCTATGCATCACTTTATTAAAGGGAATTAGTGTTATTTAGAAACAACATGTATGAAAAAATTAAATGTAAAAGAAGATATGTAAGAATAGATGCACAATCCAGATATATACATTTTAGACTTCCCAAAATTAATGTTTTTACTAGAAGAATATGAAGAGAAAGTAAACAAGAACGTTGTTCGAATTGAAAGTCCCTGTTACCAGCCTAAAATTTATATATGGTAAACTCTACTTTGTAATTTATTGTAGATAATTTATAGTAAAATATCTTAGATTTTGTAAATATATGTGAAAATTGTTTTATGTTGAGACATGCTCTTATTGAATAACAAAGAAGTTTATACGTCATAGACTTATATGAATATATTATCTGTATTTCTAAAAATATTCTTTGCTTTATGATTAGAGCCACGTAAAATATACGGCGAGAGGTTATGTGCTGGCCACATCAGATTTTTTGTTTTGTTAAATTAAATTCAACAGTCAACAACGTTAACAATGTTTCGCCCGTGGGAAGAAAACGAAGAATTAGAAAGTGCTAGTAAAAGTGTATTACCATCGCCTAATATATTTAAACCTTTTTTGCACGAACATGGACAACAAATCGTGTTCAACTTGCCAACTAACAAAGGTATGTGATAAAACTGTTAAAAAAATTATCAGAATAGGTGGTCCGGTACCTAAAAGAGTTCGAAAAGATTCAGATACTGACAAAATAGATGATTTTACGAAACAATATATAGTACGAACAATACATAATTCTTATGCTAATAATATTGTTCACACATTATCATCTTTACATACAACGTTAAGAAAAGATATTTCTTTTGTACCTTCTCGATCATGCCTACGTCAGTGTTTAAAGAAAATGGGTTTTGTTTACAAAAAATTAGATCAAAGACAAGCAGTACTAGAACAACCGCGAATAGTTGAGTTACGGCACAATTATTTAAATAAAATTAAATCGTACCGCGAAGCAGGGAAAAATATTGTCTATCTAGATGACACATGGTATGACACGCATGATGTTGTTGAGAAAGGATGGGTTAATGATAAAGGTAAATGTTCGCTAAATGCACCTGTATCGAAGGGACGACGGATAATTATTTTACACGCTGGTGACGAGAACGGCTGGATTAAAAATGGACTTTTGTTATCAGCAAAAGATTTCAAAACATCTTTTGCAGACTATCATGAAAATATGTCGGCTGAACTCTTCGAACGTTGGTTTGAAAATAATTTACTTCTTAATATTGCACCAAATTCAGTAATAGTCATGGATAATGCCACCTACCATTCGCGACAAGAGAATAAAATTCCGATAACAATTCTGAAGACGAGGACGAGTGCACTATGTCCGAATAAATATTCATATATTTTTTTAAATAACATGTGGTTATAGGCCTCTTGGGGAAATCGCCACTATAAACAAAGATTAACGGTCCGCAAGTAGTACCTCCTGGGTGGTCACGGAAATCTGATTATACAATATATTTTTGAAAGCAGTTAAATATTAAACATTTTTTTTTACTGTTTTGAAAAGTAAAATGTGTGAAATGAAATATTTCAAACCCCTACTCAAATTTTTCATTACAGCCCTGGCACATGCCAGGCTATTGGGACCCTCTATTGTACTGCCGTAATAAAACGATAACGAGTCTTCGGAACATGATCTCTGGATGAACTATACTTATACTATTAGAACCACTGCATTAAATTTCCAAGTGTTCATTTGTACTATTTTACATGTAGCAACATAATCTAAAAGTTTGTAAGTGGCGTCTGTGAATATTGTTTTTAAGCGTTTTCACGTGTTTTTACACATTCCCGTTCCAGTATGTCAGTTTTGTTGTACTTTGTTGGTTAATTTAGTATAAGTCATTTTTTGTTAAATGTATGTTTCTGAAATCAAAGTAGTATAAGTCACTTATTTTTTAAAAATATGTATTTTTTTTCAAAATTATGGTGTATGTTTGTTCTTGTGCCGATTTACAAACAGTAATCATTTATTATTTTATTTTTAGTCTTATCAATGATCTTACAAGACACGTTAAACATTCAAACCTATTTCCTGCGAAATACAGTTTTTGTACTTATACTCTTTTGCCCCCGCACCAGAGATTTATTATTTACTGTCAGTTTTGACATTATATCATAATTATTCAATTGATTTATTATTGCGAAATAAATGTCTTACTTCGAATTTTGATGAATAATAATATTCACACGGTATAAGTTGTACTGTATACAGGTGCGTGAACTTGGCACATAAACTGTGGGTGCAAATTCTGAAATTTTGCAAATATTTTGCACCTAATTTGCACCTATTTGCACCGTAAAATTTCTTTAACTTCCTTTACTAGTTCAAAAGTTATAAACAATTCAACTTTTTTGTGCCAACTTCACGCCAGCACAAAGAAATATTCGGAATCAAATTTTTTATTTACCAATAATTTGCACCCAATTTGCACCCATTTGCACCATCAAAATATTTTTGTTATCTTTTTAAATAAAAAAGTTATTAACAATTACTTTTTTAATTGCCAGCACAGAAAGTGTTCACATTTGATAATTTTTTACGGGAATAATTTGCACCCAGTACAACAAAATTTGCACCCTAAAAATTATTTCCCTATCTTTATTATTTCTAAAGTTATAGACAATTACATTATTTTTGTGATAACTTCACACGAACGTACATCAAAGTCATTAATTATGGATTGTTATGAGGGTGCAAATTACGAAATTTATTTATTATTATTAACTAGGATAGGGTACAATTTGCACCCTAAAAATAATGTCATTTTAACGTGTATTTATTTAAATAATAGTGTTCAAATGTAGGAATATGAATTACATCGGTATATATATTGCAACAATGTCATTTATTATGGATTGTTATGAAAGTGCAAATTACGAAATTTATTTATTATTATTAACTAGGATAGGGTACAATTTGCACCCTATAAATAATGTCATTTTAACATGTATTTATTTAAATAATAGCGTTCAAATGTAGGAGTATGAATTACATCGGTATATATATTGCAACAATGTCATTTATTATGGAATGTTATGAGGGTGCAAATTACGAAATTTATTTATTATTATTAACTAGGGTAGGGCATAATTTGCACCCTAAAAATGATGTCATTTTAACATGTATTTATTTAAATAATAGTGTTCAACCGTGGGAATATGAATTACATCGGTATATATTGCAACAGTGTCATTTATTATGGATTGTTATGAAGGTGCAAATTACGAAATTTATTTATTATTATTAACTAGAGTAGGGTACAATTTGCACCCTATAAATAATGTCATTTTAACATGTATTTATTTAAATAATAGTGTTCAAATGTAGGAATATGAATTACTTCGGTATGTAAAAATTGTATAAATTAATATTACTCTGTAATTGGGATCATCAAGATCCTGTTGAGTTAATAAAGATATTATTATATTATTATTATTATCCTGTTGAGTTAATAAAGATATTATTATATTATTATTATTATATATATATATATATATATATATATATATATATATATATATATATATATATATATATATTGCAACAATGTCATTTATTATGGATTGTTATGAGGGTGCAAATTACGAAATTTATTTTTTATTAACTAGGGTACGGTACAATTTACACCCTATAAATAATGTCATTTCAACATGTATTTATTTAAATTATTAATAGGGTTGAATACTATTGAACAAGAAACTAATAAACAACTACCATTTCTGGACGTACTGGTTATTCGAAATAAAAATAAACTAGAGTTCGATATTCACAGAAAATCCACTAATACTAACAGATTTATAACTGCTGACTCCAATCATTTCTGGCAACATAAATTAGCATCATTCAATTTTTTAATAAACAGATTAACAAAATTTCCTTTAAACAAAAAAAGATTTAATATTGAACTAAACTATATTAAAGAAATAGCTAAATATAACGGTTTCCCGGTTAAAACTATAGATAAATTAGTTCATAAATTTAAACATCGCCAATCCGTTTCTAATTTTACAACATTAACACCATTTAATAATAAAAATAATAATAAATACATAACACTACCGTACGATCACGCTTCTAAAAATTTAAATAAAATTTTTCAAAATCAAAATTTAACCGTGACTTACAAATCAAGTAATACTATTAAATCTCTATTAGGTAATCCTAAAGATAAAATTGACACTAACAAAAAATCCGGTATATATAAAATTAGCTGTAATGATTGTAATAAAGTTTACATCGGGCAAACTAAAAGGCAAATTGACACTCGGTTTAAAGAACATTTTTATCATCTAAAAAGCGGTAATCCCGAAAAATCTAGCGTGGCTCAACATATGTTCATTAATAATCACAAAATTAACAATTCTAACATTAAACTTTTAAAGAATATTAATAATGATAGATATTTAGATGCATACGAGAGCTTAATAATAAATAAATTTAAAAATAACTTGATGAACGCAGATTTCGGTCCCATACCAAATTCTAAATTATTCGATTTAATAGAAACTTAAATTTAATAGGACATTTTAAATCTTAAATTTCATTGGACGTTAAATCTTAGTTTTAATTGGTATTCATTCACCTGTGACTCCTATCCCTATATAATCCCAGTTCTCTCCCTTGTTTGCTCAGAGTTGTTAGACCTCTGACATGGTTTACATGTTGAGTAATCTTAACTTCTCTGCTTAAACTTTTGTTTTGTTCTACTGATGATGAGAACTTAGTTCTCGAAATACGTATTTAGCTTTTAGCTTATATTATTATTTAAGGTTAAGGGGTAATTGTTTTAGTTTTATATATTTTTAACCTTAGACTCCTCCTATTATTGTAATAGGGTTGAAGGTCAAACAAATTTTTTATATTAAATTAAATCTTTTTTATTGAACAAATGTCTAATGATAACAATAATAGTGAAATAAATATGTTTCTCTATACCTACCAAATTATAAATACTTACCGTTTTTGTAATTGTGTGTAAAGGTATGATTTATTAGGTAAAAAATGAAAATAAACAAAAACAAAATAAATAGAATATTTATTAAATTTCAAATTCAACTTACAAAAATATTATACATATGCATGCAAACAGATAATTTTCGTTGCGAAATATTTCTGTAAAAGTCGAGTTTAAGCTAAATTCGCGGTTAAAATAATTTATTGCTCCAGCTCACACACGTGTATATTATTGATAACTAATTTGTGACCTGCGAGAAAGTATAATTTCCGTAGGCAAAAAGTTTTTGAAATGCTCTATAGCGACAGATAGATTTTGTTGCGAGGTAATCCTGTAAAATTGGAGTTTTAGCTAAATGCGCCCCTTAAATAATTTATTGCTCCAGCTTACACGCGTAAATATTATTGAAAACTAATAATGACATACGATAAAGTATAATTTCCGTAGAAAAGCAGTTTTTGAAGTCAGATATTCATTAAGTAGGCTAAAACGTCTTGTATGCAATTTGTGTAACGAAAACCTTCATTATTTGCAAGCAATAAATTTTTAATTTTTTTTTAATTTTTGGTTGTGAGCAGCTTGTCTTTAAGCTAGCTCACATCAATTTTCATCGAATCGGCAAGAGCAATACATTTTAAACATGAGCAATAAATTAGCAATAAATGAGCTTTAAATATTAGAACTATGTTTATTGTCTAGATTCGATGTGGGAGTTGTATGATGACCAGTGTGATCAATATAAAAATGTTAAGAAATACTGTAGTGTTACAGCTCATTTATTAACATACACTTTGCAATTAACATGCATATGTATAATATTTTTGTAAGTTGAATTTGAAATTTAATAAATATTCTATTTATTTTGTTTTTGTTTATATTCATTTTTTACCTAATAAAACATACCTTTACACACAATTACAAAAGCGGTAAGTATTTATAATTTTGTAGGTATAGAGAAACATATTTATTTCACTATTATTATTATCATTAGACATTTGTTCAATAAAAAAGATTTAATTTAATATAAAAAATGTGTTTGACCTTCAACCCTATTAATAATTTAAATAAATACATGTTAAAATGACATTATTTATATGGTGCAAATTGTACCCTACTCTAGTTAATAATAATAAATAAATTTCGTAATTTGCACCCTCATAACAATCCATAATAAATGACATTGTTGCAATATATATACCGATGTAATTCATATTCCTACATTTGAACACTATTATTTAAATAAATACATGTTAAAATGACATTATTTATAGGGTGCAAATTGTACCCTATCCTAAATAATAATAATAAATAAATTTCGTAATTTGCACCCTCATAACAATCCATAATAAATGACATTGTTGCAATATATATACCGATGTAATTCATACTCCTACATTTGAACACTATTATTTAAATAAATACATGTTAAAATGACATTATTTATAGGGTGCAAATTGTACCCTATCCTAGTTAATAATAATAAATAAACTTCGTAATTTGCACTTTCATAACAATCCATAATAAATGACATTGTTGCAATATATATACCGATGTAATTCATATTCCTACATTTGAACACTATTATTTAAATAAATACACGTTAAAATGACATTATTTTTAGGGTGCAAATTGTACCCTATCCTAGTTAATAATAATAAATAAATTTCGTAATTTGCACCCTCATAACAATCCATAATTAATGACTTTGATGTACGTTCGTGTGAAGTTATCACAAAAATAATGTAATTGTCTATAACTTTAGAAATAATAAAGATAGGAAAATAATTTTTAGGGTGCAAATTTTGTTGTACTGGGTGCAAATTATTCCCGTAAAAAATTATCAAATGTGAACACTTTCTGTGCTGGCAATTAAAAAAGTAATTGTTAATAACTTTTTTATTTAAAAAGATAACAAAAATATTTTGATGGTGCAAATGGGTGCAAATTGGGTGCAAATTATTGGTAAATAAAAAATTTAATTCCGAATATTTCTTTGTGCTGGCGTGAAGTTGGCACAAAAAAGTTTAATTGTTTATAACTTTTGAACTAGTAAAGGAAGTTAAAGAAATTTTACGGTGCAAATAGGTGCAAATTAGGTGCAAAATATTTGCAAAATTTCAGAATTTGCACCCACAGTTTATGTGCCAAGTTCACGCACCTACTGTATACTGTCAGTTTTCTTAATTCATCCTGTACTTCCAGAAAAAAAAAACTAGAAAATTGTATAGGACCATTCTGGAAAACAATAATTAAATGTTCTTTATCATATTTATCGTGTTTCAAATATTATATAAATATGGAAAACTTAATTACGGTATCTTAAATTTTAATTAATTTAATTAATAAATTTAACTGGTAAAAGACTCCAAGATAATTATCCAACTATTCACCCATTTTTAACGACTTTGTTTCCCTGTAACAATGTGTAACAGTAAACTATGTTTGCATCTCATGGGAACTCGAATAGAAAGATAGTAATTGTGCAGAAACTACTGCTGTACTGGAGTTTACATCGTGAATACTTGCGGAATCCAAACCTCGGTGCCAAGTTGGCTGGCTAGACCACACACTTATAGCACTGTGCATCAGCACTCACTCATTAACTCTACATGCTGCATGAAATGTCTGCGAATAGATATGGGACACAAAATAGAAGATGAAGAAATCGCTGATGTAGGAGGAATGATAGAAAAGGAAAGGTTAAGGTTTGAAGATAACATGTTTGCAAACTATTCTCAAGAATTTCAGCAGCTTTATTTCAAAATCAACAAAGAATATTTTTGTTATTATGTTGAATAAATACACCGGCAAAATTAGAATAATGCAAAAAAAAGCTATGAGTTAGAAAAATAATGAACAGAACTAAACATGTAAGTGAAAAGAGATCTATAAAGTACGAAGGCCGTTAAGAATTATAACGGCCGCACGAACGAAAAACAAAAGTAAAGAGTTGTCTATAACGGCCACCGACCAGTAAGATTTAAAACAGGCACCTGCAATTAACGATAAAGTATTTCTAAAAAAATCACAGTAACGTGAAGAGCTTTATGGTATTACGCCACACGGCTGATATGCAAATAACGGACGCGGCTGAAGTTTGAAAACCGAGATAATAGCCTATTCTACTTTTCATTTAACGTAAGAAAATAGTAGATGTCGCTTGAGAGCCGGCTGTTTTTATATGCATAAAATAAATAAAACCAAACTATGTCAATAAAAAATATTTTTCTGTAAAAATTTTAAAAACCTGAATATTAAAAATCTGATGTGGCCAACACAATACCTCCCGTTTAATTCAATTTTTATTCATGTAAATACTTAAAATTAAATTTAAATACCGGGTTCGATATCGACCGACGCCATATATTTCGAATTTAAAATAACACAAAATGACCTCTGTCGTGTATTCTCCACGCCAGCAATAAATGCTCGTGAGGTGACACCTAGTAAACGCCCGCACGATACAAATATGTCATCATCGTTACCGAAATCTATGTACATAGCAGATTGGCACACCCAGCAATGGGTAATATGCCGTGATGATATATTTATTTTATTTATTTATTTATATACTTTCCTATATTCATTGCTGGCGTGGAGAGTGCAACACAGGGGTCAATTTTGTGCCATTTAAAATTCTAAAATATTTGGCGTCGGTCGGGATCGAACCCGTTCCCAAGATTCGCGTGAAGTGACGCCTGGTAAACGCATGTACGGAACAAATAAATATGTCATCATTATTACCGACATCTGCGTACAAAGCAGATTGGCTCACCCATCAATGGGTAATATGCCGTGATGATCTATGTTTTTATTATCTTACCTATATTTTTACATATTTACTTATGCTGAAAACTGTATTAAGTTCCTTTCCATATAATTATTGTTCCATTTACTATTTTCTGATTAGTTTGTTGACAGTGACATCTGTCAGTTACATCTGAGATCTGAACTGTGTAATCATGGAGTTGTGTATAAAGCGTAAGCCCCGGGATTAAAATTATAGATAATTTTAGAAATTTATCCATAATAGATATACAAAAAGTATTACCACAAACCTGTAGAAAATTTTAAAAACTTTTTATAATAACAAATATATAAAAAAAAAATTAAATCTATTTTTCGAAGAAAAACTATTTTGAGCTTCCAGTAAAGTGCCATTTCTGGTTATCTGATTTACTCCAAAATCTAATGGCATCTTTCCATATAAGAGTAAGGAAGAAATACAATGTTTCAAATTTTTCTGAACTATAATATTTGAGTTAGAGCGTAAATGGGATCTACCAACACACATACACATACACACACAAATATCATCGTGAAAATGTTAAAATCGGGACCTTAAAACGTGGTCATTTACCAAAATGTTGATATGCGATTTTTAGCACGATCCCTATACCTCCCTTACCAAGAGTAGAGAGGGGTAAAAATGAGTATTTTATTAGTATTCTTCATCATATGTTAAAAATGTGGCTAAAATTCGGGATGATATATTTATATATGTTGAAAATGTGGGTAAATGGGTCGGTCAATCCTACTATCATAAATCTCCTACAATTATTGAATATCTCCTCCACTTCTCTTTATATGGCGTCAAAGTCCAACATCCTTTGAAACCGACATTGGCCATTCATCAAAATAACCCGGTCTCACCCCTGGAAAAATCCCAACCCCCGCCCATGTTATCGATTACAGAACAAAACGTGCTGCTCTCACAATGTACAATACAACCCGTACACGGTCAGAAACATAATAAAGGATCAATGTTGTCAATCTGTATCCTTTCCAAAGCAGACGGAATGGACCCCGTTCTCCCATCCCAGTACGCCACTGGCTAAGGGCTTCAATCGACAGAATATAGGATAGATGGAAGATAGAAGGAATTGTAGGTTAGCAGGTTTGTCTTCAAGAGGAATATAAATCGTGGTCAACAAAGCTCAAGAATGAAAATGTTTACTTCTTAAAGTTTCAGACACACTCACTTTGAACATTCATAAAAGAATATGTAGAATCAATATAAATCAGAATATACCCTTCCATTTATTAATAATCATTCTTTTCAACACATACTTTGGATTGGCGGCAATTTGAATGTTGTTTTCTTTGGGTGTAACCATCAAAGTGACGTTTAAAAAGTTAGGTCCATTTTTTTGTAGTCGCTTGAAGTTTTGTTGTGTGTTTTGCTTTAGTGCATTTGTTGACTCTTTTAGGGTGTTTTTACCTTCCAACACCTCTAGGTAAGGAAGGTATTGTTTTTGGTCAACAAATTCGGTGGTGAGTCTTCAATGAATAATCCGTTCTAAGGTCCCTACAATACGATTCTACTATTTTTACGATGTCTGTATGTGTGTGTGTGTGCGAATACAATTTCGGTCGCGATATCTCTAATAATAGAATTCCAAAAATTACAATTTTTACGTATTCCTCTTCCTTACATCCATATGCAGACTTGATTAGATTTTGGTTATAATTGGTTAAACGGAAGTACCCTCATTTGAAGATTTTAACAGTTTTTCTTGAAAAAACACTGTTATATATTATTTTTTGACATTTAATGTTATTATAAATATTAAAGAATATTCTTATCTATACGAATTGATAGCATTATATATTTCATATTCAATGAATATAGAGTTAAAGAATTATGCGAAATTAAATCTTATAAATCAGCCAGCTATGTTATAACCATGGAAACAGCTAATATATTAAAAAAATTCTAACTGACAGATGACACGGAAAGATAAGGAATGAAAGAATAAGGGAAATGGCTCGAGTGATAGAAGTTTCTAGATGATACAAAAGAGACAATTACATTGGTTTGAACATGTCATGAGAAGAAATGAAGAATATATTAGTAAAATGAAAAGCTTAATAATAGAAGGTAGACGAAACAGAGGAAGACAAAGATAAGATGGAAGGACTGTATTGCGGAAGAGTTGTGAGAAAAGGAACTAAATGAGGACGACACGCAAAACAGAAATGAGTGGAAGAAGAAACTAAAACATAGCGTCCCCTAAACTTTGTTTGGAATTTGAACATAATACACAGGATTGACGGAAGGTAATGTGCTGGCCACATCAGATTTTTTATTGTTCTTTTAATTTTTACTGCTGCTTTAAACTTTGTGTTTGTGTTGCATTAGTATGCTTACAACAAAAAGATCTTCACAGATTGAAACTGATTGTGTAAACGGTTTTATGTGTTGACCATTCATTCTTCCTTCTTCATTTTGAGGTACTACTAAAACTATTCTTTTACTATTATTACATCTATTTGGGCATACTACCACAAAACTCTTTTCTACAACCATGTTCGAGTCTTTACAAAATATAAAAATCAGTAATATGGATAGAACTAGTAGCTAGTATATATTTGACAGCTATCACGACTGTCATTCGTTTAAATTCTGTCGGCGACAAATGTAATCCACACCGTCATTGGTGACTAGTTTTCTGACGTCATCAGGTGATACAAAAGGCGCCAATTATTTATTGATTGCCTTTATCCATTTTCCAAACACTTCTTCCCAAATTTTTAAATGTGTCAGGTCTGTTTACAACAAAACAGAGTAGAAGATATTTTAATCGATAACATGTAATTTATTTGGAAAATAAAAAAAAAATACCCACGAATCTCAAAAGAAACCATATTTTAAACTTTTGTAATCGATCAACCTGCGTAACAACAATTTTATAATACTTTCAATCTTATATTTTGCATTCCTGAAGTGATTTTGTTGTCAAATAAAAAACCATTTATCATATTTATTTATTTAATTAATCACTCTTCATCTTTCACAATATTATTGCTCATGAAACCGGAATAATTTAATAATACTTTCCATCATCCTTTGATCTTTTCATATCTTCTCTCTCTCCACATTCTTTAAACTCTTATCTTAATTTCCTTTCCATGAATACAATAAGATAACCCCTCATCCTACGCCACTGACTATTACCCACGCCTTCCTTGCATTATACATCATCTCCTTGGCCCGAAACTCATCATCGGGCTCATAGCCTTGTCCCTTGCTGTGAACTGCAAACAGGAAACTGACACACGTCGAAGTGGATATATGTGGTGGACTCAATAAGGACTAGAGGTTTATAATACAAAAAAGAAACTAAATAAAAATAGAGTATATTAAAGAGAACTAGCCCTTATTCTGAGCGAAATTTTATAATAAAAGCTTTTTTATGAAGCACACTCCTCATAAGAATATAATGTAAAAGCGCGCTTCATAAAAGTGCTTTTATTACAAAAGAGCGTTCGGAATACGGACCAATACAGTTATACCGGGTGGAGAATTGATTTGCGCAGTATAGGAAATACAATGTTAATTTTTTACCTCTCGCTAAGAAAGGTATTGGATTCATGCTAAAAATCGTATATCCCGATTTTAATGATTAAGCATATTTTAAGGTACCTGCAATTCGATTTTAATATTTTTACGATGATATCTGTGTGTGTATGTGTGCGGGGACGTTGGAAGGACGATTTTAACTATGTATTTCTCAATTGAAAAGGTTTTGGTAATAAATGGACAACCGGAAGTAGGAGATTCTTAAAAAAAAAATCTTCTAAATATTATTTTTTGAAAAATTTTGTTCTTGCTAGTACTGAAGAATAGTAAATTTTCTATCTGATACATATAAATATTTTATTATATCTTTTATAGACTTAGAGATAAAGAAATATAAGGTATATAATAATCTGTTGTAATAAATCTCAGTCCAAGTACTGTCATGAAAACCAATTGAGAAATTAATTTTTTTGTAACTGACAGATAAATCCCAGTGTCAAAAATCCAGAGACATTACTGAATACTTATTCTGGGAAGTTCATATATATTATTTCATATTGTATTAATAGTTAAATATTTAAAATTACTGGTATATTACATATACCCTTCAAGAATACAGCCAATCCTGGAAAATATAAACCAAACCAATGTAAAAACGAATTTCGTAGGTAAGTTACTAAAAATATATATTTCAATTGTTAGAATAGTGCTGAAGATGAGGGTTTTTGGGCCCTTGAAACGTCCAAGTTATAAACTAATATAAAAACATCAATAAAAAAATTTCCCAAAAAGGCCGAAAATAGTCTTTCTTCCAATTCAATTCTTGAAGGGAAGCTAAAGTTGACGCATCAAATAATATATTTTATCAAATTGATAAAAATTTCCCTGCAGTTCTGCTCCGCTTAAAATAAATCAAACTACATTTAAATCATATGTCAAGTAACACAATGTGTCAACGCATCATCGGTACAGGTATTTTAATAGCGCAAATTGTCTGTCTGCAGCTCATAAGGAACAAACTTATTGATATCGTTCTAAATTTCTGACACGCAGCAAAAATTTTCATGTCAATTTATTTATTTAGCCTATAGCGTATGGAAATACAACCATTATATAAAATTTCTGGCCAATAATGATTATTGATTGAGATTTATATGCGTACTAATGTTATTCTAAATTAGTAAAAAGTATTATTCTGATAACAATATCTAATAAACAAACGTTATTACTAATTTATTATACTAAATATAAGTTCATAAAACTAATTTATCTACAACAGTGCGCTAATATGAAATTAGTACACCAATTTGAATGTCATTATGAGTGATTTAATGGCACTGAGTGTCATTATGAGATTCATAATGACACTCAGTACTATTATGAAACTCATAATGACACTCAGTGTCATTAAATCACCCATACGTATTAATAACGTAGGCTACGAATGAACATTTCAATGTTTCTCATTATGTCAAAAATTAAATGAAAAATATATTTTAAGATCAATTTAAACTGTTGTAGATAAAATATTGAAGGATACACATTTGATATAGCCTAATGAAACTTGCGTGATTAAAACACTCGGCTCATCGCCTCGTGATTTAACATCACACGCGTTTCATTATGAACACTATATCAAACTTGTATCCTTAAGATCTATAATTATTTTTTTCAATAAATTATATTTTCCAAAAATACCATGTTATAATAATATAATGCACATAATAGTATATTGCGTTATTAGAACTAAAAGTGATGTTTTGTGTGGCGAGCGTGGAAGTTTGCATGACGAGAGAAGCGAGTTGGACAATTGCACGCGAGGCACACAAAGACACTTTTACTCCCAATGAGACATATTTTTTCTTCAAACGTTGATATTTAAAGAAAAATATCTACTACTTGACGTTATAATAATTAAAAACATTATACATAAAGTACGTTTGCGATTTCAATTGCTCTGTTGCTATGGATACTTATTTGTTCACTTTTTGGTATAAACATTGAAGCGAAAATTTTCACGTTTTGACGTTTAAATAACAACTGTGCAATTTTATATCCTCCTTGTGCACAATTATATCGCAATAAGAAGTATTATAATATACGCTCCTTGGAGTTGTTCAATTGGATGGAAATCTAACAGTGTGGCTGAAAGATATGTTCAGGAATCACTGCAAAACAATATAAACTATTCTTATCACTTTAATTCTAAGTATTCATATGTCCATTTCCATCCCTGTAATTCTAATCTGCAACTCTGCTATTCTCTAATATGTTATTTCCTCAAAAGTAAATTTTGTTTATATTTCAATTCATAGATTATTTATTTAAATTTGACACCTATTGATGGTATTTAGTAACTTTATTCTTAAGTTATCTAGTGTGTTATAGTGACACATAGGGCGATATTATAGGTTTCTATTGTACAAGTTACTTCTTATTCGTTGATTCTGTATAGTTTCTATGCCGGCGTAAAAATTAGCTACTTTTATTCCGGCGGTGTAGAAATGAAACTTCTACCTTGTGAATCAAGTAACAAAAGATGCTACTTTTATGACTTTTAAAGAAAAATATTATTTACATAGTAAAATTAAGAATTAAGTAGGTTTGTACGTAATCATGGTTACTCTATAATTAATATTAAAATGTGAAAAAATGTTTTTGTAAAAAAATAACGTTCTGTCAAAAATAAATTTGTTGAATACTGAGTGTATGATTTATTTAATATCTGGTAAAATTACAATATTTTTTTTTAATTTTCCGTACATTTACAATCGATATAATATATAATTGTGCTGATTATTCACAATTAATGTTTAACCTTGAACCGAAAGAGATTTTTTTCTAAATTTGACCTCTTCTCACTCTAAATTGACGCACCCCCACTTTAACTTGTATCATACATAAGTACATAACCTAAAATATCTTGAATACGATATCTCAATTGGTCTAAGTGACAGTAAGCATTGGGCAAATCAATTAATTAATTATTAAATTCATGTTTGTGGAAGGTATAATTATTTCCGAAATGTATGACATTATGAAATGGTAACCTTGTAGGCCTACAATATCCTGTGAATATAGGTTACACTTTATTAATGAAATTAACTAACTTTCTATTATTTATAACTATTTATTAATAACATATTTTATTAAGTTTTACTTTTTGTCCGAAATTAAACATGATAACCAAGATAAATTATTCATCATAATAATGACATAAATCAGAATAATTAACAATTTTCAGCATCATAAAATATGTTATCAGTAATGAAATGAAAGAAATACAAACACAGACGATAACGGTACAATACAAAACAAGATTTTATTGTAATTGTTTGTATGCTAATCATTTATCAAGTGGAAAGGAAAATTAAGTAATTAATGATTTTATGAAACTGTAGTACAAAATGTTATCTGAAACAATGTTAAACATACCATTCATTGTAATAAACATTTATCAGCCTTCGATGAAATGGCAATTAGACATGCATTAGTAAGTTTTAAACAATACGAGGATGGATTGAAAAGTTTCCGGCATGACACGAAAAAAAAATTTAACATTGGCTACATTTTATTTTTCTACACAATCCCCTTTGATGTCAATAAACTTAGTCCAGCGTTATCCAACTTTTCGATTCCCTCCCGAAAACGGATTTCTTTGAGATCCCCAAAATAAGCATTTACTGCATCGATGGTTTCTTCGTTGGATCGTAATATATTTCCAGCGTTGAACGCTATGAGTTTTGGAAAAAGATGGAAATCAGAGGGAGCCAAATCGGTCGAGTACGGTGGATAAGGGACGATTTCAAACCTCAATTCGTTATTTTTGTAGAACAATTCGACTTGAATAAGCTGGCGCATTGTCGTGATGAACAAGATCTATACATTGCCATTCCCGGGCGTTTTTCAAGAATTACTGCTTTCAGCTAGTCTAAAAGTGTGTCGTAGCATTGTCCAGTCACAGATCTTCTTTTACCAAGATAATCAATTAGCAAAATTCCTTTGGCGTCCCAGAAGACTGACGCCATCCCCTTTCCTGCCAATTAAATTAACTTCATTTTCTTCGGGGTCAACTCACCATGTCCAATCCACGCTTTCGACTGAATTTTCGTTTGTGGAGTGTAATGTGTACCCATGTTCCATCCATGGTTTGAAATTGAGCGAAATTTTCTTAAACAACTCCAAATTTTCAGTTCAGGCTTGAATACGCTTTTGCTCCAAACTGAGCAATTGCGGCACCAATATGGCGCACATTTTTCTCATCCCCAGCTCATTGTGTAAAATATAAACTACAACACATCTTCCAAAACCATATCGTAGATTTTATCCACAATTTCCGGTGTGGTAAGCGATTTTGATCGACCTGAACGTGGTTCGTCACAGGTGTGTGTCCAGCCACTCTTAAATTCCGAAATCCAGAAACTCACAGTGGAAAAGGAAGGTGAAGCATGATCTCCGTTGGCGTCTCTCATTTCAAATGAAAAATATTCACACCGCACGAAGGTAGATCGACACAAACGCTTGTCACGATTAGACTGATTGACACATTATATTGAAATTTCTTGATAATTCATAAATTTTTAATGAAAAATTCTAACATTTGACATCTATGTACATAATTACTACTTGTCATTCTGACACTGGGCCCCATATCTGATTGTCAAGGCCAACAATGTCACATGACTGCTCGCGCCCCTTACATATGTAACCAAAAACGTAAGTGGCGAGAGGTATTGCGCTGACCACAACAGATTTTTTTTAATAGTGAAAAATCCATTTAAAACATGCTGTTGATATCTTAAATTAAAAAAATATATATCTTCCTATACTTTCTGTGAATTGTGTGCCATTCCGTAGAAATTATATTTACTCGTAATTATCATAATTATATACTAGTACAAACGTATTTAATTACAAATTTTTCTCCCTTTAATTTTAAAGTTGTTACTCGTATTTCCGTGTGAAAAATCAAGTTGACTAAAATTCCAATTTGAAAACTTTTTCTGAAAGATCTCAGTTAAAGAGCTGCGAAGATAAATAATAAAATCCTATTAACCAAGTTTCTAAATTAAATTTCTTTGATTTAATTATTCTTTAATAAATATTACCTCCTTTTAAAACCAATGAGTAAATAAGTTGTCAAGTTGTAATAACTTTCATAATTATTCGAGGCCAAAATCGTTAAAACAACAAAACGTTTTCAAGTTCCCTTCAGGGGGTGAATACCGTTAACGTTTACTTTCAATGTCAAACAAAAGAACAGAATTCGCCAATGAAGAACTCAAAAGGGAAACCATTTATTCGTTTTAAAATTGGAATTCGAATTTTTTTATAATACAGGAATAGAGAAAAGTACTTTTATATTTTTACTAAAAATAGGTAATTTGTTAATTATAACTGTAGCAATAAGAATTGAACAAACATTTTACAAAAATATTTACAATTAAAATATAATTAATTTGTGTACTCATTATATAGATTAATGAAGACAATAATAATGACATTAAACATAAGTGATGGATAATACAATTATAATTAACTCAATAAATATTATTTTAATAACAAAATACTTTTCAATAATGAACAATACAGTTTTTCATAATTGAACGTAGGACTATAACATGTAAAAATCAGACTTTCCTTATTTCCTGCTTCTCTAATTATTTTAGGTAAAAAGCTTCAAATTGTAGAGCATAAAATTCTGCATCTTAATCAAAAAGCGAAATTAATTTTGTATGCCTTGTAACGTCGGAAAATAGTTATGGAAAGGTCGAAAATCGCATCAAAAATAGCAATAGTCATGGAATTGATAAATAAATAATAAATATCTAACGATGTATCTGTCATGTTCGGTTTATTTCTTTTTATTAGGTATTATTTCTAATTTCTATTCCAGTTAACAATTATCTGCTAATTTAAATTGATATTTGTTCAATTGAACAGAAATTACAAATAATAATAAAAATAAATTAACCTCGCTTGACAGATAAATTGTTAACATTTGTTAAGTTTTTGTTTCAATTCCATGGCTATAGCTATTTTTGGGCTGATTTTTCACATTTTCATACCTAATTTCTGCAATTAGAAGACACAAATTTTTGTTTATTGATTCAAATGCAGAATTTTATGTTCTACAATTTTTATTTGAAGGTTTTTTAGGGATTCAGGAAATTACGAGCTTACATGTTCGGCTGTGCCGGTTACCACCCTGTATATACAGGTGTTCATTTTAAAGGGACTATAATAAGAGTGCTATGAATGAAAAAAATGAATACGTATTAATTTTCAAGGTATTGTGTTGTCCGAGGTATTACAAAAATTTAACTATCGCATTTGTTTTTTGGGCAACGCGATTATTCTATATTATTATATACTGTATCTCCAAACCTATACGAGATATAATAAAAAAATTTAATGTTTCAGATTGAGAATTTAATTATCTTTAATATTTGTAGTAACAATTCTTCAAAAAATAATATTTAGAAACTACCATTTCCGGTTGTCCAAATGTTACCAGAACCTATTCAACTCTTCCCATTACGGTTAGATTGAGGAATCCGTAGTCAAACAGGTCTTTAGTCTTATAGAATTTGAGACATCGTGTCTCCAACAACCTAACACACACACACACATCCACACACACACACACACACACACACACACACACACACACACACACATACATACACACACACACACACACACACACACACACACACACACACACACACACACACACACACACACACACACACACACACACACACATCATTGCAAAATGTTAAAATCGTATTCTATGGATCTTAAATCGTGCTTATTCAATAAAATCAGGATAGGCGATTATTAGCATGAATCCAATACCTCTCTTAGCGAGAGGTAAAAACGTAACATCGTACAATCCTAGTTTTTTCTTTCACACAGAGTTATATTATCAGTTACAATATCAATAAACTTGTCAATGTCAACAACCGGAAATTGGAGACTTGGTTCCGATTTGGAGTAATTAATAATCATTATAATTAATAGACAGTGCGCTAATTACTAGGCACATAGCGTAAGGCGGTATAATGGATTATAGTCAAGCAATTGGAACATGGAGTAGATAGATGAGTGGGACGATAGAGATAATTGTCTAGTACTCAAATTGGGATGAGTTTTTATGATAATTTGTTGTCACGAACTATAAATGAATAGATGACTGAAAAAAAAAGTGGAATGAATATAATTTGTAAATAAAGTAGAACGTAAACTTCATAAATTAAAGTTTTGGTTTGAACAGCTCCTCCAACAACTCTTAATATTCACATTTTAATTCGTAGGCATATTAGAATACATACACACTCAGGTGGAATGAAAACGGGCCACTTTTTACCTCCCGCTACCCTTTTGTGTGTGTGAATCCTTTTTACGCTCTAACTCAAATACAGTCGTTCAGAAAAATTTGAAACCTTGTATTTCTACCTTATTCTAAGAGGGAAAGAAGCCATTAGATTTTAGTGTACATTAGATAACCGGAAATAGCAATAATAATTATCAAACAAAAAATTGTAAGATTAGTAAATAATGTAGCTTGAAATCCAATAGTAATAAAAAATGACTATCGCAAAGAGCTCAAAAAGTGCAAATCAAAATCTAGAATTATTTCATACTTGGAGGTTTTGCAAAAACAAAAAAAAACTGTAAAATTGTCTGTATCTAGTAAAATAATAATAATAATAATAAGACATAATTAACCAAAATAAAAATAAAATAATGACCCGTTTTCATTGCACTTGAGTATATTGTAACGTGCCTGCACCCGACGCGAGCCCGTGATTAACACCGCTGATCGAACGTTTCTAGAACAGCCGGCGCGCTGAATCTTGACCTGCTTAAATACGGACTGTCTGCTGATCCCGTTATATTCGATGTTATTATCGCGTCGAATGTTCCCGAAAACGACGCCAGACTATATAAGTACCGTCAGGGAAGCCAGCCGGGCATTGTGAAATAGAAACGCATCGTGAAATGAACAGTTGGTGATATAAACAAATAATTTACGAGTTGTGAACATAAATAATAGATATTAAGGATACATTGGTAAAGCGTTCATAATGAAACGCGTGTGATGTTAAACCACGAGGCGATGAGCCGAGTGTTTTAATTACGCAAATATACTTTTATTTAAATGAATAATAATTCTCTGATTTTTACCCAAATAAAAAACGTTACAATATTTTATTGAAATGCATGCTGAAAGAAATATTTGACAGACATCGTTAAATTCATGAGAATCATAAAAGAATCACGGCTACATATACAGTAATTCTGTAACCGATTAGTACAGCGATTGGGAACCTCTGACCCAGGAGTCACGGAGTGACCAACGATGCAATTTTAACATACCCGCGTGAATATTAAGAGAATAAAAAAAAATATACAAAAAACTAGATTTCAAACCTTGACTAAATGTAAGACATACATCTTAAAATTATGTGATAGATTACCAATATATTACTTTTATTCACAATCATTATAGTAATATGTCGATTCCTCTTTGGTTGGCAAATATGTCATTCCTAACTGCAGTGAAAATCTCCTAGGTGGAAAATAACAAACTTCACTTCTACCCCACGGGTTTCAAATTTTTATGTAGGGGTTGCCTAGCAACATTGTCATAGATCCCTATAATAAAGTAGGCTAAACAAATTTTAATAGAGCTGTCAAAAATATCAACCAAATTAAAGGTTATAACTCAATTATTTATTCTGAAAATTATTGATTTAAGTGCCGGTATTTTCACTTCCGAATAAAGTTTCGAATAAGTATTCGTTATACAAATTTATTCTATATATTTATTCAACGAATAAATCCATTGAGTCTTTTCACTCATTTGACAAAAACAAATAGCTATCTGTCGAATAATTTTTACATTCGTGAATTGGTAACCTTGCAGAGTGAGTTTGTGTCAGTGGAGAAGGATGGAGATTTGTGTAGCCACGTTAAGCAGACAAGGATGAAATGTGTCAAATTCTTTTGAATCCGTACTTGTCAAAATTTTGTTTGACATCCTTAATGTAATCTATATCCTTCTGCAATTTAGGCCCGGAAGAGTGTAGTTTAACAAGTAATCTATTGCAGTAATCATACGCGGTAAACGAAATATATGTATATTGTAAATTTGTTCTTATTATTTTTGTATATTCCTTTCAGCTCGAGGTAAATGAATGTCACTATATAAAAGTATTCAAAAGTATTCAAAATCCGAAAATATTTTACCAGCATCAAATGTCAGGATCTTTATAATGATTTACCCAAGGAGGGATTTACCTATGTATGCACTTTTGAGATCAAATACGAACCCCAATTTGTAATAATATAAAATAAGAACAGGGGGCCAATTTTGTAACTAGAAAGCGATAGCGAATACAATTTATACTGAATAAGATTATCCCCACTACTTTTTGTCAGCCATGATGCCTTATTCCGACTGAATACCTATTCAGCTGGTCCAGACCTCATGAATACGGTATTCGCTTACGAATAAGCATAATCGGCTCGTTTATTTTTCCTAATGTGTAGTTTGTTATTGATTGTATAATTATTTATTTTTTAGTGCCTTTTAATTATTGTTTTTTTATTATTATTTTCTTCTATTGGAAATTAATTAAAATACCTTATCTAAAAACATGTGTATAATGCACAAAGGAAATATAACCACAAAATAAGTATGATACAATTTCAAATAACGCTACTTTTCAAATGAACTAAAATTTTCCCAGCGCGGGAATTTTGAACAAATGTCAGGCTAGTACTAAATATGTATAGTGTACACAATACAATAGAAATCAGTCATATGAATAGAAAATAAGATGGCGCTTATTCAGTGACCCGCCATATTGCATTCGTATTCGCTGTCGCTTTCTAGTTACAAAATTGGCCCCCAGTTTGTTTTCAATCGGAATCTGTCAAAAAATTCCTTGATGTGTGTGGTTAGGTCGCTGTCTGATCGTATGTTTTCGATTTCTCGCATTATTTATTCATAGCTCTAACAATCATCAGAATCATTAAAAATATTTAATATATCCACTTTGTTAATAAATCTGCACTATGTAGAAATGTAATGTACGTACGAATAACCCCTTTATTCGCTACCCAACTAGCGAAAAACTTATTCCGCGAATAACAGATGTTATTTTTTCGAATAAATTTATTTGCAAGTGAAAAGACAACAAAAATATTTATCCGAAGGTTAAATTTATCTATAGCTTTATTCGCAAGTGAAAATACCGGCCTTAAAAAGAGGATGATTGTGAATAAAATAGTATACATACATCGGTGGGAGTTTCATTACAGCTTCGCGGTGATCTCACCTTGAGGCTTCGCCTCTCGGTAATATACATAAGCCCTCGACTGCAATGAAACATATCTCACCTCGGATGTAATCTACTATTAATTAATACTTTCAATCAATTTCATACTGTACGAAAATTCATTGACCTTGATGCCTGACCAATAAAACAATATTTATGCTTTATAAATAAAACTACATTCGTGTCTTATTGTTTGTACATATTGATACGG